>JAAWXA010000026.1:2340372-2568439 GCA_038090715.1 Florisuga fusca | reverse complement strand
TTTAAAGTAGAAAGAGAGAGAATGCATTATTTTTTTCCAACTGATAAGACTCAGTGCAGAAATAGGTAAGTTGCCACTTTTGCTTTAAGCAAAAAATAATCTCACAGTATTTTTTAATTTTTTTTTTAAAATGTTTTTTTTTTAACCTGTAAGAAAGCTAATATCAAGCCCTCACTGTGCCTGAGAAACTCTGGTTCTCTGAAGCACACTGAGATCTGAGATACATACCAATTGTGGAATAAGTTGCAAAAAAAGGTCATTGAAGTGCAGAGAATAGCAATCAGCTTCAAAAAAGGACAGAGGGATTTAAGAAGTGCTGCTAGGGAATGTAGTGGCAATGTATTAACATTTGTGGAGAGACTGACAAATTCTGCAAAAAGCTTTGCTGTGTTATGCAGAAAAGGATCTCAAAAGATTCCCCCCCCTGACATTTTTTTAGTGCTCATTCCTGGAGTTCATTCTTAGCCCTCCATGCATTTTGCATCCTGGAAATCAAGATGAGTTAATTAAACTTGTATGATTTCAACAAACCTACCCCACCAAACATACACAAAAAAAACCCCAAAAACCCAAAGCCACAGGAAGAGATATGCTGCTCAAATCTGCAAGAGTGAGTGACTCTGCCAGTCTGACACTGGCTGCTAACACCATAAAACTGTGGCTGCTGGTCCTGGCACTGCAAAAAAGTACATTCTTAAGTAATTGAATTCATGGTATTTCCTTATTGAAAGCTGTATAATGAAAAGTTACTGATTAATTTTTCCCTGAGCTGATGGTTTTTCTTTAGACTATCCTGAACTTTCTAGTATCATTTAATTTGATCTTTTATTTTAAGATGCCATCTCTATAAAACAAATGATTTTTACAAACAATTCCAGACAGATGTTTCTGGTGTATGGTGGTTTAGACTCTTATACAGATCATGTAACATACATTATAGTTTTCTATAAAATCACAATGCCTGCCTTGCACCTTTTCAATAGGGAAACCACTAATATGCTTCTGCCTCTAACCAGATTAGACTTTTTCTGATCTGTTTGTTATGGTCAATGAACGAGCACATATCAGTTCTCTTACCAAATATTTTTTTTTTAAATATAGAAGACAATTTTGATGGTACCTAGGCTACTGGAAGAGATAATTTTATGAAATATTATAAGCATGAGAACCTTTCAATAAATCAGTGTATTTACATTGTCAGAAATACATACTTGTAATTATATATTAAGTTATAATGAAGTTAATAAAAAATAAGGTAGCTGTAATCTTATTCCATTATAACTTTTTATATCTATTTTAAAATACTAGTTAGAAATAATTTTTGCTTTCATCAAATAAGTAACTGTGATATGTTAAGCCAGACATAGCTTCAGCCCTCATTCATATTGTAGACTTTATTCACATAGCAAAAGATATGCTTTAACATGGAGTTGTGAATAGAGACATTGAAAAAAGACAATTACATAATATCACCAGACAAAAAGATTTCCTTCCCATCTTTAATACACAACAATTTGTAGAGTTGTCTGTAAAGATAGACAGCAGATCAGAATGATGAAATGGGTATATACTGAAATAGAGAAAAATTTATTGAAATGTAGGGAAGACTAACACAGAACACCAGGGTATTATAGCCTCCAGTAGCAGACACTTAATTCTGAAAAAACCCTCACCCTGACTGACTACTCTTTTACTAGTCTTGGAGGTCTCATTTTACATGGTAGGCAAGTAGGCAATGTAGACCTGAAATCCCAGTTGCATCTGGAAGCCCAAAGATTAAATGCCCGGTGTTTGCTGAAGGCACTCCTCAGCACAGAACAGACAGGATAATAGGATGCTCTTGAAGTGCTCCAGCCTCTCAGAGCAGTGAAATTGTAGGCTGGAATTCAGTCCTGAAGATTGAGAGAAATTGGATACAAGGAGAATATTGTTTCTTATCTACAGGCTGAGAGTCAGTCTCATCTAGCTTCAGATATCTGCCACACAGGTATCTGCATCTTAGCTAGGTTTCTTTGGAACTTGCTGAAGAGAAATAGGCACTTCTAGAGTGTGAGTCATCAAACTTTTAAAAAAAATTATTTTAAGATTAGGTGACACTACTGTGACATTCTGAGCCAGGTGAAATGACAGATTTTGCCCCCTAGGAAGTAAGAATATTTTCCAGCTGTGTTGTTCTTCGGGAACTTTTTGATAAAGAAATTGAGTTTAAACAATCTACTGGTTTCTTGCTGTTTGAACTTTCAGATTGGGATAGTAATTTGTATTTGTAATGGCAGGTTTTATAAATAACCTCTATTTGATAATTTAGTTGAATATGAAACATTGTAGCTTTCCATCACATTAAAATTTCTTTACTGAGACTAAGAAACCTGATGAAAGTAAGAAGAACAGAAAGTATGTTGAAGTTTAGACCAAAAAACTCCTTACTTATTAGCAATTAAAATCTCAGTTATTTTCCTGAGATTCGATGATCAGTCTGTTACTACAAAACCCAAGTGGTACCTCCTATCTGGCACTAATTCTGGTTTTCTCAGTGCTGCTCATACAGGAGTATTTCTGTGGGATCTACTATAGGTGATCCTGCTGCAGCAGGATCACCTATAGTAGATCCCACAGAAATACTCCTGTATGNGCCCATCCTACAGGTGCTGTGTGATTACACTGAGGATGGTCTGCTCCATAACCCTGCCAGGCACTGAGGTCAGGCTGATGGGCCTGTACTTTCCTGGGTCCTCCTTCCAGCCCTCAACAGCAAAAGGAGGGGCAAGGAAAACATCCATTCTTTGCTGGACAAGGGTGGGAATATAGTTGTCAAAGATGAAGAAAAGGCTGAAGTATTTAACACCTTCTTTACCTCAGTTTTCGACAGTAAGACAGGTTATCCTGAGGACAGTTGGCTTCTGGAGCTTATAGAAGGTAACAAGAATCTAAACAGCCCCCCTGTAACCCTGAAGGACACAGTCAGGGACCTACTGAGCTGCTTGGATCCCCACAAGTCTGTGGGACCAGATGGGATCCACCCAAGGGTGATGAGTGAGCTGGCAGAAGAGCTTGCCAAGCCTCTCTCTGTCATCTACCAACAGTCCTGGCTCACTGGGGACATCCCAGATGAGTGGAAGTTGGCAAATGTCACACCAATCCACAAAAAGGGCCGGAAGGAGGACCCGGGATACTGTCTCCCAGTCTGTAAAAATTCAGATTTTTCAAATACATTTTTTTCGCCCAGCAATATGTAGTGATACATTCCTCTGAATGTCAGACACAGAAATGATGCACTGTTTAGTCTATCTGTAGAAAGTAGATCAGTAGTTTCTTGAGAACTTCAAAATTCTAAAAAACAGAAAGAAGGAAATGGTACAGACATAACTAAGTCTGTGGCACAGAGCATGAGACCAATGTTTTCTATAGTTTTCTGAAAACCACTTTGCACAAAACCAATCGATAATTTAGGTCCTGGCAGAAAGGGGTAGGGGAAAGCTGTAGTTTTGCAGAAGGGATCAAAGTTTAGTCATTGTGGGTAAAATAAGAAGAGCAGACCTGGAAGCAGGAGAGAGGATTTTCCAGCCTGGGTATAACTAGAACGTTTGGCAAAACTATTTTCCTTTCTTACTGATGTCCTATAGGAAATGAGTTTCCTGATTTTTTTATTCTTATAAAGTTCTAATTAAGTCTAATTTTGTTTAATTATATGGCTTTCCTTTTTAAGTACTTTTTGGAGTACAAAATAATTTATATGACATGTACTACCTGGAAAAATTAGTAGTTTAATAGTATATCTCCAAAACACTTCTAGAATCCTGTGAATTTTCTAATATCTTCATATGCACTTCAACTTGCATTGTGTATGCTATTGCAAATTGGCTCCTTCTTTTAGTTGATTTATTTTTCCTAACTAGAGGTTTTATAGCTAATCCTTATTTATCAAAAGAAATATTTATCAAATCTCTGATCATAACTCAGGCTTTCATCCTTTTAGATACATTGTCCATATTTTGAAATACACAAAATCCATATGTAATATGTGAAAGATCTGCTTGTGTTAAAAGGCCAAGAAAGAATTTTTCACCTAGCTATTGACAATAAACACTTGGAGGTGAAATACTGTTGAAAGCATTTGGTGTCACACTTGAAGGTACAATATTTGATATAATAATCAATAAAGACCATGATGATAATAATTGCATTCTGTCTATATCAGTTGCCTATGAATGTTATTGATAAATCCTTCTCTGGCTGCTAGAGGCTTGGTTGGCTGTGATTACCAAATAGAGTATTTTAATCTGCAAATATTTTTCATTTCAATTGAAAATTGCAAAGCTGGAAGCATTTTTAAAGTAGAAAGAGAGAGAATGCATTATTTTTTTCCAACTGATAAGACTCAGTGCAGAAATAGGTAAGTTGCCACTTTTGCTTTAAGCAAAAAATAATCTCACAGTATTTTTTAATTTTTTTTTTAAAATGTTTTTTTTTTAACCTGTAAGAAAGCTAATATCAAGCCCTCACTGTGCCTGAGAAACTCTGGTTCTCTGAAGCACACTGAGATCTGAGATACATACCAATTGTGGAATAAGTTGCAAAAAAAGGTCATTGAAGTGCAGAGAATAGCAATCAGCTTCAAAAAAGGACAGAGGGATTTAAGAAGTGCTGCTAGGGAATGTAGTGGCAATGTATTAACATTTGTGGAGAGACTGACAAATTCTGCAAAAAGCTTTGCTGTGTTATGCAGAAAAGGATCTCAAAAGATTCCCCCCCCAGACATTTTTTTAGTGCTCATTCCTGGAGTTCATTCTTAGCCCTCCATGCATTTTGCATCCTGGAAATCAAGATGAGTTAATTAAACTTGTATGATTTCAACAAACCTATTCCACCAAACATACACAAAAAAACCCCCAAAAACCCAAAGCCACAGGAAGAGATATGCTGCTCAAATCTGCAAGAGTGAGTGACTCTGCCAGTCTGACACTGGCTGCTAACACCATAAAACTGTGGCTGCTGGTCCTGGCACTGCAAAAAAGTGCATTCTTAAGTAATGGAGTTCGTGGTGTTTCCTTATTGAAAGATGTATGATAAAAAGTTACTGATTAATTTTTCCCTGAGCTGATGGTTTTTCTTTAGACTATCCTGAACTTTCTAGTATCATTTAATTTCATCTTTTATTTTAAGATGCCATCTCTATAAAACAAATGATTTTTACAAACAATTCCAGACAGATGTTTGTGGTGTATGGTGGTTTAGACTGTTATACAGATCATGTAATGATCAGTATATGAAATGGGTATATACTGAAATAGAAAAAAATTTATTGAAATGTAGGGAAGACTAACACAGAACACCAGGGTATTATAGCCTCCAGTAGCAGACACTTAATTCTGAAAAAACTCTCACCCTGACTGACTACTCCTTTTACTGGTCTTGGAGGTCTCATTTTACATGGTAGGCAAGTAGGCAATGTAGACCTGAAATCCCAGTTGCATCTGGAAGCCCAAAGATTAAATGCCCGGTGTTTGCTGAAGGCACTCCTGAGCACAGACCAGACAGGATAATAGGATGCTCTTGAAGTGCTCCAGCCTCTCAGAGCAGTGAAATTGTAGGCTGGAATTCAGTCCTGAAGATTGAGAGAAATTGGATACAAGGAGAATATTGTTTCTTATCTACAGGCTGAGAGTCAGTCTCATCTAGCTTCAGATATCTGCCACACAGGTATCTGCATCTTAGCTAGGTTTCTTTGGAACTTGCTGAAGAGAAATAGGCACTTCTAGAGTGTGAGTCATCAAACTTTTAAAAAAAATTATTTTAAGATTAGGTGACACTACTGTGACATTCTGAGCCAGGTGAAATGACAGATTTTGCCCCCTAGGAAGTAAGAATATTTTCCAGCTGTGTTGTTCTTTGGGAACTTTTTGATAAAGAAATTGAGTTTAAACAATCTACTGGTTTCTTGCTGTTTGAACTTTCAGAGTGGGATAGTAATTTGTATTTGTAATGGCAGGTTCTATAAATAACCTCTATTTGATAATTTAGTTGAATATGAACCATTGTAGCTTTCCATCACATTAAAATTTCTTTACTGAGACTAAGAAACCTGATGAAAGTAAGAAGAACAGAAAGTATGTTGAAGTTTAGGCCAAAAAACTCCTTACTTATTAGCAATTAAAATCTCAGTTATTTTCCTGAGATTTGATGATCAGAGTCTGTTACTACAAAACCCAAGTGGTACCTCCTATCTGGCACTAATTCTGGTTTTCTCAGTGCTGCTCATACAGGAGTATTTCTGTGGGATCTACTATAGGTGATCCTGCTGCAGCAGGGGTTTTGGACCAGGTGATCTTCAGAGCTCCTGTCCAGCTCCTAGCTTTTTGTGGCCTCAAACTTTCCTGTAAGTTGACTTGATGGCCAAAGTATTGTCATGTTTACAGCAGGGTATGAGAGGACAAGCAGGTACTTATTGATCTGTTCTTCATTCCCTGTCCAACAGCTAAAGCCTATGACTAAATACAGAAGTCTCAAATTAGGTATTTTGATGAAAGGGAGAAAAAGCCCAATGCATTACCAGCAGCTGAAAGAAGCCAGTTCCTGACAGCCAGTAGATGTCGTTCTACCTCTATTTTAATGCTAATTCCTACTATTTGCATGATATTTTTTCAAATCACAAATTGCCGGTGGGAGTAGGGGGAAATATTTATGTTTCAATTCTGATCAATGCACAACTTCATCTTTCTTTTCAGCAATATGAGGTGTCAGAGTGTGAAACTGGAACATTTTGATTTAACTGAAGCTAAGCTATTGTCTTTGTCACTTATTAATATTATTCTTAAAATTTATTTGTAAAAGGGATTTGTGAGCTTTGCACTGTGCATGGTTTTCCGTTCATTTCTGCATTATTTACAGTTTCCTTTTTCTTTCTGAGCAGGTTTTCTTGATGCTGTTTGTGCAGTCCTTTTCCTGTCACTTCTTTCATGTGGCCTTAACATCCTGAGAAGAGGGCTGTGACCCAAGGGAGATACATGGACTACTACCTGGAGTCACACAAGTGAATACTCTGACACCACATGGAGAAAGGTTTGATATTTGTTTTCTCAATAACCATATTGTTAACTAAAATGCAAACACTGAGCTGCACTGACAAATGGTAGTGAATACAAAGAATTTAGTCTACAGTAAGGATTTTAAAGTCTTTCTAAGCCAAATAGTTTTAAATTCGTCACTTCATCTCTGTCCACAAATATACAGTGGCTCTCTTGGGGATGGTGTGGGCAGAAGGGCAACATATTGAAGACTCTGAGGAGACTGAATTCCACTACCTTTTTAATGTTTGTAACAGCATGTTCTAGTAAAAGTAGGAAGAAACCATACAAGCAATTAATTCTGTATCTGGAGGAATTTTGGTGCTGCATTTGTGAAGCTGACAGTTTCAAAAATATATAACTACTATTTATGCTATTTTGGCAGTCATTGTTTCACCAGGTCCTGTTATATCACCCAGGGACACCACATGTTTTGTTAGCCACAGAGTTGAGGTAGAAGCTTTCCAAAGTTTATTAACTATGCTTCAGCACAGAACTTGCAAGCCATGGTCACAGAGTTTAGCCCTTGCTGTGTCAGGGCAAAAATGCCTGATTTTCTGCAGAATGAATAACAAGCATACGAAGAGATGAAAGACAGGCTTAACAGCTGAAATTTGAGATGGGAGAATCTTAATTGACTTTACAAAAGTATGGTTCTAAATGAGGGTGGAAGAGTAACAGGAACTATAAAATCCTCTCAAATGTGGTATTTAAAGACTTTCTTCTCAAAGATGTTATGATATACACTACCTTTGAACCCAAAGTGTTAGGCTAAATGGCAATTGTAACATATTGGCTTGGGTTTTATCAATATTATTGTACTTCCTCTCCTGGCAGTCGCTGAAGTGTAATCAGGTTGGGGATGTTGCCATTAATTAATTTTCTGGTACTCAGAAGTAATCCAATGCTGTGTGTGTAGTCTGGTTAATATGTGCAAGGAATAACAGCTAAAAGCTACTGGTCTGAGTGTGGCTGTTAATATTGCACTTGGGGCTCTATGACAACCCTTGCTGGTTTCTCAGGGATGTTAAAACCACATAAATATCATGCTGGCACCACACCCTTACTGGAAAGAATTCAGTAGGGTACAATAGCATTTCCTTTGGATCTTGGAGTTTTTGACCTTTGATAATTTTTCATCTGTGATCTACAGTCTCCACAAATAAGGAATTAAAATGAATGGGAACACAAGTGTTCATGCTACAGTGTGTCATGTTAGAATATTAATTATATTAATGCCAAATAAGACATCAACTCTACTGCAGTTTAAGAAGGAAAAAAGTAATAAATTCATGGCCAGCAATTGTTACAAAACCAAGGAAAAGAGTGACTGATAAAATTTTTACAGCTACTGACCAGCAAAATGTCTTTCTATGAAGAATTTCATAATCTTGGTGCTATTTGCATAGCTGAGAAAAATCAGTTATCTAAGCAAGCAGAGGAAACATAACTCACTTCTGCCTGGCTAAGAGGCACAAACAAATACAGGAGGAAAGTGTGGTGGGGAAGTTAAAGTGAATTGAAGAAAAGATACTATGAATAGAAAGAATCAAGTGCTTAGTCAGTTTAAATCTGTCCTGTACTGTTAAAGGGAAAAGCGTGGAAACAAATCACAATCTGACAAGGAAATGAGAAATAGGCTCAGGAAATAGTGGTTGTGGCAAAGGGTCTAAAAGATTAAAGATGTTAAAGCTCACTTGGCTGGACAGAGGGCAAAGCTTTTCTTGTTTTGTAGTATGCATCTGTATACCTTTTTTTGCTGAATTCTGCACAGTTTTACTCACAGTACCAAAAATAATGAAATTGCATTTTACCTTTTAAGCTGTGACTCACTTCACTAAGGGGTCATTGCCCAGACAGTCTGAATGTGCCCAGGAGACAGAGGAACAAAAAAGGGAATAGAAATTTACATCATGTCTGTGTTGTGGGAAAGGAAAATGTAAAGATTTTGACTTCTCAGGGGGATGCTAATAGGGATCCTTTCAATCTGTGCAAAAAGAACATTATTCAAAATTCATGTTAGGATGTGATTTGTGGCTGTCAAAATCTTTATTACAGAGTATGTCTGCTCATTGGCTGAAGTACACTGTATTCCATTGTTGCATGGATTTAAAAAAAACTCTCAGAGGATAAGGTTGAGAAGAGCAATGAAAGGTTCTGCAAGGTGCAAAGCAAGGAAGAGTAGCTTGTAAGAATTTCCTAATTCTTCCTCTTTTTCACTCACAAGAGTCATGCCATGCAACACTGAGTTTGTGTGCAGACAGTCATGGTAAAGGAAGGGAAGACATGCAGGTATATTTGCTTTGATCCATCACCCCAGTAAAAAAGCAGGACAGTGACTGTGATGGTGTCAGAGCAGTCTCTAGTGAAAAATACAAGAACTAAATGATTGAAGAAAAAGATGAGTATTCAGCTCTCTTTTTTCACAAAATTGTGAAGCTGGTAGTGCACATCAGGTTCCATCCCCTTTAGATGACACCTCCTGCATTCCCTTGTAGAGGGACCATCAAGACATCAGAGTTGAAGTGTCTGCTCCATTTACCCATGGGTCACCTCAGCCTAAAACATAAGGAAAAAAGATTTGCAGTATGTTTCATCAGAAACCTATTTTCCTGCAGAATATGCTGCACAGGATTTTTTTTTTTTTTTAATTTCTGAGGGGTGGATAAAGAGAGAAGCTGCTAGAGGGAAAGCTGCTCCTCTTATGCCTTTCTCAGAGTTTTTATTGAACTTAGACCAAAATGCATTTCTTAGGGTTTCACATATGCTAGATTTGTTCTCTTCTGCTCTTTTGGACAGTATTCAATATTTCTAGATAATAGAAGCCTATTAATGCATCTCACTCTGTACTTCAGTAAGTCTGTGTGATGATTCTGCTGAAGGAAAAAAACAAATAGTGCCTTCAGTCATGCTGTGAATAGGATCCATCTTTTCTCTGTGTCTGGGGCTCTTACTGCAATGAGTGATTCACACAAACCATTTGCAGACTTGAAACTGTGCTATTTTGTGATTTTTCTTCTGCTTTATCTTTCTGCATATTTAGGCAGGAAGCATACACCATCAGCTGTGGATCCAGCTTTTACAAATAGATTACTGTGGCTTATTGTGTCCTGTGGTGCATAGATATCTTAAAGTTACAGATGCTTTGTGGTTTGTAGGTCCTTCTCCTCCAAAGCTGGTGCTTTCTCAAAGCACAGAGAATTAACCTTCACTCATCTCTCTTCCTGGCTGTAGCTGGTTGTAATCTTCATATAAAATACCTTGACATGGTTACTTTTTGTATATCACAAAGTGAAAGCAAGTTTTTACATTGAATCTCTCCCTTCTCCTTTTCACTTCCCCCCCCCTTTTTTTTTTTTTTTTTTTTTTTGTACAATTGATCAGACTTCTATTACAGAAAAATGAAAATTATAATCTGTAATGTCATTACATCAGATGAAGATTTTGTCCTTTCTAAAGTGTCTGTTTTCAGTTCAACACAGATGTGGTATGCAGTAGTTCTTGACATGAAAATTGTCTTTTTCCTATCAGTGATTCTGAATCCCTGTTGTATGTGTCCAGTGGTGATGCACTAGATTGCTATGAGGGACAGATTATTCCTCATTTAAATTTACTTTATGAAAGTCAGCAGCAGGCACTGCATGTTAACTACCACTGGTTTGTTTAGTTTTCCGTTTACTTTTTTAATTTGTTGGGGTTTTTAATGTTTGCTTCTTTGTTCTTCTGTTCAAGGATGATGTATTTAGAATGAGGAGTATTTTCTGAAAAAATACTTGTCAAGCTGCCTAGCTTTATCTGGTCATATAGAACTCTTTACTCAAATGCATGCAACCAAAAAAAGGTTCTGTTTGCATTTTAATATTTTATTATTTATTTTTTTTTAGCATTCAAGGAAATGTCATGTTTCTCTGTTATTTAAGTTTTTTAATGATGCACTAGAATTATGATTTCAAGGAGAAAAAAAATATATTATTTTTAGGATAAATGTTACCATTACTTTAGAGTTTAAATGTTGTAAAATAAGTAATTTTGGAATGTTTCCAAAATTTTTGAACCTAATTACATAGGAAAATATAAAGAACAAACATTTAAGGCTTTACTTTTGTTTCTTATAAGTTTAAAGCTGAATGGGTATTAAATTATTTGTATTATGCAGGATTTATACCTAAAATGTCAATTGCAGTTAAATAGGCTTTGTTTTGTACTTTTATAAGGAGAAATATAGTAACCTTCACTAACTGTCTAGTCTTGGTTTCTAGCTAGCTGTGGATATAAGACCATTCTGTATATAATAAAATAGCTGTGAAGGACCAGTAGCTATTAAAAATTACTCTGCTTGGAAATAAGCAACAGAAAGGTCACACTTGATATAATAAATATTCATGTAATTAAGTTATCTGTAGCTATACAGAATACAATAGCACCAATCACCATAAATGATTGGAGTGTTTTCATCAAATTCAGTGATGAATGAGAGATGTTGCCAAGTGGAATGTGTTCTTTGAATCCCCCAGGGCGCTCGCTAAGAGTGGATGTTCAAAATGTGAGGCTGATTTAAAGATGTTTGCCAAACCCTGGCTTTCCTCTTGTCTTTTGCAAAGTTCAGTACTCCTTGCAAAGCACGGGCAAAGTTGCTCCTCTTCAGTGGCTTTTTACATCCTTCTGCTATTAGAAAATATATCTGCACGTGCCCCTGTACAACAGAGCACTGGTCTGCTGTTACAATTTTCATTAAACAAGCCAGATGAATTCATTTTTTCCCTGTGCACATAGTGACAGTTCCTATATTCCTCCCCTTCCTCCCTTTTTCTGTAAAGGTAAGTGATAATCATCAGTGATAATATCTTGGTAAGTGTAAATAAAAGGATAATATCTAAGTAAGTTACCTTAAAAAGGTAAGTGATAAAGCATCAGTGATAATATCTTGCATAAATTCCATTTTAAATTATTACTTTGTTTCTTGAATTTCTACTGAAATTTCAGCAGGATTCAGCACTTATCTTTATCTCTAGTCCTAAATTATTGTGTCATGTTCAACAGTGCACAGCCACATCTGTCAAAAAAATTCTCTGATTTGTAGTGATTCTCATTTCTAATGTACATGTTACAAAACACATTATTATTATTATTCACCATGTGTATTCATTTATTACTTACACTGCATCACAGGAGTTTAAGGTGCAAGCTTAGCTCTGCAGGCAAGATACTGTGTGGTAGATGGATTTATGTTGTCTCAGGGAAAGTCTGGTCTTCAGCACATAGAGTGACACCAACTTTGGCCTAAACCAATTAATTTACTTATCAACTTGCAGTGCAAAATTGCAAGTATTTTGCATAAGAAAAAATTCATGAGCAAGGGGATTTTGTAGACACATTCAAACATGCCTAAAAGTACATAAAAATTCCTAAATACTTTGCCTAAAAATACAGCTGTGCCTTCTTGGGATGAAAAGAGGAGTGTGTTCTATCCAAGGCAATCTGCTGCAAGTGAACATTACTGTGGGAATGGTTCTATCATTGCCTAAGTTACAGCTGTGTTAAACTCTGTGTAAAAGAACTCCTGATATCTGGGACTTGGATTTTGTTTTATTCCTCTTGGTACTTGTTGTCTATACAGCACTGCTCTCTGCCAGTGCAAGAAGCTGCACATGAGGTCTGTTTCCTGCCTGCTGTCACCAGTCAGACCATGGACAGGAGGAACTGGGCCCACAGTACTGCATCCCATGTAATGCTCTGGCTGTCCTCCCATCTAGAAGCAGTTTAACTGTGACAGTCAAAGGCTGTTTGCACTGCTCTAATAAATAAAAAATCTGCCAGAATCAGGAGGGCACGAAGGAAGTTTAGATACTGCGTTTCAAACACGACTGACATCTGATGCTTTGCTCACAAATTGCAAGAGGATGAGGGCAGTGATCTATGTAGGAAAGTGAAGGAATTGGTAGCAGGATTGTAAAGGAGTATTTGAACAGACCAGAGAGTTACTAAGCACCTGTCCCTCCTCAAGCAGACTTGCCATCATTTCAGGGGATGAGGGATCTAATGGGTCACCTCTGAAAGGTTTGAAGAGCAAATACATGTGATTGGTTGTGATTGCTCCCAGCACACAGGGCATTTTTAAAAGCCATGAAAAACATATTTTGGTGTATTGAAAAAGCTCAGTTTAAGAAATTTCCCATTGAAGACCATGACAAATGTTAAATGGGTGAGAAATTTTTCATACTATCTAGAGGCAGTAATGCCTTCGAATTTTATTTTATTCTACAATGTGGGAAGATGAAGAAATTCTAGTTTCTGTGTCCAGATGAGAGTGTGTTCAGTAGGATGAAATCTTGAGCTGCTTTTATAGAGAAATTTCCATCTGTGTGTTATTTCCAATTAGACTCAGATGATTGCTGCTTTTATTTTTTTTCTGCTCTCAAAATGTGAACGAATTTAAAATCTGCAATGTTTTTTTTTCTTTCTTAGTATTTATTTTCTTAAAAGCAGAACAGAATGAGAAACCATGCAGTATATCAGCCTTCATGTTTAAATCAGAGTACCTGCTTCTGCTTGGCTAAAACTAATAGAACACAGAATAGAGTAGGAAAAGATGTCTTTCTGTATTTTTCTCATCCTGAATTTTCATTAAGATTTCATAATCCAGTTAGAATCCCCCTGTCTCGCCCTCAATAACTGTAACGAGGGTTGTTTTTCCAGGGGCACAAATTCTGGTATTTAAGGACAAAATTTATTATACTGAGAGTTATTGTTTACTCTTTTTTCTCTTTCTTGAATGGTCTGATTGGCTAGCTTTGTTAAATTTTAGCTTGTTTTAACTGAATTTGTATTTTGTTTGCAATTATGTGTAATTGTTATGCTTTAAATTATTTAGAAAACAAGGAAGCTGAAATTCTCAGGCAGGGAATTTGATTTTAGGATGGAAATGTAACCATCTGTTGTTCTTTAATGATACTTAATGCCTGTGGAATCCAGTTCATAGAGAAAGAGTATTTGGGAATGTTTACACAGCATCTTTTAAAGTACTTCACAGAACTAGAAAACGCAGCAGGATCTATGCAGTGAGAGTACCATAAAATTGGGCTAGATTATGAAAAATGCATTGTAAATAATAAAGATTAATATAGAGGGGTTAATATAGAAAGATTAATAAATATTTCTCCAAGAGGGATGTAATGAGTCTTTGCAAAGCTGGACAAAGACGTTTAAGAACTGAAATTCTTCAGTTCTTAAATGGTTCAGGTAAGTTCATCATATCTGTTTTATGGGATCTCAGGACTCAGGTTTCTAACTGGAGAGTTGAGAATAAGGAGTCTGGACTTGTGAAGAGCTAAAACAAGTGGCTGTTATTAAGAGCTACTGATCATCTGCTGGGCTTTTTTTGCTGCTACGGTTTGTGCTATTTTGTGCTAGTTTGCAGATGGGCCAGCTGTATCCAACTCATCTCACTTTTCTGCTAAGTTGTCACAACGGATTCACTGAACATTTTGACCTTTAACATCATCAGGTCCAACTGTTAACCCAGCACACTGACAAATCTGCTACTAAACCATGTCCCAGAGCACCACTTGTACCCATTTTTTTTTTTTTAAAACCTCTAGGGATGGTGACCTGGGCAGCTGTCTATCTCTGGGAACATGGAAACACCCTTCCCAGAAAGTCAAGTCTAGCTCTTCGATTTTCAGAAGAGACAGCACAGAATTTTTGTTAAGGGACACTTTACACATTATTAATGTTACCTCTTTCTCCCATTAGCTGCATAAAAATCTTCCTTCTCTTTCTTCTGTTAGTCACTGGAGGCTATATCACTTTATTTAAAAAATATGCTCAACACTGAGCGTTTACATCTGAAGCTTTTTTTGAATGAGAGAGATTTCTAGAAAGAAGTCTGGACAAAAGTAATGGCAAAAAAACTTTATTTTCCTGGGCTGAACTTCCGGCTTGTGTTTTGGGAGAAGATGATTACTGACCATGAGAGGGAGGTTTAGCTCAGACGTAGGACATCAGGTAATAGCAGGAATAATTGAAGAATATTCTCTTGTAGATGTTCACTTACTCAGACTTTATGAATGCCTTTAAATAGATCTGTGCTGAGTTGAATACTACTACAGCTTTTCCTTTCTGATAGTGGTGTGTGCTAGGTGCAGTCAAGTTGGGGGGGGAGGAAAGAAAGGTAATGGGGAACATAGTGTTTGTCATGTAGGTAGTTTCACAGTGTGTAGCAATTAAAACTGTTTTTTTCCCAGAATTAAAAAGAACAACGAATCCCCAAATCTTTCAATTTACCATCAGAGCTTGCAGGGGCAGAAGAGAAAGCAAGGCTTCTCCCATGTCACATCAAGGTGCTATAAACTGTTCATAGGGTCTTGATTTCTGAGCTGTTATGAAGTCACAAATCAATGCTTTCAGAGCAGAGGAGGAAAACAATATAGGGGCAGATATTAATATTCTGTGACTACAATGTTTAGGTCTGGTAGACATTTAAGAAATCAGCACTGCCAAGGTCTAATTGTTGCAAAATAATTGCAACTCTTCAAGTTGAAGCTCAGCAAGTGTGAAGTATATTCAAGAACCACAGTTCCCCAGAAATGTGATTAGCTCACAGTCACATAGTTCTACCCGGAGTTTTTCTGTGTAAGAAAAGACAGGTCTGACAGGTAAGCATTGGTTTCATCTGACATGCAAATTGTCAGAGGCTGATTGACCTGAGTACAAAACTGACTGACCAGGCAATATTAGGGTCCTGTTGTATAGAAAATTGTAGAGAAATATTAATTATTTACCTGGAAAATGGGATGCAGTGCTCTGCAGTGATGTATACTGAAACACACATTGTGACTGAGTTTACAAATAAAACACAAGAGCACAAGACTTTTCATGTGAACTTGTGTTTCTGCCTGTGTGAACTTAATTTTGACCTCTCTCTCTTTGTGCACAATACTCTTGTGTAGATATTTGTTATCCCTGTATACTGGAATTTGGAAGCACTCACCCTGAGGTGTTTTTGGCTTTTTCTTGTTATTGTTTTTTGCCTTTATTATTTTTAAGTTGCAACCTTTTTTTACACAACAAAGAGTATTTAGGGTGAGGACAGAACAGTATTATGCTATTTAATCTGTCAAGCTTATTTATACTCTTCAAACTGTTACAGTGACAGGAAGGTTCTGAGCTTAAGGCCTCCTCACGTGGGGACAGTATGGGGCACTGGTAGCATGTCTGAGATATGGATCACAAAGTTTTTGCATACTGATAGAAAGTTAACCAGGCACAGTTATGAAGTCATTAAGTCTGTGCAAAATCTTAAATCCTTTACCTAGAGGGAGGAGACATCTGTGATGAAGTGATTACCTAGTATTCCTTTAGAAGAGGTGAAAAAAGAATGAAGGGAGGGAGTTAGGGGATTTCAGAGACAGAGGAGTGGAATTCCAGTTTGGGTGATTTCACCAGGAGCTCCCTGAATTTTCCCTCCCTGTTGCTAGCCTTGTAAGTGGGTATGATTAAACATGAATTTAGAAAGCCTGAGGAAAATACTGATACCTCCCTAAAAGTTAGATTTCTAGATGCTGAGTTGCAAGACAAGGTCTGGGAGCAGAATGGGTCCATGGTGGTTAGACAAAAATAATGAGCAATGCTCCAGGAAAGGATAATGATCTCCCTTATCTGTATTGCAGTCCTCAGCGTTTGAAGATGTTTTCTGTTGGCTAAGCAAGACAATCTATCAGCCTTCAAAGCTTATTAGAAAAAGCCTTTAGGTATTTTTTCTTGCTGCATAGTACTAGTGTGGTTTAGAACTGTTAAATATGTTAAATCTCATTTATATTTGGGCTCCTGGAATAGCTTTTACTTTATTTACTGTCTTGCATCTCTTCACATTTTATAAATACTTGTGCAAATCAAAAGACATTATAAATAAGGTAACTGAGGATTAAATGCTACTCTAAGCTTTCTGTTCTGGGTAAGTTCTAGTGGATTACATACCGTGAAGCTCTGTGCACTCAGAGTTGAACCCTGTGCTCTGATCTGCCAGATGCATGAAGTGAGAATATGCATGCACTTCATTAATTCTGAAAGAGCATAAATTATACAAACTGTGCGTGTGAATGAGTTGAAATTTTTGCATATAAACCTGTGGTATGGGAAGCCTCTCCTCACACACACCTTCTGTACCTTATCTCTGCTCTGAATAGTTAGAAGCACAAAGCCCAGTAGGAAAGGGCAGTTCTGGCAATTTAGCTGAATGAAAAAAGGAAAACATGGAGCTTTTTTGTTGAGACAAAGAGCTGAATCAAAGTTTGACTCCTGCCAGACTCTGTCTGAAGATAATATAACTAATCTCTGAAAATAATAGTTTGCTATCTCAAATTCAGGACTTTTTTTGAGCCTCTGTGTTCAGAAAATAAGTTTATGTGTAACTTTCTCTAAATATCCACTACAATCTAGTCATTACCCAGTTGAAGAGGTCCACTGTAAACTGTCTGAATTTAATGAAAGGTTAAATAAAATATCAACTGTAATCTAAATACTTCTGGGAAAACTGTACTATTAATCTTTTCTCTGTGTTTTTCCTCATGTGATTAGGTCATAAAGGTCTCAACTCAGCTGCTGCAGATTTTTTCACTTGCATTGACAGCACTGGTTTTGCACGAAGGAAGTTGCTATCTTCTCCAGGCACTGGTTTTCATGAGATGTTGTATATGTGATGCAGCTAGGTATTAAGACTAGCTCTATATCTGTGCCTCTGGAAGACATGTTAAGAAATATACTGGAAGAACCCTCATGGATCAATAAGTTATATTGCCATTTCTGTTTCATAAACTTGAGCTCAAACTTTAAAACAGCTAGGATTTTTGACTGCTTTATTTGGAAAACTGTTCAGGAATGTTATGGTCCTGATGGCTACAGACCTGACTTTCCCAGTCTCAGAGTTCAGTTTATATCCATTTCTTCAATCTTGAGCTTAAATTATCCTTTTAAATCCCTAGTGTTCACCCTGAAGTGTTTACAGAGAACAGTCATATTTTCACATGAGCTTTTCTATGTTTCTTTTCATTTAAGTCTCTTTGTTCCTCTGACAGTTTTTTTTTTTTTTTCTGTGCATGTTTCGGTCCCACTCAAGTTTTACAAATATGAATTACCAGAGCTGTACTGAGCATCCCAGACATTTTGATGAAGATTAATCTTTTCCAGTCTCTCCTGGAGAGAGAAGCTAGACCTTCTCATTTACCTTTTTTGCTCTTGCATCACATTGGTGGCTTATCCTGTGACTGGTGACTAATATGGCCAGGTTTCTTTTCTCTGTGACATCTGCAGCTGAAAGCTCATAGTTTCTAGCACAGTTTCCTGTTAGTAGTCCTCTAGTAACCTGAAAGGTATTGAGAGTCAAATGTCTAAGAGATGGCTCTGACATGTAGCAAATGTTCTACAGTGCCTACATAAAGTCCCTAGTTTTTCTTGCAACAACTTTGTGGAACTTCTTGGTTACTTTATTTGTAAATCTGGGGCAAAAAGAGAGATTATAGGTGTCTCCTTTCTTAGCTAGGGCTGAAGAGAGTAAATTGCATTGTAAAGGGGTAAGCTAAGAACAGGGTCTCGAGAGCTTCATCAAAGTTAAAAAGAATTGCTAAAAGAATTGTCACACTCCCATATGCATGATAATTTGTACAAAATTTATGGGTCCGAAGAAACTTCGAGGTGGTAGAAGGGAGGAATTGAAGGCATATGAAGCCTCCTACAGAGATGCCTCTCCGACTACCCTTTTTACAAACAGGTGTCTGAGCATCTTCTAAACTCCAAGGAAATCTTAATTACCAGAGCTTATGAAGGTTTGTGATTGAAGATATAATGTTTTAAGTTTTGTATCTAACTTTCAGTGAAACATATGAAGCTAATAGTGATATTAGCCTCTGGGTACAGCTCTCAGTTGTTTATTACAGTACCCTTTGAACTTGAGTAGAATGGAAGAAAAGCTGAACTGATTAATATTAATGAGTTTGGCCTGTGGTCTTCTTTAATACTGGGAGACAGCCACTGGAGGAAAAAAATGAGGCAGCTGATGGCCAGGAAAAATTATAAAGGTGACAGAAAAGTGAAATCTAACAAAATACCCTTCTGTATATAAGTTAGATTTTCAGGGAAGTGTCAGTACTCATTTGCCATACCAACATCACCTTCAGCTGAGGCATCAGTACAAAGTCAGTCATGTTTATACAGACTTCACCTAAGGCCTCTGTGAACTTTTTATTAGCTGAGAATTCCCTATACTGTGCTGCACTAATGATAGTGTCTGACCTACAACTTAACCCAAGGGATAACAGCAATTGAACATTGTTCATTTAACTCAACATTGTAAGTCCCCAGGACATTATATCCTGCTACTTAGCAAGCACTTCAATAGTGCTATATATTTAAAAGACCTTCAGGTTATAACTTCAATGATAAAGTGCACAGCTGTGGTGTGGGATGGTGGGATGTGGTTGAAAACCAGAGTAAGATTCAATTGCATGATGGCTGTTTTGTTGGGTTATTTTATATATACAAGGTCAGAACCATTTAATACCCTCAAAAATTCAAAGGATATCTGAAGACTCTATGATCTGTAGGGAAGATGATGTAGATAAAGGGCAGATAATTTCAAACTCTGAACCTGGCAAGACTACTGCAAATGATACTGAAAAGTATGATGTAAATGAAAGGAACTGGAAACATTTTCAAGTGTTATGGATTTTAATTATCAAGCTCACCACACTGTTAAAACTAGAATACCAGGGAATTACTTGATTTGGGTATTTTTAAATTTTCCTGCAAATCTGAAATGTTATATGCTTTCCAATGATGAAACTAGATAACTGTGCTGTTATTAGCATCTCCTGTCTACACAGGAGTAAACAGCCTACTCGTTTGCTCTTAAGTTGAATGAACAAAAGTTCTGTAAAACCTTGAATGATTTAACAGTATTACAGAGCAGACGAGCTCTATGTGAAGAGATCCATGTGGAAGACTATATTAGATGTAAATGTTAAGAGTTTACCAGGGGAACTGGTGCACTGAAGGTGATTTCTGTAAAGGATCATCTGGAAGTGATTACAGTGACAAAAAAACAGTCAACAGAGACTACACTGGAGAGAAAAAAAAAAGACATGGTATCTTTCACCATATATATGTAGTATTTGCTATCCTATTTCCTACTGACCCTTTTTTACTCTTCTAGGACTTTTAAGTGTGCCTATTTTTTTTTTTTATTCACCTGTTTTTCTGTAACTTTTTTTCACTATCTAAATTTTCTACAGATATATATTCCTTTCAAGTTATGGCTTTTCTTTAACTTGCCCCTGCTCACCCTTACTTTCCATAGCTTTTGCCTCACCTGTTCTAATGCTTTTGCTCTACCCCCTGTTCTATCATTCTTCTTTCTCAACTTGCCATTAAAACTTCTCTTTGTTTTTGCCAGAAAGTGAACTGCTGTCTCTTTACAATGAGTATTCACTCTTTCATTTCTTGAGTAATCTCAGTTCTCTTTTTCTTTCCCTCCTCTAACTTGAATCAGGTACTAGTTTTACCATTGTAGCCCAGCCAAGTAGTCCCACTCCCTTTTTAAGGGCAGGACACCAGATACCTACTCAGAGAAAGGGACCAAGTGGAGATGATGTGAGAAGCAGGGCAGTGGCCTGGAACTGTCTTACACATGTAAAGACTGGATTGTATGATAAAAAAAAAAGCATCAAATTCTTAATTTCCTTTTTATAGAGTTTTCCTCTAGGTGTTTAGAGACACTGCTGTCAGCACCAAGGTAAGCAGCAGACAGGAGTGTACTCATGTATGTTTAATCTCCTTCCCACTGGACTCAGTGTTTAGAGAGGGGGAAGGGTCCAAGAGTTAAAAGTTCTGGCACATGCAGCATGAGCTTTGTGTCACTGGGCAACCAGAAACTGCAGTGCTCTGTATATTTAGTTAGTGCCTTTGTCTCCCTCTGTCTTTATCATCCTCTGAGGAGGATAATGATGTAGTGGCTGAAAATATATTTAGGCTGTCTAACTTAATAATGTTTCATAACATAGCAATATTTCATTTACATCATTGTTGGCAGCTGAAGATGTTAAAATACTAATCCTGTTAGTGCTGATACACCTATCTATGGACATTGCATGGCCTTACAGGGGCATTCCTGCAAACTTAGTATGAGAATTATTTATCCAATTAGTCGTGCATTACATGTATGGAGGCAGCTTATGCACTGGCAGTACCTCACTTTGTGCCCTGGAATCTGAGTTAATTCCCAGTGGAAAATGGTTTTTTTTGTTAGATAAATGTTAAGTGGCTATCACAGCTTCAGCTACATTGGATTCTGTAAACTGTATTGCAAAGGCCAGAGATTATTCTGGAAAAAGAGGTCAAGGCAGTTTAAATCCAGTTTAAATAATCCCTGATAAAAGCTAATTGTGATCTTTAGTTGAAATGACCCAAAATCTCCAGCAAGATTGTCAGCACCCAACTGGACCTACATCAGGGGGTTCAGCATACCCCAGAGCAGCCCAACAGCACGAAGAACTGGTATGCAAGTAGAAATAGAATCATAGAATATCCAGGATTGGAAGGGACCTTTAAGATCATCCAGTTCCAACCCCCTTGCCATGGGCAGGGTCACCTCCCACTCGATCAGGCTGCTCAGAGCCCCATCCAGCCTGGCCCTAAAATCTCCCAGGGATGGGGCTTCCACCACCTCTCTGGGCAACCTGTTCCAAATAACTTATTCTGTGTCTTTTCTCAACATAACTTTACTACCAGCAGCATAGGCTGCATTGGTTAATGTTATTCTATTGCTCAAGTTGTGCAGTAAACAAGCACACAATACAATGCCTTTCATGGACTGGGCTGTAAAGAGCCAAAACCAAGTAAAAAGTGACCATATTTAATTTTTCTATTTAAGAGAATTGCAAATAACTAATGTAAAATCCTTATTACCTTAATTTGTTTAATTCTGCTTTAGAAAAATAGATATTTATTTCTGAGCATAATTTAATTACTTTTGTAAAAAAATATTTTAAGATTGAAGCCTAACTACAAGGCTTAGAATGATGAAAGCTTTCTTCAAAGAGAATGGGTTTGATTTCTTTATAAACTGAGAAACAAGATAATTGTATTTGCAGTTGGTGCACTTACTGCAAATATTTTAGTTTGGTAAAACGCATCTTTGAATTGCACTGGTGGACTCTTCCATTTCATTAGTATTCTGGGTGGTTGGGATGTAGCAGCTAAATACAGCCATCCTGTGGGGGCTTGCTGTAGTCATAGCAACTGGTTGCAGTTTCATATAACTGTAGTGGAGGTCTGGCATTTCTGAAGGACAAGTTGCTAAGTTAAATGGTTGCTAGCTAAACAGTCGATGTATTTCTCAAAAAACAGCATGAAAAATTATTCAGTAAATAGACTAAAGAGACTCGATGATTTTCAGTCACTTTTATGTGACTGTTCAATTGCTGGTAGTTTAAAAATTTTAAGCCTTGCTTCCTGTTATGCCTAGCAAACAGCATTAGAGGTGGTTTTGCTGGGTAGCTGCAGCTGTGGGTACAATCATCAGTAGCTCCACTACGTGGTGAGAAGACTATAAATGGGAGATATGGTGCTGCAGTGTTAGGTGTGACAGGTGCTCGAGCCTCTGGTTGACTGGGAGCTCAATGAGATGACTGAAACAGTAAAGTCATTGGAATGCTGGGTGAAGCTCTAAGTACAAAAGAATGATGGGAAATAGTGAAGACAGGAAAGAGATTTTGTTGCAAAATTCAGTAAAATTTAAGTTCTTAACTCCTGTTAATTTATCTGGAAGTCTCAGCTTCAGCTTGTTCATTCAGCTGTTCTTCAACTGAGTTCATTTTCTCAAATATTGTTTAGGATGAAGTCTGAAGTTAAACCCCAAATAAACTACTGGAAAACATAGAATGGATCTAGTTCCAACCCTCCTGCATAGACAGGCACACCTCCCACTAGATTAGTTTGCTCAAAGGCCTTCTATCCCCTCCCCCCAAAAGACAGCAAATGTACTTGCCTTAATTATTTGCAAAGTACTTAAAAGAATTAATGTGATTCTAAAGAATTTGACCTTCCACGCAAGAATGTGTATGGACCTTCTAAACATTCTGCCAAACATAAGAGAAACCAAATTTATATCTGATTTAGATGATAGAAGTGGGTTAAATTGAGCCTAATTAAAATGGGAAGAGGGATCTGAACACTTTCTCCTTTTTGTTGGAACTTTGCCTGATGTTTTTCAGGTTCCAAAATATGTTTTGTAAAAAGTTTTACATTGAGTAAGAGAATTACAAGAGCAGTCTGATGGGCCATAGGTTTCCCTAGATCAGTTGAAAATGATTCAGAGCAATTGTGTGGTTTTGCAGCCCAGTTTCTCCCAATGTCTCCTTGCGAACGGGGCAGGGGCTACTTATGTTTCTGGTTTAGCACATCTTCTTTCTCCTAAGGCTTAAAGGTGATTTAGTGCAGGCCAGATTCCACTGGGAGTAGTTTGTTACTAAGTACAAACTTTATATGCCATAGTAAATTATGTTGCCATTAAAAAAAAAAGTTTTATTTCCAATGAAGCACAATAAAATNGAGACAGGTTAAATGGTTGCTAGCTAAACAGTCGATGTATTTCTCAAAAAACAGCATGAAAAATTATTCAGTAAATAGACTAAAGAGACTCGATGATTTTCAGTCACTTTTATGTGACTGTTCAATTGCTGGGAGTTTAAAAATTTTAAGCCTTGGTTCCTGTTATGCCTAGCAAACAGCTGTGGGTACAATCATCAGTAGCTCCACTACGTGGTGAGAAGACTATAAATGGGAGATATGGTGCTGCAGTGTTAGGTGTGACAGGTGCTCGAGCCTCTGGTTGACTGGAAGCTCATTGAGATGACTGAAAATGTCTCAGCTTCAGCTTGTTCATTCAGCTGTTCTTCAACTGAGTTCATTTTCTCAAATATTGTTTAGGATGAAGTCTGAAGTTAAACCCCAAATAAATTACTGGAAAACATAGAATGGTTTAGATAGGAAGGGACTTTAAAGATTATCTAGTTCCAACTCTCCTGCATAGACAGGCACACCTCCCACTAGATTAGTTTGCTCAAAGGCCTTCTATCCCCTCCCCCCAAAAGACAGCAAAGGTACTTGCCTTAATTATTTGCAAAGTACTTAAATAAAAGAATTAATGTGATTCTAAAGAATTTGACCTTCCACGCAAGAATGTGTATGGACCTTCTAAACATTCTGCCAAACATAAGAGAAACCAAATTTATATCTGATTTAGATGATAGAAGTGGTTTAAATTGAGCCTAATTAAAATGGGAAGAGGGATCTGAACACTTTCTCCTTTTTGTTGGAACTTTGCCTGATGTTTTTCAGGTTCCAAAATATGTTTTGTAAAAAGTTTTACATTGAGTAAGAGAATTACAAGAGCAGTCTGATGGGCCATAGGTTTCCCTAGATCAGTTCAAAATGATTCAGAGCAATTGTGTGGTTTTGCAGCCCAGTTTCTCCCAATGTCTCCTTGCGAACGGGGCAGGGGCTACTTATGTTTCTGGTTTAGCACATCTTCTTTCTCCTAAGGCTTAAAGGTGATTTAGTGCAGGCCAGATTCCACTGGGAGTAGTTTGTTACTAAGTACAAACTTTATATGCCATAGTAAATTATGTTGCCATTAAAAAAAAAAGTTTTATTTCCAATGAAGCACAATAAAATAGGTTTTCCAATAAATTGCATTAATTAGCTTTTATTTTATTTATAGGGTGCTTAGAAATCTGATGTGTCATTGCTAAAGCTTGTAAATGATGTATTTCACTAAAATCGTAGGCATCCATATTTTTAGTGAAATCAGAGGAAAATTCAGGCCAATTAATTTGAAGTCACATTTTTACATGAGTTTGATAAAAGGAGAGAATGTTGTAGTTTGAGTTGGAATTGTATTTCTCAAGGCAGATGCATTGTTTTTTTGGTATGGTTATTTCAGTTCAGAGACAGATCTTGTGTAGGCACAGAAAGCTACACAAGCTGTTCTGATGTCTGCATAATTATTCTTCAAGAATACATTCCAGTTCTTTTAAAATTACTTTCATATACAGGAATTTGCAGAACTTGCCCTGTCCTTTGAGTTCAAAAAAAAATCTTTGTGCTTGTCTATCTTCATTTAGGTAGTCTTTCCAGTTTTAGAAGAAAAAGTCTCCCTTTCTAATGTACTCTAACCGATGAGATTCTTTAAGTTCCATCTTACAGCTTTTGGGTTTTCACATGGAGTAGATATCAGAGACTTCTGAACACAAATTCCTTCAAACCAGCAAGGAGCAGAATTCCAAATCTGAAACTGAATCTAGTAAATGCAGTAATTCAGCTTAACAGGCACTTAAAAGCACTAGTAAGCATGTTTGTATGGTTAGTGAGTAAATATGTAACATCTAAAACCAACTCAAGGACACTGAGGCACAAGGCAGCCATAAAATGATCTGCAGCCTTTTGCCTGCAACCCTTTGGATTTTTCCTAAGAAAATTTTACAGCACTTGGTTTTATACAATGATTGAAAGTACATTCTCTACCACTTTGTTATCCACTTCATCCTTGGTGTAAGCAGCAATATGAATACTCCTTCATGCTTTACACTAATCTCCACAGTAAATGATTAATTGAAACTCACACAGTGCAAGTTTCTCTGTCTAATTTATGCATTAAGGCTGTTTGAGTGTACAAAACTAAATGAGGGCACATGCTGCTGATAGGGGTTTCATCAGCCAGACACCTTGGGATTAAATATGAATTATCAGTGTTGCTACATCCCAACTATCAGTCACCAAAACTTGCATTAGCTAACGCCTGAGCAGGACATGTGCTCATGTGTTAATCACACTTTTCCCACAAGCTGTATCCTGGAAGCCCCATTTTAAGTATTTGTCATAATCAAAATTTTATCTCTGGTAGTGCCTGTCCTCAGGATAAATAAATGTTTATTACATATATTTTGTGTAATATAATGTAGCTTTTATTAGACAGAAATTTATTTACTCATAAATAAGCAAGTGTAAAAAACCCCCTTGAGAACAGAAATGTCTTGTTATAAATTGTTACATGGAACACTGCAAGTATATGCACATAAAGAAAACACAGTGTGCTGTCCTGTGTTTTAAGAATATTACACCTGTTATTTCATTGCTGTAGCTATCATACTAAAACAACACAACATGACTGCTGTTTGGAGGTCCCATAGGTCCTAAATTATCTTCAGAGACGGAATGTCATACATTCCCTGACATTTCAACAGAAATCGTTAAAAGTGCTACAAAGTAACTCTTTGAGTTCTCATTAGGATTCTTCCTTCTGGTGTGCATTTATGATTATGCCGCTTGTCACATTTTTTTGTTTCTGAGGAGTCATAATCTAACCTAAATTCTGACATCCTTTCACTGACATGAATGTTTACAAGTGCTGCCTAATGAAATCGAGGACAAAATATGAAGAAACTTAATTATCCACTGATGTGAACTACCTGCAGCTAATTCAAATTACTTCCTTTCATCAGATCCCAGAACCTCTAAAGAACAAATATTATTTTTTCCAGACATCAGGTGACTAGTACAAAAGATTTTGTAGTTAATTAGTCTTTTCTCTAGTGTTTACATCTGATATAATTGAGAAGTAATGCCATTGAGGAATATTCATGCCAATGAAGGGTTTTCTAAAGCAGTATTCGTTGCAGACACTTAAATGAAATGAAGAGTTTAACTGACCATATTTCCTTGAAAAGGTGCACTTGTACTTCTATGTGAAGGAATTCACAGCCATGAGATACTAAAATTATGCCCATAGATGTACCATTATAGCAAATAAAACCTCTTTCATTCTGTTAAAAGTTTTAAGACGTATTCAGATTCTTTTATATAAACAACATTAAATACTTCTGGAATAAAAATTTTAATGGAAACATGATACTCCTTGCCTGGGATGGGAAACATCATTACTAGCTTCAGTCTCTAGTGCTTCTCCCCTTTGAAGGCCAGTGTGCAAAGATTGCAGTCCTACAAGCTTTGCTTGGCTTCTTTGCTTCTCCCTGGCTGATCTGTGTACATGAATTGAAGATGACTGAGCATAGCAAGGCTGGAAATGTGTTAAAAAGTCATAATTTCACAGGCAAGACATAGAGATAAGGCCAAAGCCTGGAGAAGACTTGAGCTTTGTTTAATATTACTTTGTTTAATACTTTCACGCATGATAGCTCTGTGTCTCAATTACAATTAAAGAATCATCCCATCACTGACTGAAGTGCAACACCACTCTTGAAAGACTCCTGTTGTTGTTGTGGATTAGATTGCCAGAGAACTGCAATATAG
Organism: Florisuga fusca; assembly: GCA_038090715.1. Taxonomy (NCBI): domain Eukaryota; kingdom Metazoa; phylum Chordata; class Aves; order Apodiformes; family Trochilidae; genus Florisuga; species Florisuga fusca. Next base: position 2,541,017 of record JAAWXA010000026.1, on the reverse strand, counting down.
AATTTGATATTTGTTTTCATATTTGGATCTGTCAAAATTCTTCTTCCAAAAAAAATTTTTTGAAGGAGTCAGTCAAGATTTCTCTGTATTTTCTTGATTGATTTCTCATGTAGAATAATTACAGAAAACTTCCGCAGTGTAGGATTCAGAGGCTTTTGGGTGGATGACACATTTGTGGTTCCCTTATTACTATTGATCTAGCAAGGCCACAAGCTATTCCTCCCCTCATTCTTTACTAAAAACTCCCTAGGCAGTGATTGCATTTTAGTGGTTTCATTATCTTCAGTCAATTTCTATGCTGGGTTTGTCTTTCCTCTGTCAGCCTTCATAAGTTGTTCCTCAACAAGTGTGTTCATGGCATTAACTTTGCAGCAGGAAAGAGAAGCAGTGTGTTTTGTGTATTAGAGCATTTGGACTCACAAACTTGTCTTCAGGACCTAGCCCAGAATTTGTAAGCTATTTTTGAAGAACAAGGCTTGTTCTATCCTTGCCTGAACACTGCAAACATTGCAGAGCTTGCAATACTGTCATTCCCAGAGAACTTGAAATAATGGAAGCCTCTAAGCTACTTCCATTCAAAGCCATGTACTTGTTCCTAGCTAAAGGGTGGCATGTCATTGCTAAGTATTCTCAGAATATGGTGATCAGGGAGAAATTTTACATCACATTAATAATAGAGGAGGCTTGTCAAACTTGAAGGAATGAAAAGTTCTGGGTTATGGTTTGTCTCTGGGTTTTTTGTGTTTTATTTATTTATTTATTCTCTTTTTGCTGCCTTGAGAACACAAAGTGAAATGTTAATATTTCGGAGTTTGGATTGAAATCATGCTACTTGGAAAAAGACTTCATTAAACCTCAAAGGAGCTCCTGCCTTTAAACACAATGCTGAACTTTGCAGTTTGGCAAAATGTGCTTACTCACACACTTCAGTTTAAAAAGACAGCTAAAAATAGTTAATATAATCTGAATATGCATAGAATACCTTTGAGGTGTCAAGCTATCATCTCTGTGGGATGAGAAATGAGACGTAAGCTAAAAATGTTAAAGGCCAGACTATGATGTCCTTCTTAATTTTGCAAAGTAAGGTAAGTAAGCAGTTTCTGAATTTTGGGATTTGTCCCACCTACATACAGCTATATCAATGTTTGTCCATGTAGTCCCAGAAAACTGGGTAAACTCTGGATGTACCAACTGAGGTGTTTGTTCCAAGAGATGAAAATGAGTACAGGGAAATTCAGTTTGGTGAATAAAGTCAGGTGGGGAGGAATTACAGTCTAAATATTTACTGTGGATGTCCTAAAAATCCACATTAGTTGTTGAAAAGTTTGGGAAGGTTTTCAGATGCAGAAAATTCTTGAAGATAAAAAAACCCCAAATGATAGAACACCTCAGATTCTCAGGGGGATGGTAGGTCAGGAGCTTGGGCCCCTGTCTAAAGTGATGATGAACAGCCTGCAAGTCTGGGCCCTAAGTACTTGTTAAATATTTATTTGCCTAGGTAAGGGCAGGAACTTTGTTCCAGAACCCCTTTCTTTTGTTTGAGTCCCTTATTTGTTAAGTTAATGACTACTCTGGATGGCAGAATCTTGGAAAAAGAAAATCTGACCCTCAGGTCAAGAATAAATTGTAGCTGTGTAGTTCCTGACTAAAGTTAGTATATCCTATTTATAAAATCCTTCACCAATAGCTACACTATGACTACCCCAGGCATTTAATTTCACTATTTCTTCATTACTACCAGAATTTTTTTGCAACCTCTAAACTGAGTTGTTGGTGTATTTTAAGCCCATGGCTCTTTTGCTTATCTACTGCAACTGTGGAGTTGAAGCAATGCTTTCTTTTCAGTTCTTTCCTTCAGTTTCCTAAATCTCTGGATATTCACCACCGTTTGTCCATGTCTTTGCTAAGGCACTATTGATGCAGCTGACAGCTTCATTTGCTTTGCTGAAGCCCTGCCAGCTCTAGAGAAGAACCATTATGACAAGGATTTTCCTAATTATTCATTGAGCATGCTTGCACACTGTGGTTCATGTTACACATATGGCTCCTCATTATACATGTTTTTTAAAACAGGTGCAAACATATAACATTTTTTCAGCTATGCTTTTAGTAGTGTAATATTACTGTCTCATTCTTCAGTTGTGAGCAAATTTAAGTGTTTATGAAGTGTATTTTAGTTGTTTTTCAGTGTAAGACCACTGAATTTTAGACCTCTTCCCCAATGTAAATGGGGTCTTTGTGATTTTGATGCGAGCTGCATATTTAATAAATATACATTTTTTTCCTTTACCCAGGATAATGGAAACACTGAACAAGACCAGAGGCCTATGAATAGGCCTCTCTATTGTCAATGAGTATGTCTTATCATTTGATAGTAAACTATGATTACCTATTTCATAGGCACAATTAACCCAAATGTTTTTGTACCTATTCTTCATTACTTTTATGATAACTGTACTTCTCTGGGTCACCTATCATGATCTACTGTGTCCAAGTTCTACTAAAATTGAAACACACAATTTCTTCTTTGTTCAGATGTTCCTTTTTAGTGGTGGACACTTTTTGATATTTCAGTTCCTTTCGTATATTTAATGAGACTTAATAATCTGAATTGGTGCAGCTAGTTCAGTGAATTCATTATCAGTGAATTCAGTCAGTATTAGCAGCTGACTTAACCTGATTTCCTTTACTCCAATCTGAGTTTGTACTCTTTTCCCAATGTTAGCTGTTCTAACCACTTGCTTGCAGTTAACATTTTAAAGCAAAAATATCATGTAAGATGTGAGCAATCCTGGCATTCTGGTACCTTTTCTTCTCCAGCCACCACTAGACTGACAACTCCTTTTACTACTAACATCTGCAATGATTTCTTGTTGCCTTTGGTTTCTTTGCTGGCTTTTTTTCATCTTATACTTTGCCCTTTCTACTTTTCTTTCTGTGTATTCTTTCTTTATTTTTAGCATAACTGACCTAATTCCACATTCTCTGTGTTGCTTTCGTTATTTTCAGAGTGCTTGTTCTTCCACCATTAGTATTGTTTGTGGAGCTGCTGCTCTTTGTAATCCTATTTTCCCTGACATGAACTCTAACATAGACATTTGCTAAATTGGCCTCTGTTCTCTTGAAGCTTTTTTTTTTTTTTTTTCTGCTCTGCAGCCTCCTTCCTTTCCTAAGTTTCATTAACTCATCTCATACCATGGTCATTGTCATCTAAGCTGCCTTTCACCATGACCTCAGTCACTTCAGCTCTACTGATTAAATACACAAGTTTTGCACTGACTGCTTTTTTCTGTCTCCTGTATGTGCATATGTACCTGTAATACTTATCATTACCATAACTTCCAGATTAATCCATGTACTGGATTCATTCTCTTTTTAATGATTGTCTGGGTAATATAAATCTCCATTGTTACATGCAAGGGGATGTAGTGATAGGACAAAGTTCTGCTAAACTGGAAGAGGGTTGCTGTAGGTGAGACATTAGGAAGAACCAGGCTGCTGGATTTTAGGAGAATGCATATTTTTATTTTCATTATTAAAATCCAAGGCTATGATCATTCAAAGGCGAATTTGAAATAAAATTCTTCTTAAAATCCCTATCAGAATTTTTTTATACTGGCATAAAATAATGTCATAAATTTACTAGTTGGTTTGACTTTTGGCCTTCCCTAGTGAAGGGCACTGTCCAGAAGCTCAGAAGCAGGTTCAATCCTTGTTTAAAGATAATAGGGCAAGACTGTCCATGTATATTATGTGACCTGAGACCACACCTTGTAACTGAATTTAAATGGCAGTGGTAGGAGAGAAGAAGCAGCTTTTAATCATGGTCTTTATAATACTACTTTAAATTCTTGCCTGTTAAATTCTTGGATTTCCAGAACAGCACTACTTCTAGTGCTGCTTTTTTAGGTACATTATGGTATCAGTCAAAGTAAAGCAGACATTTTCCAAAGCAAATGAAAAATATGTCTCTAGAATTACAGTGCTCAATTTATCCATATATTTATGCATTTTTCTTTATTTTGTGTATAATTTTCATTTGCCATATGTGCAAGCCTGATAAATCATCAGTTTACATTATGTGTTGTTATAAACAGGCCCCTATTAACCTGCTTTTCATCTTGCAGCTACGTGTTTCTCTCTATAGTTCCAGGCCAGGAAAAATAGTTGTCTTAGCACTTTTCTCAGTGAACATTACCAATTTAAAGGAATTACTTAGTGTGTCACGGTGTGACAAATACAGTCTTGCTTGTCTTTAAAAAAAGGCAATGCATCATTTAGAAAATAGAGATGCAGTACAAACAGGGAGCCCAGCACTGTGCCCTGCAATCTGGATGTGTCTCAAGTGGTGGGAGGAGGAGGAGGAGGATTTCCCTCATCCTTCTGACAACTCTAATGCAGCCCAGGGTGCTGTTGGGCCTGCTTTCCTCCAAGGGCACATTGTTAGATTTATGTGGTCAACTTGTTGCTCAGCAAGACCCCAAGTTGTTTTTCACACAGCTGCTTTCCAGGTGGTTGGCCCTTAGCCTGTGCTAATGCATGGGGTTATTCCAGCCCAGTCCTAACTGGGCTTAAGTTGGCATTGTATTAAAATAGTTTTCTGTGGAATGTATAATGAATAAATGTGTAGATCTTTGTCTTGGTTGTTTCCCATTAGCTAACTATACAAAAAAGTATTCCAAGGTATATGAAGACCTTAGTCCAATACATTTTTATTTTGTGGAGTTTTCTCTACTAATGCATGAAAAACAGCCCCTAGATCTCATGCTTTAGTCTCTATTGGCATGCACGAGCTTTTGTGGAGCTTTGAAGAGATTTACCCCTTGGCCAAGACTTTATGAAGATCACCACTGGGATTTCTGTAGAACAACCTTGTGTGAATCTTAGCAGAGTGATTTTACCATGGAACTTGATGGAGTTAATCCTCTTAAATCCTAGTGAATGTCAGTGAGTGAAATGGATGTATAAATTTCATATGTGTTTTTGGAAACTTTTCTGAATAGATTATAAAAAACCTGAGAAGAGTAATAAAAGAATTGTAGTGGATCCAGAGATCCACTCTGTGCATCAATCCTATTGATCAATCACAAGGAGTCAGTTCCAGCATGTTGAAAGCTATCCTTATGTTCTACATGTATTTCTGGTGGGAAGTGGAACTGACAGTCCTGTTTACAAATTGTAGTACTTCCCCATGGGAAGCATGGTAAAAAGAGTTTATTTCAGGGGTATGCTTATGACAGCCCCACAGTATGACACTAAACCTGTGGTATCAGTGTAATAGGGAAATTGAAAGGTCTAACCCTGTGGTGATGAATGTAAATCTTCCTTCAGTTTCTTCTTTCTGACAGCTTTCTCTTGTACTTGGAGAGAATTATCTTCTCCCACTCTGGATTATTAATCTCTGTAGCTGTGCTCTTCATTGGCATCTCATTATCTTGTAGAATTTGGATACAAAAAGACTGTTTAGATTAAGGCAGCACTCTGTGAACACAACTATCTTGAAAGAGTGATCCTCTTACTGAAAGGGTCAACACAACAAAGAATGATTAAAAGGACACGTTATTAATATGAGTCATTGGGAATGTAATGAGCTGCAGCATCATGGTGCCTTGGGAGCCAAATTTCCCAAATTCATGTCTGGTACTAGGTGAACAAGTCGCTTCTTCTGTGGTTATTACCAGGCTGGATTTCTGATTTCTTTTCATAGTACTTGCATTTCTTTACATAGTACTCATTTCCTGAGTAATGCTCAAAATTCACACCAGATTATCACTGCCAGCTAATTTATTGTCCTGTCTTTTGTTCTTCATAACATTTGTCTCAGCAGGATAAGAAATAACCAAAATAATTAGTTCATACTTTTGGCTTTGGCACTAAGACCAGCACAGTGTCTACCCCATTTGCAGAAAAAAAATGAATCAAAATGGATGGCATTGACTTAACGGGATGAAATACTGCAGCCTGGTGTGGCCAGTTTTTCTGACCATATGAGCTGCATAATAAAATAAGTATTTCTGGGGATTGTTCACAAGAGAGAGAGAACTGTGGCTCCCCAGTCCCTTAGTGCAGGATGTGGCCTGGCAGAAGGCACAGCTGAGCTGATGTTGGTCTCAATCCTCTCTGTGGCTGAGGAGCTACAGGAGCCCCCCAAGTACAGTACAATGTGAATTAGTAATGAGACCAATTACTTCTATGTAAGTCTAGCAAGGATTTTTACCTAACGTTAGATGGCTGCTGGGGCTTGAAGGAAGCAGACATGAAATGATTCCAGGAGACATGTGACAAAGTTAAAAAAAAGTTAGAAGAAAAATGAGAATATTTCCCATTTGTTCAGCAGTAGAATGGATTACCCCTTGAGCCACCAGATCAGTGGGCCATTGGCTGTCTCTGAAGTAGTGCTCTAAGAAGTTTTGAATCTGAAATGATGTCCTTATTTTTCACACTTCTGTTGGAAGAACATTTTTCATCCCTGATGCCATTGAATTAATGCATTATTTCATTCACTCCTACTCCTGTCTATTGAATTCACTAGGGGCCTGCCATATACTCATTCTGCCCACGATTTCTTGCCTTATCACTGAGGGATATGATGGTCACCAAACATCTGTGTATGTATCTCCCAAACCAGTGGCTCAAGTGTGACAGAAATCAGTGGTATCAGTATGCACAAAAATTCCACTAGAGTTTGAATGTGTGTGTCCTGAAAAGACCACCTGTGCTTTGTTCATGTAGGGCTAAAAAGCTCAGGAAAACTGTGAGGAAACATCCTCATCTTGCCATGCATGTTCTCTTTATCTTTGTGGAGTTTCAAATGATATAAAAAAAGCAAGTTTGTTCCTTCTTTTTTTTTTTTTTTTTGTTAGCTTTTTTGTCTGCAGTGTTACTGTTAGTGTTCTAGGCAGAGGGACTAATTTGGCAGGATGGCATCTTCTGTTTGAGCCCAATACCATGTTCTCTTTTCCTACTTAAGAGAGAGCAGAAAAATTATTTTCTCTGCTTGACAACTGTAACTAACTTAGATGTCTTTTCTTTCTAGATTCTCTGTCAAGGTACAAGTATTCCTACAGTTTATATTGGGCTTACTTCAGTTCTAGAGGAATTAGGAGCTGCTTCTAATGCGTGTTTTTTTGGATTTTATTTTTTTTTTTTTTTTGTCTCTTGGGAGAGGAGTCCTCCAAAATTGAGGAGTGAAAGCATTACCTCAAAAATTATTAGTTAAAATGTCTCCCTGCTTTTGTGGATAAAGCTCTTAAGCAGCAGTGCTTATGTGCTGTTAGTGCAGATCTGACTCCTCTCAGATGTATTCTTTCAGGACACTCATATGGTGATGCACTACTCCAGTTTATTCCCTCTCCCAACTCAGAAGTCATAAATATGCCTTCATTAATTAATATTAATTTGTGCAGCATTCCCAGTCTTTTGAGTAGTGTTTGAGAGAGTAGCCTATGGTACTTTTACTGCCAATATCTCTAGAATTGGCTTTCATCAGAGACAAGGTATTCAAGAAGATGCATCCTTAGACTGCCCAAGTGTGGCAGTTCTTACGTATATTCTTGAGTTTGAAGAATAATTCTAGTTCGGGGTTATTTAAGTTAGATTGCAAATGAACACACTTTCTTTTTCCTTTCTGTTTGGTAGAGATAAAGCCAAAATGATGCTGGTATTGAGAAAAATATTCTTCTTTCTTGTTATTCATTTGAGCCAAGGGTTCTGTAATTCACATGGTATGTTCCCATAGCCCAGCTGATCCTCCTCCTCTTCAGCTGCCTACAAACCCTGGAGTGCTAAGCATCATAAACTGTTTTTAAGGTTGTTAAGCAACCACTTGCCAATGGCAACCTATGTAGAAATGTGAATCTACTCTTTTATTTAAAGTTCTTTTAATAGCAATTTATGTTTTATTTATAGTTTATTTATGTTTATCTTTTAACCAGTGAATCCTTTTTAAACTTCTGTTGTAATTCTCCGTACAAATACTCTTGAAAAATATATTCATTTCAGACTGGTAAAAAGCAGAATTGGTAGTGCATTAAATGTGAAAAAAATTGATTCAGAATATTGTGAAAAGTGAAAACAATAATGTCCAGCACAAAACTATTTAATAGCCATGAAACACTTGTGCTTGATAAGTTAAAAATATTTTTCTAAATAATAATAAATCTCCTCAATGACTCACTCGTTTTCCTTCAAGTATGTGAGTAGCAGAAGCCTCACAGTTACGTCAAATTCAGAAGCCTTCAAAACATTTGCTACAAAAGAGGAAATGCTGCAAGTCATTTTTTTCCAATGTAGTTATCAGCAGCACACCATTCAGTTATCACAGACATTACATAAAATGATTACTTTCTCAGAACTATTTTGAGTACAAATGCACTAATTTCTTTGGAAAGAAAGAACATATTTTTAAGATTAAATTGGTCAGTTTTGTAACTGAGAAGGAACCCTTGGGAAGTAAAAACACCTCTTTTTCAAAGAGCTAGTCTCAAATGCACTCCTGTAGCTTGGTCCAGCACTTAGTGAAGCCAATGAGAAGTCTCTCATTGGGACTTATGAAAAAGTATATACTACAATGTCCATCTCTCAACTATTTCTGCAGAAGAGCTAATTATTTAGTGGAAAGAAAAAGGAGAATGGGAACTATAGTGGTACCCATTAGCTGGTACCACAGAGTGCAATATGACAATGAAATGATAAAACAACTCCAGCATTTCAGACAAATGGAGCAGGATACTGCATCCTGTCCTTTAGGTTACCTGGGCTTGACCATTTAGAAAAGTTAACTTAGTGGTGAGGGGCATTAGGTGTCACGTAGCTTGGTCATTTTGCCCAGTTGACAATAACTGAGCAGTGATTTCTGAAGAGTTGGTAGGCTATTTAGAAGCTGTTGAGCATGGCAGTGTGACACTGTACATATCCCTAGAGCAGGTGTAGGTACTTTCCACAGCATGTACTGCATAATCTGTAGGGGACGTTGGAGACAGTACGTGTTGTGGGTGGAAAGGAAATTTGGCCTCAGACACAGCCTCAGAGATGTGTTAATCAAGGAATGCAGAGAATCCAGCAAGATGATTAACTTGCATCCCTGAGTAGATCTGTTTGGAAAATCTTTCTTTACCTTATTTCTTACGTTTTATCAAAACCAAAGAGAGATGTTCTCTGTGTAGAAGATGAAATCAGCTGTTTAATGCCTTGAGCTTCTGCCATTTCTTTTTTCAGTAATCACTTAGTCACCCTGAAGATCATCAATACTTGCAATAGAAGTCCTAATCTTGATGTCATGACTGATATTTTAAAATTGTTTAGGAAAATACTGTTACTGAATTAAATGGACAACTTCCATTTCTGTTATCCTTTACACAGGAAAATGTCAAAATGTCTGCTGGTCCACTAATATGGACTTGTACCAGGGAAACCCATGCTGCACTAAAAAAACCCACTTTATTTTAGTTTCTGGGTGTCAACATTTGACAATTCTAACTCCGAGAGAAGTTTCCTTTAGAGATGTTTTGAAACAACCTGCTACTGAAACGGAGGGCATGAAAGAAGTTGACACAGGAAGTGTTTTTTACATTTGAAGTCTAAACCTGTGTAAACATTTAATGGAAATTTTTACCCACTTTCCTGATGATTAGATAGGAAAACTCATGCTTTTAAATTTCATTCTTGTGCAAATGCATCTTTAATTAGGATTTTTAAATATGATGCTTCTCATTTGAGGTTATTTAAAAATATTTTTATATTCAGAACATTTTTATATTCTGGGACATGATGAACTAGAAAATGGAGATAAATGTTGTCACTTTTAACAAATGCATTCCAAAATAGAAAGGAATAGCCACATAACTGATGCAATCAAGCTTCTCTAATATAATGGTGGTTTTAACTAGATTTGAGGGCTTAAAATTGAAATATCTGTAATTAAAATCCTGCATGCTGATTTACCCCTGCATGCATGCATGTATCTCTGTTATTAAGTCCACTCTACCAAAAAACTGAAGAAACACTTTATAAACCCTCCAATCTCATTCCCTAGTTTGCAGAAAAATATTTTTTTTTCTGTCCCATTGCATTTCACTTTTTTTTTTTTTTTCCCCTACTATTCCTGTTTTCTTATTATGGTTGTTTTCCTACACTTAATTTAGATTAGGAATTAATAGAATATACCTCCAGGCTGTCTTTTTGTTAGCTAGAAGAATAAAGGAGAGTGGCTTCAGCTCCTTATGAATTATTCCTTTTTAGGGGAAATACAGTGCAGTTCACTGAAATTCCATTAAAATCTTACATATCCATTAGCAGTGCAAGTGTAATCTGTTGAAATGCAGAATGGAAGACTGACTGGGCATATGAAAAATGAATGGGCACTTAGAAAAATGATCATGCTCATTTCAAAACCTCTAAAGGATACTCTGGAAGAACCCCGAATGTTGTTCAAAAACATTCAAACAACCTCCTGTTGATTTTCAGTGCCTGTCATAGTCATGAACTGGAAATGGGGAAACTCACTTTTCAAATGGCAGCTTTGCAGCATGAATATGGCAGCACCATAGTTTTCTGTGTGGTCATCTTTGCTCCAAGTCTGTCCTTTTAATGTTACCTCTGACTTGTTCTATGTCTGTGCTGATCTTCATATAACTTTTTTTTTTTTTTTTTTATAGAATTGGCTGGATTGGAAGGGACCTCAGAGATCATCAAGTCCAACCCTTTTAAGATGTAAGGATCATTTCCATCTAAAAAACACCCCCTGGTTTGTCATATCTACATTTTTCCCCTTTTGCAAGCATCAAACCTGTGATATTTCTCTGCATTCATTTGTAGCTGTTTGGGTTTCTTTTTTACCTTTACATAGCTGTAAGCACCTATTATAATTCCTCTAACTGGAACTCTCTAGGATGTGTTGTTAAGACTTCATCTTGCCTTTCCATATGGTCAAATTTATTCTTTGACATTGGAATCTTAGTCTTTTGTTCAAAGTGGAGCTTTTAATACTCTAAGCTTTTAACTTATAGTAGCCAGGCTCTGCTGTTTTCTAGTCTTTTAAGAGATGCTCAGGAAATTTTTGGTGACTGAGAGATGGGAAGTGAAGGGACAGAATGTTGATCAGTTAGTAAAAATTAAAAAAAAATAAAAAATTGCCATTAGAACAGCTTTTGAATCTCACCTGAAAATGCAGTGAAGAAAATGTTTTTTTCACTTTTTATACATTTCAACAAAAATATCAAACAGATCTCTGTCTATCTTATCCTATCAATGGCAAGTGTCTGCAGATGGCTGCAATTTGGCAGTTGTTATGTCTTCAGGAGTTTCTACAGGATATGTATAATGCATTAAATAATTCAACATTGATCCACAAAATTAGAAGTTGCAAGACAAAATGCTGTGTTTGTCAAAATAAAGGCTCATCTCCAGTGCTTAAGTAGAAAAGAAATCCAGCATTTCTAGTCCCAGATTAATCCCATCCTGAGATAGAGCTCTAAAATCATTCAGATGAATCATGATCACTGGAGCACAGGGCACATGAATCCCTCATGGTATCTTCCAGATACCAGATTGTATACTACTAAATTTAGTCGTTGAAAATTAGGAAAGCAATTAAATGCCTTTGCATGTCTGCAGCCCACCTCTCCTTGATTCCAGAGAGGCAGCAATCTGCTGCTGGAGCACACAAATAGCTCTGCTGCCCCAGTGCCAGCTCAGTGCTCTGCCAATGGAAGGCTCCAGGCACCACAGCACCTTTTCAGCAGGCACTTCTGCCCTGGGACAACCCTGTGTGAGTGCACACACCATCTGCTTGTCCCACAGCACACACCTTTTGTTCCCTTCTAGACACTGAAGGTCAGCAGGAAGGACAGTGGTGGCCAGGTGACAATGAGCAGCAGCTGGGTGGCAGTGGCCATCCGAAAGCAGGTGAGCAGTGGTGGTATGGCAGTGGGTAGAAAAGGGCTGCAGGGCAGGGGCAGACCTGATGTTGGGAAGCAGAGTGGTGGAGTGAGTGCAGGGGGAGGGAGAGGGGTCCCCTGTCCCTTCAGGGGATGCTCCAGCCCTGATGAGCTGCAGGGCTGTTGACCTTGCATCTGCTGGCCACAAGGGAGCTGTGGGGATCAACAGCCTTTGCCAGTGGATGCACACTCGTGTCATCCTGCTTCCCCCGGCTCTGATCCTGCTGAAACCTTGGGTTTTGGGAGAGCTTCCTGTTTACCTGCGTTACACCTACCTTGAAGGAGGAGATGCTGGATGGGAGAGTCAGGAGTGAGAGCAAAGTACCCACACAGCTGCCTGGTGGGAAGCAAGGAAGCCCCAGTGGGAAGGGGTAAGTGGAGTAGAAGGGAGAGGGGGAGGTGAGGGCAGGGCTTGGGCTCTGCTGGTCACCCAGCTTGTCTTCACCTGGAGCTGTGGCCATGCGTGGGTCACTTCACATGCCCTATTCTGAAAAGCATGGAATGTTGAAAGTATTAACATGGAATATGAAAAGTTTGCTCAAAGAAAACACTCAGTTTAATTAATTCAACACACAGGAATGGGAAATAATAAAATAATCTTTGTATTCTGTGGACAAGATTAGGTTTTAATATATAAATAGTGTTTTATTTAATACAAGAGCTTGTTATTTCTACATGACATTTTAATCAAACTTGTTAAAGTTGGAAATGGAGAGGTTACAAATAATTATGTTTAATTACTCAAGCATCATTCAATCAAATAATCTTCAATGGTAATAATTATCATTGTCAGTCCTTTTTTCACACATACTTAGATATATCATATTAATATCAGCCTTGATTGCTATACTTGTTGAAAACTACATTCTAATTTGCTTTTTTAAATCAGCAGTTTACTCAGGTAATGTCAGGAGCATCTTTAATCCTTTATATTTACTGTTTATATCTTTTGCATATGGTATAAACAGCCATAAATCCTAGCTTTATAAATCAATACAGTGTTTCAACCTGTTGTTGATGATTTAATGAGCAGTCATTGGTCAATACACTCATCTCTATGTGTTAATTAAAATTTTTAAACCTAATTCAATATGAAAGTCTTCAGGAGGGTTGAGTCTCCTTTTAAAAGTTGGATGTGTGATAAGTTTGTGAATACCACTTTTTATCTGTAGTTCAGTTAATACTTAGATCTGCTGACTATAACAAGAAATGTCAAGAATTTTAAGAATTGGCACTCAGGTTATGTCTGCATTGCAGCTGCTGAGGCAGTGCTATCTGAACAGCTTGAAAAAGGGGTATTGGAAGCCAGCAAGAGGCTGGAAACATGGTGGTTTGTTTGGGTTAATGTAATCTGTGAAGAAGTGTGATGAATTAGTCCCTATGGATTTTTGAGCTATCACAGTCCCACTGCTTCTCAAATCAGAGCTAGTGCATTTGAAATTATCTTGGCTGGTGAGGTGCAGGGACAATGTATCTCATTAATTACACAACTGGAATAATTCCTCAAGAATTAGCAGAGCTGTGTAGTTATAAAGACAACATTAACAACAGTAGTGAGGAACTCATTCAGTTTTGGTCAGTTCTCAGAGAAGATTGTTAAAAACAGCTCTCGGCACAGAAAGCAGAAGCAATATTTGGGTCTTTCTACATCTCCTAGCTTTGATCTCACTTTGAGCACCCGTGGCTTTAAGGCTCTCAGACTTCAGAAAGGGGCCCCAATGTCCCTGAGTAATAGACAGAAATTCATTATTAAGATGGAACAAGGACACCAGTTACTATGTTTTAAATTTTGATGTACTGACAAAACTTCAGTTTGTATTTGCCAACATGTAAAGAAATTCAGTGCAAGCAAGGACTGGGTAGTAAAATGGGATGATTTGTATGGGAATGGTACTTTCAAATTTTATTCTGCAATGCACTTACATGATGCACTGCTCTGTTCACATCCAATTTGAAGCATAACATTGATATTTAAGAACAAAAGAAAACAGCAGAGCTTCTGCTTCATCTCTTGATTTAAAATTAATCCCCTGCTAGACAAAGCTGGAGTTAGAACCTGAAGCACTATTGGTTATTCAACAACACATTCCCCATAGATGTAATATTGAAAGCATTATTTGACCCCATCGTCTCAGATAACATATTTATTTGTCCCCTATGTTTCAGTAGTAGTGTCCTGCCCAACCTAAATGATTCTGTCAGGAATTTAATAGTTGAAGACTTTAGGGTCTGGGATTGGCTTAGTAAATTTATATGTAGTTGATGAGAGCTACCACAGTGACCATGCCAGCTGCACAGACCTGTCAGTGTACCTGTCTAAACCTCTCTACAGCTGCTGTTGCCACTGGCAGTCTTTACTCAGAAAGGTCTCAGTGAAAATAGAACAGCATGAAGAGGAAAACAGGGTGACAGGAAAGCAGAGGCTGTTCGATGAAATTACCATTAAGGGCATACACATGAAACCACCAAAAAGCACTTCCAAGGTTGTTAAAGGTGAAATGCTTTTGACTATTCAATAGCATAAACAGATTTTAAGACAGGGAAGAGGGAATCTCAGACACCACCTAGATGCTCCAGAAATAAGAAGCACTTTCAGGTAGAGAAGGAGAAGCACCTGGCATCTGCCCTGATGCAGACTCTGTTTGCTAGCTGACCAGCAGTGAGCTCAGTTCCTCACCTGGGAGCTGTGGGATATCATTTTACATGATCCACCATCTATTTTCTTGAGCTGTCCAACTCCCCACCATCACCTTCTTCTCACTGCTTTTGTGTTTACTCAATATTTGAACTAGCACTAAATCCTCAATTGTGGGGAGAAGGGCAGGGCAGGTGAAACATACATTCCACTCTACATCCCAGCAGCTTTACCAGGTCAGTAGTTGATTTCAGAAAGTTCTCAAAAACATCACAATGAAAGGGTGCAGTCACTCAACAGAGAAGGAAGAATATTTACTCATTTCCTTGGTGGGGCAGCTTTTTATACTAGAGCTGTCAAGATTCAGTCACATGAATGGAACAATGGTGGTTCAGGTCTCCTCTAGCTGAGAACAGTAATAGTTCAGTGAACAAAAACATTCTTTAACATTCAGGAAGAGGAAAGATTACAAAAAGAAAAGAAAACAACAACAACCAATAAAAAACCAAAACCCAACAGTACAAAAAAACCCCAACCATCAAACAAATCCCCCAAAGAAACCCAACACCCCCACACTCTCCCCCCCTAAAAAACCCCAAAACAACCCAAGAAACACCCAAGAAACTGGTTCATTCTTGTACAGAGTCCTTGTCAATTCCAGTCATGTCAAGTTTCTTTTAGAGTTGCAAGGGCTGTCACTCACTCTGTGCTGTACCCTGGCATTAGAAATCTTCTAGATTGTGTCTTGACATCTCCCACTCTGTTTGACTTGTTTGGCTTTATTTGCTTCACAATAATATATGGCCCTGAGGAACTGATCTCCCTACCTAAATTCAATTTAAGCCATTTAAGCTCTGGTTTTCTGTGAAATTTCTTGCACTTTTTTTTTCTTTGTGATTCTTTTCATATCTGAGGATTTTTACATTGAAATAATTCTAAAAGTCTTGAAACATGCTAGTAAAAAACCCTGTAGGATTCTTTCAACTCTTCCTGCAATGTCATATTAAATGGGCAATGTTATTGTACAATCTTTTTTAGAATATGCTAATGAAGATAAATTCTCCAGTAAAATATGGATTTTTTGAATTATGGGGCTGAGGCTTTCTATATAATACAGTTTATTTTCTTTTGCATTTAAATGTAATTGGAACTAAGTCAAAACTGCCTGAAGCTGAAGACTCTCTGCCCAGTAATAACTTAATTAAAAAAAAATTAAGAGTAGGAAAATATGGAAGATTCAAAAATGGAAGATATTTAGCCTTCATGAAAAAAAAAAAAAGCTAAATAGGCAAGTACAGTAAGGGAGGGGGGAAAGAAAATGAAGTCTGTGCTGCTATTTGGAGTCTTTGAAAGTTTCCTTTTCTGACTTCTGATGCAAGGATTGACTTGCATTAAGATCTCTCTGGATTTCCACTGGTGGCCTCTCTTCCTTATTATTTGGAGTTTACATGGCTTTGAATGATAGGTTGGAGAAATGTCTGCACCTGTTTGGTGAGGTCTTTTCAAAAACTGCAGCAGGACGATGGGCTCCAACTGAGGCAGGCAGCAAGAGGCCATAAATAGGATGAGTTAAGCAGATAGGGACACAAAGGGAAATTGATAGTGTATTTTCTGGAAGCTTGGCCCTTCTGTTAACTGCTAAGGCAAGAACTGACTTGATAGTTGACTAAATGTCTCTGGTGTTCAATGCTTAGAGACACTTTTCCAGAAGAAAATTCAAAGCTGTAGCTTGGCTCTTCTCCCTTTCTGTCTCATATTTAAGAAATCCCTAAAGACTCTCAGAGCTTGAAATGAGGTAGAATCCATGGACAGAAATGGAGAATCCATCTAATCTCAGGACAGCTGTTGGTGCTTTGCTTTTGGTGAACACAGACTGCAGTTATCAAGTCACATATAGTCTGTTGAGTTTACCAAGATTTAATAGGTCATAGAGAACAGGTGAGTTACTAGTCAGGCAATGAAGAAGTAAATTTTTCTAAAGAGTTGACAGGAGAATTGTGCTTTATAGATGCAGAGCCTACTGTAAGCCTTATGGACTAGGCTTGTATTTCAGTATGAAGTCAAGTGAATTTAAAGCTCTCTTGGGTTGCTTATCAGATCAGCATAGATAGCTGCTGTATACATTTCTGCAGCCTGTTACCCTTCCTGTCTGAACAGAGGACCTCAAGTTCTTCCTTTGATCATATAAGGAGAGGAGGTTTCCCAGGAGATGTCATTAGGTTGCATTTTTTTTCAGCATTAGTCACATTTTTAGCAGGTCTTTTGCTGACTGTGGAAATGTCAGTGAGGATAGACAGCAAATCAGAGGAGATTTCAGCAACATTGTGCTTACTTAATTAATCTGAGTTGGTGTTCTGGAAAGGCAAAGCTGCTAGGGTAATAACAAGCACAAAATCTTTGTGTAGAAAATACCCATCCACAAATGTATCAGGATGTGTAAGGCAATAAAATCAGACTCCAAAAAGGCTATAAATAAAATATTAATTGAGCCACTGAAAATGAACATGAGCAAAATGACACCATAAGACAATTATTCCGTTCCAACAACTCCAAATTTTTGACATAAACTAATACCCAACTTCTTAGAGTTATATTAAGCAAAGAAAATGCCAGAAACTGCAAAGATGCAGTTGTGTATGGAGTCTTGTATGTGAGTACTTGTGTGGCATTAATGCTGAGAAGGCCCCTCTGAGATGGAAGCTGTGCACTGCCAGGCACTGTATAAACAATTTAAGAAATTATCTGTTTATTTACAAAAGAAGATGACTCCAGCTCTTTGAAAATTTCATCAAGAATTTCTATTATTATTTAAAGGCGATGGTCCTGTAACAGTTCAAAAGCTAATAATTGAATAAGGAGGCTCTGAAGGCACACTTCTTTCCTAGAGGCAACAGACAGCATTCATTCATTCATAAATGCTGTGACTGTCTAAACAAGATTTCTGGTTTTCTGTAACTTGAGTATGGGTTGTTTGTTTTTTCATTACACGCTGCTGGTAAGCTACCAAAACCAATTCGAATCTGTTAAGTCTGCCTTTCTATATGACATTTTGAATTTCATGCACTAGTTTCTGAGCCAAGGCCAATCCATGATTTATTTCAGCTAAATCACTGTTCCCTCAACTTCCTCTGTAGGCCCTTGAATACTTTCCAGGGTAGCTGACTACTCTTGAGTAGGTGCTTAGATTCTGGCAATAAAATTGTTCTTAGTTTGGGATAAACTACAAAGCTGAAAGGAAGGACACTCAGTTGTTGTTGTTTTTTTGTTTTCTTGTGGGTTTTTTTTTCTTGTGTTTCATTTTTTTTTTCTTGTGTTTGTTTTTTTTTTTTTCTTGTGTTGTTTTTTTTTTTTCTTGTGGTTTTTTTTTAATTTTTTAATTAAATTGCTTATAGGTGTGCTAGTCAAAGAGGTGAAGTCTTTTTTTGTCTTCTTTTCCAAGATGCTGCCTGTGGACATGCTTACACACAGACACGTGTGCATGCACAGTGGGACTTCTTGCATTTGGTGGGAAGGCTGCTCAGCAGAGAACATGTAGTGGGTCAGCACAGCTCCATTTACTGGAAAGCTGCCCATGGGCAGAAGGGAAGGTAAAGGCACTTCCTCTCTGTCAAGAAAAAGGATCAGTATTCCTGTGATTTATCCCTTTTCCTTTCTGGCCTCTCAGCCCCAGCTGACTTTTGTTCTTTACCATTATTTTATGGCAGGAAGAGCTGAGGTGCTGTTATGCATACAGGCCATAAAGTGTAGAGGTGCTGGTCTGCAAGAACAACTGATGGTTTCTTGCTTAACAAGGCTCTGAGTATACCTACATTTAAGCAGGCAGTGCTGACATACTGTTTTGAGCTAAATTTTCTACTGTGTCCATAGAAACAATTAACAAGTAATGCTTAGGAATAGAAACAGAGGCTCCTCTTGTGGTCAGTAATTGCCCCAAAATGACAAATGTGTTTCATTTTGTGCCTGAAGCCTATAACAATGATGTGGTATTAAACACCATTTCTCCTTTACATCAAATTGCTAATAATGATTTTAAAGTCTCCTTAAAATTGGAAGGAAAGACTTTGTAGCTTAAATACCTTTTAATTTTAGCTGGGTATATCTCTGTCCCAAATTAAGGGACTGTTTTTTATCTGATACCTGTACTGGTTGAAGAAGACACCTTACCTACTGCATCTTAATTGCTTCCATTATAATATTCTGGCTAGCATGATGTTTCTTGCTGATTGGTACCCTCTGAAGTTTCAATAAGGGTCATTAGGATTCAGATTTTCTAAAATGCTCAGCATCTTTCAGCTTTTTATTGTTCCTCTAAGTGCTTCTGAAAGCCTGGTGTCAGGGTGTGATTCTGACAGCTCGATTTCTGTACCTCCACTAGCCTGGTTGTAAAGGCTTAAGGAGCTAAAGTTCTTTTTTCTTTTTTTTAGAATTAACTTTACTGTAGTTCTAATGATGTTTCAGTGGAATCTCTCCGATACTAAGATGATGTTAATGTAACATTGACTTGTTTTGAGAGAGAAGACAGACCTCCACATTTTATTTGCTCTTTAAGCCAATGAAAATATTAGTCAGAATATATTTGACAGAAGCCATCTCTGTTGCTGACTTTCAGGAAAGAACAGTTTAGGGAATGGCAGTTGGGTAAACTGAAGATTGTTTCCACCTTAGAGTTAATGGCAGGTGAGGATCTAGTGCCAGGAAAGACCAGGAAAATGCAGCCCTGGGAGACAAAAGGTGACACTTCAAGTCAGTGAGGTTTGCATTCAGATACAATCTGATCTGAAAGTATTCTGTCACATAAAGAATACAAGCCACGAGAAAGTGTTGAAACCATGGGGAAAAAGCATGAAATGATAAGGCACATGGTTAGAAGGAAATTCTAGTTATGCTTCATTAGCACTGAGCCATCTGCAATAATGAGAAAGGAACTTTCTGAAGAATCTTGCAAGTTAAATGCATATATTCTGTGTTCTTGTATGTGTGTATATGTTGTGTATACACATATGTAGAAGATACAGTATAGAAGTTAATATATATCTTGTATATATTCTGTCACCTTCAAGGGTGACAGACACCATATTGCAATAGAATAGATATTACCTTTCCTCAGAACAAGAATTAGGATCTAAAGCATGAACATAAGGTGATAATAGTGTTAGTGGAATCATTAAGTGAAAAAACATATTACCTTTCTCATTTGCACACAATTGTAAAATATTATTTATTGCACTCTGAGTATGGTAAGGAGCAGCTCAGGGACCAAGTCACGAAACTCCAGATATAAGGTATTATTTATTAACATATTTAATTGCACAGTCAGTTTTTTTTCCTTACGTTTCAGAGCCTTGTAACTCAAAGTTTGTTTAAGAAATAGTGATAGTGCTATCAATTTGGAGGAAAAACCACTTTCCAGAAGTATCAAGTAAATTCTAGTAAATACGCATTGATAACGTACCTACTAGCTTCATGCTAAATAAGTTTGCAAATAAGAGGTCCTTAAAGGGCTTTTCTAAGAAGTAAATTGTCCTTGTTCACAATAGGTGCTCAAATATACTTTTCTTTCCTCTGCAGAGAGAGGATTAAGAGGAAACTTTCACAATAGTTGTTATTAACTGGACAAAATGTTTGAGTTTGTGACCAGACCAAATAGCAGCAAAATAGCATCTCAACCATGGAGCCAGGGAGAGGAAGGGTCAGGCTGTGTGCTTCAAGTAATATTGAAGTTTAATAAGAACAGAAAACATGCATCATTTTATCTGCTCTATGTATGGAGACTTCTTTCTTACTTTTTTACATTTAATAGGTACATCCTTGGAAATATTACAGCATAAAACCCAAGATACCTTCAGTCTCATGGCAATTAAATGTTCATTAACAAATCAGTGTCTTATCCTAATTCACTGTTGCCATGTATGAGCAAGACGTCAGTGTATCATCTGGCTTGTTAAATAATGTTTAAAAGAAATGTCATGTCTACTTCCTCACAGAAGGAAGTGAATAACAAGTCACTTGATAAATTAAGTTCATCTGTTTAGCTTGTGAGTTAAAAAGTAGTTAGTGAGAGGCTGCTGTGGAGCCTTGATAGTTGCCTTTAATTTACACTCTCATGTCCACATATGAAAGAAATCATTAGAAACATCTAAGAAATCAATAGAGTTTATGATAGCATCAGAGATTCCAATATCATTAATACAGTAATGACATAAAAATATGAATGGCACCAAGGTGATTTACATTCCTCAGTTTGCAAGATGCTGCAGTGCTTGATGGAAATGGATATGTTGGTGTAATACTGAAAGAAATAGAAGAGATCTGAAAAAATGGGGGAAACATGGAATGTGAATATAAGATTCTTTTCAATAAATATTAATCCATGTAAATTTGTGTGGCAAAAGACTATATTAAAACAAAACCAAAACAAAACACCCCCCAAAAGCCCCATGAAATCGAAATCAAAACCCAAATGTTCTTTTCTATGCATAGATTATTATTATTTGAAAAATCTGAGCAGACACTGGCATATATGGAACTGACTTCTGAGAATATTGACTTGTCTTAACTTACTTGTCTTATATCAGTAATGGAAATGGGGACAATGAACTTCTCATATTGCTTTCCCAGAGGGTCCATAATAAATGCACTTACTCAGTTTGAAAATTATATATTAATGTAAGTTTTTAGCAATGTCTTCAGATGACAGTGGTTGTTAATTTTCAGTCTAGTGTGATACCACTGTAAAGCATAATTCCAGTGGAAATGTTGATCATATTCTTCCATTCATTTTTAATGTATTTTCTGTACATAAAATATTTTTAAATGAGCATCTGAAACCGAAAAAGACAAGGAAAAAATCATTTTCAGAGATCCCAAAATTTTGCAAAGTCCTGACAGATCCTGTGATCCTGTGACCTGCTATAGAGCTAACAACAACTGCTGATAGAGGCACATCACAGAGCTCTTTCTTCACTTTGCATTACATGGTTGATGTGAAAAACAGCAAATTATGGGGTGGTGGTGGTTGTTGTTGTTATTATTATTATTATTATTATTATTTTCTAGTTCTGTCCAGTCTTTGTTTTCTGTACAGGCCATCAAAATAAATTACAGTATCAGATTTCATTAAGAATTTCTGGGGTTAAATCTCTCTCTCCTAAGATTAGGATAAGATTGGAGCATATCAGCCTGTATTAGGTTGTTTTTATGGTAAATCGGAACAAAGAGAGAAAGTGAAATTCATTTCAGAGAGTTTTTGTTTCTTATACTAGTGCAGAACTAGTTATCTTTAAATATCATCATAATCACTTTTTGGCTAATAATCTCTGATTGGATTTGACTTTAAAGTCCTTTCCCACCTTTCATGATTAGAAAGCCAGCTTCACCAAGTCAGAATTAGGATTCAGGAATAAAAATATAGTGAAGTTAATTTATTTAGGGAAAGGCTAAATGTGTGGACTGGTGGCATGCAGAAGAAAGAAGAGAAACTGAGCCTGTCTTTAATGACACTTGCAAAAAGGGCTCCATTTTTCTGGTGCCTAATGCTTCCCAGGTAGAAGAAGTAGGGACCAAAATTATCCAACAACATCTCCTTAGTAGTGATCCTATATTCATTTTAAGTTTGTTCATGTTAAGTGAGTAGAGTTATTTAACTAAAATATGCAGACTATTTATTTACTGTTCTCCAGCAATCGTCTAAAATTATTATACCTGCTTTTCCACTCATTCCTAAACACTTTTCTCCAGCTGGAAGGGGATTTATTGTAAAATAATTTATGGAACTTGGCATCAGTACTGCATACAATTTTTCTGAAAGTTAATGAAACATAGAATGAGAATTCTCCTCTTGGTTTTTGGGGTTTTAAATATGGAGTGTATGCACTGTGCAAGCAGAAC
Source organism: Florisuga fusca (assembly GCA_038090715.1). Taxonomy (NCBI): domain Eukaryota; kingdom Metazoa; phylum Chordata; class Aves; order Apodiformes; family Trochilidae; genus Florisuga; species Florisuga fusca. Next base: position 2,518,559 of record JAAWXA010000026.1, on the reverse strand, counting down.
AGTTAAGCAGAACTGTATCACAACTCAGAATTGGAGCAATTACCATGCTAAGAAGCACAAGCTTTTAGGTAATTTCTGCTTCAAACTGCTTGTAACCCAGGCTGTCATATTTGAAGATAAACAGTGCTTTTGTTTGAAACTATTTGAACTTTAAATGGGCAGTCATTTTTGTTTTCCTGTATTTCTTCCTCTCCTATTACAAGAACGAAGAAACTAGAATATTTTATAAATAGACTGAACACAAGTTGTCCTGCTTTTGATATTCTTATTTTTATCTGTAGGTTCATAGGCAGCTCAATAATTTAGTTTTTAAAGCTTTTAATGTAAAACCTCCTTTTAATGGATTATGTTATAAGAGTGTTGATGTTAATGAATATGTTAAGTCACAGAATAAACCCCATCCTGCAGCATTCCCTTGAAGACACAGCAGATGAGTGAAACAAAAAAAAAAAAGACATCCATAGCAAACTCCATATGTGGTTGCAGTGTAAGAATTTCCAAAGATGGTTCAAAACTCCATATATTAAAATTCTCTTCTTTGGGAGACCAGAATCACTTTGCAAAAAGATGACTAATAAAAGCACTTAAATTGTGAAAATTTACTTTAATGGCTGTTGTTACTGATGACAGAATCCGTGTTAATAATTACATCTACTTTGGCAAGGCTTTGTGAGTCATATGAGCATCAGGAGACACTTAAACACTTGTGAAGATGTAGATCATGAGAAGTGAAGGCAGAGGAGAGATGGTGATATATGTCCAGGTGCTGTGAGAAGGCTTTACAAGTCTGTCTTTCAAATAACTTACTCAGATGGGAGATGAAAAGAAATGTTTCACTTGCATCCTGTCAGCTGTAAACAAGAAAAGAATGGAGCTAAGGGCTGGAGAGAGATTTGGGTGAAAGGGAATAATTGATTTCATGCAGATAAAAGGGGCCTGAAGTTAAGAAAGGGATATAATTAGGGAGACTGTACTCTAGAGTGTAGGTGTGGGGCTTCTGTAATCTAATTTTTTTTCGAAGAGTAGTGTATGAATAAAAAGATTGTAAAGCTGAAGGAACTTAGTTGTAGAGACAAGCATAATATCTAATGAAGAGGCAGCAGGGGAGTGCCTTAAGGTCAAGAAGGTGCTATGGAAGAAGAGAACAGGATCAAGGGTGTCTGGCTACTGTCTGCCTAGTGAGAGAAGAGGTTTTGGGTTAATCCTGTGAACCTTTTCCCAGGGCAGAGGCTCAGAGTTCCTGGCTGGAGAGTAGTAGGTACTTACCCATGCTATTCAGCTGGCAGCATGTGTGTCTTTCAAGTGGTATCTGTGTGTTTCAAAGTTGAATATTTGGCCAAATGAATACTACTTTGCTGGATTCTTAAGTAAAGTCTGTATCTGTACTGCTCAGCACTACTGGGATGGGTAGTTCCAATAGTGAAGAAGAAAAAGATATTCCTAGAGCTAAACTTGAGTAAATAAAAACAGTATTTTGACAGGAATCTTCTGACAACGTAAGGTGTAGGAAACTTTGGATCTGCAGCTGCAAAATTCTTGAAGAAAACTAAAAGACTAGTCCCATGTATTGTCCAGCAAGCTGTTTATGAAAACAGAAGTTTTTGTGCCCATTCAGAGTTCAAGTTAGGAGAAAATAGTTGAAAAATTAAGAGCGATTTTACCAGGTGTTGCTGCAAAAAGCTTAAGTACATCCTAATGCCAAATGTTCCCCACCTCAGTTGAGATATGACTGAAAGCTGAGGATTTAGGATATTCTTGAGCAACAACTCTACTGGTGCTTTATGTTGCAGAGACTAACAGTATTTGGAGAGAACTGCCTAGTAGTTACTTGCCAGCTGGGACAAGAAGCCTCTCCATAACGCTGTCAGTTCGTATACAAAAGGCAAAGCTGAAGAAAGCCTAAGCAAGCAATTACTTAGGCAGAAATCCTCAGGGCTGGTTTTGACTTCTAGTGCTAGAATATTGCTTTTTTTTTTTTTTATTTTTTTTATTATATTCATACAATGTAAATCAGCCCAATAAATTGTACTTTCTAGAGAGTTAAATTCTATTTCTAATCAACAAGTCAAAACTATGTCAAGAATTTTGTCTCATTATCTCAGTTCTGTTCTAGATACCAGTGAATGAACAGAGGCAAAGATCAGTCTTGTGGGACCCATTGCCTTTTGTTTATATGACATAGTTTGTGCAGTTAATGTTTTCTAAAATAATCGGAATACTAGAAAAAGATTTTACTGGGCTTGTGCTTCCAGGCTGTGCTCCTGGAAATATCATTTGCATTAGATTTACCATTTCTCACAGCTCCAATTTTAATAATCATAAAAAACCCCACAGCTCAAACCATTCAAAAAAATAACAAACCCCTCAAACCATTAATATCTTTCTGGTCATTGATTTGCTTCTTGATTTTGCTTTTTCCAAATTAAAGTATTTTACTGTCTTAATTTTTTATGCATGTCTTTGAGTACAGAAATTTATTATCGAAAAATCTCATACCTCATTCAACTTTTAATTCTTTTTAATATTTAAAAAAAAGCAGCACTAGCCTACATGGCTTCTCAATAACAGTCAATTATTGTCAAAAGTTAACTTTCTGTTTTAGCTGGATGTGGTCCAAAATCTGTGTCCTTCAGCTGCTATCTCAAATGCTTCAGCTAATTTGTAGCCATCTATGCTGAATGCCAACAAACACTTGGTGTAATTTTCAATGGCTAAGTTCCTCATAATCCTTCCTGTGTCATCTTAAATTGTTTGAACTGCTGCTTAGCATTGTGCCATCAGCAATTTTGTACCCCTCTTCATTGATTGCATCAGCTAAGCTGTCTCAATAGAGAGCATTAGGACATAGAATAGGCTGGAAATACAAACCAGCTTAAGCGTTATCTAAACACTCATCTCTGAAGAGTTACATACAGGTTTCATAATGCCTTTGACAAAGATTAACTGCAAATCTTTATAGTGTTTCACAGTAAATGTTGTGAAGGAGAGAAGCAACTCAAGCACCCTTAAGAAATTCATCATTATGATATACCAGTCATCGTTGCAATGAGCCTGCAACATGCAGAAAGATGACTCCTGTCACCTCTAGGTTCATATATCTGAGCAACTTACTATTGTGAACATCCTAGTGTTAAAAGTTATTGGGTTCACATTAAAATTTTTCTTGGGAATGTTCTCTATTTTTTAAAGTACAGAGTATCTTAAGTATACACCAAAATGTTTCTTTCGTAGTCCAACAATGTAAATTCTAGATAGCTGTGGTATTTTGTTAATTCAAGTTGTACCACAAGGTTTCCTCTTTCTCCTGTGGCTTCATAATTTGCCTTAAGTGCAAAATTTAACAGATTTATTTTGTTATTTTTTTACAAACACTATTATATCCAATAACAAGAATACCCAACCATCTCAAAATGAAAACATGATGTGGTATTCTGAAACACGAGCCACTTCATATTTTTCTTCAAAGAATGATGATATTGCAGATGCATTTGAGGTATTAAATGCCTCAAGGGCATCCTCTTACCATCAGATAAATCTATATTAGACTCTAGCTATTAATATTTCAGCTACCTTTTTATTTCCAAAAAAATGTGTAATGTACAAGTGGTTTGCTGTACTTGGACACCTTTCTCATCAGATGTCCTTAGGAATGTTTGTGGTTAGCTGCAAGCTATGAATATAGAAATAATTTACACCACCTCCTCCACCTCTACTCATCTTATTTTGAAGTCTGCTGCTGCAATTCCTAGTCAGGGCAAAAAATTTACCCAACATTGCAAGTGGTCTGAACAGTGCAGAACTGCTAAGACTACAGTACATAAAATGACAACTTTATTAAGGAATTAATTGAAGTAATATGACATTTCTGAGAGCTTAGTTTGGAGTTTTCTAATCTGGTATAAAAGTTGTCTGCAGTCTCTAAACTCATCAAGTGTGTCTAACAGGACAGCCAAATAGAAATGTGTTTCTGGAAGAGTATAGTGATGGTTTTTTCTGTAATCTCTATGTAGAGATTAATTCTAGTGTTAATAGAACATGGGCATGAAGTGTACAATTCAGGAGATATCTTTCCCATCTCTAGGCGCTTTGATATGGAATTAGATTTTATCCCTCACACTGGATCCCAGCATAAAGAATTGCTGTTGAGTAACTGTCAGTTTCTAGTTATCTTCTCTCTGTTTCTTATTCATGAAATCCCTTGACAGACTACTGGTTCACTTTCTTTCTTTTACTTCCTATTTTATTAACTTTGGAGAAGCAGTAAGGATACAAAAAGCACACAGAAAAATATTGACATTTCAGCAATTAATTTATTTTAAAAATAAAATCCTACAGAAGTAATATTGACTACAGTAAACACTTCTTTCTACTGTAGTGCATGTTAAAAATTGCTTTGGTGCTGACAACCCACACTTGTCTACAGCTTTAGAAGCTTAAAGTGCTGTGTCAACCAAGCAGAGCAATAAAAAAACTACAGTTAATTTGGATTTAGCACTGTCTGCCATGGTTTTTTTTTGTTTGTTTTTGACAGAGTCAGTGAGTTACTAACATGTTAGTCTGTGCTTTTTGCTTAATTGAAGTACTTACCTCACAAGTGCTTATTATTCAAACTGCATATGTTATCCTTCTTAATTAAATTAGTCTGTAAACTTACCTTTTTCCAAATACATGTAGGCAGAAAGCTAGGAGCTCTTGATTTACTCTTTTTCTTTTAGGAGGTGACTTTACAAAGCAAATGGGATTTGACATTGTTATTGTTATCATTTTGGGGGTTATTCTTTTAGTTTTTATTTCAACTCTGAAGAGGCAACAACACCTACTCTGTCTAATTACTTGCACCTTTTTTGCATGCTGCTGCTACAAGGATTTTGGGGAAGAGGTAGCTTCCCTCAACACCATTTGTTGCATAGGTGTGCAGATGTCTTATTGGGGCTCCATGCTTTCTAGAGGGGTAGAAAAAAGATAATTTTCAGGCTGGTGCAGAAGCTTGGATAGGGAAGGGACCTTCAGCTATTGTTGCAACTGACCTGCTCAGTCAGTCCATGCCTTTTACTCCTCTGAGGACATGAGAAGGGAGAGCAATAACAGCCCAAGGATTTGGTACCACTGACTCCATCTATGGGTTCCTAGAGTCTGATAAGGGCTGGTAGAAACAGATACTTTAATGTCATTTGCCAAGAGGTGTCATGCCATCCTGTATGTATCCTATAGTCTGGCATTTCTATACGACTTCAGGAAAGGAAGTGTCTTCTGGTTCTGCTCTTTCTACAGAACCTAACTAGAGGATCCTACCCTGTTTCTAGGACCCTAAGAATTATCTTAGCATAACTAAGAATGTAATAATGCAGCTGTTTTCCAGGCTTTCTGAAAGAGCTTAATCTCCAAACTCACCTGGGCTGTATGAGAGGAAAGTGGGTGGTAGCATCTTCTGACAGGGAGGAATAATTATGTTGTTGGGGGAAGTAACTTCTCCCTGCATTTTCATAAAAAAGAAAACTCTGATGGAAAGGCTTATTAGAAGTTCTGCTGCCTTTTTACAACGTGAATTCAAGAACAATATCCTTTAGTATTAAATCAGTAGAGAGCAATTTGTTTCTTAGTATTTTGGTTTTTTTATCTGCAAGCACTGTCTCTCTTTAAGTTCCTATCTGTCAACCTAGCAAAAATGTATTGAATAAATGTCTGATAGATAGGAACATTTGCCAGCACCATACTGTTTTCATCTGTCTAATTCCTGTCTCATTCTTACTTCTTCTGACCATTAATTGGTTTGGGGCTTTTAATTTTTCTCACAGAAAATTTCCCTACCTTAGGATATTGTCTCTGTATTGTATCACAGTAAATTCTGATCCTTGGTAGTGGTTATGAGAGTGCAGATGGATTTCTTTTTGAATGTGTGAAACTAATTTCATGAACATTATCTTTTTAGGTACAGTGGCCTTAATTTTTACTATTAATAATTCAACATAAGGAAGGAAGTTTCCAACTGTAGTCAGAAAGCAAGAGGAAAGTGTCTCCTCAAGATGGCTTAATAGAAAAATTATCAGATTAGCAATCTGTTAGCAACCTGGACTGTCATGAGCAGGAACTTATGCACACTGTGAGCTGCCATTTATTTTTAGAAACCAGGAAAAAAACCAGGGAAATCTTTCAAAATTGTCTTCAGCAGGTGAACCTTGCTGGCATATCACCCAGTATATAAAGTTCTTGATACAGCCACTGAACAGGAGTTGGAGTCTCCCAGCAGACTCCTCCATAATGTTTATTTATTTTCTGACTTGAAATTATCACTATAAAACAAACAGAAATTTGGTAACAACTTTTACCTACCTCTAAAGCTGACTCTGATTCTTATTTCTGGAAATTGTGTCTCACAAGCCCTCTTGTACTTAATGCAAACTTGTCAGTCTTGGCTATTCAGCTGCAGATAAATAAGTAAGCAAAATTTATAAAATACTTATTTTACTACTGCTACATAGTCACTGTGAAAAATCAGGCTATTAACCACTTGCAGAGGTAATATGGAAGTCTTTTAGAGAGTCTACAGTTTGTTATAGTTAATTTTGAGTGTGACTTTTGATCTGCTGGAAAAACTGTATTAGGTCTGCCTTTTTTATTTGGCTATGAGAAGTACTCCAGAACATTCCATCCTTCCATTTCATTACCTCACAGCTGAGATTGCTTTGTTTCAACATTTCTTTGTGGTAATATAAAGACACTGAGAACTGTAAAATCTGTAAAGATCATATGAACTTTTAAAGAGTCTCTACAAAAAGTTTTCTTTGTTGTCCATATGCCATCACTCATGTTCCCAAGCACGTGGCAGAAGAACATTTTCTCCCCCAATATGCTGGTGCTGCTTGTTTGCTTTTGAGCACTGCTCAGATTTGATGCACACTGACACAGGGGATTGGAGGCAGCTATGTGTGTGCTTGAGCCATGCCTAGGAAGTCAATTTGCTGTGCTACTGTACAGCTGGATGATTTCCTTAGATTTATGGAAACAGCAGATACGACAGAATGGGATTGAAATGAGGCTGTGGATATTAATACTTAAATCTTTGTTTTTTCAGCCTCCCATGGGGGGTTTTTGTTTAAGGTTGGTGGTTTTCTCAGCTGTACTTTCACAACTCTCAAACTGCAAACAACTCTTTGAGATGGATTCCTATAGACTGAATGAATTAGACACTGAGTAGCCTTTTAAAGACAAATATGTATAAGATTCAAGATGGAAAATCAAGGTAGAAAAATTTGTGAACGGTTTTATTTCATGAGGAATTGAGCTTGGAGGATAAAATTTATTTTAAAAGAAGTATTTGCTTACATTTGAGATTATTATAAGACAAAGTTTTGCTTCTTTTTATTGTTGTTATGAAAAGTTGTTTTTTTTTTCCAGTGAGAGTTTTATGAAAATAGAACAGTTTACACTTATTGCTATTTATATGGAAAATCAGTGTGACTTGGTGATGTGTAGAGCCACTAGGAAAGAGATATGAACAGAGAGGGCTACAATACTTAGTAATACAAAGTAATAAAGTGATTATTATAGTCAGAATGTCATGCACACTGTTAAGTATAGAGTAAAATGTGACTAATTTTGTTAAAATTCTTCTCTCAATGCATTTTTGTTTGGGGCACTTACAAGTATTACAATTATGTTCAATACCAATCAAATCTCTTTGTTTTTTCTCCTATTTAATGCAATCCTGATGGTTAATTTTATATCATTATCTGTAAACATTTCTAATATTTGTCAAATATTTATCTTTTGTATTTCAGAAGTCAGTGAGGCAGGTCAGTAAAACACCCTTGCTGAGGATAGGAATGCAAGAGTTATGTTGCCAGTGTCAGGATCTGTCTCCACCAAGACCACAAACTCTTGTCTGTACTGGGTAATTATTCAAAAAGAGGGCAGTAATAGCACTCAAAGAGGAAAATTAAAGCAAAAAAACCACAAACCCAGAAGCCATTATGTGCATCTCTTCCTGGAAGAGTGGCAAGAAGATATTCCCCATTTAATGGCATTGGAGAGGCAATGAATGGTAAATTGCTTCATCCAGTGTATAGTTTGCAGTAGCTAGCACTGGCCAATAGTTTTCCAGTTTATCCAGAGCATCTCTTAATGTAGCATTTGAACAAAGTAAATGATGTTCTACTTAGAAGCATCTGAATTGATTTTCACACACCTTAGGATATATCCAATGTCCTGTGTTTATGAGCTGATGGTGTAGTAGATAGAAAATAGCTGTTGTCAAAAGGTCATTCAGCTGCAAACCATACATATAATAAGGAATCCTTTACCAGACAACTGCTATTTTATCTAATGACTGGGCATTAATTTAAATGTTTTTGAGTGTTTTTTCTCCATGTGGATGAGCAAGAAAATAAATGAAGAGCGAAATATAGATTTTCAAATATACATGGCTCATTAATTAGGTGTATAGCTACAGCTCTTGGTGAGTCTCACATGTGCAAATACCAACGTAAAATGAGGATTGTATTTTAAAACAAGTTTTTATGTTGCTTAAACACAACAGTTTTCTGTTCCAGATAATTTAATTTGGTAATCTGAGATCTACATTAAAAAAAAAATCATTGCTCTTCTTGCTTCCCATGAGTAAAATGCACTTTTTTTTTTTTGTCCATTTAAATTACTGAATAAGCTCATCTGCTGATAGTGTTGATTCCCAATGAATCTGTAATATGAACCAGAGTTTAAAAAAGAAGTTGTAGGAAACTCAGAGGTAAAACCCCCATTGTTTAAAGACCAACCATATAAAATCCCAACTCTATACAAACAGTATGAAAAGCAACCATACTGCAGAACTGACACATAAACCCCAACCATACTAAACAACCAAGCAAGACTGCCTTAAGAAAATCTAACTGTGCCAAAAAGCAACTGTCTTGAAACCATATAAAAATGAACCACGTGGAAACCAACTGTATAAATCCATATTAAGAATGAACTGTGAAAAAAAGAGCAACACAACAACTGTAATTAAAAAAAAAACTTTTAAACAAACCATACCAAAATCCAAACCAGAAAAAAAACACAGTGAAAACTGTATAAAGTCTCACAAAGTAAAAAACCATCTGTATAAAACCCCAACCATATAAAATCCAAATGTATTAAAAACAACTTGATTGCTGGTCTCAAACCATGTAAAACCCAACAATATTTTAACCAGCTGTGCAGAATCCAATAGACTAAAAAACTAAACATGCAAAAACAACTGTGAAAAATACCAGTTTTGTGAAGTGGTACAATATAAAAACCCAGAAGTATGAAAAGCCAGAGGTATAAAAACTAATTGTATTACTAAATCAAAGAATAAAACCCAACCATATTAAACAACTAAAGCATGATAAAGCAACTGGATAAAAAAAACAACTATACCAAACCTCAGCCATACTGCAACCAACCTTGTAAAAACAAGCCTTCTTAAAAATAAATGTCTAAAGCCCAGCTGTGTACAAAACCAGTTGTATTAAAAACAGGTCTGCAAAAAACAATTCTATAAAAAGCAAACATCTAAAAACTTAACTCAGAAAAACTCTAAGCATTCAAAATAATCAACCGTAGAAAAAGTAATGGTATAAAATTAACTGTATTCCTAAGAAAAGACATAAATAACTGACTACATTACAGAAACAAAATATAATGAAACATCTGTATAAAAAAGCTCAACCTTATTAAAAATGAAACGGTATAGAACATCAGCCATAGAAATCCCAACAGTGTACCAAAAGAAATCTTATAAAAAACTGAACTACATTAAAAACTGTTCACATCAAAAACCAGCCAAACAACCACCTGATATAAACCCAGTCACGTGTTAAAAAAAATAAATTTTTTTACACCAACTACATTAGCAATCAATCATGCTAAAAAAACCTATCCCACAGAAACCCAGTCACACTAACGACACATAAAAAACTAACTGCAGTGAAAAACAACCATATAATAAGCTGTAACAAAAAATCAATTGTATGAGAACCAAGCTTACCCATGTTAAAAAGCAACTGTTTTTTTAAAAAAAGTGTAAAAAACCAAAGCCTCAAACACTGGCTGAAAAAATCATGCATCTGATATAACCTATCTTAAAAACAACTGCATATGAACCAACCATGTAAGAATATAGTAATACAAAAAGTAGGAAAAATAAGAGTAGAAAAAAGAACAAAAAAACCCACCCTGAAAAACTTTCAAAAACCAACACCCTGTTAAAAAGCAACTATATCAAAGAAAAATAGAAACCCTAACTGTGTTAGCAACTGATGTATAAAAGCCTGATCATTCTGAGGAGTGCAAGTATAATAAGCAACATGTGTAATAAAAAGAGTGAAAAACCTCAACAACCCCCTCCCCCCCACAACCATATGAATACAGAACCATATGAAAAAACAAACTAAAATCAGCTGTATAAGAAATAGCATATAAAACCTCAACTGTACCTGAAGTGGACCACTAAAAACCCAACCATATAAAAACCCAGTGACATAAAACCCAAAATTACTGAATTACCAACCTTATTAAAAATCCCCAAAATATAAAACCACAACAGAATCATCATATTAATTTACTGCTGCTACCTTTCTGAGCTTTTTCAAGGTCAGAAATTAAATGAAAAATGTGTTAATTTGACATTCAGCTCATGTTCTTCAGTAGGCTTTTAAAAATCCATCCACAGCCTTCTGGATTCTCTAAATTCAATTGGTCCTGTCAAGACTTGTTCTGTTGTTAGATTATTGTTTAATCAATGACAATCTCGCCTCATCTGTGCAAAAGAAATGCAAAAACTTGTAGAAAATTGGATTGCATACAACAATTAATGTATAATATAACCTAGACTTTATTTAGTTCTGGGACCTCACAAGGTCAAATATTTATTTACAGTATTAATATGTGACCGTATTTATGGTAGAGGTGGTTGTGAGGTGGTTCTTGGCTCGTTGTATTGGTTTGACACTGATTTAACACTTGGAATTCAGCATCTGTGGAAGACAAACAAAGTAGATTTCAAAAAAATTCAAAAATGGCATGCAAGTGCTGAACTGTATGTTTTTGGTGGATTGCACTGACAGTCTGTGATCCATTTTTGAGTTATGGCAGAGAAGAAACTGGCACAGGTGTCCTTTTACTACTGGAAATACTGATCAAATTTATCTGTGTGATCAGAAGAGAATCTGAATGTAATCCTGCTACACTCAACAGCTGAGTAAGAGCATGACCTTAATCTGTAGTCATATTCTAAACAATATTTAATAGAAGAGTCTCATGTCTATATTGAAAAGATCTTAATGTGTGAAAGTTTAAATAGATGCTGTTTTCTGAGTTTGGGATTGCTAGCAGAAGAGGTCACCAGGTAGAAGAGTTCCCAAAGCCACTTGGTCAAATTCTCTCCCCCTTTCTCACTGACCAAAGCAAAAGAGTCTTCTGTAGAGTTCTGAATTACAGCAGGAGCATTTAATGATGCCCTTGCTTGAGGTACAAAAGAAGACAGGAGATACAGCCTCATTAGGCTACAGTTAATGTGTACAAATATTTTTCTAAATTGCTGTTAAATTGTTCTTCAGCCCCACGCTATTCCCAATTGAAGCAGTGGAAATGCAGCAAGGGTTTGCTCAGCTGGGGCTGAGCTGGGGGATGATGATGTGAAGGCTCAACACATCTCTGAGTCTCAGCTTTCAGGAGAGAGTTTCTTGACTGTCAGTTAAAAAGAAAGTGGAAGTATAGGGAAAATAAATTATTTGCAAGTATGATGCAAGTCAGCCACCCCAGTGGTGGTTTCAACCCATCAGGTAGAAACCTGATGCCAGTTCTCTAAAGTAACTTCTCAGCAGAGCCATACTTTACAAAATAAGTCACTTTTGAAGACATAAGCAGGATGTGTCATTTCAGCTGATACAATGCACTGTAACGTTTAATTTGACTTTTAAAACTCCTGTAGCATCATTACAATATATCAGGACACTAACCCTTCCCAGTAATGGAACTGGCAAAGAGAGAAGTTAAGGTGTCTTCATGGGCAAATATTGAATTTGTGGGGAATAAATTCTGTAGTGAAATTCGCATTGTTAAAGATATAATTTTCCTTAGCACAGTGGGACAGTAATTTAGAAGCTAGTAGAGAGTATGAAAAATAAAGATGGCTGAAGTACTCATCAGTCCCTAGCTTAGTAGCCCTGCTTCCAGGGTGCTGACATAACAGGAATGATCTGACTTGTGCAGGGATTTTGTGTTGGGGAATAGGCAGAAGTAAAGACGACACATTTTATGGTATGTCATACCACTTTCTTTAAAAATAGTCATGTTTATTTTATTGCTGCATAATTGCATTCAGTGAAGGAAAAGTTCAATTTCCTTCCCTGTGTACAAAAGCCTCTATTTTGTACAGCAAGTCCCAGGCAGGCTGTTCTCTGATTACATAAATATATAAAATGTCCCTGTGGAGAGAAAAGTCACTTTGTCAAAACAATAACTTGATGGTGCACATGTACCCTCCCTCTATTTTTTCCATACTAAGTTTTCTCAGTTTGCTAATCACATTAAATTAGTCTTATTCATGCTATAAATGCCCTCTTTGTTTCTGTAATGCTCTCTGTTTTTTAATACGTCACAGAACTGAGGACATTGGTAGCTCTGAGCAGTTTTGGAATGGGTTGGCCCAAGGAGGTCGTGGCATCTTGAACAATGGAAAGATTGAAAACCCAGCTGGACACCAATCTGGTGCTGTGCTGCTCCTGCTTGAGCAGGTGGCGTAGGGGATCTCCAGAGGTCATCACCAACCTCAAGTGTTTTGTGATTCTGTTTTTAAATCATGTTTTTTGTCAGCGTGGGTTCCTCTGAAAGCCTCATGACCTTAACTCTAGGTCAAATGTAATATCCAGCCGCAGTTGTGAGATTTTGCTGGAATTTTTGCTTTTTTTTTTTCAATGAATGTTGTCTTGTTCTCAGAAGAGAAATTTTAGGACTAATCTTCTGTAATCCTTGTCTCTTTGTAAAAAGATACCTACAAAAAACCTTCATTAGCAGAATAATTTGTCTTGGGGGTTTGAACACCAGTAGTCCAAGTTGAGGAGGGCTTCTGATTGTGCAGTAGCACTCTCCTTTTTTCACAAACACGGTTCTTTCTACCCTCCTCCAGTGTCAGAAGTTAGATTGCAGTTATTCAAAATTCTGCAAATCAGGATTCTCCTTTCCAGGACAATCCAATCATGCATGCTTTCTAAACTCATCTATTTTCTAATTTTGAAACAGTGGCAGTTATTATAATGCAGAGTGTGAGATTTTACCAGAGTAAAACTGACATGGTTCTATGGGCTTTAGATGCAGTATTCTCAACAAGTCCAGTGCTCTCTGATGCATTTGATTTGTGCTTCAGCTTTAGGAGTTCTGCTCTACAGAAGGCTTTCTTTATCAGTATGTGAGAAATGTTTGCTTTAAAAAAAATTAAATGTGATAAAACCTGCACTTACGTGATACAATTTGAGTGACTCAGTGATTAGGGCAGCAGCTGCAAGAAGGTAGAAGATGAGCTTTCAGGGAATATTATGTGGATGTATGAGATGTTGTTAGGGGAATGGCTTTATGCACTGGATCTGCAAGATGAAACAGAAATGCACTGATAATGAGGTACTGTAGAAAGTATAAAAAAGTAATGGTTAAACCTGACTGAATTAAGGAGAGAGGAGAATGGCTTTCAGATTGAACATATGCTTAAGTGCTACTCTGATTCTTTTCAAAATCAGCTCCCTAACTGTCCATACAACAGCAGTCTTCAGAAAATTGTGCTCACAAACAATTCATATTGTGAGTACAATCTGGACTCTCCTGACTGACATTCAGAGGAAAGGGCAGAAGTATTTATTTCAGGTCTCACTTGTGTAAAATCAATAACTGAATCGTGGAATCAGAAGAAATGTAAATCTTCAGTGATGTGTTAACAAATCTGTTTTGGAGTCAAATAAGCCTTTTTTGAAAGCCTGAATTTAATTTTTCTGGATATAAGTATTCACTGAGATACGTGTAGACATTAAAAAAGAGGGATACAGTAATACTCAAAAATAAGTTAATTGCAGTGAATTTGGAGATGTCGTGTCTTGTCACTGATTCAGTGCCAGCCTGAGTCAGTGTTGATTAGGATTTTTCCAAATACTGATGCTTCTTTGATACACTTCATAAGTAAGTAAATCACTTTAGTTTCAGTGGGCCAATAGCCACCACAGGAATTTTCAGCTCTAAGGAGTAATCATAGAATCATAGAATTTCTGCTCATATCATAATCACTGCTCATATGGCAGGTTCACTGCATTGGCAAAAAATTAATAGAAATAGAGATTGAAAAGATGTTAGTTACAGGGTATAATTCAAGTATGCTGAAACCAGTCTCAGTATAAATATTTTGCAGACTTGTTGGTCTGGGCTGTAAATTCACTCTGCAAAACAGGGTTAGATGAGTTACTTGGGAGGAAGGGGGACAGTATGCAGCAAGTAGTGCCACATAGCTGAGGCTGATGAAGGCTGTGGCTGATGCTCTTCCTTGAGGAGGCAGAGAGATCATGTAAAACAGTGAAACTCAGCTCTGGACTGAATCCAGATCCTTTCCCTTTGGGAATTAAGATGAAAAATGTTAGGCATAGATAGGTAAGAACTCCTGGGGAGTAAAAGCCTATGTAGAGTAGAAACAAGGAGATACAATACTTGAACTAGTTTTTTGACTTGTAATAAACAACACTAAATCAATGAATAACATCAGATTCACATAGGGTTAGAATAAATTATAAAGTGTTCCCTAGACACTATCATCGTATTTTTATTGAGAATGACTGTAAAAGTTCTTTCTTCTCTTTTTAATCATCCAGTAGTCCAAGTACTGATATTGTGCTTTGGAGATGGGAATGATGGAGTGGGCTGCCCAGGTACCAGAACTGCCTGGAAGTTTCCTAAAGTCCAGTGGTGGTTACAGAGTCTTTTATAGACCATGCAGTCCCAAGAGTATTCTGCCAATGGCACCAGGAGCCTAACTGAGGGTTCTACAAAATCCTGAAAGAGTGATTTAGGGAGAAATACTTGTTACACCTTAAAACTGAGTGCAGCTTACTCTCCTGTGGGGCTTTGGCCAGTAGGCATTGCAGCATTACTGCTGAGCATCACCAAAACTTTTGCTCAGTCTCTTCCTCTTAGACATTCTTTCTCAAGATTCTCTTTCTGTGGTTCAATCTGTGCCAATGCTTCTAGCCCAAAGGTCTTTGAGTAGCTTTTAAGCTTCACTTAGTTCTTTTGGGAATCTCTTAATTGCACTCATGGTCCTTCTTGAAAATGACATTTTTTTACAGGTCATACTGTTTTCTTCTGAATGCTCACAAACCAGAAGTTGCAAAATAAATGTTAGAAAATTTTTTACAAGGCCATGACTTCCTATGGGAATATGCCTGAAATGCACAAGTGCATTTCTCCACTTTCCTTTGACTGCTCTAAGCCCCTCAGTTTGCAAATGTGCTCGGTAGATAGTTGCCTATTAACTGGAATTTTATACTCTGAATTTATCTTTTCATTCAGTATGCAGCTCCTCACAGTTTTGTGTAAGAGTGGTAACTTCTGAGAAAAAGAGGAAAAGAGATTAAGTCTAAGCATTTTTCTCATTATGACAGTATTGTTAATACTGTGTATGCAGTTCTGTGCCTGGTTGTTTAGTATGTTTCTCCAAGCCTCCTGATCTGAGCACAGATGTAGAACGTAAGAAAGCTTTTCTGAAGCACAAAAGAGACTCAGTTTTATTCTAGTGATACAGCTACTAGTGTCTAAATAGTACTAATAATTGGTCTGTGAGAATACCTTGCAAAATTCTGACTTAATTTTGTTGCTGAATTACCAAGGTTAGCCCTGAAAAATACCCTAGAATTTGTATTGAAAGAGTATCATGTGCATTTTCAACTGTAATATAAAAATAATGTCACTTTATTTCTTACTATAATTTTCTGTGACATATAAACTTGGTTTTAATTACAAAGGAAAAATATCCAGTAAAAACACACATCGGTTGTGTCTGCCACACAATCTCTTGCCATCTTATGGCTGCTTGTGAAAACTTTAATTAGCATCAATATTTGATGATGCAAAATTATTCTTCTTTAGTTGGTTTTACATTGAGAAATGTCTAATATTTTTGTAAGACTAATTTCTTGGCAAAGGAAATTATTTATCAAACCAATGAGTAAGCAGAGCCTTTTCCTTGAGGAAAAGAGGTAAGGGAATATTAGTGTTTCTCTTAGGTGTAAAACCAAGGAAAATATAATAAATCAGCCACAGCAATGCTAGACAATATTGAAATATGTTTTAAAACATGCAGCTTGGATTTGCTTTCAAGAAGTTGGAAACTGAAAAGATCCTCCCTCAAATTCCCTATTTAGAATGGGCTAGGTGGGTAAGCATGGTAGTTTAAGCATTGTAACCATGTCCCTTTTCAGCAGAACTGGCACTGAACATCTCAGTCTAATAAGACTTTATGGCATTTGCTGGATCAATTTGCTCAGCCATGTGTGGCCACCTGCCAGGGAGAGATGTTAAAAAAACAAAACAAAACAAAACAGCTTAAAACTGTTTGATGATAGTAAATGAAATTTCTGCCAGATTTTGCTAAGCTGTGAACTGAGGTTTCCTTCTCTCATTTGTGTATTGTAGTCTGCCATGAAACTTACAGCATCAGGCTTCACCTCACAGGAAGGCAAAGAATACTTCAATGTAAACCCTGGGGTGCTGCAAAATATAGAAGGACATATTTCCTGCTGAAAGTTAGAGGCAGGCATCAAAATGTGACTCCATAATGTCCTTCAGTCCAGTTAACAGAACGTTGACTGGTTTCTGGAGCAAGTACTGTGTATTTCATGAAAAGCAAATGCTGCTCCAAATTAATTGCCAGTGAGTCTGTTCAAGTACCATCATCTGGATTTCATAATATGCTTCTATATATTTAACTTGGCACACACATTAGAAATTCTGCTGAGCATATCCAAATGGTTTAGAGAAGACACAACAAGGGCAACCAATATATTTTCCTAATTTTCTCATCTCATGTTCAATCATAATGCTTTCTAAACAGAGAAAAGAGAACTCTAAGTGTTACCACAATTACATAAAAACCCAGAAGGTTTGCCAGAGTCAGGGCAGGCATTTCATTAAACCATACAAACCAAGGTTTGTAAGAAGACCCTGCTGTGCAGAGGTCCAATAGCAGTCTATAGAAAAGGACATATTATTATCTATTTTTTGGCATTTGCAATTGAGTGATTTTGTTATTTTTCTTACAGTATTTAGAAAATCTATCCGAGAAAGAGGATTTGAGCCTAGTTCTGCTCTAGTACCATGATCTTAAGCCTCAATGCTGGTGTATTTTTGCACATGGCCTGCAGGTGGATCCATTGAACAAAGTGAAATGCAGTGGAAATGCCAAACCTACATTTTGTAAGACTCAATATGGCAGCTGCTTACAACCCATGTTTTTGTCAACCCATGCTTTCTGGACTCTGTCTTTAAAAAAAAAAAAAAAAAAATTACTCAAAATGTTCACTTCTAGAAAAAGCTGTTCTTTCAATTTCAAATTTCAAAGTCTATGCCAGAAAATACAGTGAACTCTCATAAAAGGGAATATTCTTGTACTTCTTGCACCATTCTAATAATTAGTCCTTTTATTAGATATTTTTCCCCCTTTTTTTTTTTTTTTTCTTTATTTGGCAAAGCACCACTATGTTTTTTCCCCAATGAGCCTGAAACAGCAAAATAGATGTACTGACCATCCCAATCAACAAGTACCCTCCATCTTATACATATTTAAAGGATTCTGAACAGAATATGTAACCATGCTTCTTTTCTAGGTTGCCAAATTGCAATAAACAGAAATTCCAGCTCTCTTGTAACACAAGCAAATGAGTGATCTTTAAAGTGTAGGACAAACTAACGAAAGGACATTTACACCATGCAAGGGGTAATTCTCTTGTTTCGTTGCTCTAGTCTTTTAGTCTTTTCGGAAGCTGCAGATTGCTAGAACACCCAGAAAATAAATTTCCTTCAGATGTTCCTACCTTGGCACAAGGTGCCTTCCCAGTTGTAAATCTGCAGTGGTAACCACATGTTTGTACCCAGGGCTTTTGCTGTGCAGGCAGTTGGCAAAGTGCTCCAAGCTGGAAGGGCAGAGAGAGCCTCAGGGGCTGCCTTACTTCCTCCCCCAGCAGCAGGGAAATCTTTAGACTTTTTTCACTAGAGATAATTTTTGATTTCTTAATTTTGTTACATGTATCTCTCTCTCTGGTTGCCTGCATTCCTGTTGAATTACATACCTCTGTGGGTGCCATTGTGAACGGCTTTCAATATTGTATCTATGAGCAACATCCTAGAATGCCTCCAGGCATAAGCACATGAAACATTTACAAGTGTAACTGATGCACACACATGCTCTGATATAATGGGACAGGGAAGGAAGATGAATAAAACTGAAGCAAAAAATCAATAAATATCCAGCAAGATCCATTTTAGGAAAGTGATGGAATGTATTGAGAAAATATTTCCATGCTGCATCTTCTAAAGCATACTGTAATCTTACAATGTTAAAGCAAAAATTGTTAGCTTATTTTTATAGGGGGCACTGTAGTCCACATAAAGTAAGGACTGTGAAAATCATTTCAGAAAAACAAAAACCATCCAATCAATGGATCTCTCCCACACAGATTTTTTTTCTTTTCACTTGAGAAACCAATATGCAGCAATTCCAAATTTTACGTTCTCCCTATCTCCCTGTTTACATGCTGTACCCACTTTTCCAATGCCTTGAACACTTCATGTTTTTTCATTTGAGATGCCACTGACTTCTGTCAGTCTAGGACTTGCACTGGCTGCAGTGTTTAATAACAGATTCACTGCTTATGCCAATCTTGTAAGGTTTTCATTAGATCACTTCAAGCTTCTTAGCACACAAAGCTTTCCTCATTTTCCTGTTGTTCTGATTTTTATCGTCATCTGTGGAGAGGAAGGGGAAATGGAGTCATATTGCCAGGTGTTATTAGTGTAAAAACAGAGGGTCTTGCATATAAGCAGGATCCAGCTTCCCTGCAGGCAAGCTTGGGGTCTAGATAAATAACACCATTCCTGAAGCATGATGTATAAATTTGTCCTTTTTTGTCCTTTTGTTTCAGTACTTCTGGATGGTGAAACACTTTTTCTTTTTAAAGTAGGTGCTTTCTGCATATTCTACATTGTGTTCTCCTGTCTGTCTACCTGACAAACTGTTTCCACTTCCCTTGATTCAAGGCTCAGCTCATCTGTACATGTGACATCATCACCAGCAGAGTTTCTGTGTTTTAATCCACAGCTTGTGTTGAGCTGTTGCCTTCACCCCATGTCCCACCAAGTGTGCTTATTCCCCACGCAGTGCAAGGGCAGGATGTTCCTCATGTGACAACAAAAGTGATCTTAGCTTTACTGTAAGTTGCTGTGTTACCTTAATTCATCTGGAAGAATAGCATTCTTAGAAGAGTTACTTTTTCTGTCTTAACGTTCTTGGAAAATGTTTC
This sequence comes from Florisuga fusca, assembly GCA_038090715.1. Taxonomy (NCBI): domain Eukaryota; kingdom Metazoa; phylum Chordata; class Aves; order Apodiformes; family Trochilidae; genus Florisuga; species Florisuga fusca. Next base: position 2,498,991 of record JAAWXA010000026.1, on the reverse strand, counting down.
AAGCTTTGCTCTTGAAAAATGTAAAGGAAGAAAATATTATTTTTAGGTATTTAGCTTTTTTTTCATACCATTTTTGCTTATATAAATTTTTAAGCATAAATAGAAAAATAAAACCTGCTGATTTAAAAGTGTAATGTCAACACTGATAATATCTGTCAAATGGTTCATCCTATACTTACATCTTACTCCAGGGACTTTTTTTGAAGTCAAGGAAATAATTCAATGTGTTCTTGAGTTTGAGCCTTTCAAAAGAGAATTGTAATGTTTCTTCTCTACCTGGCTACCTTTTTGAATAAATCATGAGGTAGTTACTAGCTTTTGAGATTTCTATTGCTATATTAGACTCAATTGAGAGCAGCTAATAGTTTTTTAAGGGGGCATCTAATACAGATACATAGAGATAATATGATGACATAAGCCTTGTTGGCTTAGAAAAGTAGGTAAAAAATGCATTTCAGAGAGAGGAAAATTTGTAGTGCTTGGTCTCTTAGCCATCAACAGAGAATTTATCCACACAATACTGTTAATGCCAGCCAAATGTGACAATTATGTTAAAATATGAATTGAGAAGTGGCAGCAAATCTTTAAAACTCTGATTTTACATATTGCAGTTCTTTAGGGCCTTATTGCGTGGGAGGACTCAATCTCTAGAGAAGTCTGTGAGCAGGAATCCCAGGAGATCAAGTTTTTAGGAGTCTTATAGTGCAGTGATTTTTACAGATGACTGCATCTGAGAGTATTTTATAGGAAAAAAGAATTGCTTTAAAGAGAGAAAAGTATTCGAGCTATATATAAATGTGCATAGAAAGTTAAATGGGTGCATCTGGAGTGTTCTGAGACTTAAATTTGAGTTCTGAAAAGGTCTGGATGCTGGTTTAAATTTTTAACAGTCTTTGGGGATCTCAGAGAAGTAGGTTTTGCTTTCCTTCCCGTGGTCAACAGAAGGAGAAAAGGGGAAAAAAAAAAAAAAAAGGAATGACAGAGGGTTGGTTCTAAAAAGTTAGACTTTCTCTGTGTCTTCCTTTCAGGTAGTTTTCTCAGGTGGAACAAATATTGTTATTTGCATTTTAAAGGCAGAGAAATGGAGTAAAACAGCAGCAGAGCTGGGCACAAAACAAAGGTCTGGTTTCCTGTCTGCTGTCAAGTTCTCTTTCTAGCCTAAGGACCAGTTCCATCATGTATTGCCTCTCTTTACCAAGAATGCAGATCTCCTCATAAAACAATTAGAGATGGTTTAGAGCAAACATTTGCTGTGTAGTCTTTTGCTACTAAGTCTATTTTCTTGTTATGATTACTGTATCCAACATGCACTAAAATTATATTTATAATTATAACTAAATTATAACTAAAATTATATTTAAAATTTTCATGCATTAGCATTATTGAGTTTCAGAAATGGCCTTTAAGACCATTAAAATATTCAAGCAATGAATTAGTCATCATGTTTTAAGGAACAAGAAGAAACCAAATTATTAGAACATTTAAGACTTTTCAGAGGGAACAACAACAAAATAATTATGGTAGCAGCATGAAAGCAGGAGGCAACCAACTCTTCCATGGTACCAACTCTATGAACCAAATAGTCACTACTGAATATTTTCAAGCTATTCAGTCCCAAAGAGTATGAAGACACCAACTAATTAATTGTTCTGTGGGGTTTGGGGTTTTTTTTTGGGTTTTGTTTTGGTTTTTTTGTTTTGTTTTGTTTTTTTGTGGGGTTTTTGTTTTATTTTTTTTAAGGGACAGCAAGTTAATGAAGTTGTAGTTCTAGTAAACATTACAAGGTTTTTGAGTTTTATGCTGTGTGTATTCCAGACCCTCATGAAAGCCTATTCTGTGCTTACACAGATGTTGTCAAACTCAGCAACCATTTTTCTACCTCAGATTATTTTGGAGCAAACAGAAGATAGCATTTGTGAAGAACAGATAAAATACAGTGAATTCTCTCAATATTCAGGAAACCAGTAAGAAACACAGGCTGCATGCAGTTGTCTGCTAACAGCTGTGGGAACTGTTGGCTGTTTACAGCTCTGGTTTATGAAGCTTTAACTGAACAAACTGCAGCCTATTAGAGATGGAGCAAGCTCTTTGGATGGGACAGAGAAGCTGCTGAATCCAAAAATACCTTTGCAACTTGTTCCAGTGTTGTATCCTGCTAATCCTCAGTGAACCTGTAGCAGTTGGACTTCTGGCCCTAACCTCTGTTAGTCCAGAGCTTGCTGAAATTAAGGTAATCACACCCTTCTTGATATCTATAGCCAAGGTAGCATCTAATAAACTGCAGTCAGTAAAACAGAAGATAGAAAGTTTTAAGAATAAAAACTTAGAACTGCTGGGTCAGTGATAACACTGCCTCCCAAAAAGGTTAAAAGAGCCATTTTTCTAAAAAAAAAACAGAAAAAAGATAGAAGAGTTTATTTTGTTGTGTTAATGTCTGCTTTACACCAGTTAGAGCAATGAGAAAGTCCAGTGCCAAAGGGTCAGAGAGAGGTAATGATGGGGAAGAAATGTGGAAGACAAAGGATAATGTGAAATTGAGATGGGAAATGGGCATTACTCAGATGAGCACTTTGGATCCTTATGGTTAATAGGAACTGTAGTTTGAAGTTAAGCAGCATCAATCTCAGGGTAATTTCATGGTTACTCCTCATAGAGCCTCTCATTGACCCTCTGAAGAGAAGTTTTGCTCTCCCTGGTTTGATAGCTGCCTTTTAAGTCATCAGTAATGGACAGACTCTAATATATATTTAAAAAATCAGAATAATTTAGTGTGTTTTCCTCCTTTCCTTTCAAATGTAGCCGAATGCATTTTTCACAAAATCCTTCCAGGAATTCCTGGCAGAGAAGTAACCTTCACTAGCCAGCACCTTCACAGCTGATGGTTGCTTTCTCCAATAATTCTAGCTAAGAACACTTGCAATGTCTGTTAGACAGCACAGCAGCCAAGTGAAATAACTCTTCCCATTTGGCCAGTAGGCATATTTTAGTTGTGCTTCTAGTATTTTGCTGCTTTGCAGTCTGGTGACATATTGCAGGGGTCAGCATGAGGAACAACAGACATAAATCTTGCACATTTACCATTAACTGTATGCTCAGTTTCTAGCAATCTCTTCTCCAGAAACCTATTTCACTTGGCAGTTTGTTTGATTCACTCCATGTTATGAATGAAAATAGTCCCAGTATTACCAATGCTTTGAAATTGAAATTGAAATGAATATTTTGATTCTGAGCAAGCAAATTCTGCCTGCATTTTTGCTTTGTTTTGTTATATGCTTCCAAACACAATCTTGCACTCCTTTATATGCTACCTCGTTCTCAATGCTACATGGTCAGCCAGATTCTGCTCTGAGGCCATTTCTATTCACTGCAAAGCCTTGATTGTTTTTTTTCACTACTTCTTTTTATGGCTTTTATTGCTGTTCATTGTGAATTTATATCCATGGTACCACAAATGTAGAACTTACCGGGCAAGGAGGAGCTGCTTCTGCTGAGGGATCTCACCCTAAAATCAGATGCAACTTGAAAAATGGGTAATAGAAACAGTAAGGGAAGCAAAGGAAGTGCTCAAAACCCAGAGTGTGAATTCTGAGAACTGCCTTTACTGTGTAATGATACAATGATATGAAACTACAGAAAATGCACTGTGCTATGAGGGTTTCTATTTGTCAAAAGACCTCACCTACCCACCAAAGAATTATCTGATTTCTTGTCCAAGTTAATCAAAAGCCTGAGAAAGCCATTGAAGAACACTATCACATCAGCTTTTATTTTAGGTCAGGTATCATACGGTAATTTGTGAAGTCGTTATATATTCCTGAACAACTTTCAGGTTTCTTTGAGCATGCTAGGAGATTGCCCAGCAACTCTGTGACACAAGGAGAACCTTTACCTCCAGGCAGCTTTACACTGCACTGCCCATCCCACCCCACTAACTTCCCTTCCCATCCACACATAAACACCCTCATTACTTTGCTGGACCTCTGTCTACACCATCATAGGAATTCATTACAGTCAGTGGGTCAGTGCAGTGCACTGAACACTAATGGCTATTAACAGCTGAAAGATAACAACCTGATAAGGATGCTGGATTGCTGAGTGATGAATGCCTACGTGATTTACATAGAGATAAGACAAGCCCTGCCTTAGAGCTCTCTGCAGCATGGACATAGATCCTGGCAAAACAAAATAATCCAACCCTTTTCCATCTGCCGTTGATTTATGCATTTATTTATATTCTATTTTTTTGCATTTATTTATGCTAATTCTCTGGAGAAAACTCTTCCCCTTTCAAATGTAGAAATGTGGAAAAAAATTTCTAATGAAGAAAATTAGGGAGTCTGCTGATAATTTCAAATAATGAAGTCACAGAGTGGAGCCCTCTCTCACACAGAACAGGATATGGTTCTAGCTGTTAGGGAAGGGTAACTTTAACCTAACTCTAATGCTGAAGTCCATTTCCAAAGAACACAGAATTATAAGCTTCTTCACAGTTTATGGGAGTGAAAATATGTGACAGGCATGATCAAGCATAACACTGAAATAGCAAGACAGAAACCCAAAGAAATGTTTACAGCAGCCCATTCATCAATAATAAATCTTGTTATACACAATCAGTGTGCCTTTTAACTCACCCATGTTTATTTAGTGCTGTCATTGGAGGGTCTGCCCCAACAAAAAATTCTGGACTAATCCTACAGACTTGTCACTTCATAGAATTAATTATCCAGACAATAAGATCAGATGTAGCTGGATTGGGCTCCTGCACTTGATTAAACAGAGACTTCAGAGATTAGCAATAGTATTTGGGAGATGGATGTAGAGCTAACTTGACCAAGTGTTGTGTGAAAAGGAAAATCCAAGGCTGAGCTATTGGAGATCTTCAGGAATCAGCATGGGATCTATCTTGCAAAGTTTTAATTGTAATTCTGCTAGAAAAAAGTATAGTCATCTCCTGAAATTGGATGATGCCACATCCCTATCAGGTACTGGAGTCTGTAAGAAGCCTGCCTGGAATATCACACACAAGCACTGTCTGACTTTAACCTGCTCTACTGGATATGAGGTAGAAACTTCATACTTCATTTAACCACCTGAGAAGGCAACAGAAGCTTGGTCATTCTGAACAATTTCATACTAAAAGGAGTTTTTGATTGTTCTGTCATAAACTAGACAAAAAGATATAATTATCTTATTAACCAGTACTTTTAAACAGTCAGGCAGAAGCTGATAGAGAAGTCAGAGATGACTGTAGTTTGTTTGGTCTCCATATTCCTATATTGTATATACTGGAAGACTTTACTGCCAGAATAAATTGATATTTTTCTGTGACTGAAAATCTGTGTTGTTTAAAAAACTAAAGGCAAATGTAAAAATTTGCTCACCTCAAAAATGTCTGGTTTCAGGGTTGATTTTCATTCAGCCTCTCTGTCCAGTTTGTTCTGATGCATTACAAATGTATTTATCAGCTTTTTGATTTTACACCTGTTTATAAGTGAAAGAGACTGGTTAGGTTAAAAAGACATAACTGAAATAAGAGAACTGCACTGTATGTATGATTAGATGGCATATATTAACCAGTTCAGATTTTCTTTTCTGTGTTTCAAACCCCTTGGTGATACAATTTTAAAACCAGAGCTATATCCCGCTTCCTCTCTGATGCATATATGAATAAAATAATTACATGTTCATGTCAGGCATAAATTAATGATATAAGGGTATTGGTGAAGTCAGCTAATCTTCTAGGAGCTCTTAGTTAATTTCCTTAATTTTCTGATTTCTTGAATTTTCCATCAGCAGACACTTTTTGCTTTTTTCTTTTCCAGTTTATAATTTATACCACCTGGGGCAGATCCATCTGCCACTCTGTTCAAACATATAAAACTCAGACATATTTCTCATGTTGATTTCTTGAAGCTGTGCGTTCAATTGTAATACATAAACAAGGGTTTTAGAATAGTCTCTATCCTATGCATCCTGTGTAAAATGCAGCCCATTGAGCTCAAAAGTGAGAATGAAATTCATGGTTATTCTTCTATCTTCACCTCACATATTTTAGCTAATCTTATCAGACTTCAGTTCAATTTCCAGCAATAATGTTTTCTCAGTTAGTTTGTGCTCACTAATGTTGTTTTTTACATCAAAATGCCCATCTGTCTTATCTTGAGGTATTTGTTGAGGTTATTTATATTCATTTTCTGTGCCATTTTTGGACTGACTGGGTTGGTTGATTTTCTTCTAGTATTTATTTTGAAATTTAGAAGCCATTTATTCATTAGCAAGCTTTACAAGTGGTTTCAGTATTGTGCAGTTCTTGAGAACAGTACATATAGAAATAGGTGAGAAAAAAAGGTTAAAATATACACATTGTGTGGTTTTAACCATACAATGAATTCAGGTAATTTATTTTCAATATTTGAAATCAACGTTTAGCATTCATTCTTGAAAAGAATTGATGTACTTTCCTGAAAAAAAGATCTGGACATTTCTAACACCTTCTGAAAATTTATTAGTGCTTACTTTTATGGTTGATTCCTGTGTGTTGTAACATTAATCTTTAAGCCATAGAACTTTGTTTTTTTCAAATGTTTGAATGCCTAGCTGGTGTCACAGAATAACCTTGGATTTAAATATAAATGTGCACATTAGCATACTCAGAGGCAGATGTGGCATCTTTGCCCTTTGAACACTGGTGTTAAGGAAACCAACACATAATAATCATCTTGTGGGGCTAAAAAATAATTTCTGAGGACTGGCAGTCTGGCTGTGCTTTTAAGAGTTCATTGGTTTGGTTTTTTGGACATCTTGGGGCTCATGCATGAAAGTTTGTGGATTTGTGCAGCTAGATAAGGAGATGGCAGCAAGCTCACCCAAAACATTAATGAACGTTTTTGAGAACAGATTTAAACTGTAAAAAGAATGATGAGATGGGATGAGATGAATAAATGATAGAATGAGAAAGATAAAACAGTTGAGGGGAAAAACAAAACCAACCTAAAACAATAAAAAAAGATGGTCTCATTCTTGTAAGGAACTTCACTTCTATTGACTATGTTGTAGTCTTCTACAGATATTGCTCTTTTCTTCAAATATGATAATGGCTGTGCTGGTTTTTGCATTTATCCTCAGCTTTACTCTTTTTCATATTTTTCATACATGTCTGAAGCAATTAATTTCTTTTCCTGGGTATGGAAGCTCACTGGATGATCTTAGGTGCTAACCAGCACTGTAACCTGCTGCTTTGGAGAACTGTGGTGTTTGCTGTACACAGAACAAACTCTCATGGGTTTCAAAAAAATCACTTGATGTTCCTGTCTATTGCAGCATCTGCAAACTGAGTAGTGAAAAATGCTTTTCAATGCGGGTGCTATGATCAAGAATCAGTTTGTAGAACAATATGGGGAATTTCTACCATCCCCTTAGGGCTCCTCAGCTCTGCAGATGATGGAGGGACATCTTGGATGAGATATGTGCACTAGTTAGGACCACACATTACATTTTCACACTTTTCATTTTCCTTGAAAAGAGAGGTCTGAGCTGTTTACAGATGGTACCACACTGAAACAAAGGCAGGCTTGGGTCTACTGGAATGAATGTGTGATTTTGGAGGATTGTCCTTTTCCAGGTACAGTACCAGAATTCCTGCCTTTGTGCAGCTGTCATTGTTTTGGTTGGTTGGAGCTTTTTGCTCTCTTGTTTTCGAGAATATACCCCTTAGTATATCTTACAGCTATTACATGGTATCTACTGTCAGGTGGCTTAAGTGCTTAGGCTGCATTAAGGCCCAGATCTGGATTTCTCACACATTTGAGGAAAGGAGTTCTAGAAAAGTAAATGGAATAATTGAAAATAGTTATAGCAAGCTGAATCATCTAAGGTGTATTAAAAGATTATGGGTCAGTTTTCTACGTGTGTATCAGAAGCATTTCATTCAAGATAACGAATCTACTTTAGACTGGCTAAAGATTTGGCCCTAGGTCACACTAAAATTTGATATATGTATATTCTGCCAGATGAATTTACACTGATTTGAAACTTTATGCTATAAAGGGTTTTAGGTGATTTATCAGGAAGTACTTTTTCTCCACAAATATCCGCAGTTGTTTGAAAGTTCATGACTTCTTCAAGTATCTAAACTTGCTTTAATGTGTTCCACATTTTTCCCAAGGCATAATAATGAGAATGAGAGTATCTCTATTCTACATGGGAAGTCACAGACAGGGAGATGAACTACCCTCACAAAAGTAGTCCCTAGTGCTACCTCTTGGTCAAAACCAGTCATGTGGTGTTGTCATTAGGTGGAATCATAGATCTGTGGGTTATATCTTTTGTTTTCTATGAGGGCTAATTTTCTGATCACTGTCTTTATGGTGGCAGAGCTATCTGAGTAATTTCATACTTATTTATTCCAGAGTTATTATATTAGGGAGTGATGATTGAATATTATCATAGAACTCAGTTTTTATTTGCTCCTACCTTAACTATATTTGAAAACATTTACTGCAGGGTACTGGCTAGCACAGAGCAGTATATAAAGCAGAACACTTTCTCCAGGGCTGGTGATGATAGTTGTACATATTTTATTTGAATCTTGTGGAGAACCATTTTCTTGAGATAAAACTCAGGCTGGCATTTGAATCTCTTGTCTGAAGAACCACTGGAACTCAATTTTGAAACTAAAATCTATGATACAATCCATATCAGAAGGCTATTTGCAATGAAATGGATGAAGTCATGTTTTAAAGGTAGGATGATGGAACAGTTCCTCCATTGTGTGTAGACAGAACAGATTTCTACCATCTTTCTTGCCAGCCATTTCTAATTGTATTCATTTTAGTGAAATGAATATTAATGGTTCTACTGTATTTAATAGTTTGTTCCTGATCGATTTTTCCCTTCAAATTAATTTTTTTCTATTTAGTTAATTTATAGAGAGTTTACCATCTAAGTTAATTACACTTTTTCCTTTCAGTGGTAAAAATATTCAGACAATAAATGTCATTATTTTAACAAGTGTAATGAGGGTATGCAGCAGATTGAGGATGAGTTTATTTATCCTTTCCTGTTAATATTGTGGACAAGCCTCTTTTATATTGTAATACTCCCAATTTTCCATTAGCTAAGGTATGTGTTATTAATATATCCAGTGAATTTACATATCCTGATATGTCATGCACAGCTAATGCAATAATGTCTGCATTACAGACAAATGTAATTTCTTTCCTAGGCTAAGTGGATTTAGTTATTAAGGTCGATGAGAAAACGTTTATTAGTACTAAGACAAGAAATATAATCACTTTGGATGTCAGGGGTATAAACTGTGTTATATGCATTCCCCAAATATTTTCTTCATTTTTCTTTTTATGTAGAAGATACGTAACTGTGACGTAAATACAGTATGAAATAAAGGTCTGAGTATGTGAGTTTATTATCCCATTCAGGTCAGACTGAATTTTAAAAAGAGTTTTAACCACTAATAGAGTAATGCTAAATTCACACTAATGGTGCAAAAGATGCCTTCATGGAAAACAAATCTGTTTATCAGAAGAATATTATGGACTTATAAAACAACAATATATTAATACAAATGTCACAGGTGGTTAAAAAGAAGCTCTTTGAAATTGTCTTAAGTTCTAATAAAGAAAAGGGCAAGGGAAAACAGGTTTTATCCATTTCTGCATTAGGTGATGGCTGTCATCTTTTCAAAGTATTTGCTCTTCTTCCCAATAATTGTAATACCAACAAAGACAGAATCAATGGCTTTAAAACTGGAAAAACCTGGGAACTGGCAAAATCTTGGCACTGGTTTGCACTGGTTTCTCTCTGATTCACATCAGTGCACAACAGGGTATCTATTCTACTGTTGCTGAGGCTGAACTTGTATGGGATTATCTAAAAACAATGCAAGAGTTCTTGGTGCTTACTAAAGATAAATCTTCTGAAGTTATCTTATTTGCGTGTATTTGCTGGCAAATAGAAAGTGATATAGACAAAGAGGGGGGAAAATAGAATCATTTAGTATCTGTTTTATCCTACAGGTATTAAAACTTATTACTGTTCTGTCTGATGATAACCATATTCCCATTTTTCCTACAGTAACCTAGTATATATACATTGTGACTTTGTCCCAGTTTAAAAACCAATGGACTATCAAAAGGGATGATTTGAGTTTATACCAGTAGAACTGACCTTGGCTTTGGGTGAATGAAAGGTTCTCAAAAACAAATGCTGGATTTTCCTTGGGTTTTTCACTAACGTAGCTACATCAGTATCTGCCTCTGACAGATTCAGAATAAGAAGCAAGACCCACAGTCTAATGCAAGCTTTTGTTGAAGATTTGAATGCTGTGAACAGTGAAAGTCCCTCTCAAAGCAAATTTAACTCAGAACTCAGAAAAGTTTATTTTTAAGAAAAAGTAAAGATATAAATATTTGCAAAGGCATCTTTACTTTTTCTATGGAACTGAGACCTTTGTTAATACAACAGTTTTCTCCTTCTTTGAGAGACTGATTCTTCCTGGAAGTTATAGTACATCATATCCTGTTATTTTAGCTGTTATTTTTCTTACTTCTTTCCTTTAGCTATAAAAATTACCTTTTTTTTGTTAAATAGCTGCTTTGTAGTTACATACTGCAAAGGATCTTTTTCTGCAGAGGACTGCAAGGCAGAACACAGCTGAAATAAATATTCTTTCTCCCCATGGTTTCAGTATGCTAATGGTTTTATTCATGCTACTATGGATGCTGTTTACAATTACCTATTAACTTGGAAACCTAAATCTACTTATTTAGCAGAAAATAGCTTTCATCTTTATGTAAACACATTACTTTATTTGTTAAACACAATGCGAAGGGTGCATTAGTGGCAATAAAATTAAAGAGGATTTAAGATGTTGCTTTATCATAAGGCATGGGAATGGCTCACTGCTAGGTTCCCAAGCTCTGCTGATAATTTAGGAAGGACTTCTTGCAGTATCAGCAGCTAGTGTATTGCCTCCAGCCTCACCACTTTTTTTTTTGCTTCCTTTAAATTTTTAAGATTATTTATATAGCCAAATTCTGCAGCAGAGATGATAGAAAAGATCCCTGGTGTACAGATCAGCTGCCACAGTGCATTGCTGATAGGTTTCTGCCAAGCTGCCAGACTGTGAGCTGGTCCAGTGCAGTGTGGGTGTAATTCCTGCTGCTGGGAAGGTGAAAGGGCCAAGCCCTGACTCCCGGGCTAAACCTCCAAACCCTGTTCTTCAGAGTCCAACACAGAAAACCACCCTCCCTTCAGCTCCTGATACATGTTGAGCAAATAATCTTATTTTCCCAGAAGTACTTAAATACTTGGGAAGTCAAGTGTTGAGGTCCATGGATGAAGTTTCTGCACAAATGGCAGATCTTGTAAACCTGGAAATGGACTATTTTCCTATACAGGTTGTTTGCATATTTAGAAATTAAGACTAACCTGATAAATTACATGCAAAAATGTGTATGAAATAAAGGCAAGATAAAATAGCTGCATAAATAAGCCCACTAGGTCGAAGCAGAAGGGCTAAAAGGGCCCTGGACTCCAAGGCTGAGTTTTGAGGTAAGGCTAAATTCTGGCTTCATGCTGGGCACGTTCTTGTTTCCTTACACAGTGGGTGGGAAACATGTAATATGTGCCCCTGACTGCTAAACTCAAGTTTATTATTGAGTGGGGTGCAGCTGCCTAAAACAAGAATGGAGAACAGTTTGAAGTATTTTGGGGAGCTCAATAGAAGGTGGAGGTTTGACTATCTCCTCATCAAGGCTCTGGCTCTTCCATTTCCCACCACAGTTGGTCAAAGGGAAAAGCTGGTTTCAGAAGTACAGTTCAAATCCATTCCTCACCCTGTAATGTGGACTTTATGCTGAGTTTCAAGGAGAAATTACTTTTTTGTTTTGGGCTGCTCTGCCATTCAAACTTTTAGAAGTGGTGTGACTGAGGAGTGGCTGTGAGACAACCTTGCAAATGACAAGTGTTTGCCTACATCTTTCAATCAACTTCAGTTTTTCAAAACAACTCAAACCCCACTGTTGTTTAAATAAATCTTGAAAAGTTAGCTTTGGAGAGACAGTCCTTCTCTCCACTGCATTTATTTGGAGACAATATTGGGATTCACTGCCTTTGTACTGACACTGAATATAGATTAAAATCTCTCCTGGATATTCTCAGACGTTTCTTGGCTATATCCTATATCCAAGATGTTAAAGTTATCCTTTAAGTACTTCAGACATTATCGAAGCAGCAGCAGGTGCAGTGACATACAGATTAGGAAGAATGCAGACTTGATGGATTCAGGCACCTACTTTCTTTGCAATATTGATGGCTGAATAAATTTCTATAGTGCCACAAATCTCCAGTATACTCTATAGGCTTATTTTCTCTCTTATTTTTTGCTGTGTACTGCAAGGCAAGCCCTGAAAATGTCTCCAGACCAAGTCTCTCAGATCAGACACTGCACATTAGCTTCTACCACACGTTCAGCAGTGCTTTCTCACATTTATGGAGCTGTACCATGACTTCTTACCTGCTCCAAATCCAACATTGCAGTCCATGTGATCAGGCTTGTCTGTGAATGAAGCTGAAAAAGTGATAGCATCCTGCAGCTGGGGACTTGCCACTTAGCAGACAATTCTAAGTAAAGGAACATCACAAAAATTTACATTCCTCCCACACGTCTGAGCCAAGGTGCAAAGTTTCTAACAAAGAGAAGCAACTTCAGAGATATGTGTTCTACACCCTAGGGCCTAGAAGGCTCACAGCACCCAGTAGTTAAGACAAAAAACCATTTCTCCACCTCATACTGTAGCTATGTGTCTTCTCTTTATCTAAGAGCATTCATAGCTGAACAATGCTACTTCTGTTGATACCCCACTCAAACACACGAGGGGTTACATCATCAAGACACTTTGTCAAGTGCTGTGTAATTTCAGGGGGGCAGGGTGAGGAAAGAGGGGATGGAAAATGTGATTAAGGTATAAGTATGCTTGATTAGATAGATTGAATTATTTCAGTGCAAAAATTTTGGCAAAGACCAAAATGCACATGCCACAGAGGCAAATATGGGAAGACACCTGAGAACCAACAGAACCTCTTATTTCTTGTTCAGTCACGTGGCAAGGTGGGCAGGTTATCAGTACGACTGAAAACTGACCCTGGGCTTTTCCCAATAATGTCAGGCAGTCTCCAATATCCCAGGTTAGGAGCAGAATTGCATTCAGATTAGAGGTATAAAGTGAGGAGAGCTGATGAGAGGGTGTCAGGACCTGAATGAGAGCCTGAGTGATCTTTGACTTCAAGATATGTGTGTAAATGGAGGAAGCTGAAGGTCTCAGACTCACTTATTTTACATTTGTGGGGCAACAGAACAGACCAAGGAAGAATCTCTGTTTGCCATGCAAATTAATAGTTTAATTGTCAAGAGGACTACGAGGCAGAGGGCTGAGAAACCTCATGAAAAATTTAAGTGCAGTTGGTCCCGCAGGCTTTCATCTGCTGATTAGGCATGTAGGACTTTCTGGAGAAATCTTTCAGAGAGTAGAAATATGGGAGACAGAAAACAAGAGTAGACAAAATCAGTAATAAGGTTTTGTGAGAAGATATGATGAGATAATGTGATTTCAAATTATTAAGGGATGATCAAGAAATGCATCAAATTTACTGGAAGAAAATTCTCACCAGTATCTTCAGCACTGACAAAAAGGTCAGTATATCTAGTATTAAGACCAGTGCTGGTTTTGTGTGCTCTTCTGCAATGGAAAAAAACAGTGCTGAGCTGCAGCAATTGTGCTAGCACACCAGCTTTTGGTAAAATAATTGGTCTATAAATTTTGCTAACTGATATCTTGCATGATTAGACTAGTTATGTTGTCACAGACCCTCAAAGATTAAAGAAAATTCTCCATACAGGCATAACTTCATGGGGTTTTGTGGGGAAAAAGGGACATGTGGAGGACAGAACAAAAAATACTATTCAAAAAACTTCACTATGATTTTTGTCATGTTTCCTGGAATTCCAGTGATTTACTTAAATAGCAACAACCATCAGTAATGGCAAGAGTACAGGTAGAATATACTGATGAGAGACAAAATTAATAGAAGTTGTATATGCTTAAGGGATGAGTGATCTATTGGTGCTCTTTCTTTTTCAGTGTCACATGATGTGCTGGCACAGTAGACCAGACAGTACCTAAAGACACTGACCTGTCATCTGCTCTGCTCCCTCAATGCCTCACTAATATTTCACTGATTGTTTATGCTGGAGCTTAAAACAGAACATTGGCAACTGAAGGAAAAAGATACAGAAGACAATTTCTGGTGTTTTGTATATAGAGAAAGAGGCTGCTGGATTTCACCATTACTCATAATCCTTTCAAACCAATGGATCTTGAAAGAGCATTGAGAGAAAATGAGAGAAACCTTGCCTTGGTGCAGCATTACAGTCACCACCTTGTAGTGAATGCATCCACAGTCCCCTTCCTTTGCTTCTCTGTTAACCTGGAGGAGGATGTGGCTCTCTGCCATGGCAGAGGAAGGAGCAGTGTGTTCCAGAGTGGGTTCTGGGTTAGTGGTGCTTACCACTAAATAGTGATGCTTGCTCTGCTCCATAGTGGCCTTGCAATTCCAGATCATTTTTAGTGCAGGAGACTCCCAGCATCTTGTCAAATCTGATGAATTGCTTCCAGTGGGTTACTGTGCTTCTTGCCAAGGAACTGTTCCTGATTTTGGATCCTTTTCCAGCCTGATGGGCTGCATATGCTGTCTGATCCCAGCACTTTCCAGTCAGCTGGTCTCACTGTCTGATCCCACACTGCCCTGCCCTGCTGCTGTCAGATCCTTTTGTGTTTATAATCAATTGTTTTTTTCTCTATTCTGCTTATGATATGCTATGTTCTATTTGCATTTGCCTGGTCCTTGGGCTCTCATATCATTTCTTGCTACCTGATTTTGATGTTGCCTAATACAGCAGCTGCCCCATAGTTATGCTTGCTGAGTTCTTACTGTCTAAGCAGCAGCTGCATGGCCTCCTGTTTCTGTGTTCCAGCTGTCTGATCAGCTGTTTTTGTGAAGTTATCCTTTCCATGGTCTACTTCTATTGTCTGGCTCAATAACTGCAGGATCAGTTGCACAGATCTTCTGGTTGGGTAATTACATTTCATACATTATCTAGTCAGTACTTTGAGATTTATCCAAATATCTGAGTATCTACCTCTCTCTCCTTTCTTGTCTTTCCCATGTCTAATTTCAGTGGACCCTAATCACACTCCATTTACCCAAAGAATTCCTCTTTCCTTTCTGATTTCTTGTCAGCTGCTCTTTAGCATCTATTTTTATTTTCACAGCTTCTCCTAGTCAAGGATTCTGATATGTGAGTTGCTATTCCTGCAGCCCTATGTCTACCACCATCCGTTTAATCATCTCTATTGTGTGCTGCTTCTGCTGTTCAATCAGCAGTGATTTATTTTTTTTTCTTTTGTGGAGGCCTGCAATGATCTCATCAGTACTTTTTGTCATATGATTGTCCCTGGTTACCATTCCTACTGGTTAATCATCACAAGGAACTCTGTTCGTGCACAGTCTTGGGTAGTAGTCTGCTCTTACTGCCTTTGGTGACTTTCTTGAGCCCACAGAGTGGAGTTATACAATTCTAAGGAGCATATGCTTGGCCTAAATACTGCAGTAATGATATTGCTGGGCTTTGGGGATTAGTGCCCTGGAATTAAATATCTTGAATTAAATATAAGTGGGCATTGTAAGCTAAAAGCTTTGCAAACAGCTGAATTTCACTGCACAGTAGCCAATAAAAAGTTCTTTTTCTTCTGTCTGTCATATTGTTCCCTTTCTGTGTGGTAAATATGTAATGGTTCTTCACTGACCAACAACATATACATCAAGGTTCTGATGTTCATATTTCAGCTCCTCTTTCTCTCTATCTAGTTATCCACTCAGCAGACCTAGTGTGGTTTACTGCTGTATTATAATATAAAATAAAAGGATGGTTCTCAGCTCATATAAATCCTCATAGGTCATTGACTTCAGTGGATCCCAATAATTAGACACTGAACTCAAAGTCTCTGGAGGGGAGGACACCTGCAGCAACTAGGAAGCACTGTCTCCTGCTGCTGACTGAGAAAAGTAGATAGATTCATTATCTTTGTTTTCTGGAAGAGGATTGGGAATACGTTGAGAAGAACAAACACACCTTGCAGTCTTACTAAGAGCATAGAAAGTTATCAGATACAGAGATGAATTTTTTCTCAGCCATGCAAAAATCTGTGAAGTTCTATAAAGCAGCAACTTCCTTTCCTTCCTTAAATAATTTTTTTCCCCACGTAGACCTTAGGAGAATGGCTAAGGTTGCATTTGCTGCTTTACCTCTCAGGGTGTTTGCCCTGGCTGCAATGCTGATATACTCTTGCAAAATTTAGAACAACTTGAATTTTGCTAATTTTGAACTTGCTAATTTTACTCTCTGCTTTTCCCATGTAAAACTGATAGGTCATAACCTGCCTCATCTTGCAGTTGCTCAGGGGGGAAGAAGTCAGATTTTTTCTTCATCTGGACAAATTTTCTGTATCTGTGTAAAAGCAAAATTATTCTGTCTGACTATTTCCTAAACTGTTTCAATATCTGGGGAAAGGAAACCTGGATTGACAGAGACCCATGTTTATTGAAATGAATTAAGCTGTTGAAACAACTTGGAGGGATGCAAAAACTTGCTAGCAAGTTTTATAGTGGGAGGGTGCATGAGACAACCTCCTGAAGTACCTCCCACTTCCATTTCTATAATTGACTTCAAACTACATAAACTGTGATTTATTAAGCTTTATAGAAAGCTATTAATTTTTCAGGTAGCCTCCCACATTCTTATATGTTTACCCAAATCTTTCAGGTTTATAAATTCTGAAAGATTAGAAGGATGTAAAAAGCAGGTAGAAAGTTACCTTATGTCAAGTATTTGATAATTTGGAGAATTGTTTGAACGTGGTGTGTTTTTTTCCCAAATGCAGGTATAGTTAGACTAAAAACATTAATTTTAGAATTGAAAAAAATAATTTTAGCATCATGTCTTATCAGTATCTTTTCATATTGAAGCAGTAGATAAAATTAGATTTGGATATTGGACAACCTGGTTAAGTGGAAGTTGTCCCTGTCCATGGCAGGGAGATTGGGCTAGATGATCTTTAAGGTCCCTTCCAAACCAAACCATTCTAACATTCTGTGATAACCATCTTCTACAGATTTATTCAAACACATTAAAGTAATTCAAAAATTTCAAAGAGAATTACAAAAGCGTCTCAGATCTTACAGTGCCTGTAAGCTTCTGTATCTTTCATAATCTTAATTCATTAGGTAGCACAGGGAGCACTCCCAGCAGGATTCTATCTGCTGATAGCCATGAATACTGAATGCATTTGTGGAAGATTTTTGAGGTTTTTAACAGCACTATACTTTTCTATTACAAATACAGCACTCTGAACAAATACGCTTCTCTTTTTGGGGGGAAGTTTCGTTTTTGGGTTTTTTTTTTGCCTACCTGGGATCTATTCATTTTTCATTACATTAGAAAATGGTCAAACTAATGTAGCATAAGGATAATATTTAAGCCTTCAGGTTGTTTCTTAAGCCTTATCTAAAACTCTTAAGCTGATCATAAGAATGGTGGATTCTTCCTTTGACTTTCAGTGAAGTCTTTGAAAGACTGAAAGACCATCAGAGAGCTGGCACTAACTTTTCCAAAACATGCTTAAATACTAATGAAGCAGAAGAGGAGAATAATTTAAATTTGCTTATAAGAATATTAGGAAGAAAGTATTCTCTATTATAGAAACCATTTACTAATATAAAGAATAAAACATGCTATATATATTTTAATAATCAATTTACAATTGAATAGCACCACTGAGCCAAATATTGATCTGATTTACTCCATATGAATTAGGAGTGGCTACAGTTAAGTCAGTATAATATTCCAGGAAAGACTGGAACTTTGGGGAAAAGATTTGTTGGAATGTACCTTTAAATTTGTAAAGTACTTACTGATAGGCTTACAATGTCTATGTTAGACCTAAATCTTTATTTAATGCCCCCACAAGTCACAACAGAAAGTAATGGTGAGGATTTATAGAGCTCATTAATAATTATAAATGCTTAGCAGGATAAGAAGATGAAAAGAAATCCACAGGTTTCTTTTGAGATTCTTTATGCTAAGTTCCTTATTAGCAACAGAAAAAGAAAAAAAACCAACCAACTTGTATTTTCTCCTCTCTCTTTCTGTCTCTCAGCTAATTCAAAAGTGAGGCTGCTAACTAACACCCAGAATACAGTCTTCAGTTACTGGATTAATTACAGAAGTCTTGCTGTGGGTTTTTAATTCTCTTGGGATATTTTTAAATCTGGTGGGCAGTAATACTGCCATCTGTTAGTTACTGCCATGGTTAGTTCTTACAAAATCATTAAAATCTTGAAAGCTGCACTAGCGCCTATCAGGGTTCATGAGTGCTTTTTGAAAAGCAAAATAAACTTACAGACTACTGTTCACATCTGAAGCAACTGTCAGTGTACCTCCCAAACATGTCATGGAAAAACAGCTGGTCTGAGAAAGCAAAATGAACAACCTGTCCAGACCATAGATCTACACGTTACAGAAACTTTCCAGTAAGTATTTACTTAACACTGTTCTAAAAAAAGTTATCAATTTTTATCTAATGCTGGAATAATAACTGATAAGAACATGCTGCTGTTCTGTTAATTCTGCATTCTTTGTAGCCTGGAGTGGCTCATCTGCATTCAACTCTCTCTATAAATCAAACCTGATTTTACTTGGAATACTGTTGAACATATACTTAACAAGAATTGCCTGGGGGGACACACCAAGACATGGTCTAATTGTAGATAACTCAGTCCTCTATTATTCTGATATTCTTTTATTTTTTTAAAAAAACTCTGTTGGATGAGGTTGTTTTCTATTTGTATTGCTGATAGCAGTCTGACAGATTTACAGAGATCTGAATTGTTTCTAGACAGATTTGCATGCAGTGTTTAATGTACTGTTTTCAGTCAGTGGATTTCTCAAGATCTGGCTGTTGGTCCCTTGAAGTACAATAAGTTCAAACCATGTGCTTGTTGGCTTGGGATTCTTCATCTCTCTATTTTATTGCATGTATTTTCCAAAGATCTCAATATTCTCTTTTTTCACCCTAGGACTCATGCCTCAGCTGCTGGTTGTTTTGAACATTTTCATAGAGTCTCAGAATGGTGAGGGTTAGAAGGGACCTTTCAGTTCATCTATTTTGGCTCCCATCATTTCAGAGTAGATAACTGTATATTAAATGCCTACTGTGCCATGAAGTTATTCTTTGTATCTTTCAAATTCAAATTTGGTTTATGCCCAAAGAATAAACTACCTTGTATTTTTAAGGAACAGCATCTTTTGAAGGTCTCCTGAAGTTAAGGTGTTACATCTCACAGCTGATACATCTCTTATCACCTGCTTTATCAGTATCTATCATTCAGAGAAATAAATTGGTATTTTACCCATAGAGAATCAGAAAAGGCAAATGATTGTTCTATAGTCCTAAGGATGGATTTTTTAATGATAATGAGCAAAAACTGATTGACTTCCTGTGGAATGAAATCATCTAGACAACTGATTTAAAGGGTAAAAACATACAGGAGTCACAGGAATATTTTTATCATGAAGGAATTTAAAGTTTGGAAGGATCAATATTTCATGAGATAACAGATCTCCAGGAATTAATACAGGGAAAGAAAAAAATAAAAGACACTGAGAAAAATATATTCAGTCCTCTAATATAGGAATTGTTAGTATAATTGTTACTTAAAATATGAAGTTTTTGATATGCATCACACTCAAAAAATATATACCTTATGTCCTGTTAAATTAGAAGAAGATCAATCATGAACTGTTCAGTACTGCTGCAGTTATTAGATTGGGCTGTCTTAGATCTCCAGCCCAATACGGTGTTTTCAGATTCCGTTTGCAGGAACAACTCAAAATGAAATGTATCTTTTCTGGTGTATTATATTTCAGTACCACTGCTGCAGTGTGAACAGAGTTTCCCACCCTCACTAGAGAAAGATCTCTGAAGCTGTGTTATACCAGCTGGTGTACTCAGTGCCCACTGACATGATTGAGAGAACTGCTGGTGAAAACACTTTGGCTGCACATGAAGAAAAGAGAAATGAAAGCTATTTTCCCCTCTCTTTACTCTCTCGCTGTCTTGAGATTAATTTTGGATCTGACCTTCAAGAGCTGAGCTATCAAAAGTATATGTATTTTAGATTTCATTTGTCCAAAGTAGCAAAGTTGCTCTCAGTACATCCTCACCTGGGAGAGATTTGGAATTTCCCCAATATCAAATCCCTGAATGTATTGATTACCACTAAATCTAATCCTTCTCACCTTTTGGGTAAAAAGCCAATTCTCTTTTTTTTCTTTTTTTCTTGTAAGGCAGTTTCACCTGCTATAGGGATACGTGACAGTAATATCAGCAGCTTGTGAGTTGATGTTCCTACAATAACACTGTTGAGTATTAGGTAAAGACAGACCAGCTAAGTACATATTCTACACTGAGATATTTTTTCTAATCAGGTAAAAGTTACAGATGTTCATACCAGTGCAGCAAGGGTTAAGATATCAATTTAACACATTCTAGTTCAAATACAGCACAAGAATTTTTATAGCTAATAGTTTGTTATAGGTGCATGTCCAATGAATACCAGAGACATCTTCTCAGGAAGACAAATTTTCTAACTAAATTCTTATGCTTATTGTTTGTGTCCTGAAACCATGAAGTTTACATTTGCATATACAGCTTGTATCCACTATCTATTTGTCTTACAAAACACTCTATATAACTTATTTCACTGGTGCTATCACATGTATTCTTCCCACGTTGTGGTCACCCACAGAACATTTCTTCAAACTCTGACTTTGACAGGTCTTAGAAATACTGGTTTGCTTCTCTGAAATCATAAAAGAAACACGGTTGCAAAAATTACCTTTTGCATGGTTTGCAAACTTCCAGGATCTAACTTTTAACACACACAAACACACATCCTGTAACAAACATCCTCCTTTTCCTCATACTTCCTTCAATGGTAGTACAATAATGTCACTATTATTTCAAAAAATCCAAATACTTATACAATAAAAGTTTGTGTCTCCTCAAATCCTATTTGACTTAGGTGTTGATAACCCACTAAATGTGTATAGGAGGACAGTATAGAGAATAAGAACTGGGTGCAATTAGGCAGACAGCCTTGATACAGCAAAGCCCACCACTGCCCTCCCTCCCTGGGGTTGCTCAGCTGGGGAGCCATATGCTCCATAAGGCCATTCCTTACAACTTACATCCCCAAGGCACCTTAATTATACTAGAATCCAAGTTCACAGCAGTGAATTTGGAGATCCAAGCAATTATTTAATATTCCTTTTAGGTATCATGTTGTCTCTTAAAAAAAAGAACAACTAGATTAAAAGTAAAAATTGTTTTACTCTATGTGTTCAGTTATTTCTTTTCATTTTTACCCCTGAAGTGCAAATCACGGACAAGTTGGATGGAGTAGGTAGAGAATAACTTGAAAGATGTCTTGACTTTCAAGTACTGTAAGGAAGATAACTACCAAATGCTTGTTCTCTCCTACTGAGGTCTTTGAAGTTGTTTTTTTTTTTATATACCTTTAATGTCAAGCCAAAGAATCTTAGATAATCTCTTCCTCTGAAAACTTTTATTTGAAATCAATACATACCTATGACATGTTTTCTCTTGTAACTTAAATTTTGCAACCAATTCTGCTAATTTAAAAAACTGCATGTGTTTCTTCTTTTCCTTGTTACATCCCTGCTTTGTTGATCTTTTATTTTAAACATTTCAGCTGTAATGGGCAGCAACATTAGTATAATTTCCTCAGATTTTGACTTCTGCAGTTATTGCTGCCCTTTGCCAAAGTATCCTTAGACAAGGTAAGATCACTTTGAGCTTTCTTTTGAGAGGCTGCTAGTGTTGGAAGGGAGGCATTTTGTGGGATTAAATAGGAAATCAATAGGATAAACAGCCCTTTAGCTAGAATGTTTATTTTTACTTCCTGATTGTATCTCTCTGAGAGTTGCCTGTGGTAGAAAATGTGAAGCTCTAAGATTAATCTTCCATCTGTACTCTGAAGATTTTGCGAGGGCAAATTATAAAATAGTATGGAAATCACCATCCCATTTTTATAATCTCAAAGTAAGCTCCGTGTTTGGAACAGTTATTTGGTAATTCAGTGGTATAGTTTATCTATGAAAAACAAACACAAAAAATTAATGTATTTGAAAACGACACCAAAATTTCTCTTTTTTAATCTAATCCATTCTAGATATATCTGAGCTGTTGGATGATATTTAATTGGCTGTTTTGCTAGGTGAATGACTTGCTTTCAGTTAGCGTTGGGGAAATTTTCTTTGAAGCTTTTGGGAGTCATTTTGAGTAGGAAAGAAAGAGAGGGTAAACCCTCGATTTTCCTGCCCTGCAGAGATGCAAAAGTAAATAGTGCATCATTTTTTTTTAAAGCAGTTTTCTGTCAGTGGGTTTTCTCCACAATAGAAGTTTAATCTAAAGGAAATGTTGTCTTCTTTTATCTGTATCTCTAAATCCCTAATTATTTTCCTAAAATGTTATTCTAGAGTTGAAAGCCCAATCTGTCCTCCAAGGAAACTATTGGGGATTTTCCATAAAGCTGCAGAATAGCTACAGAATAATAATGGTAAAGTCAGATCCTCCACAGAGCCAGAAATGTATTTTTAAAGAAATGTTAAGTACTTCTTTAAAGAAAACTGGTTTGGATATGAATGCATTTCACCTAAGAGTTTCTTTTCATGTTTTCTGCAATATTTGTTGAGGGTCATAAAGATTTAGGTCTGGAAGTTTAAACTTTTGTGAATCTCTAATATTTGGTCCAAAAGTCAGAATAAACCGATGTGAAAAAATATCAGTATTTCTCATAAATGTTATTATGTAATGTTTAAAGAAAATTTTACTGTAAACCTTTTCTGTGATGTTACATAACACCATGGAAAAGAAAATATAAAAAGATGGGTTGTTGTGGATAGCAGTTAGTGTAGATAAAGATGCTAAGCCTCAACCACCCACAAATAACATCTATATGTAAGTAAAGCAGTAAATCCAAAATTTGGGCTCAGTCTTTAGTCTAGATGAGTGTTTTTCAGTTTGCAAAGCGTAATATTTTAAGAACAACTTTAGAGACCCTATCTACACTGAATCCACACATATAATGTGTGTCTCAAAGAATAAGAGATTAAAATTTGTGGGAAAAATCTTTGAAGACCAAAAGCTTTTGCATTTTGGGGGCAGAAACATAAATCTTGAGCTTGAAGTCTGAATCTATTATGCTACGTAGATACTATTTATATTAAGAATGTGGGGAACTCAAAGCCAGGAAGTGATTTAAATTATCAGTTTTGAGAAGTCAGAAAGATTCTGGAACCAAAGGCTGAAAAGGAACAAATTGGCCAGACACATATTTCCTCTGCAGCTTTAACACAGTTCTCTGAGAGGTACAGAACTCATCATGGGCTTGACAGTTTCTTCAATAACTGTTAATTTCTTACGGTGTGTTATAGAACTCTGTTCCATAGCAAGTTTCCTCTTAAAGGCTTTTTCAAGATTTCTTATCAATTGAAATGGGGAGGAGGGGGTGTGCTATCTCAGGGATTTTATTTTTGACTTTTTTTCCACTGTGTGCAGAACATTTTTTCCTTCTGTTAAACCATGACTAAGTGCTTTTCTTGCTTCAAATTGTTATAAATATTTTATTGGGCAATGCTTGGCTTGCTTTATTTGCCCTGTACATAAAAAGCTCTCATACTTTTTATATATTTCTTCAATGAAAAATTCTGCATGAGCTAGACTGAGGCAGTGGGTTACTCACAAATTCAGAACACTCATTACATATGATGTTATACTCAAGCCATTGTGATGGGTTACCTGAGTCACATTGTTCCACTTAGATTGTTTCAGTCCCATGATTGGATGTGATTGAATGTCATAAACTGTTTATGTTTCTTTTGCAAAAAACTGAGTTTTGTTTAGGGACTCATTCTATTATCCATACTCAATAAAATCAGCTACTCCAGCTGCACTAGTGGGGGGCTGTACCTGTGCCAGGGACTCCATCAGGCAGTCAAAACTTATTAGTTCAGGTAGAGAAATGCACAGATATCTAATCAGCTTTGAACTTAAACCTGATTCTTATGCTTCAGCTAAAGCACCGTGGAGAGATGCCCAGCAAGGGATGACTTGCAAAAAGTAATCAGATCTGTATCACCAAGTCACCTCACAGCTAACTGGTACACAGGGTGTCAGCAGCATTGCTACAGCCAGAGCCACTCTGGTCCCCAAGAATCAATGGGACTCAGACACATTTATTTATCCACTTTTTAAAATTTGTTTTATTTAACTACTTTTCATACACAGTCATGACTGTTGCTTGAATCTGGCTATTGTGTTTCCTCGTAAAAGGAAAAGAAAGTGTTCCTTATGTTTAATTTTTTTATCAGAAGTTCCTGGAATAATCTGCAAATATATCACAAGTCAGAATGAACCCTGAGTCCAACTGTGACTTTTTGAAAGTTATAGAGTCCATTTGGGAAATGTCAGTCCAACTCATTCAATTACCTACAGGAACCCCCTTACTTTTCTGCATATAATAAGAAATTATGTATTCTTTGCTTAATTCTTTGTTAATATTTAGTAATTTCACCTTTTTGTTTATGGTCAGCATTCTCTCAAATTCTTGCTTAGTAGTGGCCAGATCTTCTATGCTTTTCTCACATACATCTGATGGTTAAAGGAAAATTGTTAAGTGTTGTTAACATTCATAAAAAAACTTTTCGTTGTGATGTACTTCAGGAAGTTTTATTTCTCTTGGAATATAGCATGAAAGTTCATTATGACTCAGGCAGTGAATTTCCTTTAAATCTAAACTGACGTGGGAGCTACATCTCCATTAGTCTTACATATTTCACTTTTAAAGAAAAAGGTTTGGAATCTTGCCACCCTTTGGAAATAAAATGTGTTTCTAAGTAGAAGTGAATACTTATTTATTATATAAGAAAAACCAATACGCTGGAGTTGTTTTGTACAGTTGTATGTGGACCATATTTGCCTTAAACTGAGTTTCTACAAATGACATTACATCAACTTGAAAAGATGTGCAGTAAGTGCTAGAACAGACAACTGGTAAGAGAAAATTACATTACATGGTAAATTACATACAAGCTTTTGTAAACTTGAACAGGCAATCCAAAGACACTGTAGAACAGCATATATTTGATGGATGTGAAGTATTTACATTTTAAATAGATTTTATAGATTATATAAAATACGGAATGAATAAAAAGACTTTTTCTATTCTTTTGAGGCTAATCACTGAAAAATACATTGTTACAACAATTTACTTAAAATACAGTACCAAATAACTTCAGTTTATCCACATTTCAATTAAAAATTCAATTCTTTAAGTCTTACATTATGAACACAGAAGATGAATATCCTTCTGTATTGCTATATTGATTTTTATTAGGTATAGTCCTCTTGTGCTTCATACATACTTCAGAGATATCATGCACGTTTGTTTATCATGAACTCTGAAATATTAATGGATGGCTTCTGAAAAGCATGTAAATAAGCTGAATTATAGTAGAAAATTGAAAAAATCCGTTCCTAAATGATGTAAGAAATCATATGCTAGTTAGAGCTGCCTATGTATATCTAAAGATATTGCTTGGTCAATGCAGACTTTGGTATCCAGTCTTTTATTCTGGGAATACAAAAATGGTGCTGCAAAGCTTTCACTGCAGAAGGCAACGCTGAACCAGCGAACAGACTACAGAGAGATGTTGAGGCAGAGCAGGCATGGTAATAGCATTATTCACAGCATTCTTTCAATGCAGTATGATGCGTTATCTTCTTAGCATCCTTCTTGAAATATTTATTTGCTGTAATGTTTCTCCAGAGAACAGTCTACTCTACAGTAACTCCAAGAACAGCCTCAAGTTCTTGTTTGAATTTTCTTCCCTTTTTTTCCTACTTTCTATGCTTTTTTTTTTTTTTTCCTCCATGATGGCCTCGTGACCTTTGTGTACTCAGTGTTGTTTCTCATAAATGATGTAAGTGCAATAACATATTTACAGCAGGTTTAGGCAGACACAGATGAATGGACATGTGGGATAGAAAGTATCTTATATCTAATGTAGATAAATGCAAATAGATGCACCAAGCTCAAATTTATCAGTGTAAGGAAAGTGCATAACATTTTTCTGCCTTCCCTAGCAAAAAAATATACAGGGAGCAAAAAATGTCCAGAAAACAAAAAAAGGTCCAGAAAACAAAACATGGGATGTTTGGAGTTGTTAAAATAATAAAGGAATTGGTACATGCATCCGTGGAACCTTTATTTTTAAAATTTAAAATCAACTAAAGATACAGAAGTAGAGTTTAGATTCTGAACCCCATCCTCTTCAAATTGGGATTCCTAGTAATTCATGCTCAGAAGGTCTATAATTTAAGAAACTACTTTCATGTTTTCTCTGTCATCAGTGAAAAGTGATAATCACTTCCAGATTCAGGTCTCAGAAGGCTTTTCCTCCTGGGGAGCTGGTTGTCCCCAGTGATGACAGAGGGAGTCAGAAATGACTTGACTCTGGTATTAGCATGCAACCTAGCTTCAAATTTGCTTTGCAAACTAGTTGTGCAGACAATTCTTCAGATAAATAGCACAGATCTAGTTAACATTTCACACCTTTAATTAGCAGGGATGTTGTTCACATCAGTCAACACCACTGTTCTGCTTTGAGGGCTTAAGCAGCAACTACAGGAAAAGTTTGCCTTTTGGTTAGGTGCAGGCTAGTGCAGGCTACTCAAAGGTCTTTCAAACCTTTACCTAAGAAGTGTTACCTATAAGAAAGGCGTATCTAGCTCTAAATTAAATTGTTATTCAAGAATATTTACATATTTGAAGTGCTATTATCATTCATCTTGTTTAAATAAAAACATGTAATAAATAAAACAGAAACTCAGCAATTGGTACAAGATTCAAATTAATAAAAACTTGAAACTATGAATTTGACAGTGTCGTGTCCTTTGGAAGGGTCTGATTTTCCTAGGGCATCAAAGGAATGATGTCTAAAAGCCATCTTGAAGATGTATTTATTGCATTGCCTTTTGTGAGGTCTCATTTGTTAGCAGCATTGGTACAGAAAGCTGGGTCATTCAGGAATACAGAACTGTTCTTGGGTCCAAAAGTTTCTGTTTTACAAAGCTATGATACAGATTGGCTTGTTTGACAGTTTTAATACAGGAAAAGGACATGGGAAAATTAAGGAAAATGTTAGGGGCAAGTGGGAAAAGCTGTGAATCATGAGCAATGATATGATAGTTGCCTGCTCTTTGGGCTGAAAACTAGAGTATCTATTTCATTAGTATTAATCTCTCTCCCGTGTTTTAAAAGAAAATCAGATGCATGGAAGATAAACTTAACATACATTGCCCATATTTATTACAGTTTAAAGCCTCACACAGTTCTCACACAGTTCAAAGAGCTATAGCAAAACAATTCTGAGTGCTTTTCTCCTCTGAATGCATAGAAATGCTCTATCAGCACTTTCTGTCCATGCATAAAACATTGGCAAGAAAAGACAGTAGGATACTCACTTATTTTAGAACAGAGTATCTTTGTATCCTGAGAGATTAGAAAGCCAACAAACAAAAAATCTCTCCTCTTTTGTTGCCAGTTTTGTAGAGGAAACACTGATCTGTTCTGCTGGATGTAATCTGAGATACCCCTGGGCTGGGAATAATAGGAAGATACAATCCTCATATGCATCAAGCATCCTCTGTAGTTCCAGAGAGCTATAGTTATTCACTATAAATATAGCAACAGCTGGTTCAGACTGAATAGTAAATATCACAGCATCCTAGAATCACAGTTTGGGTTGGAGGGATCTTAAAAATCCTGTAGTTCCAAGTTCTCTGCCATTGGCAGGGACACCATCCACCATCCTGTGAGATATATAGAAAGAGAAAAGCTGCATTTGTTGGAAATGAGCCTCTGAATTATAGATTCTGATTATGGTTTACAAGTTCATTAAGATTTTATCAGAAAAACAAAAAATTCTCACAAAGATTAATCTTCTTTTCCGTTTTCTATATATTTTATTTCTGGAGGTGCAGCCTGAAATATTTAAGTCTGGAATTGTCCTAGTTAGATAGATAAAAAGGATCTGATTTGAGAAGATTCTGGAGGTTACTATTTTTTGTTAATATCAAAGTCACTGAATTTCAGTATAAACCATTTGGGAAGAACAAAGTTTACAAAGAGCTGCAGGTAAGACCACAGCAACGGGACTGATGATACGATTCACTTCCAGTAACAGAAACATTGCACAACAAACTCAGGCACACCAACTGAAATGAAATGAAAGAATTTAGAATTATTAGAGAGGTCCTGTTCACAAAAACAACAACAAAGATTTAGCTCTGGCAATTATCCAGGTTTACAGAAAACTTTAGGAAGTTAGACAAATTGCCCTTAGACTAGGCTGGCTCTGATAGAAAGTAGTAATAAAAGAAGACATTCATATGATAGAAGGTCTTCAGCTGAATTAACTAGGCCCACAAGTCAAGCTATCTTTATGAACTTCAGTAGAACAAACAGCAAATATAAAATATATTTTTCCTCTTAAAAAAAAATTTGGTTAATTTTTGCATTTTGAAAAATTGGGTTGTTTGGTTTCTGGTGGTGTTTTTTTGTCTGTATGTTTGTTTGTTTGATTTTTAATTGCTAAAAGTTGGGCAAACTTGATTCCTTGAAATGCATTATTCGATCCTAAAATTTCTTCAACCTCCTAAAATTCAGGATTAGCTATTAGGATTTGAAGTAATACTAATTTGAAATCTTTGTTTTTCTGTTGTATTTGTCTCTCATTACCTTTAACTGAGGTTCTCATAGCTGTCCACATGTCATTTAAAGAATTCTTCAGCTTAAAAATTCCCACAAAATTATAAATCACTACAAACAAAAAAACAAATAAATACTTCATGTTCCTGGGGGACTATGTATTGCTCAGTATGCCTCCTCCACAAAGAGGCAGAAAGCCAAACATGAGAAAGGTCATATGGTCTCAAATTTTGGCCTTCTGGCATAATGAAAACTTCATTCTTTACAGTCTGACCTCTAAAATATAATGTATCTTTCAATAAAACCTGCATTTAACCTTTTATACCTTGCTTAGAACAGTTACTTCTTGCATGTTTTGTTCTTTCATGGCTGCAGTGATTTAAATTGTTCTTCCTAAGTTTTGGGGACAGGAGCTTTTTTGTTATTGCACTCCTTGGCACCTGGGAAAATGTGTTGAGACCTCAGAAATGCGTGTCCTATGGGATTGAACTTACTAAGGAGCAGCAAGTCACTTATTAGAAAATGTCTGCTAGTCCCTGAGGATCTTTTCTTATTACTTACCTGTAAATGAATGACTAACACAGTGGATTAGTCATTTCACCCCTGATACCTGACTGGAAGACTTTATGAACTAGCAGGAATGTATTTAGATTTCACTGGTGTCCTTCCCTATCACTGCTTTGAATTTTCAAGTGCCTTTGGTACTCACCAGAATCCAAATGGAGAATTCTCTGAATTGTAAGAGGCTAACATGTTGTTCTGATCCTCTTTTTGCTTAACCTCTATGTGTCCCCTGCATAATTCTACCTTTTCCCAGCATCAGTTCTGTGACAAGATCAAAAATTGATCTAGTCAGATAGCAAGGGTGTTCTCAGATCAAAAGTACAACTAGAATTTTAACAAGAAAATTAAAAGCAAAAAATTCTAAACGTGTAGATGCATAAATGAAGATAAATGTATTGGGCTGTCTTAAGGTTTATGCCATAAGCCTGGATGTATTGATCTCTGTGAGGCTCCTTTTTCCTGACTTTGGAAGCCTGACAGTGTGTATGGAGGATATCTTTCAGAGAGCTCAGTTTTAGGAGATAGAGCTAGAAATGATGTATGTGAATATATCCAACAACATTTTTATTTGCATGTTACATTTCAAGCTATCGGTTATTGTTCAAAGGCTTGGATTTTGGCTTTATTATTATGATCTCAGAGACTTGGTCATGATTAAGCTTGCTTAATTAAAGTTGTATTATAAAGACATTCCAGTGAGGTGCTGTGCTTCTGATGAGATTTGCTTGGCACAGAAAGTGGGGTTTAGAGGTAGTTTGGAGTAGCCAAATGATCTCACCTCATGCCTCTAGTGCCAGTTTGAGCAAACTGTTTTCTCACTTGCAATATTTTGTAGCATGTTCTCCACAGTCAGTTCTAAAGTCAAATATCTGAAACCTTTTTTGTAATTTATATACTGAGCCAAGGCTGGTGGAAACCTGTTAAGGTCGATTCTGTATCAAGTGAGCATTCTGACTACCCACAGAACTGCCAGCTAACCACAGCTGGCTGCAATTTGGTGAGCTCAAATTAGCCAAAATATTATTTGATAGATTACTGAAGGGTACTCAGTTTCCTCAGAAAATGGCTGGTTTCAGTAACTGTGTATGAGGCTTAGTCTGCTACAGATGGAGAAAAGCCAAAGTGTTAAGATCTGTCTTCCCTGTGCTGTAAGTGGATGCTGACTCTGTCCACCTCTTTCTCCATGCCATACCTGACCAAATAGGTTTCACTACTGACCTTCTCCATCTTCAAGCAGGTTTCTAAGAAGCTGGGCTGCTGGTTACAGATTTCCTGTTACCTTTCTCTGAAAAACAGATCATCAGGTCCACACCATCAGGTGTCACTAATGTTTTCTACTTCTTTTCCTGCTCTCCAAAGAAAGAAGCCTCTCTCTCAGTCACTTTTCCAACACTCTGTTTCTGCCTATTCTTTGCTCACTGCATGCAGCACAGTCTCTGTCTGTTTCTGCTCCTTTCCTGAGAGTACAACCTGATGATGGTATTAATTACTCAGTTTCTCACAGTTGTGGGAAACACCAGGTTTGTAATGCATCACAATTCTTTTTCTCACTCCAGTGTGGCACTGGCAAAAGTCAAATATAGTATAATGAACAAATGTCATCACTGACAGGACTCTGCTCTGCCACTAGCTGGATACCAAGCACAGTGTTATTCTTTCTCTTAGATATGCAGTATTTTATCAGAAAGCTAAATTATAAAGAAGAGAAAATTTCTTAATGCAACAATACATATCTACTTTTATCAGAAAATACATGCCAAGGGGAGGTTTGGTAATGAACAGAGAATTGCCTACTTAATTAATTGGTATGTAAACTGTCTGATAATCTACATTACAAGCCATAGTATATGCTGTAGAACTGTCTTTTGCAGCCTTCAAATGAAGTCTGAGGGGAAATGAATCAGAGGTTAGCTGAGAAATGAGTTCTAGTCACTGAACAAACACTGCAATTAGAGGTGGGGATGTTGACTTTTAAATGACACCAAACAGGTGATCTGACATCCAGACTGTACGTAGAAAGAAACACAGATGCCATCTTTAGAAAGCAGAGAAATCAGAGTCTGAGAGCTGCCGGGGAACTTTACACTAAGCTACGTTATTGCTCAGCAGAGATAAGTAAACTGCAAGCTAAATAAACTGCAGTCAGTGTAAGTTATGCTTCACAAAGAGGAACAAAGAGAAGATCAAAAGGCATGGGACTGCAAGATTAAAACAACTGAAATTGTTCTCTTTCTTCTCACAGTATCAGCTTTGCTTCATGCGGCACTGAGCAAATCTGGGCAGAGCTTTCTGGGGAGAGTGTCTTTTGAGACAGTGCCCTCATTATCAAACACTGGCGTTTGTTGTTCTTTAAAATGACTGTACAAAAACTGACAGGAGCTTTGGATGTACATCCTATAGCATATGCTGGTAATTACAAAACACTAATTTAAAGCAGAGAGGGTCAGCACTAAAATAATATGTTCACTAAAATAAGAGTTTCACCTGGAACTGTTTTTTCCTGTTCGATTCTCTCCCTCTCCCCCTCAAAAGTATTGTTGACAAGACCAAAATTCCTTTTAAAACAAAGAAACAAACAAAAGAAAAATAGAACTCAAGAAAAAACAAGTCTTCTTGTCCTTTTATTGAGTTATTTTAAGACACTTCAAACCTAAGAGTTTTTTACCATCGTTCATTTTATTGCAAACTGACCAATAAGGTAGTTGAATGTCTCGTGTACCAGAATACCTATGTAATTTAATTTCCTTATGACTTTTTAACACCCTTCTGTCATCAGACTAGAGCAGGCAAACAGAGCTGTCTCACTGCAGCTTTATTGAACAGCATAAATGACTTCCCTAATGGAAATCCTGAACTGTAAAGTGTCAGCTCCCAGTTCAAAACTATTAGATATTTCAGAATGGAATTTACTGGTTGGGTGCCTGAGTTTTTTGTCTTGAAAAAGCAGGGTAGCCAGAGGGTAAGCACTGCTCATAAAATTCTCAGCTTGTTGAAAACTTAGTATGTCTATGTTTCATTAGAAAAAACAAGTCTCCTTGTATATTTATCCTAGCACCATGAGATTCTTTAAGATACTCAGAATCCTATTGAGAATTCTACTTCCAGTTTAAGAATATAATAGAAAATAAACCAAAAATTTTTTTTTCAAGTCACTCTACCTTCTTCCAGTCTGTTCTCCATAGGTAGATAAGTGTCAGTAGATTAGTTTGTTGTGCTAGAAGACTGCAACTGTCAGGAAGTAAAACTCCCTGACTTGTATTAGTGTTGTACACTTTCAGTGCAAAGTCAGAAAGTGCAATTTCACTCAAGTCTGCAGAGGTGTAAAAATAATTGATACAGGCCAAAAAAGAGCAGATCTTGTAGTAGCAACATGTTATTTTAAATACTTCACTATCATCAGCAAGAATCATAATTGATCAACTTGAAAACCATGCAGATTTTTTGATGTGCTTAAATACAATGATAAGGGCATTTGTCCTTATATTCAAAGAAGTTAAGCCTTGGAATTTGCATATAGATTTCAGGATGATTTTCAGATGTTCGTACATAGTTTTTATCTGCATTTTAAAATGCCTATTTTAATGCAAATCACTAGGAGAGAATCTCTGCTCATTGTGGGGAGAAAAAAAAAAAAAAAAAAAAAAAAAATCCTTTTAACCCATGTGTCTTCAGTTAGAAATTATTTCAATTATTTAAAAGATAACAGGTTGCTGTAGTAACAAAAGATACAAAAGATCACAAGGTTTGACCAAGGTGTTCCTTTGAATCACCATACGTTTGTGTAGATGTAGACATAGATTTTATTCAAGTCTTAAAGACAGAAGAAAGATTTCACCCCAGACTGGAGGTCAAGTAGTACATTTCTGTAAAGGTCATTAATTCTTCTTATTTTCCCACTAGATACCACACAGCATGTTTGACTGAAGGGATACAAGCACGTAGCTGCAGAGTGGCTTGACAAAACAGAGGGATTGCTATGCTACTTCAGTCTTGTCCCATCAGACACTTCTACTAGAGCAAGTCCACCATTGCATGCCCTTTGACTGACTCTAAATATCTGGGTAACCTTATGGGATGAGACATTTTTTAGCTCTTAAGCAGTCAAGTCCATCTGTTGTTTTTTTTTCTCATTTTAATATACACGTTAATTCTTGTTTCTTATGTTTAATTTTATCCTTTGAGCAAATACAAAGATAGCTGTTTCTAAATTCTTTACACTCTACCGAATGGGAAAGAGACACTTGCAAATGCAGCCTGAGAAACCAATTTTTTTAGAATTTTTAGAATATTCTTTTCTCAGAAACAAGCATGGGACTGGCTCTCAAGTCAGAATTCTGTGTATTTTTGAAACAAGTAGCAAATTGGACCTTGGCAGAATGAAAAGCAGGTGACAGGAGGACACCCACTCTAAATCCAAAATGATACAGGGAAACCAGTGCAGTTCTTTCTTATTTACAGTTCTTTTGAAGCTTTGCATTCCGCCACCAACTTCAGAAATTAGTTTTCCATTGTATTACTGAAAAGATTATAACTCTATTAAAACTCTGAGACACCAGAAATTTTACTGTGAAACCTGATTTGGATTGTGGCGTTTCTAATATTTGAGATACACAACTCCTGAATGGGAGAGTAGACAAAAGATGGAGCCAGACTTTTCTTAAAGGGGATACAGGGATAAGAAAAGGGCAGTGGACAGGCTGGAAAATTGCCAACTCAAAATAAAGGTAAGAAGAGACTTTTCTACCAGAATGGTGGGCAAGTATTGGAACAGAAGCTGTGGAATCTCCATCCTGGGATATATTCATAGCTTGACTGGACTAACTGGACATGCCTCAGGAAGGAAACTGGACTTGAGACCTCCAAGGGACCCTTATAACCTAAGTGATTCAGGGACAACTGTTCCATTCCAGTCAACCCTCTGGGCCCCATACTGAAGTAAGGCTGAATATTTTACTGGCTCTAGATAGGAATAAATAAGGAGATGCAGTTGGCAGTGACATAAAATTTATCTTAGAACTTCTTCTGGGCCTGAAGTACAGGCTTTGATGTAGAATATTCCCTTGGATTTGGCACGTACTGAGGCAGATTGCAGTGATTAAATGCTAAACACCCTGACAGATAAAAACACAGCAGATGTACTGTTTTTTTTCAGACACCAGCAAGAGTAAGGGGATTTGTGCAATGCAAGTATATAGTTTGATTTTCAACAAGATCAGTCATGCAGTCTCTGTTGCTAGACTCTGCAACTGATGCAGGTTATGGTGAGGAACAGGCACAAGAAAATCTGTCTCCTACAATGATCAATAGCTCTTGAGCTAAAAAACAAACTGAAAAAAACCCCAAACTTCAATTCCAGAGGGCAACAGGTATAATCAATTTATGTGAGTAGTAAAAAGTGATTTTTCTTTTCTGAAAGTCCTGCCTGGAATGCCCTCGAGCACTCAGAGGTCTGAACTTTGAGACCACCATCCCCGACTTTCCCTCTAGAGGGCTGATGCCAGCTACTAGTGAACAGGTGATTCACATTGTATAAATCACCTGGACACCTTCCACATCGAAGTCTGCAATGCTAATCCCTTGAGAGAATTCCTAAGTGAATGAATATTTAGAGCCTGATCCTCTTTCCATTTAAGTTACTTGAAATGTTGGTCAATGAGGTTGGTCTGGGCTTTTCAAGGGGCATGGTCAGGCTTCAGAGACCCAGAATTATCTTGCAAAGGCAAATTTTCAGTCCTAGCCCTGAATCTCTGGGTAACCTCATGGCAGGTTACTCTTCCTGATTATCGTTTTGTCAGGAACTTTTTTTTCCAGGATATTCTCTGTGCAATGTCTGAGCTCTTGAGAGAATAGTGATATAGGTGGCTCTACAAATTATTTTGCCTTATGTGACATCTCTGATGCACACAAGTATGCTCCAATTTTCAAGGTGAAGCAACGTTAGAGAAACACCTGTATAATGAAATTTAAAGGGTATTTTTTTAGTATCCAGAATCTAAGATGATAACTGAACAATAGTGGGTGCTTTCCATACTGATTTTTTTCTAGGTCAGTGTAATTTTATATATATGTGTGTGTGTATGCATATACATGTACATGTATGTGTATATATATGTGTATACTATATACAAATATTCTCTCACCATTTCTTTTAGTGACATTCTTGGGGTTTTTTTGCAGTAGTAGGTTGGGTTGTTTTTTCTAGATAGACTAATCTTTTCAATGCCTGCTGGAACAGTGAGGTTTTTGTGGTATTGAGGAGTAGTGTTATTTTAGTCTGTAATATTAAAGGTTTTTGGAGACATAAGCTATTTTTAATCACAGGTTTTGGGGAAATCAAACTGTAGATGGAAAATTTGCTACAGTTTTTGAATGTTAAACAAAAAAACCCAATCATTTAAGGGCAGAACTTTCATTAATTTATAAGCTGTGTAAAGTGATGGTTAAATATACTAAATGTTATCTGAATAAAATTCTGTTGATATCTCATTGGACTGAAAAATATAACTTTTAACTGGAATATTTTACCTAATATATGTACCATGGTGTATTGAAGCTTAATTTGGGCCATAAGGCTAGTTCTGAATTTTGATTTTGAAATCAAAACCCTTTATTTGCCTAACTCCATTCCAAATGCACTGCAGAAATTTTTCCTACAAGTAAAGCATGTGAATATCTGTACAGGTGACAAATACTTTGGAAAACAACATTAATCAGCTGAAATTTCAGAGGCATTTGCTTCTGTCCTTAAACTCCTTGGCCTGGAACAGACCACATTGGAAATCACTCAGAGTGAAGTCTTGAATAAATTGGGAGATTGTGTGAACACAGTTACTGTACTGTGCAAATCTGTTTCAACATCCATCATTTAAAGGACTGCCATAAATTAAATTTCTATCAAGCTGCCTTTGTGTTAGATACTAACCAGTTTATAAAGTGATTTTAGAAAGCAGGACTGCTGATGAATATGCATTTTTAAAGCCTCCAGCTAGTGTCAAACACATTAAGCACTAAAGCTGTTCTTTTTTATCACAATGGTAACTTCTAAGATTGATATTCTTACTTTACACAGTATAAGCTGCACAGAGGACAGTTAATTCTTAAAATTATTTGTTTCTCCTTTGTATTTAAGTATTTAAGTATAACATTGAATTAGTGATGTTGATTAGCTGTTAAAGCTTGAACAGTTTGTTCTCTAATGCTATGGACTTGGCAACCTCTCTACCACAGAGTGGCATTTCAGTTTATTCCATTATTTAGACAGGGAAAGTGGAAGAAAAATCTTAACCTTTTAAAAACCCATTTTAATAACATTCTGAAATTTGCAAAAGGCCATCAGACCCTGTACCTCCTGTGTTGACCTCTGCTGACCCCTTCTTACAGAGGAAAATGCACTTAGGTTAGCAAAAAGAACACGGAACCATAAATAATTGAAGTGGGCAAGTTTACTATTCAAAAAAAAAAAAAAAAAAAAAAAACAAAGCAGCAAATCTTTTAGCATAACTGAAAGCAGTAGTAAAGGAAAATGAACATGATTTTTGTACTAGAAGGTAGCATGCCTTCTCCTTGTTGCTATGTACTGGCAAAGATTTACCAACTTGGAGAGTGCAATGCTAGTTTTTTGCTGTCTGAAACCAGTAGTTATGCATTTACCAATGTGATAATCTTAAGTCTTCAGGCTGAAATATATATTTTTTCATATTTGGATGCTATATTTGCTTTTCATCCCAAATGTGTGAAAATAAGTGATTTAGTGGAAAACAGAACTATCCAGAGATAATAGTCTTCAGATAGAAGAACTTGGCTTAAGTAGCAAATTAACTTCTTGAATTATTTAACACAGATTTCATATATAAAGATTTTGTTCTTTCATTTATTCTATTTCAGGCACAAAAAGTTGGAATACAGATTTTGTAGTTGCATACGACAGCTCACAGATGCAGTGACTAATTTTGGCTGTCTTCTCCATTCAGATTAGAGGATTCCAGTGTTAGAATCTTATGATACATGACGAGTTCTCTTGAGAAGCAAAAGTTATTTATAAAGACATTTGTCTGCTTTGGATGGAAAACTGCAAATGCATTAACTTGTCTTCATATTGGTATCAACACGCTAAATAACAAGATGTTGCAATACCAATGCCACCAATCTGTATATCATTGAACACCTGTTGGTTTTTTTGTTTTGTTTTTTTTTTTATGGTCTATTTGAAGATTAATTGCCTATTTTGCAGCTAAAGCTTCTTGTCAGGAAAACCCAGTTATGAACACAGCTTTTCTAGATCATTACCCTTAATGTAACCACATATACAATACAATGATTATTGAATAAACACAGTTAAGTGCTGCCATTTCCAACTAAAAGAAAAAACAACAACGTGTAAGTATTCTACATTCACTATCATGGCTACAACTGACTGGGAAGGAAGTGCCTTTGCCTTTAATCCACCTAAGTTAGAGCTGAGGTACAAATTTTAAGAAAGATGCAATGTAACCCCCACACAAATATCGTTAACAACTCCAGAACATTTTACCAAAAATATAGCAAGATCTGGGGTGGAGGGAGAAACCAGGCAAATAATTGTTTTACTTTTTGCATTTTGCAGATGCAGCATATGTAGAAGTGATACCTTGGTTGCAGTGCTCCTCATCACTTAAAAGATTTTTCGGTGCAAAAAGTCTGAGAAGATGATGGGACTGAGATAAGAACTTAAGATACGTTTGATCCGAAAACATTGTGAAGAAATTGGACCTTACAAAGCAAATGCAATGCATTTCTAGCCCTGTCCTCTAAACTGTTTCCTGCAGGAAAACCTTTTTTGCCTCAATCAACTCCACAAAGGGCAGGTGTCTGTGTATGTACAAAAATCTTAACACGTGAGCAACTTAGCAGGATGTTGTCTCCACCTGAATACTGGGAATTGTACAGCTTTGCAACACAGAGCAGCACTGAATAGAAGAGCACATGAAGGATTTTTATTTGTGTACACCTAACTGCAACTTGTATTTTTATTTGGTTTTGTATTTAAGCCAAGCACAAGAGAAACAAGCCTGCAATGTATTTTAATAGTGTGATTAGTGTATCAGAAATGCCTGATTTTTCTTTTATAATATTATTCCTTCACACTCGCTGCCAAAAGACAATGTTAAATTTTTGTAAAATCTTCTGTTCAAGTTTGTGTATAATTCATGTTGCATGTGTGTACCACCTTAGATTAACACTACTATGTACAGCGATGACTGATGGTTTTTTATGTGATGACACATATTAACATCTTTTATAAGTTTCATTTAATAACATTTAATAACGACATGCAAATACTGAAAAATACTGTTTGTCTTTTTCTTCTCAATATGCAGGACTAGATAGTTATAGAACATTGCACATCATCAGTAAAGCACTATATGAATGGTCATAACTCAACCAAATGAACCCTCATTAAAAAAGATAAATGTTTTCCCCCTACTGGAAAAACAAGAGGTTCAGTACAGCTTGTGCTTTTCTTGTGTGGCTGATAAAGCCTACAGCCAATTGCACCCTGAGAAGGGACAGCTAACTCGGTTGTAGAGCACAAACCTCTTATTAATTTCAGGGTTGTGGGTTGGGCCATGTAAATGATGGTGGTGGGGTGGCTGTGTCTGACAGACAGATGCTCACCCACCTGCTCTCTCACTCCTCCTCCTCAGCATGATAGGGGGAGAAAGTAAGATAAAAAAGCTTGTGGGTCAAGACAGATCACCTGCCAACTAGCACCACAGAGAAACAGACTTGATTTGGGGAAAATTAATTTAATTTGTAATAGAGTTGGACGGCAAGACCATTAAACAACAGCTTTTCCTGAAGTTTTTCCTTTACTCTTTTTCAAGAGATAAAGGGAATGGGAATGGAGATAGGGATAAAGGGATAGGGAATGGAGAATGGGAGGCTTTGGTCAGTCTGTAACAGCTTTTCCCTGCTGCTCTTCACACTTTTCCCTGCTCCTGTGTGCGGGCTCTCCACGGGCCACAGCTCCCCCAGAGTTCCCTCAGGGCTCCCCAGCTCTCCACACACCACAGAGGAATCTCCACGGCTGCTCCTGGAGCCCCTCCTCACCCCTCTTTCTCTCATCCACCCGCTCTCAGGGCTCTCGTCACAGCTTTTGCCTCACTCCTCACTGCCATCAGGCATTTTGCAATTTCTGAGGAGGTTTTTACACAGATGGCACCAGCCTGGCTGAGTGGCTCAGCTCTGCCCTGTCATGGGGCCCTGGTGGTGCCGGCTGGGACCGGACAGAACTGGCGGGAACCAGGTCCAGCCCAGGGCAGCCCTGGCCTCTCCTCACACCTCTGCAGGCGGCTCCACTGCCCACACCTGCACAGGAACATCCATACACACTGACAGGAATTACGTTACAAAGTCTAAAAATGGTTGTACAACAGCAATGCCTGTATCAGGAGGAGGGTGGAATCAATGTCTCTGGTAACCCATTATTATCCTGTTGTATTTATAAAGCCTGCTTTGCATAATTCTATGACAATAACAAAGTCAAGCACAAGCGTGGTTTTTAAATTCAGTGTCTTTTTTACATTAGATTTCATGTTGTAAAAACTAAGGCTATTTAAACTCTTTTTATGAGTGTTGTAGGAATCTCATGTCTCAAGAGGGGAGAAAAAACTTTACTAGTTTCTCACTAAAGAATTCATTTAAGCTCAATATAATTTAAAATATTTTTCCTTGTTTGTCTTCCTGACCCTAAGATGTTCAGTCATTTATAATAAATGAACATTGCTGTGAACTTCTGTGTCAAACCAGTGTGAAACTGTGAATATTAAAGATGAAGATGTTGGCTGCTACATGATATTGCAAT
Organism: Florisuga fusca; assembly: GCA_038090715.1. Lineage (NCBI taxonomy): Eukaryota > Metazoa > Chordata > Aves > Apodiformes > Trochilidae > Florisuga > Florisuga fusca. The sequence continues at coordinate 2,458,595 of JAAWXA010000026.1, read as the reverse complement.
TAAAGCCATTTCCAACCATCAGTTGGTTTTTCCTGTCACATGGAAATGAGAGACTTCAGAGGCTGCTCATTCCTACCCCTCTCCGCCATGTTCTTTCCCTAACGCCACGATTATTCAGAGACGTGGCAGCCCAAGCTGTCCCCACAGGCCTGGTTTCAAGGTTTGACTAAACCTCAATGAAAGTTTTGAGTTATGGGGAAAGTTTTGATTAAGTCTGGGCCATGATTCAGCATGGAAATTTACCATTTAGGTTAGGACATTCCACTGAGTGCAACTGCAATCACCTGAGGTGGAGGAGAACAGCCACAGGTGGGTCTCGGCTTCTCTACCTTTCTGGCGTGCCAGCTCAACCTCAAACACTTGCTATGAACACTACCACACTGTGTTCAAGGTACAGCACTAGGTTCATATGACACTTTATGTCAAAAACGTGAAGTGTAACAGCTCCAGTGTTGAGGAGCAGGTGCATGGGCCCTTTTGGATTGGAGTGCTTGACTTAGTGCCTAGATTTTGCTTAAGTCCTGCCAGAAATCCTGTTTCTAAGGGTACAGCTGATTCCTTTCTCTGTTGGAGTCAGGGCCAATGTGACCATGGCAATTTAGTTAAGTGGAAGGCTCTGAGTTTGATCAGGGACACAGATGAAAGTGTGGTAGATAATAAATGCAAACTAATTACATTCAAAATGCAATTGGCCAGGCAATTGTTTTAATTTATACTAAAGGAGAGGAAAGGTTTTTCTTTGGTGTCAGAACTTGGAAAAAAGAAAAAAAAAAAATCTTTACAATAAAGGGCAGTTTACAGAAAAGCAATTCAGGAGGTAAGGGCTTTTTCTTTATAACCGAGTAGGAGAGAACATGAAAAAGATTTAGTTAGTCGTTGCTATTTCAGCTTTTTCTTTCTAGCCGTTTCATCTGTTTTCAAACAAAAAATGTCTTTCAACTTTGTAAGTTCATTAGCAAGGAAAAAAGCAAGTTAGAAAATGTTTTCTGAAATACTAACTGTATTGCCAAATTTATAGTTTATAAAATTCCATGTTTGAAAACAGAGAAAAATAAGCACTTTGTTACTAATGTGTAATTGATAAGAGAGTTTTAACCTTTTACTTAGCAAATCAGAATGGAACTCATTGTTTCTATTGTATCCAGTTTAATTATGGTCTTCTAGTAAACTTTTTTCTGTTTTACTCTGATGTTTTGGGAGAAAAGTTAAGCCTGTTTATCAGTAGCGCCCATTTATACTCTAGTTTGCTCTTACTGTATCTTAGAGCTATGGAGTAATGATTTTTAAGATGCAGAAGTTTCTTTAAATAAGAAATGTGTGGGAAAAGCATCCAATTCTTTTTGTATTCTGAATGCTGCGTTCAGCAATAAATAGTACTGTTTAGAAAGGAAAAATGTAATCATGCCTGATTCTCTTTATGAAAATCTCTAGAACCCCTTAGACTAAGTGAATATACATGGGAAGAAAACATTCCAGTTTTGCATGAGTTACATTGTTTCATGTGAGAGAATCGGAGAGAGCTGTTATTATTTCTAGTGTCAAAACAATGATTTTTTTTTTTTTTTGAATGGCAATCTTAAAATGGTGTTTTACTTGTGATTTCAGTGTTTACTTTAGACTCTGTAGAGACTAAGCTTATTTTTTTTTCTCAGTAGGGCTAGTATAACAGGTTTGATTGAATAAATAATTTCAAGTAGTATCCCTTTTGTCTTCTATTTTCAGTATTTATTTCAAAGCTGGATAGAATGTGGTAACCACACCATCATTATCTTCTGGAGATTTCTAAGGTAAGACCCAATATGAATTTTATCAATCTAAATCACACTTCTTTTTTTTGTTAATTTAAATGTTATGAACGCATTGATTGTAAAGCCCCTCAAATAGACTTATAATACCATAAAGATGAATGAGAACATTTATAGAAGCTTTGACTAGCTACTGTGCTTATAAAGCACTTCAAAGTAAATGCAAGTGACCTACATACCCTAGAAAAACATCAGTTTAACTACCAAATTGTACAATGAATAAAAAAAAGAAATATGTTGGGAATTTTTAAAGACAGAAGTTACAGAACCCAGACTTTTAATGCTTGGGGCTGTAAAAAGGTACATCTGGTTTTGAATTGCCATATCTGTTCATAACAAGCTAATTTGAAGAGAACGAATATCCACTAGATCAGAGTTATGTCTGGAATTTTTGTATGTCTCAATAAGATTCTACCATTCTGAGCTGAGAGGTTTTAATATTGGCAAAGCAAATACGGAATTTTGCAAATTAAGATTTTCACTGATTACAAAAAATCACTTAAGTCATGAATCTTTGTGTGCTACATTGTGCCTTGCAGTGTCCAAAGGCTAAAGGTGTTTCTCTGTGGGAAGTAGTTTCTTGACTGAGAAAAAGCTGTTTTATTTACCAGTGCTTCTTTGAGGTCTGAGTATTGATTCCTGGTGTTCTGCATTTGCTTACTCTGTTGGGTGGGACATGTCTTAATATAATAAGACACCTGATGCATGCTTCTGCTTTAAGTGACATTAAATTGCTGGCATATTGGCAAACTGATCTAGTAGACATTCAGCTTGTCTTCCCCTGGTTCTATTCGCTTCACTTATGCTGAATCCTCCATTTTCTGTAATCATTTGGGAATTTTCTATTAAATGAAAATCTCCTTTTGAGACTAATTAAAGCCAAACTAGAGATGTTCTTTGAAGCAGAAGCACTATGAAGGATTGCAGTCTCTTTAGTAATAAAGAAATGTCTACCTTGCCTGCTGATTTTTCTTTCAGATAATCTTAGAGTAGTTGTAATATTTATCAACTGAATATATCAAAGATTGCTTTCTCATTATTTTCCATACTGCTTCTCTTTGCATACATCATTCCATAACCATAATTACTGTTGTTGTGGTAAGGAGATGAATAAGTGCCTGACAATTCTAAGTCTGAAATGAACAGCTTCTCATTTCTTGCACTAATTTAATGCACACTAATGGAGTAACATACAAATTATTTTCATAGTTCCATTCTGAGTTCTCATTCAGGCCATCATGCTGTAGAAGCAGGTATGGTGGGGAAGGCCACAGTCTTGATGTGCTACATAACTGTAATATTCTTTGTCTTGTGTCTGGCTGTCTTATTTATTTTTCTGTCCCTTCTAAATCAGAGGCCATCTTAATCTCATTTTGCACATAGACCTATACAGAAATTAATCTGCATAATGTCATGCAAGGCTGTGCAGGGTGTCTATGTTCTGCGTTCTTGGGTTGCAGACCAAGTTGCTTTGCTTCCATGGTCTCTACTCCAGAGGTGTAAAGCTCCTTGTAACAGTGAGCCAAGAGGAGAGCCATAGCATGTGTGTAGGACTTTATGAAACAAATCATTATAATTTAGTGTTCATTCCAGTTGTTCTTTTTGCACAAGGTTTTTAATGCACTTCTTTCCCCTTGACTATTAGGACACAAAAATTGTGTTCCTTTGGACAACATTCCACCTGTGTTTGGTTTATCAAATTTTTGTGTCCAGCTGCTGAAGACATGTTGCTGCTACATGTGCCTGCCAGTATTTCTTAACAGAAAGAAATAAGGGAAAGAAGGATTGATAGACAGGAATGTTAAATTTTTGAGGGAAAGCAAAATTCTGAAGCTCTGCAAGGCTGTGCTGTCTCATTAGATCACTTGGATACAGAATGAAAAAGAATTTTTACTGTTTTACTAATCTAAATTATTCAGCATAGTTGAAATGAAAACATGCTGCAAGAAGTTTCAGAGACTTAGAGAAACTAAGCAATAAGCTTTAGACAGCTATAGTTGGGTAATAAAATGGAGAAATCCTTAATTATGCATCAAGATGGGCTGTAAATTTTTTACATTGTGATCCACTATGTAGCATGCTACATCAATATTGAAAATTATAAGAATGTTAGAATTGACCATGTAAGTATTCCGAAATAGACAATTATTTTTGCCAAAGGGAAATTCTGAGTGAACATCCTGAACTTCTTTATATAGGTCTCATTGCATCCTCTGCAGTTCCCCTCTTCTTTAAAAGACCTAATAGAACTGAATAAGGCACAGAGAAAGTTGACAGGGTATATATCCAGCTTTTTAACAGCCTATGAAATAATATTTATTATATCTGGATTTTTTTCCCTCAAGAGAACTGAAAGTGAAATGCTGAAGGTCTGAAAAAAAAAAAATACAAATCATGGAGACAGTAGAATGATTAGGATTAATCTTAAAGGAGACAGAGTCAAAACTACAAGCATCAGGTTTACATTAATAAGGAGATATCATGTCACACATACTCCAATTCCACTGTACAATTCCTTGTCAGAGGATATTTGGGTTCTGAGATGTGCCCTGGTTAAGTTCTGGGCTAAATGCTGCTTTCTGAAAGAACATACCTGATCTTATAAAGTAGGGACAAACTTGTATGTAAATAGAATCTCCAGATTTAACAAATGTGTTTTGTAATCCTGCTATCTGGTGTTTTCTGATGCCTTTCACATTAACTTTATGCCTCACAGCTTTCTGTAATGGAGTAACTTCCTGTTATTTCTCCTTTCCTCAGATGCTCTTTTATTTATAATGTGTTTAGTTTTGCAAGCTACTGTGGGACAATAGCTTTTATGTGAGTGCTGTTTGACCCATCATGTCTTTTGTGCAGAAATGGCATTTTTATATAGCTTTCAGCAGTGCTTTGCAAGTTAAAAAGATATTTAGAACAAAGTCCAAACTGTGATGTGTCATCTTTTCAGTTTTAACTTTTGCACAGTTAAAGTTAGTGGAACTTGTATCATAATATCAAAGACTTTAAGGTGTTTTAGTAACGTTTGTGCTGCCCAACCTTTTAAAATGGGGCCTTAGAATATGGGATTGCTTCAGTAACAAATGAGATTTGAGCCATTACATGAAAAGGATGAGTGAAGATTGGCTTTAAGAATTTTGTGCAGAAATTATTTTCAAGTTTAGCGTATTTCACGTGATTTATACTCTTTACTGGGTACACAAAATAGTCTTTTAGAAAATCCTACCACTGTTCAGAGTTCACTTGGACTGCTTTTAAAAGGGAAGGTTTTGCAACGGAGAGCATCATTGCATTTAAGAATCATGGGGTTGTCCAATGCATTTATAAAGGACTTTGAATTACCTTGTATTTTTCCCACAAAACAGAAACTTCTAAATAAATCAAAATCCTTTCTTCCTTTGCTTATTACCTCTATATAAAAGCTATTAACAAATTATTTTTACATGATTTCAGGTAACTTTTTTTTTTAGTAGGAAGATAATATAAGCTTTTTTAATGTAACTTTCAGATGAACTGGCTGCAGAGGCTGCTTTCTTCAAGCTTTAGAGTCAACCACGGCAACTCGGTTATGTCTGCTTCACTCCAGAGAGTTGCTGTGTAAATATTTTTCCTCTCAATTTTTGTTTGGTTTTTAATAAATCCATCTTGATGTTCCAAACTAAGATCATCCACCTGACTAAGTGTACAGGTGAACTTCCTTGAGGAAAGGAAAGGATGTTGCTGTAGTAAGTGAACATTAACACTGGTTAGTTCTCTTGATAGGTATTCTGTAGTGTTTACCACAACAGTAAACCTGCATAGATGTGCTTCCTAAACACAGCTTTTTCAAGGGAACGTGTAGGGTCATTTATCACTCACTGAAAGGTTAGGAGTGGTTACACCAATTTATTGTAGAAGTGCTGTCTAAAAAAATTTGTGTACAGAGCTGTTGGTGTTAGGATAGAAGTGGTAAGGAGATGTGATGACAATTCAAGAAATGCTCCTGCCTTATTAGTGTTTTCTGCACTTAACAGGGCAGGCTTGCTTTTGATAAGCTTCTTCCAGTTGACATCAAACACTAAATATTAATCATATCTTTCTGGAGTTCAGAACCATTGACAAGTGTCTCAAATCACAGAATGAAGCATCCCTGGCAGCAGTGCCTGGTTATTAATATTGTGAACCTGCACAAGGCTTTGAGAGAGATGCTCCTGCAGGGCTGCATTGTGCTTACAGGGAGGAGATAAACCTGCCACTTCTGAAGAGCTTTTGATCATTGTGTCCAGCCTTCCTGCTTCCCAAGCACCATCTCTTTTAATTTGTCTTTCTGTTCAGACTGAGGGTTTGGTGCATATTATTGTGCCCTAATGCTGAACAAGTAACAGGCATTTTTGCTGGATTTGTTCTCTAATATCCTTTTTTTTTTATTACTCTTTATAAATAGCAAATGAGTTTTCTAGAAGAGGTAATTTACAGTATTTTTCTTGCCTCAAGCAATGAAGATGCATTTCTACAGCTATGTAGCCATAATTAAGTTGAGTTGAGTTTCCGGGAATCTTCCTATCCCTCTCTCCCACTGTGAGACACCATTAATGAACCCTATTTATGCTCTTGCCCTAGAAAGGTGTTGACATTCAAGCTTTATCTATTTTTGTGCCTTCCACAAGACAGAAGAAGGTGGTGGGGAGGGTTGCCAGTTGCGCAGGTCCGTAAGTCCTAGTGGCTTCTCTCTCTGCAGCTTGAGCCTGGCCAGAGCTGACCTGAGCAGGGGACAGGGAGCTGTGTTGGGGATGGGTGTTGGTGCCTCAAGGCCCTGCCACCTGTGGCCTCAAAACACACCTGCCCATCAGCTCTGCTCTGGGGTTTCTAAGCAGATATACCCAAGGTGCAGAGAGCTGGGGGGGGATGTGTGGGGTGGAGCAGTGTAACTATCTACATGCACTGTCATTTAATTGTGCAATGCCTTTGTATGTGTCAGGATTAATATTTGTAGTGTACTCCAGTCAAATTAACTGGACATTCTGCCACATGGTAATGCTTGTTGCCTTCATGTCCTGGTTTGGGCCAGGATGAAGGTGATTTTCTGGTTTGTACTTTCGCTTTCAGCTGGGTCTCTTGGGAGTGGTTGCACTTTCTGAAATTGGCAGTAAGTTTCTCAGACAGTGTCTGCTTCTAGGACTGATAAGACTGGATGTTTATAGTTACTGCTAGAAACTAGTATGCAGAGCCAAGGACACTGCTCAGCTCTGAGGAACATTTTATCCTCCAGAAGGAGTAAAGAGGTCCCACCTGAACCCCTCCTTTGGGGAGGACTGGACAAGAAAGGTGCCAGAGTTGACCAAACAGAGTATTCCATCCCATACATGTCATATAAATTTGGGGGATCACAGGGGTCAGGCCTTTCTTCCCGTTCTTCCTTTCTTCCTGCTCTTCCTTTGACTGTTCCCTGTTTGCTTCGGCATCCTGGGAGGATTCTGTCAGTTCCTCTGCCTGTGGTCCTGATCCATGCCAGCTGAATCTGTGTTCCTGCCTCCAGCTCCTGACTGCTGCCTGGCTCCAAGAGTCCAGCCTGGACTTTCCCAGGGCTGCCCTGCAGCCTCGGTTGACGTGAGAGTTATTGGGAGGAGGGGGAGAGGAACATGGGATCAATTTTTCCTGTATATTTGTATATATTTAGTAATTTTTTCCTATTTATCATTACTCTTTCATTAAAGTGGTTTAGTTTAGTTCCCAACCCATAAGCCTCTCTCCCTTATTCTCTCTCCATTCCTTATCAGGGAGGAGGGGGGGATTAATAGAGAGCATCTGTTACTCGGTTTAATTGCTGGGCCAGTGTTAAACCCTGACACTTCACCACTATCAAAACAGTATTGAGTAGTCAAGATTTGACTCTCCTGAGCTGCTTTATAGTAACATGATGAACAACCAGTTTACAGCCTCAACCATTAAGTTTGATGCATATCAGATGTAGTAATCTCTTTATTTTGTTAATCCTTTAGTACTACCCTTCTCTTTGAACCCTATATAATGACTTGGCTCCTTGACCAATATAATTGCTTTTGAACTGAACAAATTGCTGTTTTACTCATGTGCACATAAGAGTCACAGCCTGGTCCTGTTCTGCTCCTTCTGCAGTGCATATGAGTGAGAGGTACACAGAGCAGCAGAGAAAAAGCTTTAGAGACAAATTAGGATGTCAGCTTGCTTTCTGTCTTTTTTGGGGGGAGCATGTAACAACTCTTCAGTTTACCAAGCAAATATGAAGCCCTCAAGGATATAAACTAGAGGTCAAAACAGACTTTCAGGCTAAGGCTCTAGAAAGGATTTTCTCTTCTGAGGGATGTCTTGTCCATGCACATTAGAGAACAGACGTTTTTTCCTCTGCCACTGGCAAAGAAATCCACCCTGCTTAATCACTTTATTATCCTGTGACTCAGCAAGAGTTGTGCTATTGTATCTCAGTATTCTGGTTGACGTTGACTGCTTAATCTCCAGCATGAAATTTTAGTAAGGCTGGTAAATTCAGCTGTTCCTAAGTGAACAGGTTTTTTCAAAGACAGTCTCTCTCTTTTGCTGGGACAAGAGAAAGATGGAGCAAGAAAAGAGGCTAGTTGTGCCTTGCAAGAGCTTCTTGTCACAAATTGTTTTTAAGAACGGTAGTCTGGAAATACAATCACAGCCTTATTTCTCATTTCATAGTCTGTAGTATTAAGCAGTCATATTCATGTCAGAATGTTAAATGTATTTTTAAAAGGACATATTTAAAAGCTGTAATGGGGGCTACAACCAGGAACAACAGCAAACACTCTGCAATAATCAGATTGTAATAGGAACTTGCACTGGCTTTTACTGCAGGATCTCTCATGCAGATCATACTCAATGTTCTCTCTTTCCATTATGACCTTTGGCTCAAAATTACTTTGGATCATTTATGTTCTGCTGGGTGTAACCTAAATTTTAACTGTATATAAGAGCTAGTTTTAATTAGACACTGATAAAATATGCAAGTCTGGGATATACACCTTTTTAAACTCATGTCAATTGAATGAAAAGGTTGAAAACAGTTCAGAAGTTTCCATCTAGTTCTTTTTTGAACTAAAATTCCCTACACATCTTTTTTTTTTTTTTTTTTTTTTTTTTTTTTTTTTTTAATACTGCACAGTAGAACAGAGTGAAGGCTGACCTAGGCATTTAATCTGAAGTGTTATGCTTTATCATGGATATTTGTGCTTTCGATTTAGTGTACTATTTCTCCAGTGATCAAACTAAATTTGTTTAAAGGTTTTTGACCAAGTTTGTGACTAAGAATAGCATGATACAGAGTTGCCTGGAAAAATCAAAGCAAGTGAATATTAAGATGGACAAAGAAAGACACTGTTGGTGTTTCCCCACCCCTGGAAAGAGAACAAAAATATTTTGAGGAGAGGCCAGCATGAAGTGCATCTGAATAGAGGCAAGGCTTTACAACGTGCTTATAATGTTCAAGGCTGTAGTGAACCATATGAAGTCTAAAATTTCTTTGATCCCACTTGTTCAATGGGAAAAACAGTAGCAGCATTGGATAGGCAAGAAGTAGTTATGTAACCCAACAATACTTTTAAAACACAAATTCACTTTCTAGCAACCAAAGTGCAAGATTTACAATCATCTTAAAAGATTTTAAGAAATACAGATGCCTAAGATTTAAAAGTAATTAATTTTAGAGCTGTTTTACTTAATCACAGCTAAGAAATACTAATTGTAGCAAATTGCACTTTGGTAACATGTTTTTTCACTTGTACTGAATCTTGGGTGGACAGTAGTTTCTGGTTTTGCTCCATGTATTTGGAGCATTTTAGAGCAGAACAGGATTTCCCTGTTACTTCCTTTGTTACTTCCTATAAATTAATGTAAACTGAGTTTTCTTCTTATTTTATCTGTGTGAAGAGTATTCCAAAATGTCATTCTCTTGGAAAATTATTCATAACCAATGCGTGTTCATTTCTCTTATTTTGGAGGAGGACCTGTCATTCATACATGTTCTTCACAGTCCTTATCACGGTTTCACTTAAGAGTTGCACTGCTTAGGTTTTGACTAACCTCATCACAAAGTGTCCCTGTGGAAACTGAAAGGAAAACTATTGACTATACTTGGTCCTGTAGCTGGTTTGATAGTTCTCAGTAACTTCAAAGCTAAGCCAGGCAGTGCTTTCTGAGTCACTCAGGAGAACTGTCAGGAGAGGCAGGTGAATGCCTCGTGAAGGAATGATGAACAATTAATATTTTAAATTGTATTGTACTCAGTAGCTGAAGGTTTGGGTAAAGGTATTTGTAACTGCAAGGCAGCTAAGCTCCAAAGTTTATTCTTTGGGCATGGATAATAGTTTGTGTCTCTTTAAGGGAATCTGATTTGTGGTTCTGATTAAAAAAACACAAAAAAGCCAACAACAAAGAAAAGAACTCAAAAAACAGCACAACATAGTGAGTCTTGACCTTTATATAATTGCCAAAACCCTGAGAGACTGTCTTGTTGAAAGGATTTTTAAAATATATCTGATCTTCATTCAGTGCATTGTTTTTTGCCTATGTGTTGAAATAATTCAATTTCAGTAGTGCAATTAAAGTAAAAACAAAACAACCCCTCTAACTGCTTCAAACTCAATGGTGGTGATTTATGGATTTTTATCTTTTTATGGAAAAGTTACTTGTGATTTCTAATTTAGAAAAATATATCTCTTTTCTTCACACTTCAGTGTGAATACCTTTAATACCTTTTGGGGTTAATAATTTAACCCCAAAATTCCGTTGGAAATCAGGTGTCTGATCACCTCTAAGTTTTAGTTGTGGTTTTTTTTTTTTTAAGTATATGAAGAAATCAGCATTTATTTGAAATGTCAAATTTTGCATGGTAGTGATCAGAGCAAGTTAAAATACTTTGAAATGCTGTTTTGAAGCTTTGAATATTTTCCATTTTCATTGTCTCTTAAAGTAATGAAATCATAACAGTTTCCAATGAAGCAAGTAACTAGTAAATTCTACTGTGTGGATTTAGAAAAAGTTCTAATGTGGAAATATAAAGCTATATGAAAAATTATAGCTGATCAGCATTCCAGCAATATCCATAGCTGTATTCTGTAAGGTGTGAAATTCTCTTTTGCTCTGCCTTAAAATAAACTGATGTAGAGTCAGTCCTGATGTGTGAAGCTAATTAGTCTGTGAAAAGGAATGGAAAATCTTTCATTAAGTATGGAAATTACTTTGACAAGGTATAAAAATACAGCTGATGCAACTTAAGAGTTTTTTAAAAAGCAAACAAACCTTAGAAACCAACTAACCAAACAACATCAGCAAAAAACTGAACAACAACAAAAAGGAAAAACACAAACCAAACACACGCCTGTTTCACATACTTTTGGAAATAATTTTTTCTCTACACCAGGAGTCTTAAGTCTCTCTTAGATATATATTTTCCTTGATTCAAAAACAAATCATCCAACTAACCAGTTTTGGGGTTTTTTTTGTTTTTTTCCTAAAAAGTAAAGAATCTGATGAAAGGCAAAAGAATGCTTTTCATCATAGATATGTCAGAAAAAATCAAGGAGTACATTGTGATGTTATAGTGTGAATAAAATACCAGTTCTGAATGATAAAGGAACATTAAGGGTTAGAAAAGTAAGTTTTCTTCTAGAAAATAACCCGAAGTAGCATCTTACTGGGTGGTAAATGATCATAATAGAAGGAAATAGTGATACTCCTGAGAAACTGGTAGGGGTGAGTTCACAGTCTGTTTCTCAAAGAGAAACTAACTTACTAATGGATGAACAAAGTATGAGGAAAGGAGAAGATTGAAACAAGGGGTTTGTTTATCTGGGGTGGAGTGGAAAAAAATGCCTGTTTTGATCGTGGAGAAGAGACATTTATAACTATTGAAATTTTTGTGCATACTGAAAGGGCATGAAATAGAAGTACAAGTGCATTCTATGATCCATACCATATTTCTGTTCTATATAGGGTGATGCTAAGTTTTCAAGATATCTAAGTTCTAGACCAGTAATTCTTCCATACCAGTAACTGGATTTTTCTTTCCACTACTTTTTTTTTCCTGCAGTCAAAACTGTCAGAGTATCTGATCCACATAGCAGGTCATTTAATTTGGAACACCAAAAATTGTTTCAGAGCAATGATCATTCTGGGGTGGGTCGGGTGAAGCTTTTGTCTTTCCATAAATCTATCCAACTGGATCCTGTGAAACTCAGGCTGGAAAGAGTTTTTAGCAGTAAAAAAAGAGAATTTTTTCACTTTTTTTAACAGCAAATCAAGCTTGACAAAGGAAGAATTTGTGAAGTGTCTTAGTGGGTTCTCCTTTGTTGGACACTTTCAAATGAGCTCTTGGTTTTCATTTAGAAGTCCCTCTAGCTTATGTAAAAATTACACCAGGAAATTCTTATGGCCTATTTTGTAAAGAGGTTAGACTAAATGATTGTAATGTCCTCTGTAACTCTATAAATGCCTGTTAAATTGAATGCTTTTATTCTGGAGTGGCTTTTTGTAACTTTGTTTCTTGATTTCCCAAAGATGTTTCAGTTTCCATGTATTTCAGGACTCAAAAGGTACATTACTATCTGCTCTTTGTTCTGTGTCCAGTTTGATAGAGATTAGGGAACAACTTGGATGGAAAATGCAGAGAAATTTTACTGAAGACAATTGAATACAAGTAATTTTCAGTTGGGTTGATCTTTCTTTTCTGTATTTAAATTTACTTCAATGAGAAATGGAAATGTGACCAGTGGCCTGTGAAAGTTAGGCAAAACATTTTTCCAATGAACCAGTTAAGTTAAAGGACTTGGAGCACCTGCATGAAAAGCCACCATTCATATTCAGTGGTGAATATTTTAATATGGAAATTCTGTATTTTAATATGGGATAAACACACTTTTCTTGGAAAATAGCCTAACTGGATAGAATTATGAAATGAACTGAAATCCTTGGAGAAAACTGTACTAAAACAGTGATTCAGGCCAAGATATTAATGACATTAAAAAGCCTTGGAAAGATGAACAGAGAAAAATTAAAAGCCAGATGTTAGAAAGGAAGTATATTCTAACAGATACTGAACATATCTGAACAATGGGATGGATGTGGAAGTGAATTTTTTTTTTGTTTGCCTCTATCTGCAAGCAGATGGTAAAACAGTAGAAAGTTATATATCTACTGTGCCATGGTAAGCACAATTGGTATTTCAGTGTAATGCCAGTAGTAGTATAGAATGAGGCAATGGAATGATCTTGCAATGGAATAATTCGGAGAAATAGGGAAAGCTTTGAGGAGTTTCCATAGGTCCAGCAACAAGTTCCTAATGTCTTTATACAGACCAAAAATCTGCAATCTGCCCAGGGAATGATGTGTTTTCTGAACCCACTCTCCGTGTCAGTTCCTAAAAGAGTCATAGTACTTTCATGTGAGAGTGTCCAGTAGATGATGTTCTGTACCCCATGAAGTTGAGATATTACTGTTTAGGATTGCTCTCAAGGGAGAAGGATTACTACAATTTAATATCTGTGAATAACATTCAAATCAAGGCTGCCTTTATAGTAAAAGTAAAAATGAATTTATTTTACTCTGGTGAAAAACTTATTAAAGTAGTTATGTTTAGAGACTACAGTACAGAGAAATAAAAAAAATACTTAGAGGTTTATGGCACCATGTAGTTTTTACTTTAAAATGTTTCTTCAGTTTCATCACTTGGTTGTCAAAATTAGGCTAACTATAAAGATAATGTTCTTCTGAGCTGAGATCCACTTATTTCTAAAGCCCCATTCTAGGGCTTGTTATCTCCAAAGTAAGTATTACCTTGAGATGGAATAGTCCCTTCTACATTCCCTCTTCTTAGCTGTGTTTCTGTTTAGTACAGATTCACTCTTATTGTTTGCAATTAATTCAACAGGGACTCTGAATTTATCTCATATGTGTTAAGTTTGGGTTTTGTCTGGTACAGCTTCCCTGCTGCCAGAGATCCAGAGGGGTTCCTCACCAAGGCAAAAGGACTTCCTTTAATATCTGATTATCTATAAACACAACTACTTAGACAAGGTAAAATATGCCTGTGCTTGGCAAGATTGTCTTGGGTACAATTTGTACCACTATTGGTTGTATGGCAGTTGATTTACATATGAGATTTAGGAAAATATTGACTTTAAAGCTTCCATTATAACAAGATATAATTGTTCACAATGCATGCAGAGAATTTCAATATATTGTCAGGTTGTAGTTCTGTTAAACACCAGCTACTCTGACAATGTCAATATTAATTATATTGCTTAATATGAAGAGAGGGCTGCGGCAGTAGTAAGGAGTTAGTTAATTTTGCTAAAGCTGTTGCTGTATGTGAAGTGTGTAACGAAAAACTGGGGCTTTGTCAAATGGTTGTTGTAAAGAATAAGGCTTGTAACCAAGTGGTCATGTTTGGTAGGAGCTGCAGAGACAAAAATGAACATATGTTGCCTCCCCCAGTTACCAACAGTTACACTAACACAGAAGGTGGTAATGGTTTTGAAATCACTGGCCAACTACACTGGCTAAGGAAGGATAATATCTTGAATCTGATATGCCTTCAATACCTTCCTTTTGTTTGGAAGCCTGTTTTTTTTTTTTTTAATAAGAAACTCAGTTTTATATGACAGAACATTTTATTATAGCTAAATTAGGAAAGGACTAAGCTAGCCTATCTCTTGTATCAGAAAGCTGTCTGTACTGAATACTAATATATTGTGTCTTATGCTTTGCACTACTGGTTTTGGAGCTTGGAGAATGGTTTGACTGGCAAATGAAGCACAGTGAGATTTAATTAAAAAAATAAAAATGATCCATTGTGCCTAAATGGAACAAACTGATTAGTTTGAACACGAAATTACAGAAATTACTGCCACGGTGTTACTTTTGTCCCAGTTTTGGTAGAAGGACAATTCTAGTTTTCCTTGTGCTTCTTTCTAGAGAGTTCTCAGGATAGTTAAAAATGTATTTTTTTGGTAAGAGTCACTATTGCACATTTGTTTGAACTCTCAGTATCTCAGAGTTAGAACATAACATCAGCCAACTGATAAATTTTCCCTTTGTGCATTTTATATAAAGAGATGTTGTGAAAGCTGAAAAGAATCCAGCTTTATGTTCTCAAAGCAAGTGTTGACACTACTTTTTTACTGCATTTATTACACCAGGAGTCACTACCTAGGTCACAAACCCACTGCTAAATATTAACCTATTTCATTATCTCTATCATACTCTTACTCATACTGTGCTTATGAGTGCCCATTACTTCTGTCCAGTCTCATTCCTTTCCTACAAATCATGGTGATATCTGGGAGGTTATTGAGGTGAAATCCTTTTATTCATCAGAAAGTCAATTTCCATTTAGAAGGTATAACATCTATTGTTATAAAATCAAGTAATTTATCTTTTAAGGATGTCATCTGTCATGGTTAGACTCCTGGCAACTCTAATACTACAACCTATATAGAAAGAAATTGCTCTCATGGAAGAAACTGAGTGTTCCAGTGTAGCAAACTTCAGATAAGGCTAAATTTAATTAATTTACTGGAAGTTTTGGGGCACAGTGGATACATTTTTAATATGAGTTTCCCTGGGATGATGTACAGCACAGAATTTTTGTTTGTTCTTTTATATATTGAGTTACATTTTCTCCTCAAATAGATAACTGTAGAATCTGTAATTTAGACCAGAATCGTTAGCAAAACTTAAAAAAAATTTCTTTCCCCCCCAAATTAATTTAACTTGCTTCTCAAGTTAGGAGAAATTCTTGTCAGTTAAATATTCTCAACAAAAAAATTTCAGATGTTTTTCAAAATACTCATATGATTTCTGGATTTTTTTCAGAAAAAATCTATCCATTGTAGAATCTAGATATCTTGGATCTGTAGAAACATGAATTCATCAGGCAAATCTTAAAAGATGCAATATTTAAGCAAAATGAGGTGTTTGCTGTGTTAGAACTATGTGGTTTGCCCCTCAACACCTTAGGGATTTTGGTTAAGGCTTGTATGCAGGCTTAGTGCCCATCAGGCAGTGGAATTATGCAAACAGTATTGAAGCTTTGAGAAAGTACTAGTGACATTTTTCTTTGAATATTCTTACATTTCTGCCCTGGAATCATTAAGGTTGGAATAGGCATCTAAGCACGTGATGTCCAAATAAAAATGGAAAGAGAGCTTTCAAATGTGAAAAAAATCAAAGGTCAGATTCCATCCCACTGCCAAAAACCAAGTGCCCTTTTCTGCTGTTGCCTCTTGTTATTTCTCTTGGCAAATTCCATTTCAAAATCAGTTTGTTTTGCACACCATAAGATTGCACATAGTGTGTGGCATAATGAAGCATTACTGTAGGTCTGCCTGCCTGCTGCAGGACTGAAAGTGAATTAAGCCAAGGCAAGCAGGCAGAAGTCATTATCATCTGATAGCTGCTAAAGGTCACAAATGACAGGACCACGGGCATTTCTTTCATTAGAATAACATCACATTTAACATCCTGGAAACTGCTTTATTTTAATATTGAAAGATGTATGAAATTCAAATGCAAGATGCCTTCAGGGTAGAAAGCAAGGGAATTAATGGATATATGGTGTGGGGGGGGTTCTGTATAGATGGAGAGCAAGGCTTCAGGTAAACGACACACTGAAGAGACTGTGACTTCTAAAAGATGCTGAATTCTCAGACAAACTTTTTCCAGTTAGTTTCTTTACTAAAATTTTAGCCTTTGTTCAAGTGTTGGTCAAATAGACTAGATTTTCTGGCAGTATTCCTTATGCTGTGCTGCAAGATAAAATCAGGATTATTACCACAAGAATTTAAAATATGTATTTAAATTTTTCACCTACATGTCTCTTGCCTCAAAAATTTGTCTTCAGGACATAAATAGAAAACATGTAGAGCAAATTAACTGCTTGAGACTTTTTCCATTTGTATTCATTGTGAAATTCATTATAAGTCACCCTTTCACATTAATAACAAAAGCAGAAACTGGCATGTACTGAGAAAACATAATTATAAATTTAAACAAAATCCAGATATTTATTTTTTATTTTTTAAAATAAAATATAACATGACATCTTCTGTAAAATATATATTGTAAAAGGACACATCTGTCTCTTTGTAGTGAACAACCACAATGCTTCTTTTGAAAAAGCATGTGATATTTTCCAACTCTTCCATCCTTTCTCTGCCCTGTAACCCCACCATATTCAAAACTGGTTGCCAAACATTAAACTTGTCAGAGGTATTACAATTATCATAAATGAGCTTACTTAAAAAGGACCTGTCCTGAAGTAACTTTTGTTAATTTTTCAATGAAAATATTCTGTTTAAATATGTGTAAAGCATCTTCTCAAGTTAGAAGTAGGTACCTGCAAACTGTCTAAGGCCAAGTTTGCTTGCAGCCTCCAAGGCCATTTTCTATCCAGAGAAGCTTATTGTGTTATAGCAATAATACAAAACACTTGAGAAATATTTCAGTGTTATCAGACCTCTGACATTTCATTTTGGTTTTGTTTGCTAGACTTTAATTTCAGGTGTTCTATTTGATTTGAGGAAAATAAGGTCTTCAGGGCTGCTAAGATTCAGAAAAGGGAAACATAACCCCAGTGTAATAGAAAAGATTCTTCTCTTTCAACCTCCAGCTCCATACTTGTGTATCCAGGTAATGTCCACAGGGCTATAATTTCTGTTGCTCTCAGAAGTCATGTACTAAATTTCAGATGTGTATCAAAGCATGGGGGTGGCAGTCTGGAGTGTGTTTTGTGAGAGGAAGGGAATCCAAAACATTTTTAATGAAAATGTACCTTGTGAAAGGATGTCCAAGGGGGTTTTCAGAGATACTGAGCAAATAATATTTTGTATTTGAGTCCAGAAGGATTCAACCAGAATTGGTGCTAAGAGGAATTATTTTTACCTCATAGCAGAGGTTGGTCCATTTTACTAGCAAAGCACATTCTATTCAGCAGAGACCACACACAGAATATTCTGTTTGTGTCAATCTGACTTCTCTTTCTTCTCTGAACTAACAAAGATCTGGATTATTTTCTAATTACATATTTTTAACCTTTGGCAGAATGAAGATGGAACTGTGAAGTGGGCAGTGTAAAAAAAATTCTAACTAAAGGTTATCTGTCTGTATTAGGTAAATTCCTGTTTTGCTGTACCTCATAGCTAACTTAATTGTGAAGGGTTGATGAACAAATATAACGGTTTGGACAGCAGAGAGGCTTTCTCAGTTTCTCTTAATTTCATGAGCAGAATTAAGCTGAATTGGTCTTCCTTATTCCTGCTGTTTCACAGTGGTGTTCAGCCCTGCAGTAACAGAAACTTTCAGACATTTCTCAGCTACATGGTCCAAGGAGATCTGTTGCTGTCTCCAGACTAATGTTGCTTCAGATTTTGTTTGGAGAGGTAACTCTTGTTATAGTATGTCAGTAGATCACTGTAGCCCATTTATCTTTGGGATGTGAAGGTCTCTAGAAGTTACTAGGTCAATATAAAGATGTTTTGATGTATACTTCTGTTGATATTTACCAGTGAACACTCACTTGTTGCAGTGTTACACTTCATATATTGTAAAGTCTTTTAATATTTCCATCCTCAGTCAGGGCTTTTTGGTTTATAATTTGAGAGAGATTTAAGAAAAGTAAATGTACTGATACTCTATGGTAAAATTCTGCTTGTTACACCAATATAAACATAGCAGGAATATGTTTGGGAAGTTTCTTTCTGAAACTGGTGTGATTGGATTAACAGTTTTGCCTGAATTTGCCCTTCTGATTGTGGGCATTGCAGTTTCCCTAGAGTTTCATTGAAGCAGTTGGGCTCAGAGTAAATACAGTGTTTTGTAAAGAGCATACTTACCTTCCTACAATCTAAGCAGCACCTCCTTTCAATTTTAAAACCACTTCTTAAGGTGGCAGGTTTTTTTCACAGTTCTTATCTGCATATTCTGTTACTTAGCTGCCAAAGGATTTGTCATTTTAAGGAAAACAATACAAACCTCAAAGCTTCTTTGAGACTATTGTGACTTAATTAATTTTATTCAGTAACTGTCTTCTGATTCTAAAGGCAGTTCTCCTACTTGTCATTAATTCACCAGTTTCCATTAAATAATAGTTTTTCTTATCCCTCTGAAAACTGAGTCTTGAAACACTCATGATTGTAATCTTGATGGTACAATTAAAGTCATGCTAACACTTCTATTAATAAATCTTTCAATTGCAAGTAGGTGAACTTCATATTTAGCTACAATTTGTCATAACCATCTGTAGACACAGACTTTTGTGCAATGAAAAATATTTTATATTAAAAATTGTGCCAAGTATTTTTAATGCCTTAGCTTTATCCTATAACTGTCTCAGTGAAATTCTGAGGAGAAGACAGAAGTATTAATACTTTTCCTCCTGAAAAGTATGGTATCTAACTAAGGACAAAAATCTTTACATTTTGGAGACTTAATCTTGGAACTGAGTTTCACTTTTGGAAAATCTGTTTTGACCTGTGGCTGGCAAGTTTCATGCGGTTCTGGGCTCTGAAGTCCATGGATTTTTACTTCACCTAATGCCAGTGTCAACATCTGCAGCTCTTTTCGGGTTGCATTACACCAACACATAGGTCCACAGTTCTCTCATGCATCAGTGCTGTGGTCATGACTACACTTTGCCCTTCAAGCTGGGGATACCACACTTCTCACCACTGACTAATGCAAAGGAATCATACGATATGTGGGCACGAAGATTTTTTCTAATTTACTTTCTTTCTTTGCTTGTTAACTTTGCATGTTTTCCTTTCAAGTACCTCTGAATTGTTTCTTTTATTTCAAACCAATTTGTGGTATTGGAACCAGATATTTCTTGACTTCTGGTAGTCCTGTTCTCAAAGTGATATGTTGCTTTTTCTTTTTGTCAATGAATACTTTGTCAGTTGCCTGAAGAATGGAGGAAGATTAATACTGTACTTCAAACTTAAGGATGTAAAATCTCTGTATGCAAAGTTAAGGTAAATCTGGATGAAACTGTAGGTTTACTTGATGCCTCATGTTGAAACAAACCTGAATATAATGACATGGTGGGCCACATGGGGATGTGAATGGACCCTTGCTTAGGCTACTAGTGCAGACACAGTATCATAGAATATCATAGAATTAGCCGGGTTGGAAGGGACCTCAGAGATCATCAAGTCCAACCCTTGACCCACCGCTGTGGTTGCTAGACCATGGCACTGAGTGCCACATCCAGTCTCTTTTTAAATATCTCCAGGGATGGAGAATCCACCACCTCACCAGGCAGCCCATTCCAATGCCTGATCACCCTCTCCGTAAAGAAATTCTTTCTAATATCCAACCTAAACCTCCCCTGGCACAACTTAAGACTGTGTCCTCTTGTCTTGTTGAAAGTCGTCTGGGAAAAGAGACCAACCCCCCCCTGGCTACAACCTCCTTTCAGGGAGTTGTAGAGAGTGATGAGGTCTCCCCTGAGCCTCCTCCTCTTCAGGCTGAACAGCCCCGGTTCTCTCAGCCTCTCTTCATAGTGTATCACCTTGTAAGGTCTATTCAGAAGTTAAATGTCTGCCAGGTGCCATGAACACCTAAACAGATAAGCAAGAGAACAGGTGTTCTCAAAAACAATACCTTAGGAAGCAGAACTTTCACTTTTCATTCCAGTGAAAGGAATCCACTGCTTCCCCTTACCTCTGGTTTAGGCTCTTACTATTGTACCTGTGCTTTGATTTGAAAAATGGATGGTTGAGGAGTTTTACAGAGGGCAGTGCTTCCACCAGTACTCTACTGTCCCATTTCTCTGGGATGTGCTGTTCATGCTCTGGTGCAGGAGTTCTCAGCTGTGTCAGGGAACAAATGAGTCTGGAGCTNAGTCATAGTACTTTCATGTGAGAGTGTCCAGTAGATGATGTTCTGTACCCCATGAAGTTGAGATATTACTGTTTAGGATTGCTCTCGAGGGAGAAGGATTACTACAATTTAATATCTGTGAATAACATTCAAATCAAGGCTGCCTTTATAGTAAAAGTAAAAATGAATTTATTTTACTCTGGTGAAAAACTTATTAAAGTAGTTATGTTTAGAGACTACAGTACAGAGAAATAAAAAAAATACTTAGAGGTTTATGGCACCATGTAGTTTTTACTTTAAAATGTTTCTTCAGTTTCATCACTTGGTTGTCAAAATTAGGCTAACTATAAAGATAATGTTCTTCTGGGCTGAGATCCACTTATTTCTAAAGCCCCATTCTAGGGCTTGTTATCTCCAAAGTAAGTATTACCTTGAGATGGAATAGTCCCTTCTACATTGCCTCTTCTTAGCTGTGTTTCTGTTTAGTACAGATTCACTCTTACTGTTTGCAATTAATTCAACAGAGACTCTGAATTTATCTCCTACGTGTTAAGTTTGGGTTTTGTCTGGTACAGCTTCCCTGCTGCCAGAGATCCAGAGGGGTTCCTCACCAAGGCAAAAGGACTTCCTTTAATATCTGATTATCTATAAACACAACTACTTAGACAAGGTAAAATATGCCTGTGCTTGGCAAGATTGTCTTGGGTACAATTTGTACCACTGTTGGTTGTATGGCAGTTTATTTACATATGAGATTTAGAAAAATATTGACTTTAAAGCTTCCATTATAACAAGATATAATTGTTCACGATGCATGCAGAGAATTTCAATATATTGTCAGGTTGTAGTTCTGTTAAACACCAGCTACTTTGACAATGTCAATATTAATTATATTGCTTAATGTGAAGAGAGGGCTGCGGCAGTAGTAAGGAGTTAGTGTGGCATAATTTTGCTAAAACTGTTGCTGTATGTGAAGTGTGTAATGAAAAACTGGGGCTTTGTCAAATGGTTATTATAAAGAATAAGGCTTCTAACCAAGTGGTCATGTTTGGTAGGAGCTGCAGAGACAAAAATGAACATATGTTGCCTCCCCCAGTTACCAACAGTTACACTAACACAGAAGGTGGTAATGGTTTTGAAATCACTGGCCAACTACACTGGCTAAGGAAGGATAATATCTTGAATCTGATATGCCTTCAATACCTTCCTTTTGTTTGGAAGCCTTTTTTTTTTTTAATAAGAAACTCACTTTTATATGACAGAACATTTTATTATAGCTAAATTAAGAAAGGACTAAGCTAGCCTATCTCTTGTATCAGAAAGCTGTCTGTACTGAATACTAATATATTATGTCTTATGCTTTGCACTACTGGTTTTGGAGCTTGGAGAATGGTTTGACTGGCAAATGAAGCACAGTAAGATTTAATTAAAAAAATAAAAATGATCCATTGTGCCTAAATGGAACAAACTGGTCAGTTTGAACACGAAATTACAGAAATTACTGCCACAGTGTTACTTTTGTCCCAGTTTTGGTAGAAGGACAATTCTAGTTTTCCTTGTGCTTCTTTCTAGAGAGTTCTCAGGATAGTTAAAAATGTATTTTTTTGGTAAGAGTCACTATTGCACATTTGTTTGAACTCTCAGTATCTCAGAGTTAGAACATAACATCAGCCAACTGATAAATTTTCCCTTTGTGCATTTTATATAAAGAGATGTTGTGAAAGCTGAAAAGAATCCAGCTTTATGTTCTCAAAGCAAGTGTTGACACTACTTTTTTACTGCATTTATTACACCAGGAGTCATTACCTAGGTCACAAACCCACTGCTAAATATTAACCTATTTCATTATCTCTATCATACTCTTACTCATACTGTGCTTATGAGTGCCCATTACTTCTGTCCAGTCTCATTCCTTTCCTACAAATCATGGTGATATCTGGGAGGTTATTGAGGTGAAATCCTTTTATTCNCAGCCCATTCCAATGCCTGATCACCCTCTCCGTAAAGAAATTCTTTCTAATATCCAACCTAAACCTCCCCTGGCACAACTTAAGACTGTGTCCTCTTGTCTTGTTGAAAGTCGTCTGGGAAAAGAGACCAACCCCCCCCTGGCTACAACCTCCTTTCAATTTTAAAACCACTTCTTAAGGTGGCAGGTTTTTTTCACAGTTCTTATCTGCATATTCTGTTACTTAGCTGCCAAAGGATTTGTCATTTTAAGGAAAACAATACAAACCTCAAAGCTTCTTTGAGACTATTGTGACTTAATTTTATTCAGTAACTGTCTTCTGATTCTAAAGGCAGTTCTCCTACTTGTCATTAATTCACCAGTTTCCATTAAATAATAGTTTTTCTTATCCCTCTGAAAACTGAGTCTTGAAACACTCATGATTGTAATCTTGATGGTACAATTAAAGTCATGCTAACACTTCTATTAATAAATCTTTCAATTGCAAGTAGGTGAACTTCATATTTAGCTACAATTTGTCATAACCATCTGTAGACACAGACTTTTGTGCAATGAAAAATATTTTATATTAAAAATTGTGCCAAGTATTTTTAATGCCTTAGCTTTATCCTATAACTGTCTCAGTGAAATTCTGAGGAGAAGACAGAAGTATTAATACTTTTCCTCCTGAAAAGTATGGTATCTAACTAGGGACAAAAATCTTTACATTTTGGAGACTTAATCTTGGAACTGAGTTTCACTTTTGGAAAGTCTCTTTTGACCTTGTGGCTGGCAAATTTCATGGGGTTCTGGGCTCTGAAGTCCATAGATTTTTACTTCACCTAATGCCAGTGTCAACATCTGCAGCTCTTTTCGGGTTGCATTACACCAACACATAGGTCCACAGTTCTCTCATGCATCAGTGCT
Source organism: Florisuga fusca (assembly GCA_038090715.1). NCBI lineage: Eukaryota > Metazoa > Chordata > Aves > Apodiformes > Trochilidae > Florisuga > Florisuga fusca. The sequence goes on along the minus strand of JAAWXA010000026.1, from coordinate 2,435,066 downwards.
GGGGTCATGACTACACTTTGCCCTTGAAGTTGGGGATACCACACTTCTCACCATTGACTAATGCAAAGGATTCATAGGATATGTGGGCACGAAGATTTTTTCTAATTTAGTTTGTTTCTTTGCTTGTTAACTTTGCATGTTTTCCTTTCAAGTATCTCTGAAATGTTTCTTTTATTTCAAACCAATTTGTGGTATTGGAACCAGATATTTCTTGACTTCGGGTAGTCCTGTTCTCAAGGTGATAGGTTGCTTTTTTTTTTTTGTCAACGACTACTTTGTCAGTTGTCTGAAGAATGGAGGAAGATTAATACTGTACTTCAAACTTAAGGATGTAAAATCTTTGTATGCAAAGTTAAGGTAAATCTGGATGAAGCTGTAGGTTTACTTGATGCCTCATGTTGAAACAAACCTGAATGTATGGTGGGACGCATGGAGATCCCTGGGGGTGTGCATGGATCCTTGCTTAGGCTACTACTGCAGACACAGTACCACCTTGTAAGGTCTCTTCAGGAGTGTGCTTCCACCAGTACTCTACTGTCCCATTTCTCTGGGATGTGCTGTTCATGCTCTGGTGCAGGAGTTCTCAGCTGTGTCAGGGAACAAATGAGTCTGGACCTGCTGCTCAATAAGATGAACCTGCTGCTAGAAGGTGACCAACAGCTGAAGGTAACATCATCATCACCAAATCTACTTCACATTGAGAACTGGAGGAGACACTTAACATTGTACAGTATTTTAATCCTTAAGCAGAAATAACTTATGTCTAATGATAAAATAATGGCATTTCAGTAATTTGTTTAGTAGGGGGAAAAACACAAGCACTAAGCCATATCCTTTCTGAAAAGGTGTCCTTTAAAGTTGATTGGGCTTGATTTGCCTCAGTGTTATCCATATTTTCCTTTCATCAGAGGAACCAGGCTGCTGAACCACCTCCATTTGCAGGTATTTATTAGCATACACTCACTTTAATATTTTCCTGTTATGCAACAGTGAATCTCTAATACTAAACAACAGACCTGGATTTTACATGGTGACACATTTATTACATGTCTCCCTTGGAAAACTGCTTTTTGACCATACAGGGGGTACTGCACTGGATACACAAAATGATCATTGTCGTGAAACATTCTGGAGGGCACTCAGATTTGATATGAGCAGTAGGAGCTTGGTTGATAGCAATTAATTAGTGGAGCACCATATGCTAGGGGACTCACAGCAGATGTTTGTGTGTACATGGCAGAACAGAGTAGGAAATTCTGTGGTTGTAATGCAAGCAGTAAAAATGGCCAATCTAAGATGGGATCCAAAAATAAAAACTTCTATTTGTTTTCAAGTAGCTTTCTGCGTGCCTAAAATATTTCATTTTTACTGTGTTTATAGTTGGATTAATTCTATTTGTGTGACTTCTAGTGTTATCTTGTTACATGGTAACAGATTTCTTTTATTTTCACTCACTTGAAAGCTCCTTTGGCAAACCTGTGTCATACAGCAATTTTTCTATGTTTGGCTGTCACATTAAGAAAGAAAAGTTTGCTTTGTAACCTAAGTGCTAAAACAGTTTTTATTTTGTATATACTGCTCTTTGAGTATTGGTAAACTGTTCCTTCAAATGAGATTCCATTTTTCTTGCTTTATAGTAAAGGATTGTTAGTATCTTCCTTTAAACTTGATGTACTCGATTCCAAAACTGCTGATCATTACTATTTCGTATCACCTCAAATGCAGCCAAATTCAACTCTGGACCAGATACTGAGGTGTCACCTAGTGTCAAGACAGATCTGACACCAAGATGGAATTTAATTAATAAAAGGCATTATCAGCATCATCCCTTTCTGGAACAGTTTGCATGAAGTGAATTTTGAGAGATTCTGTAATAAAATCTGTGGGCAAAAAGAGAATTGCACGTGGATGTATAAGGACAACTTGTGAATGGATCTATTGGGTAGCCTTCCAACAAAACTTAATTTTGATTTTAAAAGAAGTTAGCATTTTATATCCCCCAAATTTTGCTCTTGAAAAATTTTAGTAGTTCAGGGTGAGGTACAGTCCTGTGGAAGATGCAGTTCCCTTCAATCTTGCAATTGAGGTCAGAAGCAGGCAACTAGAAAAAGCACAAGAGTAGGTTTAAAACAGGGTAAAGAACAGCACCCAGGAGGGAATTGGTTCTTCTGAAGTAGTAATAGAACAGACCCCACTCTTATTCAGGAGCCTTTTGCTAGATGAGCTGAATCACAGAATCATCAAATGTTAGGGGTGGGATGGGACCTGGAAAGGTCAAGTCCAAACCCCCTGGCAGGGCAGGCTCTCCTAAGGCAGGTCTACCACTACACTGTAGAAATGTAAATGGGCAGATGGAGCACTACTGGGATTACATAATTAGGACTGCATTTCAGAAATGTGTTGCAAGAATTTCCTGTGTTTAACAAGGAAGAGTTAGGCCGTGTCACTTGGTTTTGGGAATGTTATGCCTGGATGTGGATGCATGCAGCTACCCTGTTATCTTGCTTTTCTGCTGTGAATGACTTTTCCGTTGCCCCTAAAAAAGCCATTCCCTTTTTTCTCTGTCTGCCATCTGCCTCCCTGTGCACCTTCAGTTCTTTTTCTCATCAGCTAGGTTGAAAATATCTTCTTTCCTGGGTAGCAGTATTTAAGACTGAATAAAAAGATGACTGATCTGGCATACAGGCAATTTCAGGAACATCATTTGATTGTTGTCTCATTAAAACCAGGAGCCATGCATCCAACAACAGTTCCTATTTCTTATTTAAGATTACTTTCTGGCAAAGTCTTGAACCTACAGCTGTAATTTTGGAGGTTTTCTTCAAGGTCATGCAGTGTCTCCCTCTGGCTTTTCTTGCTCTGTATAAAGGAACCTTTTTTGTCTCCAAGTCACTTGCTTCACCACTGATAACACCTTCAGGGATAATTTAATCTCCAGTACAGCAATGCTGTAGGTTTTCACTGGATGAAGCACTACTGTTTGCTTAGCAAGTCTGAGCAGAAAATAATTGGCAGTTCCTCAGAAACCTGCTACAAAGCTACAATTGCGATTTTTGCATTACACCATCTGTCAAAAGAGTGAGGATGATATGAATGGATTAATTTTTATTAATATGCTATGCTTATATGGCTAAGATGCCTTAAGAATTAGGTGAGGTACAGATAATGCAGAATCATTTTAGAGCAAAGTGCCATCAGTTTGGGGAACTTGAGTTAAAATTCGACCCAAAAGGGATGTGTGGTGTGGAGAGCCTTTAACACAAGGATTCCAGATAACAGAAGGCTGATAATATGTGTTTGTCGTATTCTGTGCAACGTCGGTAGATTCAGGCAGGTGAACATGCGGTGCAATACAATGAGAACACCAGTAGAGGTCATGGAAGCAGGAGTGAAAGCGTGAAGACAGCCCGAAGGTTTCGAGAGCAAATCGAGGAGAGGCCAAGTGCAGAGGACCAAGTAAAACTCGGTACCTCACAAGCCTCTATAACATTGCACTAAATGTGAACTTAATCAAAAGTGTCACCATACCGGAAACAATAAAAATAATAGCAATAGGTTAAAAATTTAAAGTGACTCAAGCTGCATTATCTTCTAATAAGATAATCTGGGTTAAGAACTTTTGGAAAGATATTTTAAAAACTAATATCAAAAGTGCCATTCATTCCAATAAGAAATTACAGGCTTTTAGCAAAGGCCAAAATTGTATTCAAGGAAAGCAAACTTAGTGGAGGTAAATTATATTTGCTGCTTTGAGCTTGTCTTTGTAAAATTTCAACACTTATGTATGTAAAACTTTCATTATAGTATACTCAAAATCTCCTTTTTTTGGCTTATTAAATCATGAAAAATACTTGTATTGGACAAGGGGAAGGAAGGAAGCTGTTCTATTTATTTATCAGGAGAAACATTTGGGAGGCTGGTTTATATAAAATACAACAGACTATGCAGTGTGATTATTTTATAGGGCAAATAGAGATATATGTTAAGAAAAAAACAATTCAGCAACGTAAATAGTTCAACAATATTTTTGCAAACATTGTTTTAGTTTACTGAAGTAATGAAGCTCTAAACAGGAAGTGGCAATTAAGGAGAAGGAGGGGAAAGTTTACTAGTAATTAATGGCCTTTATTACCCTATATTAGCAAAAGCTATAAATTACTTGGATGTAACATTGGCATAATTTTAAATACCAAAGGCACTGCAGAGCAATTCTCCTAAGTGCCTTTTATGTTTTAAATGGCACTACAATGATTTCTTTAGAATTGAGTCTGGCTCCATTAGAGACAAATATTCAGTTTTTAATGAATCTGCTATTGATCAGCCTGAAGCAATTGAGCCAGACATTTAGAAGTGGTCTCTCTGTTTGCAGGTCTGCATTTTTGCATCCTTCTAGTTTGGGCACCATCCTTTTTGTGTATTATTTACAAATGTGCAACTTTTATTATTGTAAATTACTTTATCCTTCACAAATTAGAACTTTTGAGACTTTGGTATATTTTAGCCAATGATTGTTTTAAGCTGCTGAGAAAAATAATTTGCTTTTCTGTTTTTGTTTTTTTTCTTTTAGAGATATTAATTTCAATATGAAAAGGTGGTTGTTTTCTTTTTTTATGGTTTGGAGTTTCTAAGTAGGACATCTGCATCATGAAAAGATTTTTTTATTCTACTGTGGTAAATGAGACTTAACTGCTCTGGCCCTGCACAGAGAGCAGCTAGGAGTTCTCTTCCTTGGTCTTTTTTCAATACAACAGGTCAACCATAAATATATACTTGGACTGTAAAATTAACATAGAAAAGATCACTATAGCTAATAAAAAAAATCTTGTTCTGGATTGTGCCACGTTGTGAAGAACTTGGCAAGAGGACAATCAACTATAACTCCTCAAAAAAGGACAGATTTTAGAGAGAAGTGTGAATATCGGGAGAGTGGGGTGCCATGAAGTTAGAGAACTTAATTTCAGGTACTTCCTTTTTTTATTAATGTAGATTTAGAGTGGTGAAAGCTCTCACCATGCTTTTTGTGCTGTAAGTGGGGAATATGATCTTAGGAAAATATCTAGTGACTTTATGACTTCTGCTTGGGGAGTCTTGGTTCCTAATTTTTAATTAATTACCTGTGTTTTTTAATTAGTTACCTTTTGAAAAAAAACCCAACCAAAAACCAGGACTCTTATGAGAGATGAATGAATGAAAGAAGAATTAAACTTTTCTGTAAATACCTTGGGTAAAATAAGAAGGCATGAGAAATGCTATCTGATAAACCTTGACATGAACAGTGATCAAACCTGCCATCACCAGGATTCTTAGTGTGTGGGCTCTGTGTGATCAAGATCGGGTTCCCACTATTGTGTTAGAAAAATTCAGGTTCGAAAAGGCAGTCACAAGGTAGAAATTACTAAATTTTTTGTGACAGTGCTTAAAGGACTACATATTTAAAAGTCTAAGCAGGTAATACTGTTTGATAGAAAGGACACATTCTATCCTGAGCATGTGATTCTCACTGCACTCTCAGCTTGTGCCTTCTGGCTTTACCTATTTCAAGAACATGTAATAGGCAGTTCAGGCCACTCTAACTTTGTATTTGACATTCTTTTTTTTTATTATTTCCTTGTGTTTACACGTACCTGTATGTTCTTTTCCACTTTGTCCCTGTCCTCAAGGTATCTGCTCTTTTCACTATACTCCAGCAGTAACTTATCATATGCTGTGGGTTCCACATTTTAGTTTTCTGCTGCCTAAATAATATTTAGGCAATTGATCTCTTCACTGGAATACTGTGTGTACCCCACTTAGAAGTGATCAACCTCTTGAGTTGTAACCTCTGGAGCAGACGTCCCTGCTCGAGGGGAGAAGGTCCAGCACATCTGGGGGAAGTGTACAGGATTCTCTGTGATCAAAGCTAGGACCAGGCTTTTATACAACAAACTGATTGGCTGTTGTCATTTCACTACTTAGCCATACCTTCAAAATCTTCTGTTGGAGAACAAAAAGGAAACAAAAACCAAGAAAATGTTTTCTCTCATTTTCTTTAATTTCTCTCTCTATTTTTGTGTGGTCTCTGTTTGAGGTCTCTGTTCTTCAACACAGCAGAGCAGCCAGCACCACGGATATCAACTTGACCTTCTCTTTGAACTGGTAACCACCTTGAAAGTGCTGAGTTTTCTGTGCCCTTTGCATGGAAATTCAAATTGCATGTTAAGGGCAGTGAAGCTGAGACACACAGAATTATTTAAGTCAAAAATGGAAACTGAGGCAGGGACATTGAGGCAGAGCATCCAGCTACAAAGCCAGAGTAATTTTTCTGGCATGCAAAGAAATTTAAGGATGTTTTTCTATAGTTTGATGGGGCCTTTTCTGGGGGGTGCTTGTTAGACCACATCTTCTCTGTTAGTACTCTTTGCCCAAAGAATGTGAGCCCTCTTCCCTGAATACTACCATACATCTGGGGAGGATACCATTCCCTGTCCTGTGAGGTGTATTTAGCCAACTGTTTGTACTAAGGTGGAGAAATGAAGGAAAATAGATTTATTTTGAGAAGAGAATAGTTGTTATCTGGAAACTTTCCCTCTATTCTAGTGCAACCTCTTAAAATTCATGTTTTAGTGCTGATTTTCACTGAATCACAGAATTGCTTTGGTTGGAAAGCACTTGAAGATCAAGTACAACTACATGTGAATGTCATGAACCACTGATGGGCATGTAGTTGTGCTGTCTTCCATGGATCTACACTGCTTTCTGGTAGCTGAGGATCTGTCATGTGCCATGTGTATCCTAATGTTATAGATTTATTCTCTTCAGGCAGATTCTTTTTCTTTCCATACATCTATTATTTCTATGAAAAAAAAAAATCATAGGATTGTACTTGGTTCATAATGAGGTACACATTGATTTTTTCAATTCTGCTTCTAAGTTAAAAAAAAAAAAGCTACAGAAGCCCTTCACTGAAGAGTTATTTATGCTACAACAGCTACTGCATGAGGAGTTTTGCTCTGAAGTTGACGTGATTATTGGTGAGTTTTGTTGTCTCTACACTGTTGAATAAACTGTTCTCAGTGTTTAAGTCTTCTGGTTAAACTCTTGTTTCCTGACAGCTCATATAGATTTTGAACTGTGCTGGATGATGTTTTGTCACACTTTTTGTTTTTTGTTGATTAAACTGTTTAAAAAAACACAGGAAACTTGCAAACGTACAAAAATCCCTTGTTTCTCAAAATTGGTTTCCAACCCAACCCCCTCAGATCAATTATTCTGTTTTCATGGAGAGGTTACCATGCCACTGTATCACTGAAATATGTGAATTTTAAGGTCAGTTTTCACAGAATCAGAAACTAAATGACGCAATACATTTGCCTGAGATTCTAGATTGTAAGCAAATGGAGAATTAATAAGCTTGCACAAGTAGTAATTCATACTGCAAGATACCATGGCTGACTTGAAAGGTTTTATGTCACCTGGCTATCAACTGGGTAACAAATCAAATAAACCCAAGCTAGAAATGTTTTGCATTGAACTTTGTGCTCGTACTCAACTTCTAATATTAATACTGAGAAACTGATACCTGTCTTGCAAAGCAATTTAAAATGTGAATAACAAATATTTCAGTAACAGGGAACTGATGGTGAATAATAAATTTTATCAAGACTGATGTAAGTTATTTAGACCCTTGAGAATGTGTTTACACAGCAGAGGACAGTGCAAGTGATGGCAACAAGGCTACTATGGCTAAGAAATACTGAACCAAATTCTGTCTTAGTTAAGCAAAATAGTTATTGTGTTAGTGACTAGAGGAGTTGGTAAGTTACATGTTACTGTAGAAATGAGGTGTAAGAAGGAAAAAGCTTGGAGTACTTAGTACCTTAAATTTAATCCATAATCCTTTAAATCAAGTAATAAATTTATACAAAAGAAAACCAAGAATCCACAAAAATGGGATTTGCAGCTTCATGAATATATTTTTGTGGTTAAGAACCTGCACCAAAACAACATTCCCGTTCAGGTAATGTTTTTAAGGAGTAAAAATAATAGTAATTATGTAAGTACAGGATGAGTCAATGGGAAAAGTGGATGATCCACCCTTGAGGGGAATGAAATTCATCATGACTCAAGTGCCTGAAATGCTGAGCTTCTATTTAAACCCTGTTTTTAACAGGGAGAACAATGACAAGCAGTTGAGCATTTAGGCCACACTCTGAAGCCTACTGAACTTGACAAATCATGCTTATTAATTTGAATGTGTGATGAGTTAACTTCATGGTTAATAAAGGTAACGACCTAAGAAAAGAAGCAGATATGAAATGCAGCCTTTCAGCCTGCTGATGTCAACAGGACAGGACCTAGCTGATTAGCTCACCAAACCTCTTTCTCACCTATTGACCATTTAGATCTTTAGTTACCAGATAGACTGATTTAAATAGGACGTGGGGCTTTACAAATAAATATATTGATGAGGAAATGACTCAAGGTTTTAAAAAATTTATAGTAAGGAGCATAGAGGAGGGTGTGCCTGAATTCATAAAGTTCTTACACAGCTCTAAGGCATGGAGTATTTCATGATGATAATGCTCTTAGACACAGAGGAACACAGCCACCTGCTCTTGAGAAAAGTACCCAGCTTCAAATAAAACTCTTGTACTTTGACTAGAATCTAAACTCTCTAAAATTTTCTTGTTTTCTAGTTGTCTGGTTTTTGCAGCTTTGCAGAACTTCTGTTCAGAAAAATAAAACCGAATAATTAGAATACTTGAATTTAACAATGAAGGTGCTTTTAATCTCCAGTGCTTCAAATGTAAATCATGTAGGACTCCTTTCTCCAGCAAAAATAGTTTAAGTAGAAAATCAGATCTCCATGTCAAAACTTTTCCTTTTTCACTCAAAACAAAACTCCCAGATGTGAGTGCTGTAACCAGGGGAGGACAGTTAATTTTTGTGGTTTACCACAGTGTCTACCAACCATCAGAGAATGAGGACAGTGAGAAACTTGGCATGAAATAAGTGGCAGATTGTTGTCTATATCACCTGTATGACAGCTCCTGTGACTCAAACTGGACATTGAGTAAACTGCATCTTCAGAAGTTATATGAATTCCTACTTGACTCACGTGAAAGGATTTCTTTGTTGCTTCATTGATCTATTTGACTCTTTCTGCAGTACAGCGCTGACTTGAGTCTTCCTGGGCAGTGTAATAGGCTAATAGATGGACTAACAGATACTTTAATAACAGAGATCAATGCAGCTTGTCCTTGAGAGTAGTGTGTCCTACAATAACCAGGGGATGTGGGAACAGGCAATGACATGGTCAATCTGCAGAACAAGACTTGGAGATGGAGGAAAGGGATGGGGTTTGTCAGTGACACAGGCCACTGGGCTGAGCACAGGGTTATTGACCTCAGGCTCAGTGTCTTGCAGAACAGAAGTAAATGAGTGCAGGGACATAGAGCTTCTCACACTGAATTCCCTGACTTCTCAAAATGTACAACTTTAAACTAGCTCACAGCATGTAATATTTTTTTTTTAAGGAGGTTTATTATTATTATTTTTAGAAGCACTGTATTGACTTTGCTACAGGCAATAGGTAGAAGGATAATGGCACTCTGTCTTGAGAAAAGTTTGTTAGCATTCAGTTACAGTAAATTATTGCTATTAGCATTCAGCTGGAATAAGTGATTGCTGCCAAGAGACAGCTATACTGCAAGCTCCTCAGCTGTTCTATTTAGGTATTATGGCACAGAGTTAAAGATCCTTTCAAAATCTTGCATTCTCTTCTTGGGTGGGGGGAAAATTGATATGTTTAAATTTTTTGGAATAAATGAGAAGCTATAGTAACCTCAGCAGCAGGTAAACAAGTGATGCTCTAGGTAGTTTTAAATTAATCACTTGTATGCTGCTTAGGAGACAAGGATGGTGACAGGTTAGAGAAGACATGTGGTTGCTTGTGACTTTCTAAATGTAATAACAAGCTGGCACCTACAGACAGAAATCACTATGATCAAATTTTATTCACTGTTGAAACAGCAGGAAATTTACTGAAAATAATAAAGGTACTGAAATGTACAGGGTTTTTTCACAATATTTCAGAAGCTGCTATGAATTTAGGAAAAATGTAGGTACACAGTTCACATGTTTTCCATAATTATGTTGCTATTTACTTGTAACTAGTCTGAATTTAAGTCGTGTTTCTTTGGTTATTTCTGTGCAGGCTTTGATCAAAAACTTCTGTGTGGGGACACCAGGGAAGAACTGAAAGTAGACTCTGGTACATAAGTAAACCTGAAGGAACACTTCAGGCTTGCAGGAGGCAATATAGAGAATAATGCAGGATTTCTTTAATAATTCAATATATAAAAAAAATATATATTGGCTTAACAAGACTGTATACAATTTGAGGATTTAACATTATCTTTTAGGGACATGCTTACCTTTTTGACCTGGGCAAGAAAAATCTGAGTTACTCAGAGCTATTTCAGTGTACAAGCTCATTTAAACTTTCTTCCAAAACAAAATCTGTGTTCTTGAAATCAAGACTAAAGGTCTTTCATAATTGTTCAAGAGTTCTTCCCTTTCTATAATATTCCAGCACATTCTGTCAAATGCCTATGCTCTCCATTTTTTAGAAATACTGTAGCTTGTATTGCAAAGTTAATTCACAGCCTGCTCAGTTTATACTTGAAATTCACCAAATCAGCCATGAATCAGTATTGACTTCATTTTACCCACTGTGTCTTTGAAAAATACTGAGTTTGATGTCTTGGGTAATTCTGGAGAGCCATAAGAATGCACAGAGAGGGGGAAGAGCTACTGTTTCTAAGCCATAACCTCTTCCTAAGAGGCAAAACTTCATTACATATTTGCTCTCCTTTAACTCTTACCTTGGCCTTTTCAACTGGCTGTTAAATTTTGGATATTAACTCTCACTATGTTCAGTTTATGACCTTCTGAGTACCTTCTGTGGAGGAGCCTATAAGTTTGGATATTTTTTTTTTTTCAAGGAAACACTGAGTCTGACAATTCCCCTTAACTGAACAAATGTAAAACTAGACCTTTTGTCTCCCTTGCCTGTGTCTGCTTCTGAATAAATTCAAATTTTCAGATGCAGATGGAGTGCTAATAGCTTCACTTTTACATCTGTAGTTTGTTATCACTGGAGGCTCTTTGAAGAGCCAGCAATACGTTTTAAAATTTAGTAGCTTATGCTATTATTTTTTTTATATATATATAAATATATATTATCTATAAATATATATATATCTATAATAGCTTATGCTATTATATTTTCTGAAAACTAACTGCATTTTCTCTCTAGATGTTAAATCAATCTTATTTTGCTTTTCAATTTCTGATGTAATAACTAAAAAATAGACATTCACTGGCTCCCAGTGTGTACTGCTTCAGGTACAACTGCAGCAGATGTACTTGTATTTGCCTTGTAATACTGGTTATTTGAATAAGCTGGGAAAGGAAAATAAGGGCATTAAAAGAAATCAGGTGCCAAAATTCCTTTTTGCTAGACAGCTGTTCCTGGTTTCCATTTTACCCACAGACTTAATTTTCATTTCTGGTAACCCTTAGGATGTGGCCTTTTTTCACTGTCTTGAGGGGTTAAAATTGTTGCCTATGTTTTTTTGTTTGTTTTTTCCTAGTAAAAATATCAGAAAACCTACAAGGAGACAGATGGGCATGAAAAAACTTATTGTTCATTCTTATCATTTGGAGAAGTCAAAAGTATCTGGTGTGTGTGAGGACTGATCAAGGTGGCATTAGTGGATGCAGTGATTAAGTAATCAGTCTTGCTTTTGATGCAAACCCAGGAGTATGCTAAGAGCATACTTATGGTGATGAACAGCAGATCATTACTGATGAATTAGTGTATTTATTTCACCACAGTGAAAGACATTTTATAAAGCTGTGTCTCCAGGCCTAAAGTTTGCAGTGTTCTCTTTATAATGTTCTGGGGCTTGGGTTGTTTTCAGGCATAGTGTGTAGTATGATTCACTTGCCAATTTGCACTAGCAGTGTTGCAAATATCACCTAATTGTTAGGTTTGAGAGGCTATAGCAAATCCTGTCGCTCTTTTGTCTGGGTTTTTTTGGTCTTTAATCTTATGGTAGCTTATTACATGTGGTAAAGTAAGTTGCTTGACATGAAGAGCAGTCCAGAACTGAGTGGTTGTTGATGTTATAACTTAATAAATAGTGTATGGATGCTGACATCACGTCTGTGTGATACTGGATTCCTAATTAAGAGATTAAATGTATTTTTTAATGCACATAATTTCTGTCATTTGATGATAGATACAGGTTTTTGTCTGGGAATTCTATATAGACAATAAGGTGAACTTTTCCTTCAAAAAAGTAGGGGGGGCAGGTTGAATGACTAAAGTCACATAAAAAAATCAGATGCTGAGATAAAGCATGGATAGCAGCAAGTGAAAGCAAATTTGAAAATTTGAACTATGCATAGATGAGAAATGTCCCAACATGAGTTGTACTGTCCCATTATGAAAAGCATAATCTATGAGTAGCAGTTAACTTCATTCTCCTTTGCAAATTATGAAATAATTTTAACTTGTAAGAGGTCTCTCAGCTGGAAGTATGCAGCCTTGTTTGGACATGCACAACAGATAACTGGACAATGTATGGATGAGCAAGAAAAAATAATGTATACATCAAAATAGTCTAAAGCATCTGTTTTTATCTTGTGTTAAAAATCTATTTTTTTTAAATGTGATCAGAAGGAGGGCTTCAACATTTTTATACAACATTTCATCTTGGACACAAGCTTACCAGAAGAAATGTTCCTTTAAGCAGGCAAATAAGCGCAAGCACCAAGGAGATTTTTTTATAGTGGCAAAGTTCAGTTCCATTACTGAGAAAATGAGAACTTGACTCTGCAATCAAGTCAAAATGTGCTGACTGCAGCAGTGTCCCCCATATGTAGTGGAAGACTTTTAAAGGAAGAAAGTTTTAAAGTAGTTTTCTTTGTGTGCCACTATGAAGTAACTTCAGGCAGATTTGCCCACTTCAAAATAGATTATTCTGGTTTGCTTTTTAAATCGGAAAGATTTGTAATGTTTGTTTCCTTCTTTAGTTTGATAGTGAGACCTACTTCCAGAACAGATGAATCTTCCAAGTAAGAATTGCTATAAGGTTACTTTCCACTTTGTGATAACTGTGGGCACTTTGCAGGGAGTAGACACAGACCAATTCCATTCCATCTGTACTGTCACAGACGTAGGAATAATGCATGTATTGGCTACACTAGAAAATGTAACAAACATCATCTCTAAAGTTGGAATGTGAGTTGATAGAAAAGTGACAACCATTTATTTGTTCACAGAAGACTTTAAAAAAGGCTTAAAGCTTGCAATGTCAAAACCAAAACAGAACAGCAACACTCTAAGGCAGCTGAGGAAAAAATATCTAGTAGTGGTAGCACTTGTGTTAGGGTGTTAATTATTAGTGGTGTATATATACTCATATAGACAGCTCCTTAGGAACTGTGTTTCCAACTGTTGTATTTCAGAAAGACTTTTATACTGGTTTAGAATAAATGCTAAGAGTTACCATGCTGCAGTTATGGTCTTGGATATAAATGATCTCAAACTGCACAGTAGAGTTTTCATATGACAGATGTATTATGCAATGGCATGGTCCTGAGCAAACAGGATTTATGACTGTGAAGGTCAGCAAACTTTGTAAGAGTTTCTGTCTAATTTGAAATTTATTGTGCTTATCTAGGTTGCTCTGACTTCCAGATGGGTTATAAACGGTAGTGTACAGATGTTCTGACAGATTGTAATGCACATTACCTCTTAGGTTATTTTAATTAATTAATAGAGATACAAGATTGTTATGAGATCAGTATGAAAGAGCTTTGATTCCAGAATGTCCTTCCTCATCAGCCCAAATACAGATTTAAAAATGTACTCTTCTACAACAGCATGAATAGGAGGGTATAGATACACTGACTTGATGGTTGAATGCACTTTATAATGCATTTACAATTGGTAGCCTTGTTGGCAAGCAGGCTTCTCCCAGGCAACCAAAACCTCTAATTCAGTTGCCCTAAACAGTTTAGAGAAAAACAAGATTGAATTAATTATCTGTGACTGATGCATCTGAATGTAAATTTGCGTATCAGAGTCCTTCTAAAAGGGCTTTCTACAAGCAGTGAGCACCCAGATTTTCTGACTCAGGGCATTTTACGTATTATTAATCATGAGATTTTGCAGCCCCATAAACTGGAGCTAGCATGTCCAGATATTATCTGTTCATCATCACAATGGCTTTGTTAGACTCCCAGAAAATGAAGGAAGTGTAGGATATACTCCGCATTGCTTCTCTTGGTAAATTGTTTTCCTACCAGCTGCAACTGTGTTCTGGCACCACTGCCTCTTAGGGGTCAGAAATATTGTGGGTTATTGTAATGGCTTTGGCTGGGACAGAGCAACTTTTCACAGGTAGTGTGGGCTCAGGTTTTGGATTGGTTCTGAGTGGTGATAACACAAGGGCTGCTGAGCAGTGCTGACAGACTCCAAGCCTTATCTGCTGCCCATCCTTAGGCTGGGGGTGTGTGTGTGTGATAAATTCAGAGGGGACACAGCTGGGACATCTGACCCCAGCTGGCCAGGGGTTATTCCGTGCTGTGTGATGCCACAGTCAGCAGGAAAAGCGGGGGGGAAGCAGGAAGAGATGTTCAGACTGAGGGCATTTGTCTTCCTGAGGAACCCTTAGCATGTGATGGAGCTCTGCTTTCCTGGAGGTCACTGTGCACCCGCCTGCCACTGGGATCTCATGAATGAATTTCTTCCTTAAAAGTCAGAACAAGCTAAATATTATATCTGAAGTTTCTGCACTACATATCTTTATCTTGTAACTAAAGATTTACCGTGTTTTGGATCCTGCAGACATTATTTATTTAGTGCAATTTTCTTAAAAATCCTGAAGTGCCAGCATGAATCTATTTAAGTATAAAACTGTCCCAGAGAACACATGTTGTATGAATATAGTAATGCTTAAATGTGCCAAAAAGGCTTAATGTTGGTATATAGTAACTCTTGATTGTAAATTTAATAATTTTTAAAGTTTTATATTAATGGAGAGTCAGTTTGGTTTGACTTCCCAAGTATGTAGATGTTTTTTTCATACATAAAAACTAAAGTGAGGGTACACTAAATGGCATTTGAACTAATACTAATTGGTACTTGCTAGAAATACTTATGCTTTGATATTGAAAGCTTAAGTCCTGCCTCAATGTCTGTACTTTAACAGCATTCTACACTGGGAATTGCCTGACATATGACATTTTCCTGAGGCAAAATCATTGCCCTTTAGAATGACTTCTATCTACCTCGGGAACAGAAGTGACCAGTGACAGAGAAGTCAGTACTCAAGGCAATGCCTGGGAAGGTTTTGACTACTGAGAATTTTCCACGTTACTTCCTGTTTCACTGTTAGTTTTTGTTAGCAGAGGATGCTCCACTTTGCCCCAACACGTAACTGGTATTCCTGCAAGGAAATTCAGGACATTGTTGTACCTTAGAGTTGAGCCATGTGATCCCTCCCAGTAAGCTAACTAAACATGAAGAAACAAAGTATTGAACATATCGTGTTGCTGAGTTAGAACTTTGAACTTGAAGGAGCAACAAAACCAGGAATACTATCGTATTTTTAATGCTTGCTTACAAGTTGTTTTTTCTGTTTCCTCTAATGTTCAAGATAAGAAAATTACTTAATGCATGCTCATTAGATTTAAATGCTTAGCCAAAAGTCCACAGAAATGCATTTGCAATTGAAATGTAATTTGCAGCAAATAGAACCCTCTCACGTTGTGCAGTGTTGGTTATTTATATGAAGCACCTAATTAGAAATGTAAAAAATTACATTGCATTGCTCAGTTTATTAGCACCTCACACTATGTTTTGAACATGGAACACTTGTGATAACTACTCCAAATTAGATTCATGGACTTGGAATTTTTTGCTAAGGGATAAGATAGAACATGTCAGTTGATGAAGGAACTAGATGGTAGCTTGAGAAGGAAAAGAGGACAAAGTAACTGACTATGGGTCATAACAGCTCTCAAGGAAATAAGAATTTTCAAGCTGTATGTTGGCTGACTGTGCTTCTTCAGTAACAAAACAGCAAACATCAGATTGCAATTAGACTTCAAACTCCACATTAGGCTCAGGTGGCTGCTGGGAACTTTATTTTGCCTTTGTTACTCACTAGATACAGTTATGAGGAACACACTCCAGCAGGAAAGCAAATTTTATTCTTTTATTTTTGTTCCCTTCTTTCCCTGCTGCTGCTTCTACTAATCTTTTTTTCTATCCTTGCTCTTTGAACTCTGAGAACTGATTTGGAATTTGATCTCTACGTAGGGGGGCAGGAAAAGAGTTGGTCTTCTCTGAGTCCAGGCAGGGTGTAGTTTAGCCAGTTGTCAGTCTCAGCCAGAGGACCATATCCACATTTAGCTACTGTCCATCAGCAAGTGCAGAGATCTAGGATAGATCTTTGACCTCAAGATAACCTAAGGAACTCACCCATATGATTGCAAACAATTGACTGAATGGAAGAAGTAGGGAACTTTCTCAGCCTAAAGAGGAAGATGACAAATTCTCTGAAGTCACAAGGAATTATGAGCTTAAAAATGGAAGTGGAGTTTCAGATTTGATAAATGACCTTTCTTTTAAGACCAACAAAATGAAGCATGGAAATGGTGTCTTTGGATTCTCTGTTCCTGCTAGTCTTTAAGAACAAATTAGAAAAAAAAAATGTTTTGCAAATATGTAGCTAGGCATAGGTGATCCTGCTTTGGAGCAGGAGAACTAACTACACAACTTACTCTCTTCCTCCTTTGCTACTTTTACTATGTTATAACTCTAACATTGATTTTGTTTTCATTGTTCTGATCAGGGTTTTTCCCCACACACACAGGGGTTTTCCCTGCTTTGCTCTATTCTTTATCAAAACAATTAATTTCTTAGTGTCTCGGAGGAATGTTCCTAAAACTTTAGAGGCTTCATATCTGTGAGGGTAATGGTAGACTTAGAAAATCATGACTTTTTTCACACACATTTTTCAAATGCACTGAAGAGTTGATATAGTGTATGCAGATGGTTTGAAAGGAGACAATTAGTATTCCCCAAGACCCTTTTTCCCCCAGATGGATAGTGATATTTCTGAGGCAAAAGGAGTAAAGATGTGTAGGCTTTCTTCCTGATAGGTGTCTTTGCCAGTGAGTGAGTTTTAGTGGGAACATAACAGCTCTGAATTTGGCAGCTACATCTGTCTATTTATATACTGTACCAGCTATGGTCATCTTGGTGCTGTGTGGGATGTTGTATGAGTGGGCTAGCAAAAAGCTATCTTTTATGATAATGAAGTATAACAGCTTGGGAAAATGCTTTTCGGTGGAATTGTCTGGACTTAAAACAAGCCAAGCACATCAAAGGAACTAAATCCCTGACAAGGGGTTTGAAAAATAGGTCTGGGCACACAGAGGAACAAAAATATAGCAAACTTAGAAGGGAAGTCCAACAGATCATGTCCAAAAAAAAAAACCCAAAAAACAGCATGAGCATGGACACCTCTCTGTAGAAGTCAGTTACTGCTTTACTGAATGCTTTTTCTTAGAAGGGTGTGAGTTTTCTGTCAACCATTCCTCCTACACAGCTGCTATTTTCTCCCTATTTCTGTTTTTAATAAATCTCTTTGAAAATACCTATTGAGTCTCAACTGGCTTGCATGGTTTGTCACCTTCAAGAGAATAAAATCTTTTTATATGTTGGAGAAAGTAATAATAAAGGGTGAAGGCTTGGAGCTGGAAAGCTGATATCTTTGTTGTTTTCTTAGGAGACTTCAAAAACAAAGGAGTCATAAATGGGCAAGGAAACAGTTAGGAAGAGGTCCAAAAGCAGCAAACTACACTTCTTGAGAAGGTAGCTCTAGTAAAATTACTGCAGTTTTGATCAAGGAGGTGAATTTAGTAAAATTTTTGCATCATGCCCTACAGTATTTTTGTCTCCTAAAGTAGAAGTGATGCTTGAATTAAAAATACTTGAACATTAGCAGTGCAATGAGGGAGACATCTAAGTATGCCACCCTCCTTAAACAAAAAATATATCAACCACAGAACTTGGTTTTAAATCTCTACTTCATTAGCTTGTGCTATTTCTGGGAAAATGGATAAAAAGAGAACTTGAAAAAAGCAAGTTAGAAAATGGATTTGCTGTGTTATTTGGAGTAGTTCTGGCTGTGCAGAACTGAACAGGAAAACTGTCTTTATTAATCCAGTATGTTTTGCTGAGCTGCTTTTTAGATCTACCAGCCAGCAATGCATAACTGCTGCTCTTGCCAGCAATGCATAACATTTAGTGTGATTGTGCTTATGTGTAAGGGCATTGTACTTCATCAGTTAAAGCAACACAATTGAAAAGCTTTTCTTTATATGTTCTCATTGCTTCTATTATATTCTGCCTGAAATCACATCCTACTCTTTTCATCCAATAGTTTTTAAATTCATATCCATTCTGCTACAAAAGTATTTTAGGCAACTTTCCAGAAGTCTTTTAAATTTTTATTTTTTTTTTGTTTGGCAGTGCTTATTGGTGATTTCTTCAGTAGGTCCCTTTCTTCTATCCTGCATCAGCAATGATTTTTAATACCTAGCTGTGACTGGGCACTTGGCCCAAAACTTTTGGTCACTTTAAGTGGCCTGAATTTCAAATCTGAAGTAGAAGTTCAGTGGAAGATGTGGGTCTCAGAAGCTAAGAAAGGTGAAGGCAAAATTATCTATCTTGGAGATAGGTTTTCATCTGAAAAAAATATATATTTTTTGTCTCTACAAATCCCTGTAGTGACTTGTCTTCTTGACTACAGTCCATTTTGTACTGGGAGTTCCAGACAAGGCACCAACAGACCTGTCAATACTCCCTTGCCCTTTCTAGGTCACTGACAGCTCAGTAACTTGTGAATGTTTTTTTTTTTTTATATTTTTTTTTTTTCCCCCTCTCTAATGGATTTGCACATAGTTAATTACAAAGGGCCATTTTCCTGGACTACAGCCAGGGTGTAAAGCTCTCTGAAAACCAATTTTCTATGTGTCTGAACTTCTTGCTCCCAAAAGGTGAGCACTGTGAAGTTTGCAGTTCATCCAAAGAGCAGATCTTAGCAGTGCCATTTTCTATAGACCCAACCTATGTGAACCCTGACACGGAGGATCAGCCCTTTGGAATGAAAGGTTAATTAAATGTTTTATGCTTTTGAGTCCTAGTTTTTCTAGCAGTAGTGCTGATTTAGTCACATGGCAAGTTTAAATAAAGCCAACTTGCCTGCAGCAGCACTTACCATGTATCTCCATTATCTTTTGGGAGCCTGAGCCCCAGAGTCTGCAATTCAGCTGGACTTAGTTTAGTCTATTTTCTACTGAAAAATTGCCTTCAAGTTTGAAATACCCACATTGTGTGAGGCAACTTAGGACCAGTGGAGATACTATGGAGATGAGTCTTGTGTCAGAAAAATGCTTTGTCAGTAGTAGGATGTAAGGAGTCAAAATGGTTGAAACGTTTTTGAGTATTATCTTTGGCTTGAAAGTGGAGAAAGGAAGCATAATAGATTTGTGGTCAGGTGTATTTAATGACATAACACCATAATATTTTGGAGAGAGAAAGCTGAACAGGCTATCCACAACAATTTGTTTTTATATTTAAGAATTATGCTGCTGGTTTACTGAGGCTAAAGCTCCTGACACTGGTACAGTATTGCTGATAAATTTTCAGCAATTAGCCTTTGAAAAACCTTGGGCAGACTCTCAATGCACTTTCATGGGGTTGAGAGTGTGGGGACACAGCTGTGAAACCTGACTGTTTTCCCTCTGGAAATTTTGAGGTGATTTTGCTCTGACATCCACCAAAATGAAAAGGTTTATAAACCAGAGGTTTTTGAAAAAGTCATAACCCACGATAGCACAGTTGTTTCTAGAGTCTCAGTCTTAGGAGAGGTGGCTCTGACATAATAGCTACTATCCTGCAAGAGGCACCAGCCTCAGAACAGTGAAATAACAGAGATATGATGGATGGTTCCCTTTTCAGGAAATAGAAATTTGGAGCTTCATGAATGCACTTACTAGATAATGGGGAAAAAAAAATTTCTAAATATTTTAACTTCTAACTAGAATAATATATCCACTCTATTTGCCTCTCATATACTGCCTCTCCATAATCTCTTTTTGCAAATTTGATTTGGTTTGTGTGAATGCTGATTAAACACAAATTTTGATATTGTATCAAGAGTCCTATAATAAAAACCTGATGTTAAGTAGGAGAAATAATTTACATAGGTCAGATCACACAGTCAGGAGTTAAACTAATCTGAGTTGGATCACATTGTGAAGACTTGAATAGTCCAGTACACATTCTGAGGGTTCTTTATAGGCTGAATTCACAGCTTGTAATAAATTGATAAAATGGGTGGTTTTCAGGGAGAAAAATGGCAAATAAGTGAATTATCACAATGCTTATGTTCCCTCCATAAGGTCGCCACAAAATTTATTCAATGATCTGCCTGTAAGGAAAGATGAATTTATTTCAGTAGTGATTTTTAGATAAGGTTGCCTATATCAAGGCTAGAGAAACTGTTGTGAGTTTACTGAATTAACTTATTTAAGAGTTTGAAGTAATCAATTAATATGCCATGCACACAGATTTTTAGGTTAATGAGGGAAACTAGGGAAGTTAAATAGTGAGCAGACTGTTTCCTGATGCTAGAATAAGCAATATGGATATTTTAGGGCAAATCTGCAACAATTTCTTGTGTTTACCATAATAAAAATTTATCAAATTATTTTATTATTTTACATTTACAGGGGCAACTGATGCCATTTAGTTGCACCATTAATCCTATGCAATGTAAGTGTAACATTATAATCTTAAATGTGTTAATTACCACTACAGTAATATTTTTCCTTGGACTTTTGTATTCAAATGACTCAATTTTAGACACCTTATAGTTACCAGAAAAAGGAGAAGCAAAAAAGAGCAATCTATTGTTCACCTAAACTGGAGATTTATAAAAAGATCTTAAAGTTTCTGTATTCAGAGTACTGGATCAGATTGCTGTCTAAGCTAAGAACTTTCAGATGTGTGTGGTCTGAGTTTGGCACTTCAAGTGTGCTCTGTGTGCAGGATGACAATTCAGGACATTACTTCTGCCACAGACCTTGGAGTAGAAAGGTACATAGAGTCAGACCACTCTGTATTTAGCAATGTTAAATTACAATACAAGGGAGCAATAGTTATAACCCTGATGATGTTTTCTTCAAGAGAAAATTGAAAACCAGTATGTCTGCAATGTTAGATACTGATGTCAAAGCTTCAGGGAGCTGTAGAAGTAAAAGAAAAATGTAAACCAAAACCATAGTGTGATCTTGGAGTCTTTGGAACCATCACTGTCCAAATGATGCTTCATATTTCTGCAAAATGAAACAATATTTGAGACAGTGGTGGGTACTGTGAGCTTTTCTCCCATTTGTGGAGGGTTTTTGTTCCAAACAGATCAACACTAAAGTGCAAGATCTTTTTCACATCCCAGTGGAAGAAATAGGAAGACACTTTGCTTCAATCTCAGGCAACAGCTATGATAGGTTAAGAAAACAGGACCATTGGACCCAGAAGAACCAGAACAGAACCCAGAAGGGGAGAAGCAACCAAAAACTTAAAATATGAAACCAACAATTAAAATCACTGTAGACAAAAAGATAATGTTGGCTTGAGGCAGCTCACTTTGTACTGTGTGGCCACAATACACAAATGTTCATGTTCCACTGCAGCTTCCAAGCTTCAAGGTGATTCTGAATACTAAACAGGAGGTTTCTTTCCACTGAATACAAGATATAACCTGCTCTGTCCTCTACTATTAGTGAAACTTGTTATGATTCCATTTTGACAATATCAGTACAACATCAGCAGGTCTGATAAGAGCTAACTTGTGATGGAACTGGGAACTCTTAAGCTCCCATGCATTGTAACAGACCACTGGTGTCATCTAACATATGAGGGAGGTTCTTATACTTTTTAATTGCAATAGTTGAGGTACAAGGTTCTGTATCATGTTGCCTTCAAGGTAATCCCTTGGCAGACTTGCACATTCAGACATGCAGTATTAACATGCTTTTATTCACAGCAGTTTTGTTTGCCCTTCTTCCCCCCTCCCACAAACATTATTAGAACTCTGTATGAATTCAAGACACCAAGGAAAGGGAAATGAACTTGCACTGCCTTGGTGATATAGATCTGAAATATTTTAGGCCTCTCACTGTGTCATTCTTGACTACGTGAATGGTCCCTGGGCTGCAGAATCTGATAAAACCCATTTATTCAGAGGCATTTGCAGAAAATATTAACTGCTCCTCTGAGAGGGATAACAGAATTTTCCACATATTTTTAATTAAACTGAAAAGTTCCATTTTTGCATAATAGGCTGGTTTGCTTGCTTGCTCAGTTGCATTCACTTTTTGCTCTTTTTAATTATTTCTATTTCTTATGCAAGAATCCTCTTCACACCTTCTCTTTGCTCTCTCAGCAGTTTGTTTTACAGTTTGATCTTCACTGACAGCTTTCTTTGCTGTGTTTTGGTGCATAAAGAGCAAAATATACATTTCAGTCTCAATTACTTTCATTTTAGATTAGGAAAACTGAGATACAAAGTGAGAACAAATACACAATCTTCATGAGAGAGAAAGCACAGAATCTCTAAGATCTGCAGTTTACAAACCTCTGTAAAACCTTTCATCTTTAATCCTCTTATAATGCTGAGAAGCAGGTGGAGAGATTTTCCTACTTTATGGCATAGAAAGGACAGATTTGTGACTAAGGCACAGATTGAGTCTCAGAATTATAGTGCAGTTCACATGTTTTGATATAAAACTCATATGGATGTTTTTAGGCTTCACATGGCCCGTGTCCTTTCTTTCCTCTTCTTTGTAAAGATAGAATTCCTGGGTCTATTTAGATACTATAATCTTGTAAATGGTTTCTTCTGCATCAGAACTGTTAACTTTGCTATGGTTTGAAATTGAGGCCTGATAAATCCTCCACATTTATCCATCCTGATAAATATCTCCAGTTGTGCATGTGCTGAATCCCTGTAGAAAATCAGACTAAGAGCTCACTTACTCTGTCTCCATGCCCTTACCTGAACTGAGGATGAATAAGGCAAACACACAGTAGTTTTACAGAGAAATTATATGTACCAAACAATGGACCTGTTAACAATATGAAATCTGCATTGCACAAATATTGAGCAAATTTCTCTTCAGTGCTGTGAGATGGATGGGAATCTGTTTATATTTCCCTGTGCTGGTAACTCTGAACTGTAAGCACAAATGAATATTCATCATCTTGATGGTCTGCAGACAGCAATGTATGTTTCAAGGGCAACTTCTGTAGGATTTGAAATGCATATGAATATTTTAAAAGATTCTTTTTGGTAGCTATTACATTTTATTCCTGTTATCTGACAGGTAATTCATTTTCATATTGTTCATGTTTAGTTATTGTGGATTTTTTATCTCATCTGACATTTTAGGCTGTTCAACTCATCAGGAAACCAGGTTCCTTTTCAGCTCAGAGTAACATGCCTTGCTTCTCTTTAGCCTAATTTTTGTGCATTGGGGAAGCTATGTGAGCACTCATGGAATTCAGTGGTTCAGATCTACAATATCAGTCAAGTGAAGATCTCTGCATCAGTGAAAAAAGTGAATTTGTGATGGTTTGACAAAAAAACAGTTTGGTTTCTTTTTATTCCCCAACTTGGCAGATTATGGAATCTATGTAGAACTTCTGTCAGGTGTCTAGAATGTCTACAATTTCTGTCTCCCTGATATTTTTGCATTCTGTCTTAGAAGGTGTAGGTATCTTCCTATTGTCCAGTGGGTTTGCATTCATTTCATGTTTTTAATTCCCCTTTAAAGAAAGCTTTCAGAAGTACCTTTTCAGTTCTACATGGCCTTCAGATATGCATTCAGTTAGTCTTAGAATGGGCAAACTCGGGGGGTGTGAATAAAAAATTCCATATAATCTGTAGAGTACCCATCCTTGGTTTCATTGGTAACAACAGGAATTTCTCACAAGATTGCTTGTACAAGTTAATTCAAGATTCAGTTGGTGTTACTAGCTGAGAGTGATTGCTTTAGAGGAGGATTCTGGTTGCTTCTTGAAATAGAAAATCTTATCATTATGTAACAACATTAGCCAATAATTAGGGAATCATGATGGGGTCAAAGAGATTAAAAACTGGTATTTTTTGCTGCCTATGGGTGAGTTTTTCTGACATGGAAGATCACACTTGTTGGCAACTAGGTTTTGTTAATGTGAGGTAAACAGGATTTTTAGATTCAAAAAAGTAGGAATAAAAAAGGTGATCAAAAAAGATGATATATACCCAAATAGTATTTTTCCTATGACGTGGTAGAACAAACACTTTGAGGGTATGAGTGAGACAGGAGGTAATTAATATTGTTACCTTTTTATGCACCTTAACATCTAACTTTATATAAGGTAATGTGTCAGAGTGAGAATATATCACTGAACTGCTCATTTTTTAAATTTTCTACCTGTCTGGCAATCTGGGAAGAGGAAAAAGTAATTGATTTATAGAAAACCTTGTAACTGTTTCCTACACTTCTTTTTTTCTAATCTTTGTATCTCTGTCATCTATCTTTCTGAGTTTGGATGTCACCAGCAAAACCCCTGACCAAATAGAAGTCACAACAAACAGATGGTCCTATAGTTTTGCAACCCATTTTGTAACACAAGTTACATTATTCTTCTGCAGTTGTACTTGTGTGGTAGATCTCATTAGGGCTTTTTCTGGGGACTTCTGTGCTTATACAGATGGGAGTGTGGGACCTTAACATAAATTACAACAATGGACATGTAGCAGAAAGTGAGTAGGTCCTTTATCATTTTTAAGGCCATTTTTTCCACAGTTTTCAAAAATACAACAAGGAATTGTCAGTGTTTTCTCTAGCAAACTCTGGAGAAAAAGTGAAAGCATGACTTCTGGTGGTTACTTAAATGACTAAGTGGGAAGTCTCCAAGTTATGGGGTTTTTTACTATTCTCAATTGCTTTCTTAAGCTTTGGTTGTCTAAGCATGCTGAGTAACAGGTAAAATAAGATTAAATTTTAAAAATTTAAAATGTTTGTTTAAGGAGATCTTGAGAGAGAGGACTGGTGTCTTTCTGAACAAGAGAAAAAACCAAAAACTAACAAAAAAAAACCAAGAAAAAAACCCACAAAACCAAAAAAAAAGCCCACAAAAAACCAAAACCACCCCACATCTACAGAGCTTAATATAGATGCTAACTTGCCTTCAGGTGGAGATATATTGACATATATCTGTCATATAACTCTCTAAAGGTTTTGATTTTTTTAATAATCTTAAGGGAGTGAGGAATGTAAATTTGTATTCCATTATTTTATTTTTTCAGAGCTCTAGTTCCTTCACCTTTTTACTTTTACTTGCTGTGCAATGATTATGCCTTTTTTATAAGTAAAGGACTCTGCTTTAATTCTTGGAAAAGCATCTTATTCCTTGTGAGAACTGCTGAACACCTTCAGAAACAGGCCCTTGCTGTTTCAAATACAATGCATTCTCTTTTGCTGTAGCATGAATGATTGTGATTAGCATTTTGAGCTGTATCTTGCCTACTACCAGTGGATTAAACAGGGCTTTAAAAGTTAATCATTTTGTTACTAAAACTGAAAAACTAGTACTTTTTCTTTCAGTTTCAAAATGGTCATTGTACATGTTTTCTAGGCAATATCAGAATGGAAATCCATTTATTGGAACTTTGACAAGTAATTCAGACAGGATGGAGTTATTTAGTTCTACAGGATAGAGGAATTTAATTGTTCTGTAATCCCTACACCAAAATGGTGTAGTGACCTATGGTAAATCTCTTATGATTGGTTTTGATGGTCTTAGTAATTTTCTAAACCACTAGCTTCTTATTTTTCTAGGAATTTTAGTAAGACAAATAAAGAACAGGAACTAGGCTGCCAGTACATTTCTTTTTCTTTACCTAGAAAAGTTGATTGCAGAATTAGTTTGAGGTTTTTCTATTTTAAAAGTTCCCCGAGCACCACTTTTCAGTTCTGTGAATTATTTTTTTTTCCCCAAATAGCAGGGTAAAATAAGAGTGTCTTTGGAGCATCTTTTCAAATTGTATTTTCTTTTGCACCTTATCTAAATGAATGTGGACTGAGGGCTGGCTCCTTCTGTTCCTAGGTGCCAGAGAAGTGGGAGGGGAGAAAGAAGGAGCAATATCATACTAAATCTGGTGAAATCCTCAGAAGAATTTTTATAATCTTAAATGTGCATGAGCTGTGACCTTCAGCCTGTTACATCAGCAAAGTCTGTGTGTCTGCCTGAACTTCTCAGCATTATTGATTATTCCTCTTTGTACAGGTAGAAAGAATAAACTCTGGAGGCTAAGTATATGCTTACAAAACAAGCTTGTATCCAGCTCATCCTCTAGAAAATGATAGCATAGCTTCTCTCATTTCAGGTCTGGGATGAGTTTTAAGGTTTCTAGGGAAGACGAGTGTTATATCCTTAAATTTCTGGTTAAGGACACAAATCACACAAAAAAGTCTATCAAATGGTTTTCAAATTCCAGAGATCTAACCACCAGAATTTTACTGGGCAGGGATGCTGTGTTTTTGTTCACAAGAGTTCTAGAATATGCAGCTACAGAGAAAGATGTATGCTACCATTTACAATTCAGCAATATCTGATCCCAGCTGATACCATTACTAAAAGGAGCAGCCAGAAGCTGAACAAATGTGGTGTACAGTAAGTAAAAAGATTCTTAAAGTTATGTAACTAGCATGCCTTTACTAATCACTAGTACTAGGTAATAACACCGAATCATTAATAAATTATCTCTCATTGATGCTGTACCATTCTAATCAAGTTACTATTTCCACATTGTCCTTTTGCATTGGTTTAGGAACACTGGACCCACTAACAGAAGTTGGGGGGGCTCCAGTAGCACTGGAGTAATAATTCAGGATATGCTATTGGAACACCCAGCAGCTTATACAAGCTGCACACTTTAATGAGAATAATTTTCCCATTATCTAAATTCCTTGATGGGCAGCAGAGAGGGGTCTTTAGAGAATTTTGGAAGAAAGTTATTACTTTGGTTAAAAGAATATCACATTTCTTGAGAGTTGTGTTCAGTTGTGCTGCCAGATATATTTGGGATTTGGGTTTGTATTTTTGCACACAGCTGATAGTGTCTAAGGTCAATGACAGCTGGAAGGAGGAACTGCCCTACCTTTTCTTTGAAGTGAATGCTCCAGAAGACAGAAAAGCATTTCAATGCCTAAAAATGTTTATTTTATTAAAGCACAAACTAATGTACTAGAACAAGATGACTCTTCAAACGGAACAAGTTCTGATCAACAATGGCAGATCATACAGGGCAGGTTATGTGTACTAGGAGGTTGCAAAGTGGTTTGGGTTTGGTTTTTTTTTTTAACACAGTTTTGCTTTCTACTTAGATTTGTGATTTTTAGATAATGTTCCTCCCCATGAAGCATTCTCTCAGGGAAACCATCTGGTTTGGTGGCTTGGACCTTTCTGCCCAAATGCTCTTTGGAACCTAGAGGGGACCAGAACAAATGCAGTTACGTGCCCTGCTCCCTTTTCTTTACTTACCTTGGTAACAAGTTCTAACTTAGGATGTTTCTACAGTAAAGTAAAGCTAAGGAAAATATTCTGAGAGATCAAAATTAGATTCGTATTTATAATCTTTGTATTTTGTGTTAGTACAGCTTTTTTTTTTTTTTTCTTGCAGTAGTATTTTTGCAAGAGAGGGTGTATAAATAAAGGGAGAAAAACACTTCTATAACTAAATCACTGTTTCTTAGCCTGCTCTTGCAATTTCATTTTGTTGAGTATTTTTATTCTTTAGATTTTATTTCTTCTATATACCAAGTGTTTAATCTTAAGAACAAATGCTTTGTTTTGATTCAAACGTTATAGCATTTAATAACCTACCTGCTCTTATCCCTACATAGTCTCTACTTTGTTGCTCTGACACTGCACTCGGTCCAGTACATGCTCAGCTCATGTGGATCTTTCCAAAAGACCTATCGGTACCAGGAAGGGCAGCCAAAAATGCTCAGGATGTGTTGCTTGGGGGTTAGAGGACTTACTGACAGCTGTTTTGGTGTGAGCTTTGTCTTTGCTTTCCAGAAATACTTAGAGTTTCAGCACCTCTAGACAGCACCCTCAGGTGCCTGACACCAGCAGGAGTGCTTCTATGTGGGGAGGGGATGGCTTTGGTGACATTTATGCCACACTTAGGTGTCAGGATTTGCAGACTGCTTGAATATGAGTTCTCTCTGGGCCTGTGCAACTCGGTGCAGAGAGAGACTTCACAAGAGCTGGCATCAGCTCTCCTGAAAACAAAGACAACCCTGAGATTAGCAGTTGGTCTATCTTACCTCCTTTTAGCCTTCTAGTATTGAATCAGTTGATATTACAACTTCAGCTGCAGTTTATTTACAGTAATATCTGAGAATTGAAATGGAGTCACAAATCTCATTGAAGCTGTGAAAATGGTGATTTGATCTGAATGATCCAGAACTGCTAGATCAGCAGGAAAACTATGAAATTTCAGTGAGTGTTCAGTGAGGGCAAAGGAATTGGAAAGAGCAGAAGGAAAATGTCTTTTTCCTACCAGAAATCTCGATGTGGCAGCAGATTAAAGAGCACTAATACAAGCAGAATAAGAATGAGGAAAAAAAATCCCTGTGAAATCTAAACAGATTTGTGAGATTGCAGAATTGCTGAAATTGTTGGGATAGGCTTTTCTCCTAATCTTAAAGCAAAGAATAAAATGAAGCCTGAGAATTTATGAATATCCTTTTTTTTTTTTTGTCAATACAAACATGCAGAGGTTTAGTTTTTACATAAAGGAATAGTAAATATTTTTTTTTCCTTTGGGTAGATGAAGGATTAAATTTCTTGCAGCAAAAGGTCTGAATTTATTGTTAGGATTATCTGAAAATTGTAAAGAGTCATGGCTGGTTATACCTCATCAGACATTTCAATATGCCAGTTATGAAAAAACATGAGTCTGGATAAACTATCCATATTTTGTATGTTTTTCAAACTGGTTGAAATAAAATTCTAATAGTCTTATTTATTGTTTCTCTTCATTTTGATAATCAATACGAATTTCATGTGAGTTCAAATGACAATCTTATCCAGCCATGTCATACTCTGTTTTCTTTCCTTACAAGAAAGGGAACATTTTCCAGTGTTTTTTCTGAATTAATTCAACAATCTGGAATTAGTTATTCAAATGGGTTTTCTGATTTGTAAGCAAAGCTTTTGGTTCATGTCTGTTACTCAAGATAACTTAAAGGTCATGAACATTCTTTTATGTAGTTGAAAGATGTTTTTCATTGCAAATATTGGCTTTACAATGAAAAATACAGTAATGTGTCAGTAGGAAGTCTAAATATTTTCATCTTACAGGATCCTTCTAAGCAATGAAAGCGCATTGGTTTAATTTTCATGCATGGAACAATAGATCTCTCATGGGTATAATAAAGTGATTTACCTGTGAAGCCTTTCACAGGGTTTAATTAAATTCTCTTTGCAAAGCAAATTTTGTTTGAAAGACAACACTTGCATTTCAAAATGCCACATTTTCCCCGGGGCTGTGATTAAATTTCATATAGATGGCTCCTTTCTAATTTCACTTTTATTTTTGTGTTCATGCTTACTATTGGATTCTGCCTTGGATCCCTTGGCTAAAAATAACAAGCTTTATTCTTCAGCTGCGGAAGCCCATGACTGGGCTTTAATTTTCACTAAGTTCTTACCTTGGACCCTAGTTATTGATTTCCAAATAACATTAACTTTGTCACAGCATAATCAAAATCTGGTTCTTTGTCTGTGAACATGAAGCGTGAACCCTAAATGTGCTCTGTCTGGTTCAGAGAACTGCAACCTCCCTTATTCTGTCCTTGACAATTATTCTGTCCTGGAGGGATCATATTGTCCCTGAGTTCTTCTTAGCCTGTTCTTTGGGCTGCTTCCTTAGTTCATTAATGTACATAATTTTGTAAGCAATTAGCACATTGTTTTGCTTCCTTCTGCTTCAGTTCTCAGCTTCAGGCTGGATTAAGCTCAATATTGACTTCAGCCTCCATGCCACGGTCATGCCTTAGTTTCATTTCTCAGCTACCAACTTTTCCACATAGAGTGGGTCCTGCCTGTCCTCTTAGAACATAACACTTGGGAAAAACTGAAAAAATCCTTGTTTATCCTTTTTCAAATCCCAATTCATAGCTCATCCCTACCATGATCCTACAAAACCAAGATTTTTGTGGAAAGGCAGATAATCTAAAGCTATATTTTCCTATTTCTTTTTTGCTTCCATGTTAAGTAATGCTGTCTACTAAAACTTGTGTAGTAAATACTTTTCTTGTTCCATTTCTTGTTCTTATGTGCTTCAGTATTTTAGAGCTACTTTTTCCTATCTGAGTTTTTAGACTGAAGGGTTTTCAAGTCACAGGGTCACAGGAAAGGTCAATGGAAAGAGGTAACTGAAACTGATCCATGAAGCATGTTTGTCCAGTCCACTCATGTCAGTTGGAGTTATGTGGTGGTGGGAAAATAAACTGGAAATTAGTGGATTAAAAGAAGACCTTACTTTTTACTTGGTTTTGTGTGTGTATATAATCTCTTCTGGGAACTGCACCTTCAGGAGCTTTAACATTTTGTATTGTACAAACACTTAACTCAATACTGACTACTTAAAATACAGTCTTTTGTAGTTGCTTAACATGGAAAACAGAGCTATTATTGAGTCACATCACTTCTGTCGATACCAGCTCTTTATTTGCAGTCTGGGCTTTGTAAAGGTTACAAATGTATGAAGATTTATAAATGCTTTGAGAGTGTTGTCATTTGATATGTATATATGACATAGTCCCTAGAACAGCAATGTCCTGTCTCAGTTGAGACATCTAAGTGCTGTTGGGGTATAAATAGCAAGTAAATAATTGTGCCACTAGTCTACACTTGACAAAACTCTTAATGAGCATCTGAGTGTCCTTGGACTTATCCCAGAGCAGTAATAGCTATCTGCAATGTGATGAGCTTGAAAACATTTTAGTCTGTTACATCAGCAGTAAGTTTCCTCACTAGAATGCAACTGGGAGGATTTATGTGTACAATGGGTATATTAATATCTTCTTATTATGTATGTGAACATGTCTACATAGGCTTCTGAGAACTTTTCTTCTAGTTAATAACTCTCTTCATGCCCAGATGCTGTTTGACTTGCTTTTTTGTTTGCTGTGGTGGCACTTTGGCTTTACAATACAAAGGACAACTTTGGATTCTGTGCTGAGCAGCTAAGGTAATCTCTGTTCAGAGGAACATCATCCTTGCCTAGTGCTAGGCTGTGATTCCTCCCTTGCTGGGAGGAGAAGGCCAACTTGCACGAGTTGCACAATCTGTTCATTTATTCCTTATTGCTGATTGCTCAGTGTCCCAGGTTTTCTATAGGCACCTGCAATCTGATGGCTCAGGGTAAAGGATTCAGTGTCACCAAACACTTAATGTCAGAGACCTTGAGGAAAAAAAAAATCTTAATATATTTATTATTAAAGCACTTAGGGATGATGGTCAATGGTTGAATAAATCCTACTTGGTAGCAGGAAAAAGTTCCAAGGAAAACGAAACCTTAAATGTGTAACATCAGCCATGCTACTGAGTGCAAGCAACAAACAGCTGTTAAATAACTGACCACTGGGGAAAAAAATTATCTTCTGGCACAAGCTGAAACACATTTCCATTTGAAAGGTGATTGGCACTTATCCAGGGAGTGGAGGCACACTTAAGCAGATAAAGAAAAGTTATCTTGCTTCATTAGGATACTTCCAATTCAGTGTCGTGGTGTGATTTGGTTTTGTTTGTTTTGGTTTTTGGTTTGGTTGGTTTGTTTTTTTAAAGACCATCAAGATTTAATCTCTATCCTTGAAAGTTATGTGAGTGAGCCATTTGGCTACAAAATGAGACAATGCAGATGGTTATGAGGATTATAATGCCATATTTAGGCACCTGATGAATCAAACCAGTCCAGTCTAGCCCTTGAAGCATGCCTTTAACACACTAATCACACGAAAACCAGAATTCAGTGCAGCAGTTTTATTGAAAAAATCCACAGGTGTGTGCAATTCCTTTATTAAAATGTTTTCAAATACATTGGACAAGGAGCAATTGATGATCAAGAGTTATTACTTTTTTTTTTATACATTTTTATTTCCAAAACTATATAAACATTGGAAAACATTCCTTTCCCTCCATTTTAGCCATTAATAATTCCATAATGGTAAGTTACATCTTTTCCTTCTCTATCTGCAAGCCTACTTTCTGGAGGTGACATTTTACTTCTTTGACTGTTTAAAAAAAGGTCATTTGTATTTACATGTGCTTAAGGTTGCATAATTGAGCATCATACAGGTTTTGAAAACCAGTGGATAAAGGATTTAAAGATTCACCCGGGTGGATTGAGGGGTTTTAAATACACAAACTGCATACATGTGACTCAGTAGTCAAGACATCCTTTGTTCCCTTTTATTTTCAAGGTTAACTGTGTGCTAGCCATGGTAAGGGTTTGGTTTAGTGAAGGTACTCAGTGAAAAGCAGCTCTGACAACTATTGCTGATCCAAGGATGTGAATGGGTAGAGAATTTAAAGTGTGTGTATAATACAAAATCTAGTGGTTTAAAATGAACTTGAAGCTTGTATGTAAAAATGATATCTAGAATAAAAGGTATTTCCTCGACTGGATTAAAGAATTTTAAAAAAACCCTACAAACACTTCTGTAAGGAAAAAGGTAGAACTCAACATGGGAAAAGAAACTAAGAGCTCATGGATGAAATTTGGAAGCTGATTTTGCAATGAATAATTACTGGAAATTCAGTTGAAATATAGCAACGTGATCAATGGAAAATGAAGGCTACAACGGCAGCATACACATACAGTATATTATATGAGCTATTATATTGGCCATACAGATTTGTCTACATGTTATTTATTTGAATCCTTCAGGCTTCTCTAATGTCTTACATGAAAGTGCTGTCTGCTTGGATCTTCCATGCATGAGGAAAAGGGGTAATTTTTCAAGGAAAAAAAAGAAATAAAATTTGTCCACGTTTCGATTACAATAGCACATCCAGAGACACAAAATAAAAGACAAAACTTTATGGTACCTTTGTTTCATTTATTTTGGCCCCTGAAAGATGCATGCACTAGACTTTATATACTACAAGGTATTGAAATATTTACAGCATTGTACATGTGCTCTTAAAGGGATGGCAAAGGGAAAGGTTTATTTTTATCTTGGTGGGAGTAGAAGTTACTTTCCTAGCTTAATAATACCTATTCAAAGGGAGAGATGACTCTTCCAAAAAGAAAAGCCCACAGAGAATAAAGCTATAGCATAATTATAGCCAATGTTAACAAACAGTACTGAACTTTACCTGGGAATTCTCTCACTCCTGTTGGAAATAGCAGTACTGACTATGAAGTGGTGCTGCCATTCTCCCCTTGCTTTCTGCTGTTTCCATTCCAGCAGGTATAACTGTCTATTACTTGTCTATATTATCTTTATTTCAAATTTTTCCAGCATGTTGAATGGACATTTAATTCACAATAACCTGATGGCAGTTTTTAGACAAATGATATGGTTGATATTTACTGGGTTATGGCACTAAAGAATTCAGACCGCTCTAAAGCGCATTGTAAGATACTTCAAGTGGACTTAGGAAACCATCTCTCTAAGAAATTCAGTGAGTAAGGCTCATATCACTGACTTTCCTCTGCTTTTAAAGATAAAGGTATGATACCCAGTACACCAAATTAAACAAACAGAAGGCAGTGGGGAAGAAGATGCGGGCATAGGAGTCCATTTTGGCGATGCGGATGTGTATTCTTCCATGCCTCCACGCTCCTGTTCGACAATCCTCAAAGCAGCAAAAAAAACTGGCACAGTCCTTGCCATCAAGACATTCATACCCATACTCTTCATCTCTTTCTTGGAGGTGTGTAGCATTGTTCATTTGAATAGTAGCTGAGCGAGGCCGGATGTCAATTGTAGGTGCCTAGGGTGGAGTGGCAAAAAAAAAAAAACAAACCCAAAAAAACAAAAAAAAAAAAATGGCAGGAGAGAGAGTCTGTTATTATCACCAGACCAATGGGGAGGGTAGAGGGTAATGGTCAACATGTGAATGATGGTTCTTTGTGAGGTACATGGGAAATTGCTGAGGAGTTCTAATGGCTATATTGCCTTGGACTTATTAAAATCTGTTGCATCATATATTTCAATGTTGCAGGAAAGCAGCACAAGTCAATAACAAGAGCTGTGGATGATCGCTTTAAAGCCACGCTAAGCAAACACTTAGAGGGTCAGGGAAAAAGTCAGGAATGTAATTGATGGTATTTGGAATTTTTTTTCTGTTTTGCATAACTGCTTGATGTCTGAAGGCAACTTGTGTATTGCGCATGGAAGGAAAGGAAATAACCAATTGGAAATGCAGGATTTTGATAGAGGGCTGGTTTGTGTTGAGACAGGAACAAATTATATAGACAGGAAAATCTGACACAGAAAACTGGGTCTTCTGAATAAGATTAGGAGAATCTCTGTAAGTGTCCAATTGTTTAAATATATTCTATACAGTATAGTTCCCCATCTACTAATGTAGACCAACTGGAAGGTTCACCATGCTCCAGTTTTTTTATAATAGCAGTACACACACATATAAACATATATTTGGAATGAATTTAGCAAATTAAGCAATTAAAATGCATGTGAGTGTTTGGCAAACACTAAGATGAGAGGCACTGAGATTTCCTGTTGGCAGTTATTAGGATAAAACAATTCAATTCTTGAAGTATGTAAATTTCCTTTTATTTCATGTATTTTGTGGTTTGTTTTTTTTGTTTTGTTTTTTGTTAAATCTCTGCATTTCAGAATGAAGATAAGGCTTACATGTGGAGTATAGCTAGATATATTTGCTCAGAGTGTGTTGATCCAG
Organism: Florisuga fusca; assembly: GCA_038090715.1. NCBI lineage: Eukaryota > Metazoa > Chordata > Aves > Apodiformes > Trochilidae > Florisuga > Florisuga fusca. The sequence continues at coordinate 2,399,935 of JAAWXA010000026.1, read as the reverse complement.
TGACAGCACTGAAACTACATATGCATCATATAAATGCATCTTAAACCCTTTCAAAACTCTGACATTTTAATAAGGAACAGCATTTGAATAATTGATGATGACACTGAATTTTTTTCAGGTCAACATCAGAATACATTTGGTTTTGTAATTTGGAGTGAAATCACAAATGTTGAAAAGGTTGGGCCAGAGGTGAGTTCTAAAAGGGTGTATTGCAGGTTTCAGATGTAACTGGTGTTATTGGATCTCATGGCAAATTGAATAAGAGGAGCAGAAACATTTTAACATTGAACTCTCCAGATCCATGTGATCCAATAATGTTTGTTGCTGTTGAACTTAGATAAGTTCAGAACCAGTGAATTGGTATTTGGGCTGCTGAATCAACTCTATAAATTGTTTAGAAATCTGTAACCATTCTACTTAATTAGGAAGTTATCTTGAGTAGAATGCTTAGATGTCTTTTTGAAAAAAAAAAGAAAATGAAACAAAAACCCCAACAGAACACTATTTCCAAATAAGCTCTAATAGTTAAATTCAGCAGTCGCATGCAGTGAATTTCCATTCCAAAAAACATTATACCTTGAAGGAAAACATCCGAAGAAGCTTTGATTTTGTAGACAGAAAACAGAATCAGAGGGTTTTGGTTTAAAGTAAAGAAAAGAAGGAAAGAAAGAGAAAAAAATAATGTAAATTAAAAATATGTTTCTAAAACATAATAAGTCAAAAAACTAAATTCATAGAAAGGTTGGGATAACAGCCATTTAAACAAGAATCTCTAACATAAAAGCCCCACATTTCTGACTTGTCACTGTCTTGTACCTATACCTGTGCTAAAGACATAAGATGGCAAACTCCATTTTCATGTTTCTAGACAATTCCAAGCTTTTATACTGGTTTGAAAGAGGCCTTGCAGAGTTTATTAGAACACTTTTTATAAAAACTATTTTTATCTGCAGATGGGGTCCTGAACTCTCTACTGTTGAGGTTTATCTAGACTCTGATTTGGAATCCAGGCAATCATTTACAGTTTCTGCCCAAATGCTCTCAGATAAGTAATATAAAGAGCAAGTCATCTGCTCTTACATGGATCTCTAGGTGAGACAACTCCATTTGAGGCAGTTAATCTTTGCTCTTGTAACTGACTGTGAGAGACACACATACACACTTCACAGCCTTTTATTTCAGCCCAAAACAGGCTGGGATGCATCTCCCTTCTGAAGTGCCACTTGCTTTTGACCAAAGGAAAGACCTATGATCAAATCCAACTTTAGAATAACTAAATTTAGTTGAGAATTCTTCTTCTATACCCTTAAAGCTGTTCTTCTGGCTTTTTATGCCCTAAAGATTACATATACATGTATTTTTAGAGTCTGCTTCTGAAGAGCTTCTGAAGCTGAAGTCATAGCAATAATGCGTATGAAAATAAATTTCTATTATTTTTTCTCTACATGTTTTGTTCTGTATGTTGTAACTTAAAGAGGATCTTCAAAAGTCCTTGAAGTTTTTTGAATAAATCCAAGAGACTTCATTGTTTCCTAAAAGTCTGAAATTAATTTGAAAACACTCTCTGTTAAAATAAAATGCTTGTTCTTCAGTTTTTGCGGACATGTTTGGGGTTGGTTTGTTTGCTTTTCTTTAGACAATTAGGTTACTTTTCCCTCCAGGGTTTTATACTAGTTCTCTTCACCTCACAGATTCTACACAACAGGCATTTCATCTCAGTTGCCAAAAGGCAAGGAGAAATCTGTTTGGGACAAAATAAAACACTTTTTCCTCATCTAAGCAAAAGCCCCAAGTCCCATTGAGGGTGCTTCAAGGATTTTTATACAGGGGCTATTATAATTTTTTTTTTATCCACTTGTAGAATGCATCTATCAGTCACACTGTGAGCTGCTTGTAGTTGAGTAACTTTCATAGGGAGAGAAGTAGATAAAGGAGTTCAGAAATACAAGAAAAAGAAGATAAGGAAACAATGAAAAGGAAACAGATGCTTAAAGAGAAATTAGAAAAAGCATATTCTGTAGTTTGAATATAAAAGTTTAACTGTTCTCCTGAAAATAAGTGAAACAACCATGTCAATATATGGACATAAGTTAATGGAAGAGAATATTACTAAAGCTAGGACAAAAACTGTCAGTTCTTTCATAAAGGACACAACAGGAGCTCTATATATAACGTAATCATTTGGAGGTAGATGGAATTTTCAGAACACTTTAGAACAAGAATCCTTTTAACCAAAGAAACCAGTTTCTCTGACATCCATACAACCACAACATGAGTTTTCAATGCTCAAGGTGAATGTTTGCATTCCTATGAATACAAAGGGAGAGAGAGTATACGCAATAGCAAAATCTGAAAATGATTAAATGTTCTCAGAAATCTAACTGAATTTTAAACCTTACTGGTAAAAAGATACATACTGGATTTTTCTTCTTTTTGTCTTTATCCTTGCTTGGCTTTCTGTTGCTGACAAAATAGTGCAAAGTTCCATATTCCACCAGTGCAGAGAAAACAAAAATAAAGCAGACGGACACAAAAAGATCCATTGCTGTCACATAGGAGACTTTGGGGAGAGATTTACGTGCAATCGTACTGAGGGTGGTCATTGTCAGGACAGTTGTAATACCTGGCAGATACATGGAAAACAACAGAAATATTTCAAGTAACAGACTGACTTTGCTTTTGAAATATGCCCAGAGTGCAAACATAGGCCAAAATATTAAGTGACAGATCCCAGGAGTGAGACCTGGGTTGAATGGATGCTGCAGGGATGAACACTGGGTGTGACACATTGTGTGGTCACCTCAAGTGCTGCTTTGCAGAATATATTGGTTAGAAATGTTAGGATTCTAAGTGATTTTATTTAGTTTTGTAATTTACTTCTGGGGAGCCTGTATTTAGTTTTACTTGAAACTGAGTTTTAGGGTTTGTGTGTTCAACCCCTAAAACAGCTCTAGAGATAAGAGATCTTCTGTGAGAAAATCATCATGGAGAGTATAAATCAATTTACCCCGTTCTCCAAAGTATTCTCAAGGCCATTATCAAATATTTTGTCCTGTTGGGATGTTTTGCATATTTTTAGTTGCAGTGTAATGATAGTGTTGTCACTAAGAGAGAGACTTGCAGCCATTATATGAAGTAGAAATTCATGGATATTCTTAAGAGTGTGTGATAGAGTAGGAACTTCAGAAAAAAATGTATGTAGATGTGTATTTGTGGTATCTAAAGGTATAAACCAGTTTCCTTTCTCTTGTCTAAATGTCTTAGTTGCCACACATTATTTGCTTCTTGTTATTCAAGAGATCTGTTGCATATAGAGCTGGAAGGTAGAGCCTCTCAGGGATCCTTATAATTGTAAAATTGTGAGGTCAGATTTCTCTCTATGCCAGAGCATCATCTCTTCTGCCCTTCCTAAGTGACTGCAGTCTATAACAGATGAGTACTGTGACATTTCCTCACCATCTCTTTTCCTTTCATAACTTTATTTCCTCTACTGTGATGTGAAGTACATGAAAAATGCATCAGAACAGTTAAAATCCATCCTGTTTTATATGATAAATTCCATACCACTGAATTTATTTTTTTTTTTTTTACCTCCTCAGTGGTACCAATTGACTAATTCTCAACACAGGGACTGGTTTCTACATCTAAGGAAAATTTAAAATGAGAGCTGAATGCCTTTATTAATTTTATACTTTTGAAAAGCAGATTTTCTAACCTCTTATTAGCGAGGATATGAATAAGGCAATAAAATGCTTTAAGCTTTGTCATGGGAACCACTGGTCCTCTCTTCCTGTCTGTCTTTCAAGGGAATTCTGGAATTGAAATGCTGTTCCTCATTTTGCACTTCAGTGCTTTGTGGAAAAAATTAAAATGCAGGTGGAAAAACTAAAATTATTCTGACTTGTGTGGTTGGCATGTAGTATTAGAAAAATGTGTTGGGCTTTCTCTAGTTCCATGTTGCTACTTCGGTAGTTCTGATAGCTACAGCTGCTTTGCACGAGCAAAGTTAGTTTGGTATCTTTTTTAGTTTGTTTTGGAGCAGTTGCTGAATATGTGGAAGTGACTAATTTGGATTAACTGCATGCCACTTTTTTTGTGTATAGGTTTTTATTTACCACCAAATTTCCCTGATTTTGTGGCCTCAGGGCTACATCTGGTTGTAGTTTAAAGCAGAAGGCAGGTTGCTAGATTCTTCCCTTTTTACCACTAAGGCACTCATCTAGGAAGATTGATTCCTTCTTGGTCTTTATTTCACTTGTATTTCTAGACACCACAATATGGAAATAGAGCAAATAAAACTAATGCATTCCTGCCTCTAACCCAGCAATGTTCCCCATCCTCTTATTATATAGAAAAAATAGTGCTGTCATCAGAAAAGATGCAGAAGTTGTCTCCAGTCAACAATACTCAGAGTTAAAGTCTGACATAACAAAAAGGAAGAGATACAAATATAAATTTAGGCTCTGTTATTCCCTGGAAATGACTACAGCCCTCCAAATGAAAAAGAGCTTGTGTGAAGTGGTCTCTCCTCTTAAATTAAAAACTGATGATCCACTGAGTTGTCAGTCAAACACCGTATACTTGGGGTTTTTCTTCCTGATCTTTTTCAACTTACCCAGTGATGTTCTGGCTGGGACTGCATCCTTATTAATCCAGAAAGAGACCCAGGATAACACGACAATAAGTGTACAGGGAATGTAGGTCTGAATAGTAAAATAACCCATTCTCCTGCTCAGGTTAAAGAAAACAGACATGACTACATAGTCTCCTGAAAAGGAAAAACATAGAATAATAGGTTAAAGCCAACACGGATTTTCTGTATGACAGAATTTTCCTAATCTGTGTCCTGAGCATACATATTAAACGGATTCACCATTAGTACTGGCAACAGCTACATGCACACCTCTTCTTCAGCACTGTTGTAGCTCAAGAACAAGTAGATTTTCCACTCTGTGAAAGTAAATAATCTTGTCTGTTTACTTCATGTACTTTAAGCTTGCAAGGGTAATTTCCTTCCTATAGTAAAGCAGCCTCTTTGTACCAAAGGCATTCCCTGAGACCTGCAAATGACTGGCAGAGTCCTCTTACAGCAATGGAGTGAGCGGTGGTGGTCCTGCAAATCTCACCATGCTGTCCCTCTTGGCATGCTTTCAGCTCTCATCTCATATAATGCATCCTTTTAGGTGTACTTCCTAATATATTGATCTTCTCAATTATTCTTTAGGGCTAGACTGTGTCAACAACTACATTTTTGTTTGTTTCCAAATCTTTTCTTGTGCTACCACCTCTAGAAGTATTTGAAAGCCACATCTTCTAAGCGCCCAAGAAAAGCCAGGTTCTGTGTTACTTTGGTGTGCATGGCACATCATTCCCACTCAACAGTTTTACAGTTTTGTGATTTTTTTTTTTCTTCTTTTTTCTTTTTTCTCTTCCTCTTCTCTCAAACCATTAAGTAAATTCCATCTGGATTCAGGAATACAGCAAGGCTTCAGTTTTTGATGATGGTGTGGGGTTTTTTTCCCTAAACTGGAAAAAAAAAAAAAAGTTCTCATCTTTCCTTCATGTTACAGCACTCCTGGGAAATCTTGATTGCAAAAGAACTAGAAAACCCCAGGCTACACAAGACTTCATTGCAATTCAGTGAAATGCAGTCCAGAGAAGCCTCAAACTGAAACAGAAATAGGATTTGCAAATTTAGAGTGAGAGAGTTTTTCAGCATTATCAAAGAGACTCTATGGCTAATGTGTGTTCTGCTTAGATCAGTACCTATAGTTAACATAAAGTTATCTGTTTTCAGGCATAATTAAAATTTTCATTTCCCTCAGATTAATCCCTTTGAACCTGGTCACAGAAAAAAACTTGATCACTTTTCAGCTGGTGCTTCTTTGATATATTGTTTTCAATATTAATGTCCTTATCCCAGGGATTAACTGGTTTTAATTTAATTATGTTATAATTAAACCAAAAATTTAAACCACACATACATTATTTGTTTGTTACAAGGAGAAATAGATGAATACCAGCAACCAATTTGAATAACTGCATTCTGGTTATCCCCTTAATTCACAGATAAATATGTGTTATATATGTATGCCAAAAAAACTCCAAAGCAAAAAGTTCCTGCTGAGCAGGAAGGCTAAAATTTAGGTCATAAAATGATATTGTGACTCATTTACTAATTTTTTTCATCTCTCTGGTCATGTATTGACTTTCTGATAAGTGATTATTTTGTCAGTTTTGGGAACAAACTTATTTATTCATTCACTGTCATATGTGCCATTAATAGCCCTAGTATATCAAAATAGGGTGTTTTTCCTTGCTGCTGTACTAAGTAGGGGTTACTTTAAGCTGCAGCTGTGTTACCTCCTGCAAACTTTTAATGAGAATGCTCAGTGTTAGTAAAGTACTTCAATGAGACAAAAAACTACCTGAAAAAAAGAGGTGAAATATAAACGTAGACATAGATGAGAACATAAAAAGCTATAAAAAATTAGTTTGGAACAGAGACAGATGTTTTCTTTCTGCTGTTACTTATTTTTTTTAGTTGCAACTGCTATAGATTCTTTTGGAGTAACTGAACTGATACATATCAGATTCTGGGTAACTGCTTTCTCTCTCTCTCTCTCTCTCTCTCTCTCTTTTTTTTTTTCTTTAATCTTGTGCTTTAACCATTTTAACACTCTTGCCTTGTAGGATCTTTTAATAAAACCAGTAGAAAACATCTGCATCCAGCACACAAGTCAGCACTTTCTTACAGATGCTACAGTGAAGTCCAAAACTCAGCACCTGTGCTGAGAAGATGAAATAAATGAGAGACCAAGGTGTGCTGCAAGGACTTCATGCACTGTCCTTTTTCAGTAACAGTGTGTGCAAACCAAGCAAAATGGTGCTGTGGGTACCATGAATATGCATGTATGTGTTTATAGAGAGAGTAGTCTCAGTCCTTCCTTTTTATAGACTGTTCTCACATCCACTTTTGTGTGTTTGTTCTAGAAAGGTTGGCAGTGGTCATCTGGTCTCCATGGAGATTGGATTTTTCCTTTAGGGCAAGGAGTGTTTCTATACAATAAGCTATTACAATAATATTTTTATAATATTTATGCATAATTTTAAAAATATTTCTTTAGCTCAAAATGTATCTATAAGAGCCTTAAAGATGTTAACTCATTTGTTCAAGGCCTCTGCATTCAGTAGCACTGAGCCATTACTTTGAACTCTTGTCATCTCAAAGATACACTTTGGAGGGCAGTTGATTTCCATAGAGCATTTGTTACACAAACTGTATTATTTTTTAATACTGGATTCTTAAGCAATGATGTTCAGAAATCTCATATCTCTGATAGCATGTTAAAAATTTTTAAGTGGCATAATTGTTTTATACCTTCAGAAATGTGACTTCTTTTCCTAATGGATGTATGTGTAAACAAAGTCCAAAATATTCCTGAATTATCTCCTTAGGGAACACTGCTTCAACTCCTGACATTTCTAGAGCAAATCCACAGAGTTATTCTAGCAGACCTTATTTCTAATGCCTTGTAGAACTCGGAACATCTTACTTGAAAGCTCAAGGAAATGAGACCATACGTACTTACATGGTCTTTAAAGTTTGTACTAGTGAATAAGTTAAATAGGAAGAGGTAAAATCTGAAGTTTCAGCTATAACTTGTTGGGCAGTGTGGAGCTGGCAAGTCTGAAAAAAGGTTCAAGGATGCATACATTCTTTTTAACTGTTACTTTGTGATCTGGGAGCCTGCTGGTACTGCAGTGACTGTTCTGCTCTGGAGTAAATTCCACTATATCAGAGAATCTTACAAAAGAAAGGAATAATGTTGATAGCACAGATGTGCTTTACTTAGTTCTTACCTTGCTTGCTTGGAATTTTGGGAAGTGGGAAGTACAGGTGAGAATAAGAGGTATAAGTTAGGAAATGCCAAGACAAGGCAAAACAAAAATTGTGTATTGTACTGAATCTCTCTTCCAACCTTGAAGTAATATGAACAACTGTAAGTAAAGCATTAAGGAAAATAAAATTTGGTGGGATGCTCCACAGAAGCATCTTGCTGGTGTTTCCTACTTTCTGTAGGTGCTGTTGGGATGTGTAACAGCAGCCCCTTCTGAGACTTGGAATAAGAAAAGTGATCTGAGAATACAAATTGATGCAGGACCAAAGATGGGCAGTTTAGGACCAGTTGTCATGCCAAGTACACACAAATGTAAAATGCATCAAGTCCTCTATGGAACATGGACTTGAAAGTACTTTGCTATAATTAAACCTTTTATGATTGTATCTTGCTTCAGCCCTTTTTTAATCACATTTGAATCTATCGATTCATAGACTCCTATGCTCTTCAGTTGGGACCAGTTCAAATACTTCTATTGTTTTCAGATACCCCCCCTGCCAGAGCGTGAGTTTTCACTCCTACAGTGACGTCTCCATGAAGGTTTTGAATGAAGACATTATTTTAGTAAAAAATGGCCAGACTTGGTCCTTAGCCAGTGTCATTCATTAGCCCTCACTTGCCAAACTGATAATCTTTTCGAATATTCAATTTGAACCTCCTATGCTCCAATTTGTACCCATTACCCCTTGTCCTATCGCTGGTCACCACTGGGAAAAGCTTAACTCCATCTCCCTGACACTCACCCCTTACATATTTGAAAACATTGATGAGGTCACCCCTCAGTCTCCTTTTCTCCAAACTAAAGAGACCCAGCTCCCTCAGCCTTTCCTCATAAGGGAGATGTTCCACTCCCTTAATCATCTTAGTGGCTCTGCGCTGGACTCTTTCAAGCACTTCCCTGTCCTTCTTGAACTGAGGGGCCCAGAACTGGACACAATACTCCAGGTGCGGCCTCACCAATGCAGAATAGAGGGGGAGGAGAACCTCTCTTGACCTACTAACCACACCCTTTCTGATGCACCCCAGGATGCCATTGGCCTTCTTGGCCACAAGGGCACATTGCTGGCTCATGGTCATCCTCTTATCTACCAGGACCCCCAGGTCTCTTTCACCTACACTGCTCTCCAGCAGGTCAGCCCCCAACCTATACTGGGACATTGTGTTGTTCTTCCCCAAATGCAACACTCTACACTTCGCCTTGTTAAATTTCATCAAGTTTCTGCCTGCCCAACTCTCCAGCCTGTCTAAATCTCTCTGAATGGCAGCACAGCCTTCTGGTGTGTCAGCCACTCCTCCCAGCTTAGTGTCATCAGCAAACTTGCTGAGGGTACATTCTAATCCACATTTGTTTTTTCTGACTCTGTTCATGGCCTTCTGTGCTCTTCAGTTGGGACCAGTTCAAATACTTGCTATTGTTTTCAGATAATCTCTGTGCCTGAGGTGAGTTTTCACTCCTGCTGTGATGGCTGCATGAAGCTGTCAAATGAAGACGTTATTTTAGTAAAAAATGGCCAGACTTGGTCCTTAGCACAGTGTCATTCATTAGCCCTCACTTGCCAAACTGATAATCTTTTCATTATTACTTCATCCACCTTCCCTGAGTTCTGGCTCTTGTTTATCCACTATTTTCTACTACAGCAAGAAAACTTCTGAGGCTGACAGATTGCTGTTTGGAGGGCTAATACAGTTTTGGAGTTTTCTAGAAATTAATAATAATGCAGCCTGGCAGTATCTTTGTAAGATGACATACTTAAGTACTGAATATTTAGAACCCTAATAGAAGATCTTGGATGATTTAGTCTTTTACTAGAGACTTCATATTGCCACCCATTCTAAGGTATTTATAACTATTAGGTCTAGAAAATAATACCTGGGTGATTTTTAATTTTTATTCTTCTGTACTAATCTATATTTGTATTTTTTTTTTATCTGACGATGTTATAGCAAGTTAATCAGGGTCTTCAGTCACATGGAGGTCACATGCAGTCCCTTGGAAAATGCTCTCCAGGTAGTATTTATCCTTGTATAAAATCTCACATCCTGTTATCTTCTAAATATGTGTTCCTGGCAATTATATTTGGAAGATCATGAGCTGGAGGGCAGGGTTCTGATTTGAGCAACAGCATCTTCCTGTGCTACTGAATGGGAAACTGAAGATTTTTCTTGGTGGCAACAGATTCCTGCTGCATGCAGGTAAAGTTCATGGGCCTTAAGTTCCTTCTAAAGTAGGAGATGTTTTGAAAAGGAGATTGATATCATCAGTGCTCAGTGATCATGACCTTAGTAAGTACTTTCAAAAGGTTTTATTTCTTACAGTGCTGTGCCAACCTAACTTACACTGCCTCAAAGCAGTCAGTGCAAACTTTGCAAACTGAGCATCTCTTCCTACTGTACACTTGTGTAATATGGTAATTTGAATAGCAGGATTTAAGTTCTGACAGACAGTAAAACTGAATTCCTGATCTGAGGAACCATCTGTGCCTATGTCCTGGCCTAAGTCCCAAAGGTTCAATAGAAGGAATTAGTCATGCCAGGAAGCACAGCCAGGGGGAATACTCACTGCACTCAACTGATTTAATCAGCACAGTGGGTGTGATCCTTCATTGCTTCCTGGTTGTGGAACCATTTATACCTGTGTGAGGTGAATGGGAAATTATACCCATTACAGCTCTCTTTATGTGTGTTTAAATGACTGCTCAAGTGTAAGGTACTGGGGCAACAGGCCTCTAATTTGTATTCAGAAGTGCTTTGGAAGCTTGTGCAAATGCTAGATAAAAGAACAGCTTTCCAACATCAGAGGAAATTGGTGCCTTAATTATAGTTCAGGTAGCAACAGCTACAGCTGGGACTGTCTCGAACTTTCTATTATGCATTTCCATAGAAACACTGGTAGATGTAAATAATTAAAAGAATCACAGAAAATATTAAACTTTCTTGACCAGCTGATCAAGTTACTTATATGCACCATTTCAGTTAATTCTCGTATTTTTTGACTGGAGAAATGTAGGTGTCCTGTTAAATATATGCAGTTTAGAACAGAAAAATACAGCTGAGTGAAGGGGATGACCTTTTTACATGTTGGCATTTCTGTGAAAATAATTCCTGGGATGCATCACAAGTGTGACCAGCAGATTGAGGATAAGTGATTCTCTCCCTCTAAATCTTCTAAATGTTATAATTTAGCACTTTGTATGCTTAAAATGTAAAAATCTGTGGAGAAAATCAATTGGATAGGAGAATTTTGATGAATTAATAATTTGCAGAAGGCCACTACCAACTGTCTTTGCTATACCTCTTCAAAACTTGAAATTTTCCTCTATTAAATGGACTTTTGAGACTGCCAACAGGAAAAAAAAAAAAAAAAAAAAAGAAGAGTAATATAGGAACCAAACTCTCCCAAAATTTCAGATCAACTTTTGTTCTTTAGGGACTGACCAAATTACCAGCAACTAGGATTAAGCTAGGTCACTGCTTATATGATAACTAATAAACATAATTTTGTTAGCACAGCCACATGGTTCATACAGACCAAACATCCATCAGCTCTCCAGATTGTTTTTTCTCCCCTAATTTTGCACAGGAAGAATAAGGGAAAGCAAGAACTTTTTGTAAAGTTTAGAGAACCATCTGAAAACATAGAAACCTCTTCTCAAAATTAACTCATATAGAAAGTACATAAATAATTAACTTGTTTATATTAGTTAAAACCTATCCAGTTAATTTTTCTCTATGGGTTATACATACTTGTTAAAGCAAATAAAAAAAAAAAACGGTGCCACTGGAGGGCACTGTCACCTCAAAATAAAAATGAGAAAGGCTTGCAAGTCTGGCAGTGGAAAACCGAATGTTAAAAATTACTGATAATTCTCCTTATTGAGTGTTTATGCACTCCAGTGGCATAACTGACTTTTGTGGTTCTGTTAATGGAGAGACACTTGTAAGAACTAAACTGACTCCAGTGTGACAGAAATATTACCAAAGTAACATCACTTTTGTGCTACAAGTAATGGTTATAAACTGCATAAATTGTTAATGAAGAACAACTCTGGCAGCAGAATTTATCATCTTTTCTTCATAAATAACTAATAGATACATCCTTGTTCTCTCTCCCTGTTACTGTTAACATGGCCAACAGTCTCATTTTCTTTTAGGCACAGATCACAAGTAGCACTGTTTCTGGGGTTTTTTTGTTGTTGTTTGGTTTGGGGTTTTTTATTTTAGAAAATGAACAGGTAAATAGTAGCTAAATGGAAAAGATGTGTTTTCTTGGTTTTAGTCATCTTAGTGGAAATACCATTAAAATAGTGACATGATTTCTATAAATACTTCCTTAATGGTAGGAGCTCCACAATTTTGTCATTGTCAGTACTCGTACTCTGAATGAATAATTTATTTTTTTTTTCCTTCAAATTCATCAAGTGTCTTTTTAAAACAAAGTTTTTAAATTGTCTAGAACATTCTAACAGAACTGAAAGGCTTTAACCATTGACAAGCTTGTTCATTATGTATCCACACATAAAACAGGAGGGTGTCAGCCCTAGAGGATTAATTGGTTAAGTCTGCATTATTCACATTTCTAGAACATGTCAAAAACATCTGTTAGTGTTCTAGAGCTGGAATTATTGCATCTTGCTGTGTATTAGTTCAGTGCTTTACATTGCTGGGCTGGAGCTGCATACCCAAATCCTACCAAATCCAGATGATCTTCTAATTCTCCGTAGCTCCTAAAATGTCAACCTGCTGGACCACTACTGCCTATTAAAAAAAAAAAAAAAAAATCTGTCCATTTTTATACAGATACTCTAATACTAACTAGTTGGTAAACTTGTGGGTTGTGGCCTGTGAAACAACCAGTTTCCATGTGCCCTTTTCCCATGTCTGGCACACAGAAGGGTAGAAAGGTTCCCAAAATCTGCTACAAGTGGAGAAATAGAAATAAAAGGCTTATAGGCAAAGACTTCTTTCATGTCAAAACAGGTGATGGGACCTGAGTTCTGGTGTATGGTCTGCCCAACACAGGCTGGATGCAGATTAATGCCCTCAGGAAAGGCAGGAAAAGTGGAGAGTGGGAGAGACAAGGAGTCAGACCTCAGGGGGAGGGGAGATGGGAGTCAGACCTCTCCCAAATCAGGCAAGTGTCAGGCTGTGAACTGCATTGTACAGTACAGCTCTAATCTAGGATGAAAAATAATGTAAATAGTTTAAGATTGGTGTATTTGTCCTGATGCATCTAAATTTGGCTTTTGTCCTCATCTCTTTTCTTGCCATGACAGGGTCTATATTTGGAATTCTGCTGGCATTTACTGTCTTGGTGAGGGTACTGAATCAGCCTGAAAATGTGATTCAGTGAGATGTCTTGCACTGCTACAGTGATCTGAGGAAAACAATGTTTTTCTACACACACTTTTTTCTGTGAGGATTCATTTTTAAACCATTGAAATTATTCTCCTGTATAAAACCTAAGGTGATCTATTTTGGGGTTTTTTTGCCAACAAATCAAAGTTCTTATGTCTGTCTAGTTCAGTACTAACGAAACACTACTTCTAAAATTGGTATTTACCATGTGAGGGTATGATATTAGTTCCTCCAGTGCAGTATTTTATATATATTTTATGTATGTTTTAACAGATGTTTCAGGCAAAAAGTCACTGGGCACATAATTGAGTTTTCATTAAAGACAGGACATGGATCACAGTGCTGATCATAAGCTGTTGTTTATGAGACTTACTGGTTTCCTCAGCTAAAAATTAAAAGTTTGGGAAAAAAACAATCAGAAATAACACTGTCCCCTAGATATCTGACCATGAGACCTTCTCATTATCTCATTCTTTGAAAAATGCCCTTTTCATTGTTGGTATTTCTTTTTTTTTTTTCTTTTTTTTTTTATTAGCAGGCATTTCTAGACTGCATAAGGGTCAGGCAGTTTTAAACTGAAAAAAAAAAAATCTCTTCCTTTTCAAAAATACTCAACAATCCTTTTCTCTGAGGTGTAGCAGCAAAATACCACTACTGTGTCATCAGGAAGTCATCATGTGAAATAAAATGCAGTGAATGTTTAGCCTTTAGGGCAAAGAAAAAAAAATCTGACATGACATTGTAGATATCCTGCAACAGATTGGAAACACTTGGTCACAATGCTGTTCTCTACCTGGCTGTTGGCACTTGCTCTGCCTGGGTATTAAATAAAGAATGGGGCAATTCACAGCCAGGGCTGATGCAGCACAGCACCTGTAAGATGTGATTTCACCCCAATTTTAAATATCAGTTTCTGAGCTGTGATTATAGCTTGATGAGGTAAAGCAATACTAAGCCTTTGACAAAGCTTTTATATATAGAAGTCCATTTATACATATATAAGACAATCTCTGGAATTCAGTGAGTTGTGAGCCTGGTTTTCAAATTACATTCCAAAGGATGAATCTATTGCACATCAGGGTGGAGGGCAGGGCATGGGAGGAGATATTTATTGGTTCTGTTTTGTGGTTTTTAGGTTTGGGTTTTGGTTTTGGTTGTGTTTTTTTGTTTTGGGGGGTTTTTTTTGAGAGTAAAATGTCTGTGTTACTGAATGTTTTGATATCAAACAGCTCGATTTCCTCTGGGATCAGGGAGAAAAGAATGAGAATTATTTTGTGTGAAATGACAAGCCCAGCTGATGAAGCTCCTGTGAAATGAGATGAATCATTGCAGCCATCCAAGCAAATGAAATTTCTTTATGTATGACGTGACTTTCTCCCCAACAGCTCTTGATTTTGTTTGGTCCTTGGCCACTCATTCCACTAGAAGGGTTTTGTTCTCAGTTCATTTGACAGAACGTGTCCCACTTCTCGTTAGTTTCTAATTATAGGAGGAACTAACATAGTGACACTAGGCAGTAATTAAAATCTATTACTGTTGTTCCCACCTTCCCTTTGAATTTGCAGAGTCAAGATTCACCCTAAGAATTTTCTGTTGCTGGAAAATGTCACTTTGTGGGAAATATATTGAGGAATTGAAAGTAAACTTAGGTCTCTTTGTTTCTAAGGTTCCATCTGTGAAACCAGAATTTCAGAGGGAAAATGAATGTTACTGACTCTATACATTTGCATGTGTTTTTTCCCTAGGTCAGGACATAATTACAAACAACTGATCTTTTCTTGTTTGTTTTCCAAGGTAGCTAAGCTACTACATTGACATTAGAGAGCACAGGAGGATTTTTAGTGTGCAGGATTAGTGTTCAGCTGTGGCAGCAGCACGATGGAATAGATTGCAACTGCTGTGAGTGACTCATTATGCTTGAGTGTGTAAATAATCTGCAAATTATAGAACCTTCTGCTTCCTTTCCCACTTTACTCTGCCTAGAAAGCATCGACCCAGGATGAAAGTTCAGTGTCTCATCTCTCAATGCTTTGTAAATAATCAGCTTAACTTATTGTAACATAAAATTAGAACAAAAGTAATTGTGAGGATGACAAACCTCAAGTAACCTAGAGAAAGTGAAGAGCTTGGGTTTCCAGGAAGCACAACAAGTTGGGATGGTGTTCTGTTAGAAATCTTGCTGTGCCTGACACGGTCAGACAACCCCTGTCCTTTGCTCTTCTGGATGTCTGATTATCTGAATACCTCAGGAAAAGTTAGTTGGCTGCTTCAGAAAAAGTTAGGCACTCATAGCTAAGGGCTCTGTGCATGTTTAAAGCAGTGGCTTGATTAATTTTGAGTATTTGACCTATTATCACTGTAATAACAAAGGTTTTGATACTGTGAAATGGCTAATGTGAGCAAATAAGAATTGTTTTATTCTATTTAATTCATTTCAAAGTATCCAGACAATATATCCACTTCCTGATAACACCCAACCATGCCTGCTCTTACACAGGGGGAGAAACAGAAATATCTGCTTTGTTTCCATTCTTGAAAGCATGAGGTATGTCACATCCCTGGTACTTTAGATCAAACACACTATCAGGATCCTGAAAAGGGATGAAATAAAAAATTTTCAAAGCTATGTAAATTTTATCATGTTTCAGCAGTTTGCATCAAAGAAAAAAAAAATGGCCATTTTATAGGGGTGGTAAAGCACAACACTTATGCTGTATCTTGTCTGTGTCGTTGTGTATTGTTGGACTTCTTAGAAAACTGTGCAAATGATTTTTGTTAAAGAGAGTGTCTATAAGTCCAGGGGTAGTAAGGTTAAATGTAAGATGTGAAAACTTTAAAGGTGGCACTTTGAAGCCTATGTTAAAAGCTATTAACATTAAGTACCTGAAAGAACAAAGTTAAAAAACACATGATGAGTCAAAAGGGACAGACAGCTCCAGCAAAAGTCAGATATTAGGTGGGTTGATTTTCTTCATGGTGTTATCTTGGCTAATCTGATACTAGACAGGCTGAGAAGCTCTGTTTGTGATCAGTGGAGGAGTGTGTGGACAGAACTGGTCCCATAGTGGCTGAACAGGATATCCACATGCCATCTACCTACTCTGGTGGAGGCTTCCTAAAATTTCAGAATTAATTAAAAATCAAATAGTGATCTCTTTGAACATCACAATAAAAGAAAAAGTATTTTTAGTCTAAATAACAACAGACTTAGACATGTTAGAAAACTCCCTTGAAATCAGTATGGGCCACAAAGCTCTGGGCATGTCCTGGTTCCTGAACTGACTGCACAAAACTAGGGTAGTTTGTAAGTCACTGCTTCTCTGAATTGCTTTTACATCTTTAGAAACTGCCACACATGGCAAAGGTCATTCTGAAATTCCTCTGAAGATTTTTCTTTGTGGGAGGAGAGCAATCTGAGGATACAGTGCATTTAATTTTTGATTTTGACGTTTCCAGTTGTTTTCAGAGCCAGGAGACAGCATTACGTAACCCTGGGCTGCAATAAAACTTGATGTTTTCTGCTTCCTCTCAAGAGGACAGAAGGCATGACTGCATGGAGGCAATGTTCTGCAGGGGAGCTGCAGATTTCACAGATTCATTCTGTCTGAACCCCCTAGCAGAAGAAATATTTATACAAGAAAGTACCACTCAAACACCAGCATCTCACTTCCACTGAATGCACAGGGAGATTACTGGAAAGACAGTACCCTAAACAAAAAGCCTGAGGGATGCTGGGAGGAATAATCATGTTTATTGCTCAACTTCCAGCATTATTTTTTTCTTTATGGACTCCAGTTCCATTTATTTTTGGCTCCCTTTAAATATTTTAGAAGACTTCATCAGTGAATATTTAGTTCAAACCCCCCAGGAAACCAATCTAAGCAACCAAGAAAAGACTAAAGCTCACCCTGGTAAGAGATCCTGGAAGGCAAAACATCAAGGAGCAGAAGTAGTAGAGATCAAACCCAACTTTATTCAGAGCTCAGTGTGATTGGCTGCCAAATATCATGGGCTTTAAAGAGCTAGGGCAGCTCAGTAATAAAATAATACTTGGAGCACACGAAGCTGACAAAAATAGGTAGCAAAAGGTAAACTGGCTTGCTGGAAAACAGCACAGCCCACAAATATCTTGAAGAAGCTGTGGGCAAGGTATTTCAGGTCTAGTCTCAGCTTTCTCACTCCAACAGCTGGAGGACAGCTCTTTCTCTTCTCTCAACCACTCTCTCCTCCCTTGGAGGTTCTTTGGAACACGTCTGCACTGTATTTTTCAACAATACATGTCAGATTCTCCTCTAAACTTCGGTGGAAGTCACTGAAAAAGGAAAAAAGCTAGTATTCTCCTTAGTTACATAATATTCCTGGTTGTGTTTAGACTTATGCAATAAATTTGGCCTCTCACACAAAAGACAACTTGAACATATTTGGGTTTTATTACTCTTTTTTTGGGTGACACTGAAAAGTACTAAGATAGGCATGGTCATGCAAGGAGGCAAAATAAAATAAACTCACAAATATTCCTATTTAAAATCAGAGCATGTCGTCAGTGCTCTTTAGACTGGTCTGAAATTTTCTGCATTTTTTCAAACATCTTTTTCTTAAAATACAAGGCAAGAACTGAACTTAGTTCAGTTTTGTTGTGTTTCGGCTTGCCAGAAAACGAAACACAAATAAACAGTCCGTGCTTTGAAAAAGTTTTTTATATAACATGGAAACAAGGTGACAAGGTCAGAAAACAGGATTTCTGGATGATTTCTAATGCAAACTTCTTTTTTTTGAGATCTGCTAGTACTTGTACAGGAACTGCAATGTGTGTCATGGCAGGTGAGCAGGTAAATTGGTTACACCACGAGGAGCTGCTGTTTGAGTCTTGAACATGTTTGTGTATGTGTATCATACAGAAGGTGAAAGGAAGAAGAAAAATACACTTTTTGTAACTATTTATGAAGGTTTACTATTAATTGATGTTTTGGTAACCTCACTATCTGCATGTGGCAATGTATGGTCTGTTTGTGTAGTAGGAAAATGAGTCCTGTGCTCCTTCTGCTAATTTTCCCAACTCCTTTCTGAACCTGCAGCCAAATTTCGCTGCCTTCAGGGTTCCCAACATCAATACTACTCATTTATGGGCTGTTCTTCTTGCATTTAATGCCATGTTACTGTTTATTATTGGAGTGATTGCTTTTTTGCTTTATGGACACTGGTAGAATGACCTTTAGAAGCAGATAGCTGTCAGAAGTTTCTTAGCCTGTACAAGGAGGGTTCCCTTGGCTCAGGTGTATAAAGATACTTCAGTTTTGAGTCCCACCCCCAGGTGTTTTACAGTGGCAATAGTGATGGGTCTATGTAGATTGTGTTAGGAGCTCTGTAAAATTAGTGGACAAAAGTGAACTTGGTTTTTTTCCTAGTTGTTAAAGTGTGGCTGCCTCGAATTTTATCTGGGATAGCTGTAAAATAAGTGTAGTTCACCCTCACAAACAAAATGAGCAATTAATATAACCCACTCTAGGAATCTGGAGAACATATATTTTATTTTATTGATTTAGGATGTCTGTGTATAGGTATTTAAGCTTGTTCCATAGGTCCTAACTAGGATTTTGACTTGTAAAATTCCTCCACAGCAGAGGAGTTTGGACTTGCTGGGAGAGCACCTTTTGAACTAAGAGAATAAGTGTGACTCCAAGGAAATCAGTTTTCTAATCTGAAATACAGGAATTTTGAAAAACATGCTGTGTTTCTATGTTAGAGGTCTATGTTGCTCAAAAGTTCAAAATGTTTTCTTCATCTTGCATGGTCTGTTCAAGGCATGGGAGGAGCAGCTTTGTATTTCAGTGAATACATAGCTGCCTCCCAAGCTTTTGAGCAGTATGTGCTGTCTCACAAGAATAAAATCTTCCCTAGGTGAGCTGGACCTCTTTCTTGCTGTACCTGCAAATGGCTATATTGGAGCAGGGTACTCTTGTTAATGTAGATTTGTCAAGGTATCTACCTTAAACTAGATGGTAACTACTAGGATTTAGAGGTCTGGAGTCTATAATTTGCTATGAAAGCTCAATAAAAGAATTTATTTATGTGATATACATGATGTGAAGTCATGTATGTTACCTAAATAATATATACACGAGTTAGAAGCTTTAAAAATACTACAGATACCATACACAAAAGCTTGGATGTATTTTTGTGAGAAGACTCTAGATCTGTATTTAGGCTCACTTGTTTGAGACTAACTTAATATTGATATTTTGTAAACGTATAAAATCAATTAGAACCATACTTTCTAACTGTAAAATCTAGGCAAGCCATTTCCCTGGAAAAATTATTTTTCCAATGATAAATGTGAAAATTTCAGAGACATTTTATTCCATATTCTTAAGCAGATAAATCTATTATATTACTCTTAGAGATTGCCTAATTACTCACAACTTCACATCTATTACTAGTAAAAATAAGATATTCTGAATCATACTTGTGGGTTTTTATAACTACTTAGAACAATGTTAAATAAAAATATCATGACCATATTTGTTTTCCAACTTGAGACATTCCTCTAGAAAAGGCTTTTATGACTGTTTGGGAGGTAAAGAGTATCCTCATTTTCCTGCTCTTGGTTTGCCTGGGGACAATGCCTGCTCTGTGTGCAGATTTCAAATTGGTTTTGGTTTCTTAAACAGTTTGTCTTGCAGAAGCCAGGTGCAGACTTTCAGCAATGAGCAAAATAATCTTGTTCACAATCACAACTAACGTGTAACAGCAGAAATATCCCCTGGCAAAAGCAGGTATCGCAGAACAGTCTAAAGTGCAACTGCTGAGAAAGTGAAACGGAAAAAAAAATAGCTCTACTAGAACAGTTATTTGTATGCTAAGAAGGGAGGTGGCAAATGTGTTTGGGCATATCTTTAACCTCTTGGTTTTTCTAGGAGGATGTTACTGAGATCGGGTAGGAAGTAAAATTGTTGGAGGAAAGAAAAAGAAGCTGCCAATCCCAAAATCTCTTTAGCTATTGGAAGGGGAGGGAAATTATTTTAAAATCAGATAACAAGAAGAAACGGGCACTGAAGCAGAAGATACTACATGATGTTTAAAATAGTAAATTAACATTAAAAAAAAAATTAGAAGGTGTCAGAGACAGGGAGAGAAACTACAAAAAATGGCCAGCATTGAGATGGTTCTAAAATTCTCCTTAATACCAAGAGCAAGAGTCAGACAGGCCACAGACCTGCATGCAAGAGGTCTGAAGGGAAGAATAGAGATGAAGAAGATGCTTAGTTTAAAGATCATGTCTCAGAAGAGAGAGCTACGAATCATGAATAATTTATAATCAATGTTGCCATTTGAAGTCAAACAGATCAAGCTTAGGATGTAAAAAAATTCTTTAAAGACTGCAGATACCATCTTGAAGTTTCAGTTACCAGCTTCAGAAGAATAAAGGTAGACCTGCTGTGTATATGTAATCACCCTAGTCCAAATCCTACAAGGTATTTAAATGGCTTGCCCTTTTCAAGAGGAGACCTTTGAAGAACTATTTCTCAAATAGACATATTCAGGATAACATTCACAGCTACTACAAAACAGGTTCCCCTGGGAGTCTCCATTCCATGACGCGGTGTCAGTACCATCACACTGGAGGTTTTCAGACCAGGAAGTGCAACTTCTTAATATTTTCTTAAAAGTGAGGTTACAACAGTGTCAGTCCCAGAGGTGATATCTTTTTAAGACTTCCCTCTTTTAACATTTGAAAATGTTATGTCCTGGAAAGATTTTAAAAATGAATTGTAAGTTCTGGATCTGAATCACTTTGGCATACAAAGAGCCATGTACTTGGAGTCTCCTAGGACTTGAGGGAATGGTGGACTGAGCTCTGCCGTGTTGGATGGAGTGTACTCTGCACGTTGGTGATGTAATATGAAACCACTCTGTAAGGTCTCATATATATATATATATATATATAAATTTTTTTTTTAATTTTTTTTTTTTTCAGCTGCTGTGTTTGTATGTACATAGAGAGAAAAGGCTGCAACAGGCACTAGGCCCCAGAAAAGGTTAATATTCTCAAAAAATCATCCAGTTCTTTTTGAATTTATCTTTCTTTAGAAAGGGTTGAGATGACAGGTTTGATTCAGAAGTGATTCAGTGATCATTCACATCTTTCAGGTGTAGCTTGGTAGAGATTCTCTAAGAGAAAAAATCACTTCTGATGTTACAATAATATAATCTTCTAATGCCATCTTCTGATGCCGTAAGAGAGAGAGACTCAAAACTCAAGAGGCAAAGCAACGAAATTGCAAGGAATAACTTTTTCCACTCAACAAAAGAGTATTTGCTTTGAAAGGGGCTCAGGAGTTTCCTGGATGAGGTGTGGAAATCCCATATGGAAATGCCATCCAATTTTTTTTTTTTAAGGGAATAACATTCCTAGCAGACAAATGCAGCACTCCTCCTCCATAGTGCTGTGCTCAGCAGCAAATCTCCCTTCTGGATGAAGCTCTGCTGGTGCCATTCCTGAGCAAGCACTTTGAATTCATGTGCACATACGGTGAGTGGGAGAGAAAGAATAGCCAGAGCCAAGAGAGCATTTTAAATACTTCAGTAGAGTGCAAAAGAGAAGTTGGAGGTTGTTTTTCTGTCATTACTTTGAGTTTTTACTCTGGAAACGACAGCAGTGTTGTCAAATTGCATTGCAACTGTTCCCAGCCAGATGAATTTTAAACATTTGATTATTTCTAGAAGTAGAATAAGTTCAAAAGAAAATGACTGATAGTAGTTTTTGAAAAAGACATGTTTTGCTGATGTAGTTTCCTCCCTCTTTCTTGATCCTAACAACAGAATGTGAACACCTTTTTAAGCAAAGTGAATGGTTGAAAACATAGGTGTAAACAAAGTTCTCCAAGCAACTCAACATAAAACAATTTTTGTTTTGTAGTTGTAGCAACTCTGATCTTGGATTAAAATTCCACTATCATGGAAATTACACCTAGAAGAAAAAAGTTTGTTTCCCCCAGCTTTGCATTCCACAAATAAGTGGATTTTAGAATTACAGCTTTGCCATATGAAAATAATGTTCTTCATTGCCCTTTCTTGAAAGGCCACTTTTTCCTTTAAGTTTATTTTTTAGTTGCATTTTAGATTTTGTGTGTGGTTAGTACCTGTAGCACTGTCTTCAGATAGGCATATTAGCAATTATCATACATTTATCTTTTATTTTTGGGCTAGTACAGTACTAAAGCTTCCTCATTTAGCTAGCCTGGTCTGAAGTGTAGTCTCTGTATAGTGAGAATTTTAGCTTGGGCTGAGTTTCCTCATTTTCAGAAGTTCTGAAGTCAAATATTACTTCAAGAACACTTCTATGTAAAATTTTTGTTCTCTGGTCTGGGAGAATCTTCATACAAAAGGTGAGTATAAGATAATTACTTTGTAATTCCACACAAATCCAAACTGTTTATCCAAATGGTGTGTAAAATAGCTGCCATTCTTCAGCTTACAAGTATGTGGCTGTACACTTCTCAGATCACTTCAGTTTTTTCCTGATTTCATTTCCATTCCCAGTATTATCACTGGGATACTTTGGCTTGTAGAGCTTGAGTTCCATCAGAGGTTGGAATTACAGTATCTTGTGAAAGGTAATTAAAAATTAATTAATGAATGGTTCTTTTTGGAAGCCTCAAAACTGGCACTGTTTAAGTTTTGGTAAAACTTAGAGGAGTATGTTGTGTTTTATCCTGTTCCCCAAAGAAACCAGACTCCAGAGAAATGACTTTGAGAACACCTGTGAGGAATGCTTCAGCTGCTGAAAAAGCTTAAACTGGCATTTACACATTCATTAGACAGTAGGGAATTCTGCCATGAGATGCAAATCTGTGAGAAATCATTCCTTCTGCTCCCAGAACTATTCATTTTTTTTCTCCTTAATTTTCCCTAGAGAAAGTTTCTTACCGCACCAGGAAAGCAAACCCCATTTTTATCTTTTAAGGATGCAGCATTCAGGAATAAGGTGGGCCACTAAGAGAGAGAAAAGAGGTAGAGGTAATGTTTCCTCTCAGCTCATTAGTCTCATCAGCACAACATTATCTTTAGGGGTATGGTTAATTATAAAGCTCCCCAATGAAGCAGAGGTGGGCACAAAAACTGGCAAACTCAGCAGGGGAATGTCTGCTTGTGGGTGTTTTGCTGTTGACTTGTTTCAGGATGTAAGCTCAGCTGTGGTGACCACAGCCAGTATAAAATGATTTAATTCTCCTGTACAGAATAGTACTGATGGGGAAGTTCAGCACCAACAATCTGAGTTGTTACAAAGCTTTGAGATAAGGACACCATAACCGAGAGGATTGTTCTACACCCAAATTGCCATTCCCTCTGTGAGAAGATACTGTGGGACCTTTACTCACTGGGGTAGTAGTAGGATTTGCTCTTAGCACATAAAATGAAGCAGTTAATGAGTTCAGAGAAACTTTCTATTTCTATATTCCACTATCGAGAGGGCTGATCTTTCCCTCTCTCATTTTTCTTCTTTGAATTATAGAGCCACAATGGGTTTTTAATATTTGCACTCTTCTTAAATCTCCTGAAATCTGTTGCTTTTCAACAGTCTCTCAGAACTGAAAGACATCATTGATTTCCTATACCTATTCTTGACAGACTACTTTTTTTTTTTTTTTTTTCTGCAGTATTACTAGGTCTAGTCATGCAGTTTTTGACAATTGCTATTTAAAAAAAGAATAATAGGAAAAAAACCTTTTTACTTCATATTCACAGTCCTGCTTTTTCCAGGATAGTAACAAATCGTGGGAGTTATTTGAGAACTTTTATTTCATAGCTCAAATCATTACCACTATAGCAAACATAGCCAGTGACCAGGATGCTGTCACAAATTGCCCTGGTTATTGCTATTGCACTTGTACAAAGTTAAAAAACATATTTCCAAGATATTGCTGTTTCACTTCATGATTTCACAACTGGAGCAATTTAATAGCTCTGTTCCAGACCAGTAGTTTGCTGCAGCAATATAAGAAATTTTTGAGAGCTATAAGACTGGTTGGGAGTATTCAAACAATTTTTTAGTTTTATTTTTTAATAATTTTTGCTGGACAAGAGCAGCAAACAATCTAAGAAATCACTACCCGTTCTTTGACTACTGTATTTTTTTGCATAACTAAAGAAGTGATGTTAAGTAAAGCCAAATAGCTATAGCTATCTGTAATTTGTATGGACAGGGTGTGAACTCATTTTAGGGTTTTTGGAGGGGGACAAAGGGAAAGAGTTGTTTGGGTTTTTTTAACCTTTACACTCAATGAGCAGCTGCAGCCTCTTATGACCAGTTGTTACCCACACAATGTGACTCTGCTGCTTCTGCAAATTCATTCTTGAGAATAAAGTGGGCTAAAATCAACAAGAACCCGTGGTTTGCAATAGTAACATT
The DNA here is from genome assembly GCA_038090715.1 of Florisuga fusca. Taxonomy (NCBI): domain Eukaryota; kingdom Metazoa; phylum Chordata; class Aves; order Apodiformes; family Trochilidae; genus Florisuga; species Florisuga fusca. The sequence continues at coordinate 2,375,269 of JAAWXA010000026.1, read as the reverse complement.
TTCTAATAGTTTTCTCCATTCTTAGAACTATATACAAGAGAGAACAAATAACAATTTGCTCACTGGTTTCATTAGTGCTAGTGACTAGAAATAATAAGACATAGAAAGGGTGTTTTGGTACTCTGAGTATTAAATCTTGAAGAAAATTTGAAAATTCTCTTATGTAGGGCAGGATGCAAGAAAGTGTCATTACATAAATTTTATCCTGGAGCTCTTTAGCCTTAATTATGCAGTCTTCTTGGGAACAGCAAAGAACTCACTTAATAGACTGTATCACTTTTTGAGATAAGTGGCATATTTATAGCTTCTATAGTGTATACCAAAATGAGGACAACTATGCCCTGTTTAAAAAGCTGATGTTGAAATACGGTATTTACAATTAAAATACTGTTTTAACAGTAAGAATGAGGGAGTTAATGTTTGAAACAAAATTACAAGGACAAATATTTGAATGTTACTACCCCACTCCTAATATTATGTTACTATGTTCCTCTGTCAGAATGTGTTGCCAATGTAAGAGGATGACTTTATGGAATTGTAGATAATGTGTATCTAAAAATGTAAGTAGGACATTTTATAATCACAAGGTACTGCAGAGTTTTAGGCGTTTGTACATACTGTACATGTTTTCATTGAACATCCCACTCTATTTTCTTTCTGGTTTTCCTCTTTTATTTGGTAGAAAAAAAACTTCACAACTCAAAGCTCACTGGGAAGGTCTATTTAATCTCCGTGGTGTTAAATTAGTTTCGTTTGCTTTTTACATGGGATATTTGGTTGGATTTGAGTATTATTAGCTCCCATCGATGCTGCCTGACTCAGATTCTGTTGTTATGCAGACGTGGACGTCCCACTTCCACTCAGCCTCTCAATTATATCCATTCAAATGCAGTGACAATATCCCCTAACAAAACATCATCTTAGATAAGTAGATTACTAAAAATGCTATGCAATGAAATGAAATTGAGAAGCTAGAAATTGCACTTGCAGACTGAAGGGATTTAACTGTAAGAACAGCCTTAGAGGTGTATGTTTATTATTGAGGACATATATGTGCCCCAGGCAAATCCAAACTTACTTTAAATGAGCTATCCTTATGCTGTAAACATCATGAACGTTAAGCTGTTCATCACCTTCAAACATCCTCAGCAAATGTGTTTTGTGCCTGGTTATTTGAAGGAAAGACTTTAAGACAAATTCACTCTGATAATTTGCTGATTTTAATGTAAAATCCAAAATTGTTTTTCTTTTAAATAATTAAAATATCCTAAATTATCTAACTTTCTTGCTATTCAGTGAGCAAATATTATTCTTACTATTTCTTATATATAAATAATACTATAATAACCACTTTCTGTTATATCCACAAAACTATATGTATTCCAAAACCAGTCTTGCCTTTAACATCTGTGCTTTTCCAATAACCCTACATTAGGTTCAGTGGAAACACTTGTATTCCATATTACCCCTTATTAATTCTTTACTCATGTATTAATACTTTGTATGTTTACCTGACCTTTCTAAAGCTCAGTTTAAACTGTAGCAAGCCATGCTTTCAAATATGGCAAACCTTCAGAGACAGAAACTCAGAAAACCAAACTTGACCATTTCAAGTCTGTTCAATTGGGTAGCCATGCTGGGGTGGGATGAAAGAGGTTTCAGGCTCCAGCAGTTTTTCTTTGGGGACAGTCATGATTTCACTTTGCTGGGTGACTCAACTGACTTTGCATCTAGGAAAAACTGAGTAAAAGAGGTCTGAATTACTGTCTCTAATTTTAAAAGGCTTTAAATCCCTCTCAAAAGATGAAAAAAAAAAAAAATCATCCAAGAGCCTTTCAATCCATTTTATGATGAGTTACAATCAGATGAACTTTAATGGGGATCTTATCAACACTTACAAATTTCTAAAGGGTGAATGTCAAGATGATGGGGCCAAAATATTTTCAACAGGGGCCCGGCAACAGACAAATTGGAACACAGGAAGTTCCATCTGAACATGAGGAAACAATTTTTTACTTTGAGGGTGACCAAGTACCAGAACAAGCTGCCCAGAGAGGGCTTCAGTACCAGGGTTGGAGCAGGTGATCTTCAGAGGTCTAAACCAGAAGCTATGCAGATAGAGACTTGGAAAGTCAGATTCTTTCAATATGTAAGAATTTTAATAAACATAATGATTCCACATTGTTAGGGGTTTTTTCCTGCCCATTAAACCACAGAGGTCTTAGCACAGCACTGTGAAGGACATAGTGAAGCCACAGAGCCTTTGTGTTCTGGATGCTTTTTTTGCATTAACACCAAAGCAAAGATGGCCCTGCCATCCTCAAAGTTTCATTGCTACTGCTTTGGCCTGGGGGTTCCCACTGCTTGCCATCAAACTCTTTCCAAGGAGTCTTACAGGAGCTAACAATATTCTGGATTTCACATGGGTGCTTACACTTACCCTATAATGGGAAAGATCCACTTTATGGTGTTCATAAGAAACCAGGCCAAAGCTCAGTAGTAGTTATATATAACTTACTTGGATTCACAAGTTTCCTTGTTGGAGATGTCATTTGTGTTAAATTCTCTGCTTCTCAGTCTGTACTGCTAAGGTAGCAGGGATTTCCCTATAGCTCTGCTGTCACAGGAATGGATCCATAGTGATTTCCTATCTGACTATGGGCTGTATGATGAACAGAGAGGTGTTGGGATGAGGAAAGAAAGTCAGGGGAAACTGTGCAGATTTTCTTGTCTTTTGAGATGTTGCCAAGGGCTGAAGCAGACAGTTGACTTGAGTCTCCTTCCCAACCATTCCAAGGAAAAGCCTCTTTCCCTATTGTCTGCAACTCATAGTCCAGTTTCTTAGGAAGGCTTCATCTCACTCCTGTCACCTTGCCTGCCTCACAGGGATTAACATACAAAAGGTTCTATATTTTTCTGATTTTTTACAGTTCTGGAAAAGCACACATACATAAATCTTAGATGTCTACAAGACAGAGAGGAACCAAACAGCCCACTTACTTTATTAGTTTGTTTATGCAGTCATAGGAATTAATCTATAAATACCAATTTTCTGCATAATTAAACAACTTGAATGAGAAAATCTGAAGAATAGAGCAGGTATCAAAGGGAGGGAATTGTATTGCATCTTTACTCTTTGAAAACCTGAGCCTGAAATGTAGACTGATTGTTTTCAATGAGCAAACTTTACAACAGTTTACAAAAACTTTAGCAAATGTTTGTTAGTTGCTATGGTTTGATGAAGCACTAAACTGATAAGAGTATGTGGGTTATTTGAGAAAAAATTATTGTTCTTAAAACAAAAATAAAAATACACAGGAGTAGTCACCTTAGACTGGTTTTATCCCGTGACAGAAAAAATCAAACTGTTGTAAACTCCCACCATAGCAAAAATCCTCCTCCATCTCACAGAATCATCTATAACCTTACAGAATGGTGGTATCTGAATGTTAAATAACTAAACTCCATTTCTACTGTATTTCAGATAATGATAAGTTTGGTACAGCAATACCAAACAATGGTTTATGTCAGCTAAAATAAGGGAGAGTTTGAATTAAAAAGAAAACAAAAATAATTGATAAAGAAAAGTGCTTCCTAGTGCTCTTTTTCTGGACAGGTATCAAGGATATATATATTAGAAGTAAAACCTTGAGATGTAGCTATTAAGCTATTTTCAGGTCATCTCAAGTATATTAGCTTAGAGAGGAGGATTTCCTCCAAAGCAGTGGACATGATAGTAGGTCTTTTCAGGCTGGTGTGTCTGATATTGCTTCAAATGTTTCACCGTCCTAGAGAGACACTATCAAGCTGAAAAGAAAGTTGACTTATGGTTGAAATAAAATTAATTTTCAGTTGGGGTAGGATGAGACTTTAGGTCCCACTTGTACACTGCTGCATTTTGTGCTTGGCCTGTTGCAGTCTGAGATGAGCTGCTTTGTTTTTTGTAATTTTGTTTTGAGAGCAGTTCCACCGTGTCCTGTGTAACTGGTTATTAGCAGCTACGGCTCGTACCCATGCTGCTTTCTTGTCCTCCTTTGCGCCTTTGTTTTTATTTTCCTGGGAAAAATGAGAAAGGTCAAAAGATTTCTTGAATAGCTGACTAAATATCCTCCTCAGCTAAAATGGCAGAAGATGCTCCAAGGCAAACGTGGCTACAGCTGGGAGGCTTCATTCTGGTTTTGCCCTGCTCATAAGACTCATGTCATTGGTGCTTAATGTCCAGTGATTCGGGAGTTAGAAGCTGAATTATTTCTCAGCCTCTTTATTTGCACTCCAGTGTAATGCACAGCAGGCTCCTCTCAGCTTTCGAGTATCTCACTCTCATTATGAACATTACAGCAATGCTGACCTTTTAGACATAACGTGGATGGGGATATCTCTGAAGTTAGAATTAACACTGATGTCTGAATTTAAATCAATACATTTTCCAGAACAACAAAATAAGGTAAAAGTCAGAAGCAACCTGAAAAAAAAACTTTTCACTTGCATTTTTTTTTGAATGTAAGAAATCAAAGATGAGGGATGTCGTGCACATATTCTTATATGCAATTTCTCTTTGTATTCTTTGTCATTTTCACTGATTTCCACTGAGAAGTAAACCAATATTTGTTTAGAAGAATGTATTTTCCAGCTTAGTTAGTAGGGTTAAAATGTCTATTTTTATCAAATGCTGAGTACTTCCTTATTTATCATTTTAAATTCCATTACTCGTTTCCAAGGAGATAGAAATATGCAGGAAAATCATCTGAGACTCTGATTTGTAAGGCTGTTCTCTTTAATGAGAGTTGAATGTGCCCTATTTTAAGGAATAAACTAAACTTGGAGCTGCTGTAGTAAAGAGGTTGGGACTTCAAATTTCATTCCTGTGCAGGCCTACTTTCTGCTTCTCTAAGTTGGAAGCAGATTGAAAAATAATTGAATGTGTATCACATTGTCATTTAGTGGCTCAGCTGTGCTGGTTTTTGTGCTGAGGCAGGATTTAGGAGGTTCCCTCACACACCTCTTATGGTAGTGGCTTTCTCCTGACAGTTGTAGGTATTTATTGGAGCACAAGTAGATGGCAAATATATTTGCTGCCTCAGTTCTTCAGAAATACTAAAGCCTGGGTGCTTCTATAGGTGTTTAAAAGGATGTAATTCTTTGAAGTGCTAATGCTAACTCTAAGAGAGAGCTTTCTTTTTTCTGTCTTTTCATAAAGTCCTAAATGCACATGAAATTTAACAGATCAATTGCCTTACCTGAAGTAGTCTTCACCACCTCAGTTGTATTTCTTAATCCTGTGAAGGAGAACTGGTAAAGCCTCCAGGACCTGGTGTCCCCCACCTCCACTGAGCTGCGTTTCCACTGGTAAATGATCTCTTCTCTTGGGTAACCATCTTATTGCAATGGAAAATACAGAATTTGTTTCATAGTCATTGCTAGAATTCTAGTGTACGTTGGGGAATAAAAATGCTACTTTATATTTCTGGAAAAAAATTGGAGAAGCATATTGCAGGTATATTATAGATATTAAATTTTGTGGATCCAATAGGATGCAATTTTGCCTGTCCTCCAGTCACAGCCAAAATGAATGCAGCTGGACCAGGAATTCAAGCTTTCACCTGACTGCAAAATGTAAAACCCTTGACTCCAACTATTGATAGTAAAACACCCATACACAGAAAGAAAGAATGAGAATCAAGCCATGAGGCTTTGATGCTGAAAGTAAAAATTTCTATAGGTATGCTAAAATATAATCATAAACTAAGCACATAAATCTCAGAAATGGTATTCATTTTATACAGCATTCCTCAATTATATTTATGAGCATGTATGATTCATGTACTTGAAAATCAACATAAAAATGAAGATCATTGGACTCTGTCTAGTTAACATCATAGCCCTTCTGATTCAAAGTATGTAAATATACATTTATAATAAGTGGTTCAGTGTGTGTAAGAAAAAGGGATATTTCTAGGCGTGTTACTTACAGCTTGAAAATTCCAGGGGACAGGAATGGACATCCATTGGGAAGTTGTGTAACTGTAGCTGACATTCAGCATCAATTGTCAGCCTGAGGAGAAAGAGATGGGGATATACAGAACCCACTTGAGAAGTTTGTCCTGAAAGCTCCTTCATGACGAGCAAAATGAGGTTCTTACTAATATGGAACCTGGCACTGGACTATGCAAATATATATATATATGTATATATATAAAGTAAAACTAAACTATGGATATGTGTGTATTAATTTGGATATTCCAAGCACAGTTTCTTGTAAGCAAGGTTTCATTTTTGGCTACACAGGCCCTGAGAGCTGCTTTCTGGACAGTGTAGTAGAATATGGTATTAAAGTTCTGTTCTTATGCATCTGAAATGACAGTGTTACTCATGGCTGGCAGATCCATAAGTAGTGATACAGGTCACCTCATGAGCAGTGACAAATCTCTGTGTCCCAGCATGCCATAATGCACTAGGGGAATGTATTTTACATGACAAAGGTTGTATTCCAGCAATGATGGATGGGAGTCCAAATTTAGACATCTGCATCCAAGACAGCCACTGCTAGTGGAAAGGCACTCTGAGGGTATACTTATATAATTTCATGCCAAAATAAGGTATTTAAATCAAATCAGCAGAATGTACTAAAAGGTGTTTCTATCTTCTGAATATCAGGAGTCTCTCCTTGATAACTTGGGTGCTGTAGGTGCTACAGGAATGTCTCCGTATCACTCAGGTCATGTAGGATCAGGTGGAGACGTGTACTTTTAGAAATCCAAAATTAAATGAGACTTATCCCCTGATGTGCCTGCTAAAAACTCCATCATTTTAGTCCTTTAATGATTGCTGGTCTATACATAGCTCCATCCCTGCCACGAGCTGCATGATACTTTGAAAAGGAGTGAGCAGGTGGGATGGGAGAGGGAAAAAGGAAAAGGAGGAAAAATGTAAGAGCAGAGTGATATTTATTTGTTTGGTGAGTCTCTCTCTCTCTCCAGTAAGCTCATACCTCTCTTGTACTGAGACCCTACACTGGACCCAGTACTCCAGGTGTGTCTCACTGGTACTGAGCATGGATCTGCTAGTCACAGTCTGTCACTTCAGGCACATGCAATCCACCTCCATGTCCAATTATTTAGCCCATAACCAGTTCTACTCCACCAAGGTAAATCTGCATTTTCCCACTTTTCCACTGGTCCCAGGGACCAGTTACTGGTTACTGAAGGCAGGGTCTTAACAGGAAAGATAGATGCAAAGAGAAGGCATTGTGTACCACGGCCTTTTGGTGTCCTTTGTGACTAGGTCCCCATTCCTGTTAAGCAATGTGCCTGCATTTTCCCTAGTCTTACTTTTGCTGAGGATGTATGTGTAGAAATCCTTTTTGCTTTCATGTCTCTAGTCAAATTCAACTCCAGAAGAACTTTGACTTTTCTAACCTCGTCCTAAAGTGCTCAAATGCAACTCTGTATTCTTCCTGGGTCATCTGTCCCTGCATCCACCTCTAGTACAGTGTTGGGATTTTTGGTTTTTTCTTTTTTTAGTTGGTGGGGGGGTGGTTTGGTATTTGCTTTGGGTTTTGTGGTTTTGTTTTTGGCTTGGGGTTTGTTTTTTTTTTCACATGGGAATTTTTCAGTAACTGTGGTGATCCATGCAGGCTGTCTGCTAATTTAGTTTGATTTCCTGCTGGGCAGGGTGAACTGCTGTTGAGCCTGGGGAAGGTGAATGAGCAGATCAACCATCTCTTCTATAGCATTCTTCTCTTCAGGACAGAAACCTGTGATGATGTTATCTTATACCATTTATGGATTAATCCAGGTTGTATCCTTACTGATGCTTGCTCTGTGTCACTAGAACTCTGCATACATTAATAACAGATAACTGCTTTTGAGTTCTGTCAAGTATTTCTCTTTCTAATGAGAGAAACCTAGGGTTTTGAAGAGAAAGGTGATGAAATCTAAGTCCAAATTTTACATTTTAAGAGTGGACCTAGGACCTTTTTTTCTGACTGATTTTGACTTGCACTGGATTTCAATTCCTATCATTCTCTCATCTCGTTCAGTGATGCAAAGTGTAATGAATGTAAAATAACTCTGAAGAAAGCTTCTCTTTGTAATTCAGTTGCAATGTTAGAAAGTTGTCTTAACCAAAACTAGGGATCTATTAATTACCATTATAATAAGTAATAACTTTTCTTCAAACCTTTTTTTTTAGCAGAAAACAATGAAACACTCCTGAAAACGCAGATGAGTTGCTATAACTATGCTTATATTCATTTTAGTATAAGAAGAGGATTATTGTGAAGTGAGACGGTACAATCTATAGGAAGAAATAAAACTCTTTCTAGCCCATACAGAATAAATTGCATGCAACTAGAATCTTCTCAGTGTTTCCCTTCTCTAAGGTTGCATGCATAAGTAAATAGTAAAAAATATTTTTTCCTTCAGGTTAATGTCAAATAACCAGAATTCATAGTTCTTTTTTCTTTCTCTAGAGAAACTGAAATTAAAGTCAGGTATAAATACCTTAATGTGTACAACACTCTGCCATCATTCCAGATCCTGAGCATCCTATTAGGAGTTGTTATCCAGTGAGCATCAGCTTTCTTGGAATTTCGGAAGAATGTATCTGGTATCCAGATCTTCCCAACCATGTTGCTGTTTAATCTGAGCACTTTTATAGTGCTGTTGAACTTCAGACGTCTGTCATACCACGTTTGGGCGAAAAATATATCAATTGTATATTCCTGTTGTGTTAACCAGAAATACTGATGAAAACAGAGCACTGAGAATTTCACATAATTCCTGATATGCTTTCCTTATTTTCACATGAAAAAATGTGAACTGCAGATGATGATACTAGAACTGACAAAAACAATTTTCTGCCAATTTTCAAGGGCGTGTTTTACTAAAGATTACAGTTTTTAAACTATTCTGTTTATTCTCTTACTGACAGGGGAAGCTAAGATGCAATTAAGTGGTATAAACACCTTTCTAATTCTGACTCCACACCTCAATGTCTCATCAGGTCAGACAACAATTATTTAGCCTTTTGGATACAGGATAGGAAAAATTTGAGCTGACTTGGCTCCATTAATTGCCTGTGCTCTCCCAGTTAGCATCAGAAGTGGTGAAGTCTCATTTTTCCTGTCACCACTGGGCAGCCAAAAGCTGCAGAGGGAATTATAGAGTGGAAAAATGCAATCTGAATTTTCTTTCTATTCTTTCTATGAAAACTACAAGAATGAAGTAGGAATTGTCCTAAGGCCAGACCACTTTCCCCCACCTGTATGAGGATAAAATTAAATTTCTCTGTTGGAACTATGGAAAAAGGAGAGGAGATGGGATCTAGGTGGTTTTTTTTGTTTGTTTGTTTGTTTTGTTTTTTTTTTTTCTTGGTAGCAAGAGTGGCAATAAGACTGGTGAATGTTCTTGTTTTATAGCAATATGGAAGCTCAGTTTTACAGGATGTAAACTCTTACAAAGCACTTGCAAGTAAAGCACGTAAAAGTGAGTATAAGTTAAAATTATTAATTTTTTCAGCATATAGTTCAGTTTCCCTATCTTGTACAGGTTCATAGCTCATACGGTCCTCACATTCATCGTAATAATGAGATTTGAAAAATAATACAGGCATAGCACAACATGGAAACTAATGGAAAGTTGGGAATGTCAAAAATGATGGAGGCTTTGTAACAGTGTGAAAATTGTCAGATAATTTACAATCATTGACTTACCATGTTGATAGCATTCACAGGCCCAATGCTATTTACATACATGTCAGTGTGAATTACTGTGGGTTTAACTGTAAGAGAAACAATGAGGGTCAGTAACATACAAATGAAGGTCAAAATCAACTACACAATTCAAACACAAGCAAAATCTTAGTACCTCTTTTGATTTTTATGGTTACCTTAAATGTAACTGTGCATATAAAATAAATTTGCAGCAATGTCTCCGATCTGAAATGAGTTGGAGACACTCGGAGACAAATTTTTGTGTTGTTTATTCTGTCAGAATTTACTTATCCTATGAGAACAAACAGTGAAACCAGAGCTGTTACCCTCTCCCAGTCAAATAGGACTCATTTTAAGGTATATTTTGTGTCAGGGCACAGAAACACTTCTGACAAAACACAATTGAGCAAACTACTTGTGTTGCTTCGCATCACCCGTTTTACATTATAGAGTCATATAATGCATATAGGGCTTGGAATATATAATGGTATAATATAATGGGGGTTGGAAGGGACCTTTAAAGGTCACCTATTCCAACCCCCCTGCAGTGAGATGTGTCAATCCTGACTTTGAATGTCTCCAGGGATGGGGCCTCCACCACCCCTCTGTGCAACTTGTTTCACCACCATCATAGTAAAGAACTTGGTAATATCTATTGTAAATAGATTGATTTATTGTGATATTATTCTATTGTAGCTTTATTATTCTTATACACCAAAACATTATTTTTTTGCCTAGATGCTTTTATGAAGGCTTAATTCCTTTCTGTTCTCTTAAGTCTTGGACTGGAAGAATAAGACAAATTCCTCTGCTAATTTACACTAAATGCATACATTGAAGGTTAAATACTTGTTATCCCTTACTGTGAAAAGTTCCTTGGTTTATAAGCCTCTATATACTTGTTAGAAACAGCTTCCTTCATTAACCTTGCTGCTTTCTGCTTTTTTCTGCCTGCCTCATCCATGAGTTCTGTTTGCATTTTTCTGTAATCTTATTACTGCTGTATCCTCTTCTCCAGAGGTATTGTCTGCCTGCTTGGTGCACACATGGGGCCTTCTCAAGCTGACTTGCAGCAACTCAGGGAGATTTATCTCTTAAAGCTTCCTCAGTAATCTGTGGAGAGAGATTCCTGCAAAATGTGGTTCAGTCAAATAACACTTCCATTCTGAGTCCAAGCTCAGGTCTGTACACTTATGGGCCATGGGGAAATCTGGGGAGGTCAGCTTTGCTACATTGCAGTTATTTTTTTTTTCAACCTATTTCTCTGTGCCCCTTTCCCCAGCTGCTTTTCATCCTGCTGTGCAAGTCAGGGCCCATGCTGCTTCAGTCACTGCAGACCTGCAGCTGTTCCAGGCTCTGTGTTCATCATATCATGCAAAGATCAGGCTGTGGTAACTCCCTTGCCAGTATATTATTTATGATTCTCTAATACCCTCAGATCTATAAAGACAAAAACTTGCTTTTTCACTCCCCAGACATCCTGTAGTTGAAGAGGACTCTATGCATGTGCATCATTCTAAGCATCCTCATTCAGCAAATCACAACAGTCTGCTAAATCTACCCTGAGACATTTAATAAATCTTAAATTCTGTCAGCTTCCAAAATCGTGACCATTTTTCACACCACATTTTACTACATTTTATTTTGTTTTCATAACTACTCTGCATGGCTTCTGCTTTGTGTGCAACATAACATGGTATGAAAATTTGTTCTTTTCACTGCTTAGTCAACCACTTGAAAGTGGTTTAAAAGGAAAACCAACATACCTCCTATGTCAGGTCTCAGCTTGTTGTCATATCCTTCCAGCAAGCCATTTAAAATAAGAGTGACATCACTCTCATGGACTTTGGGAGTCAAAACCCAAGTTTTATTTGAAGTGTAATCTTCATAATCATCATCTCCCTTTTGGGTAGAACTGTAAAAAAAATTAAAATGAAGAAATGGAGAGCCTTGAAAAATACATGTTTGCAGGCAAGATCTTTTGAGACAATGCACACATAATTAAGATTTTAACAGTACTGTACAAAACATTCAAACATGTCCTGCTCTAGGAAAGAAGACTCACATAAAAGTTCACGTTGGCAATAATTCCTTTTAGAACAGTTGAAATAATCTATTTATTTGCAGAAACCATCAGTGCTTATCACCTTTGGCATGCCTGTTTTTTCTCCCACTGACTCAGGTGGGACCCATTTTGAAACAAGTGTAGTTGTCACTTACAAGCATCTCTCCACCAAAATATCACTTTGTATGCACAGTGTTGTTTTGTTACTTCTTTTTGAGAGACCAATTTGATCCAACACCTTGCTGACAAGGCCAGTAATTAGAGTCATTTAAACAAATTGTCACAAAGCTTTTCTCCACTCTGCTGAACTCAAGCTTCTTACTCATTTGGAAGATTCAGAGTGAATTCTTGCTTATGGTTTTCATTCTCACTTTTGCTAACCAGAAAGCAGAGAGGAGAAACAGTTTGTCTACCAATTTTTTTTTTCCTACTGACCAGTATGATAGCAGAAACAGTGTAATCCAACTTCCTTAGCAGAGTACAAAGGGCAAATTAGGAATCAGGAATGTGTAGCCTTACTGGAGATTTTGTTTTCTTAACATATGTGCCTCCAGTTCTGGGAGAGAAGATAGGAACTACTTAAAATATCTGACAATGTCATATTCTTAATTTCAGAGTCAGTGGTAATCAGCTGAATGGTGTTAGGCAACTCTAAATTGTTTGCATAATACGCCAGTGCCCTTCATTTCTGACCTGCTTCTGTGATGGAGCTTGAGAACTGCTGGATAGGAAAAAATCTTAATAACAATACAAATGTCTGAAGCTGCTGGGTGGAGTTTGAATGCAAATGGGTCAAAAGCAGAAAATTTAATTTTCCTGTTTCTGTCAGAGTCTGTACAGAAGTGGGGAAAAGAGCACAGAGCAGCAGATTCTCATGGGGGCTGGAACTCATGCTTGGCACACAAGATGGGAAGCAGACACAGCTGACAATGGGCATGGGTGCAATAAGTGAGGGGGTGACTATTTCCAGAGTCATTCTGTTAAAGCAGGTCTTGTCTCAGCTGAGGTGTTGTCCTGCTGCATCCCTGCTTAGATCTACCCAGAGTGGATGACCTGAAGGCTTCCCTGTGCTGAGCACTTGGGAGCTGTAAACTAACTGCACAAATACAACTTAAATACAAAAGAGGCTTTAGCTTCTTCCCTCCCCATGGGCACAGCCTAATGGCAAGGAGTCACAGAATGTCTGTTCCTTTTTGTATGAGACTGCTTACCAGGAGGTGCTGAAGGTACAGGGAAATTAGAAGCAGCAGGCTGAGACTCTGAATAGGGCAGTAGCAAATAGGAATGCACAGCATGCATGAGGGCCAGGCTTGTGTGGCATTCAACTGAGCTTGGAAACTGCTCCTGAAGCTAAGGTTAATTAATCTGTGCCTTCATTACATGTGCTGAGCACCACAGGCTGCAGCCTCCAGGCACTACCTCACCCACCCTGCACCAGCAACCTGCATCTGGGAGCTTCAGCAGCCCAGCCTCCTCCCTCTGGCTACACAGGCCTGAATCTGTAGTGTCTTACTGGTGATTAAAAGCAGAGTTTTGATTGGCAGCATGATCTGTAGTATTCTGCTGGTACTGACAAATAGGCCAGGATAATTTAAATTGATGGGGGAAATTTGTTTATTCAGCTGTCTGGACTTCAAAGATCTAATTGTAATTCAAAGGAGCAGAACTGAAGCAAGGTTCTCCCTCCTGGAGGAAAGGAAATAAAGTCTTTGCAAGCAGAAGGCACTAGATTGTGTTCTCAGCCTGTGCAACATGAATTAAAAATCCTATCTTTGTCTGAAAAGCCACACTCCTCTCTTATAACAAGTCAAACCCATTCTCCAAAAATAATAGGTTTTTTTCTGAATGGAAAAGAAAAATGACATCATATACATTCTTTCACAAAGGCAACAACGTGTTCCTGAATATTAATGTGATGAGAGAGCTTCAAAAGTCGAACAGCCAGTTAATGGTGTAATAGAATCTGGTGTACTGGTCAGTGCAAAATTGGAAGATGAAAAAGTCTATTTGTCTAAGACTTGCCTCAGATCTAGAATGACCTTATTGAACAGCAGTCCACAGTCACTAAAACTTCCATTTGCTCTTGATAATTACTTGTAGGAAAGAAATAGCTGCTTGTTTGCTGCTATTTCAAGCCATTTTGGCATTCTAAATCTCAAGAAACAGCAAATGTTTTCTGAGATTAGTACGAGGAGAGGGAACACAACAAATGCAACTTGGAAAAAAAGCCACTGAATTTCAGCTTTCATCTGAATTCTAAGTGGCACATAAGTTAGCGTGGGTATCCAATTATCTAAATGTCTGTGTAAAAGCTTCATACCAGCCAGAACAATCAGAGGTGTATCTGTCCAGATGAGCAGTGCTTGAGCTGTGCAATGCCATTAATGCTAATGAAAGTTAAAATGACAAAAGCCCTCTTTATCTCCTTGAGGCTTCCAGTTCAGTCCTTCTGATCATACAGCCTAAATTTTGCAAGTGCTTTTCATGTCCCCAGCAAATTCCATAAAGCCCTGTTGCAATCTTTATTTTTGTAAATTGTAGGTATTTTCAGATCTATTAATGTGGTTTGCAGGCTGCAGTTATTTGAAAGCTAATGTTTCAGGCACTGACATGAGAACTCACTGTTTGAGAGATTCCCACTCCTGATATTAATACTGCCAGTGCACAAGACTGCTTTACCTAAATCCAGTTTCCCTATTTAGCAAAGAGATGGCTTAAGAGGGTCAGAACCCAAACTTGAAGCTTCCAGTCTCAGAGTAATTAAAGTTACAAGGCTGCTTTGGAGGTCATTTGGTCCAATCCTTGCTCAGTTTGCCAGCTAAGCCTGCCTGAGGTAGCTATGATTGTAATTAATAGCGTTATATATATATATATATGTATGTATGGGTATATATATATACACACATGCATATATATATGAACATGAGTGTGCCTAACATCCAGAGGAAGTCTTTCTGTGTGTCAAACTGCTTGAAATACATCTTCACAAGCCAGATGTAAGGCAGAATTTACTGCATGATAATTAGCATTTATTAATTGAGATCTACAAATGCCTTAATTAGGGCTACAGGGATATTTGTGGGAGGGATGATGGAACAAAACTGAATCATATTTTTAGATTTATTTGATGAAATGTGCAAAGATCTGTGAACTAGTATCTCTCTCTACAATTACAAACAAACCTCATTCTGCCAGTGAGGTTCTTACCATGGCAGGGGCTAAAAAGACCTCTAGTTCATGTTTCTTATACTCCTCACTATAAAATACACCTACTAATCTCAATTCTGCATTGAAGAAGTTGTAACTTGATTTATAGCATATACATAGAGCTCTTTGGAGTACTCATTAGGGAGGTGGAACTTTAGCACAAACTGAGATTACTGTTCAGGACCTTTGCTAATGCATGGAATCTGTAAGTTTTTTGCAATGGGTGATGTTTAATCATTCATGGAGAAAGTGTAACCTCTGTGGGCAGAGGGACCTACTGCAAGCAGAACTGGGGTCACCAACCAAAGACACAGAACCAATGAAAAGATGCTCTATTTCATTGGCATAATCTCTTTTACAAAGCCCTTAGTGTTAAAGGAATTGTTTCTATGCTGGAAATACATTGAAATAGTAGAAGGTGAGTTCAGTCAGTCCTAGAAAATCTATCTGCTGAGAAATCAAATCACTGATGAGTTCGGAAAAAAAAAATTTTCCCATCTTTTCTGAACCTTGTCCAGAAGACACAGCAAAGCCCATTAGCCAAAGGTCCCATTACTGAGCTGATACACTATTCTCTTAGCAGTCTGGAAACATGAAAGTCCCCATGAACAGTTTGGGAATCTGTTCTCAGTGTTATCAGGCTCAGTATGATATCTTTTCTGCTCTCATTTCCATGGAAATAAAGATTGATACATAAAAATAATAACCACTTTAGTAAAATTTAACAAATATTTGTATTGATGGCATGGAGCTGTCTTACATTATTATCCTTGAAAGCCCTTTGGCTTAAATTCTGTAGTTAAAAATTCAAAATAAAGGGTCAGCTATTTATTTAAAAACTACTGTGTTTTAGTTAATTGCTAACATAAAGTCAGCACTCAAACTTTTGGTCTCTGCTGTTCCATAACATCTCTATCTCAGAGACACTGTAATGTAACTTCCAGAAGAATCATACGTAGTATTTCTTGGAAGCACAGTACCATATGGTGGTAAGGATACACTATACATTATTTAAAATCACAGCAGCAATAATTTTCCAGTCAACACTGAGGGACAGATTGGGCACAGATTGTCTTATTTCATTAGTGAGCAATAACTCACAAAGGATATTCCTTTGAAATAAAATAAATATTTCCTAATCCCCAGGAACAAGATTTTCATGACTTGTTGGTTGTAGTAGAAGATAGAGAATACTCCAGTGCAAAAACCTACCATGGCTGCTTGGTCTTTCAGCATTCCTGTATCTGTGTGGGCAAGACCACTGTAATTCCAGTGACTTTAAATAATAGACTCCAGTTCATACCTGCTGTGGCTCTGACCTTTACCTTTTCTAAATAAAGAAAGTGAATTTTAGCTTTTTCTGTTCATTCTATTAAGAAACTTCACACAAGAGCCAATTATTGTGGCTGGGATCTGCCTGAAGTTGCATCTCTGTTTACAAGCTGAATCAGAGTAGTCACAAAGTGCCTAAAGAAAACGGAACTGTGGAAGTACTGAATAGTCAACAACTAATGAGTTTAACTCTAAGTAAAAACCTGAAGTTTATTTGTCAAAAAAAATCTGACCAATTTCATCTTTTATACCAAGTAGTCTATAGAAGGTACAGAGCTTGCAGCAAAGATTTAATAAACTGCTCACACATACAATGAGTCTGCCATCTAAATCTCAAATGTTTTCTACCTCTCTGGGATAAGGCTTTTTTTTTTTTTTACCTAAGAGCACTGTTTAGCTTAATGAATAGTCAAGCTAAATTCATTTTTGATGCCTAAAAAATTACCCTAATCTGTAGGTTATACATTATTCATTATGATAACACAGTCTTGGTGAGGGAAGGACATATCCCAGGTTCCCAGTGTGGATACAGAGATGCTGTATGCAGATGTGACAAGAATATGTAGGAAATGGTGTTTATGCAGGAGATAACATTGCCAGTGGAAATCTTAGTAATACTATGTTGTCTCTTGTTGACTAACAATTGTATTTTGAGTAAAGATACCTGAACTGAAATAGAAAACATTTTCACAATGCTGTATGCTGAGTTCTCTCTCCCTCTTCGTGTTTCTATTCTATTTGTCTTTAAATTTTAAAGGCTGTGCCCAGGGCTAGGCTCCTATCTTAACTATAAAAATTGGTATATATATATATATATATGTGTTTTTTACTACTAAATGTTCATTATAATACCTAACCTTCACTTTTCTTAGATTACAAATCTTGTAATTTGAAGGTTAGCCTCATCCCAAGTAGATTCCCACATGAGGGACAGAAACACAGAGTAATGCTTTGCTTAAGAGGAAAAGAGGAGATCCAGTGAATTATCAGTAGTTCTAGAAAAGGAAATCAAGGCTGTGTTGAGAGATCTGGACTACGAAATCACAGAGTAAGGGTCTTGTCCTGTTCCCTCCACCTGGAGCTCTGGTGAGATAGTAATTCTGGTATCTGGATGGAGCTTTAGGGTCATGGAATCATTTTGGTTGGAAAGGATCTTTAAGACAATCCTTTGAGATCTTAAGATAATCAAGCCCAACCATTAGCCCAGCACAAAGTCCACCTCTTTATTTCAGAAGAGCCTGAAAGAGTAGATCAGCAATGTTTTCAGAAAAATTTGTTTCAGATTTGGCTTCTAGTGAGTATTAGCTGTATTTTGGCTACTTGACGTAGTCATGCAGCAAAGGGAGGCTTTGGAAGCTCACAAGGAGAAAAAAAAATACTTTTTCTTCTACTTAATGCTTTCAGTAGGTTGGATTTTAGGTAGGTCATCTGTAGAAAATGGCTTATTTGCTAGGCTACTGCTACTGCCATTGTTCCATGAATTTAATATTTAACAACTTGTCATGAAATGATCACTGCTTGAAGGCAAAATAAAGCTATGTTTCTTCTGTCATTCCTAAGTCACAGAGGTACTGAAGTGTACAATAAAGCAATTGTTGAAATAATACTATAATTCTCATAAATAAATTGCTACAGCTGCAACACTATGATTATGTAGAGACTGAGCACAAAGGTCTCAAAATGAGTATTCAAGACCCAAAAATCACTAGAATAGCACAGATGAGTACTCCCAGCAGATGACTTTTCAATCATCTTCACAGTCCATGAAGGCCCTGGATTGCCAGCAATTGGTCATTTCTAAAACTATGCCTGCACTGAGTTTTAAAGGCCAGCAAAATTCCTCTGAAGGTTTACACTCCTTTCCATTGAATGAGATGATACCTGGCAACACACAACCTAAGTGTCATTCTCTGGCTTGCCTCCAGTCCTTCAGCAGCTCACAGTGCCCTCACTGGTACTTGTCAGCCATGTTCAGTAATAGAGTCTAATTCTTAATCCTCTTCACAGGCTTCTAAATTATGCCATGGCCATGATATTTTTGTTTTAAAACATGATGTTGAATTAATAAAATTAATGAAGATAAAACTGTAAGTCAGAGCAGACTGGCTTATCTTTCCATCATTCTACATCCTCCCCAGGATGTGCTCTCACACCTAATCACATCATAAATTCTATCCCTCTGTAGTTATAGTTAAAGTATCTATTTTTCTTCTTTGCAGCTTCAGCTGAATGTGGCAAGTGTTTACATGCAAAGGGTGAAAAATGAAAATTTTAATTTGCTTTAGGTTTTGCTTCTTTGTAAATTTGTGAAAAAGCATTTAAACAAGCTCATCTATCGAACATGCTACCAATGAAACTTCTGGTTTGTAGCATTTATTGTGTTTTCTAGTTCACTGTACTGAAAAATTGTAGTGCAGTTTTTGCAATGTTGAACTCTTAAGTGCTTATGAGGAATATTGTCCTTTTAAAAATATTTCTAGTACCAATAAAATGGCCTCATGGTCAGTTATCACTGAAATTACCAGAAACAGGGACCAGTGTTAACAGCCCTGGAAAAGGACCAAAAGCTGAAATGTAGCACACAGTATAGAAACAGTTTCTCCAGCAGAAAAATGAAGCATGTTGATTCAGTATGCTGATCAAAGATGTCCATCTTCAGATCTATCAGAACAGACCAATGTAATTGAACAAGGTACCACAATATAAAATTGTGGGCAGGAAGAAGAAATATATGTTGCCGGCAGCCAAATTTAGAGGGATGAAACCAACTTGTGTATCCAGTAAGGAAGGAGAGAGAATTATAGGAAGAAGCACACATCAGTCATTTTGAACAGCTTGAGCCTGAAGAGCAGCATTTATACTTATGAGGACTCTAAGATCAGATGATTCAGATAAACCTCCATAACTTGTTGATTTTTGATTTATTTTCTTTTAATATATCTGAAATCTTGTATTAATATGTTTTCTTACATTTTGATTACTGGAGGTAATATAATCTATCCATGTATCCCTTCCTACTGCTGTTGTGGCTACTCATTTTACCCTCATTTTACCCTCATTTTACCCTCATTTTACCCTCATTTACTCATTTTAGTGGCAAGTGAAGGAAAGCATTAGATAGAAACAAGCAGAAAAGGGAGAAATAGATTCATGTGTTCTTCTGCATCATAGATTTATCTTGCATTGATCTACTTTATTTGAAATTATCTAGATATATCTAATTTTAAAAGGCATAACCATGGCATTATGTGAACTTCAAAATGGTTTTGGTTTACGTTCCTCTCCACTTCTCTCCCCTCCCATCCCCTTCTCTCCTTTAATTTATTGTAAACTCTTCATCTCTGCATGTGAAATCTAAGGCACTTGGAGCATTAGTTTTGCCTGTTGCTGTTATTCAGCTCTTGCAGATTCCTGCTGTAGCTAGGAAAGCTCAAGAGGAGTGAAATTAATGGTCATTTCTGACGTGATCTGACTTTTTAATGTGAGCTCTCTTCATGTTTTCTAGCTGTGTTTGATTATATGTAACTCCTTTTCCCCAGCAACATAGATTACTTTTAGAAAGGATTGCTCTCAAGTCTTACTGTAAATTAAGAGGAGCAAAAAGTTTAATTCGGTTCTCAATGAATAAGATTAGGAAAACATGGATGCCCTCCAGCCATCTATTTCAACAGCAGTAGTCCTAAATCCCCAATCCCATTGCTCAATTAGATTTAAAAAATGAAAGAATAAATATTCTTGATCTGTGAGGCAGCATTTTCTTTCTTATCTTCTATGTCTCTGTACACAAGCAAAGCAATACAATGGGGTGTTTCCAGCATTGGGAAGATCCCTGTGTCAGGAGCATTTAAAACCTGCCCCTCTGAAAGTATTAATGACCTGCCACTCGCTATGATAAACCAACTTACAGCATCTATGCATGTGAGTGTAAATCATTTTTACAACACAGACACATGAATGGGCCTTGTGATTTGTGTTTGGTGAGGACTGAGCATGATGGTAAAACATCTCATTGTGGAGGAAGAGACAATCATGAGCTGTGCCTTAGGAAATGCCATTGAATTACTGGGATAATACTTCCCTTGCGCTTATCAGGAATGTCAGAGTCTGTAGCTTTGGTAAACCAAGTGGGTCAGATAAACCCTGGATGATTAGAGAACCAGTCTAAAATAAACTTAGAACCAGTATAGGTTTATTCTGAGAATATTCTCAATTCTTGCTTCTTTCAGCTTTCTGGAGTAGTCATTACTGAAATGTTATTAGACAGAAATGAGTTCTGAAAAAAGAGCTGAATGAACAGAAAATAGTTGCTTGGTGCACAAATCTTGAACTCATCGTGAAGCTAACTCATTCACAAAATGAGTGTAAGCAAATGGTGAAAATTAAATTTTTTGTTGGTGTTTGGGTTTGAAACCAATGCTTCTGATTTAACTTCATTTTTAATGCATGGTAACCAGTAGTAACCCATGTGTTCCCACATAAACCAACTTATCTCACGCAAGACACTGTTTGCACTCATGCTCATAAAACAGACTGTGCAGGGGTGGATGTGAAATTTAGTTCTGATAACAGGGTAGAGGTGTGATACATTAAGAATGTAAGTGGCAAGCTAATGTCTCTGTGTCAGCTGAGTAGCAAAATTGTCAACCAATGTGCCTGAATTCCCCTTGTGGAATCTATTTATTTTGATGAAATAGCCTATTTTGGTTTGGTTGTGGAATTCTGATGGACTTTGGTGGTTGGTAATGTGAGAATGGTTTCAGATCAGGGTCTCCATAATGCTGTGGGCCATATGAACATCCTAGCTTATGACTAAAGATTTTTAGCACCTCTGCTGTAACATGTACCCTGACAGGGTTATTTAATAGCCACGTCACCCATGCTTATACCACTCTACTATTCATCCTGTGTTCACTTCTCAAGGCTTCTGCTGTTTTACAAGACTTGTATTTCTCTGCTCTATATAACTAGGTAAATAACATTCTTCAGAGAGCCACTGCTTCTTACTGTTGGTTTTATAAAACTGTGATTGTTCTACACAAAAAGTCAAACAACTTAGTCATAGATGCCTGGTCAGTCAATGAAATTTCTGTAGCAGCTAAACCAAGTAAAGCAAAGCTGTTGGCTGGTCAAGCATAGTTCAGACCCAGCAGACCTGAAAAGCCCCTGGGGAGTGTCCAGGTGGACTCAGTCCCAAGGTTATAACCTCTGATTAGCAATGGCAATGCAGTATTGCAGGGCTACAGGGTACAATTCATAAATGTTCCTTGCAAAGGTAAATGTTCATACAAAACTGCCATATATTCTGTTACTATTGATGCCCTACTATGGGAAATGTTTTGGAGCAAAATTTCAAAAGCAAATACCAGGGTAAAGCTGTAAAACCCATAATATGGATATGGATTCCATCAAAGGAAAATTTTACTGTTAAATGTGTTCAGCTTATTATGCAAGAATTTAAAAAGCTTTCTCTGAGAAATAATATTGTCTTAATGCTGCTGACTAATTAATAATATGGTGACTCTGCCACTTTATTCTAATGAAAAGAAACTGTCTATGGGTTCACTTAGTGTTTTATTTCTCTTTTGACCTTTCTATCAGTCTCCAAGAAATCTGATATAAGGCACATAGCATGTAAATTCTACCTGCCTCTGAAATTTTTGACATTTGAGTGGCCTAGACATAATGATCATTGCAAAACCTATCTTCCTATTCCTTATATTTAAATATGACTATTACTGCTAGTCAAAACACCAAGAAAAGAGGAGAAAGTTTGTTTCACACACCTACAAACATGTCCCAGATGTTTCTTTTTGCTCCAGAAATATTTTGCCATGTGTTTTTTTACTATCTCATCAGTGCAGTAGAATTTTAAATTGTCAGTGTTCTAATTATGGTCAGGCAATTTTGTCTTTGTAGAAGGACAAAAAAACTTTTAAACATAAAGCTTCTAAAAGCTTATTTTGAATGTAGATAGTATTTGGGGATCAAGAAAGATGCCTCAAAATTCAACGAGAGGACAAGAATCAGAACAACAACTATGTAGAACCAGAAGATAATAGTGGGTTTGATTAATTTGTGGACATGGCTACAAGGGTCAAAACCACCAGCTGATGAATAAACATATTCCAAAAACATTATTTTGAAAAACTGCACCAGAAATCGAGTTTATAAGGTAGAACTATTACTGATTTATTTCTGAAATTCCTGGAGGGGAGAAATCACATTACGGTCTCAGAGATGTAGGGTTTCAATGTAAGATTTGCAATGGAATAAGACAGAGTGAAGAAGATACTACAGAGAATGATACAAACTACAGAAAGACATACAGAGCTGGAAAAGTTTCCTTCAGTTCAAAAGACTATATAAGAGTTTTGGGTTTGGTTTTTTTTTTTTTTTTGGTCTTTGCCAAAAAGACCACTATTTAGCTCCACTATACTGGGGCTAAATCAAGGGATCCACACAATGTGCTGCAGAAACTCTTTCAGATGTAAACAGAAATGTCCATATATTCAGGCCACAATGTCCAGATCCCCAACAGGTTTTCTTGGTCCTTTCTCAGAGCTCTGTGGAACATCTACCAGCAGTAAGCTTTAAAAGTGAATTGACACAAGACCAAGCAGTGATAAACAACTGCTACCATCTGACATGATCATCTTGGACCAGTCAATTCCCAGCTGTGGGGGCTCCATTTAAGAGGTGTGAGTGCCAGCTACATGTATTATCATTTATGGAGACTTTACTCTTTGTGAGCACTGAAGAAAGATCCCTGAGGATGTTGAGGGCAGCTGCACGAAGCATCATGGCAATGAGGAGTAAGCTAATTGGCAGAAGGCTGATGGTTTCAGACCTCCCTGTTTGTGGGTACAGTGAAGGCACCATGATGCTTCAGAGATTTTGTTGGTCATTTGTAGATCTTATCCAAATTGTAAAATCAGGAGCTTTTAGAAACAGGAAGTCTTCTCATGTCAAATGTCAGATGGGACCATTAGGTAAGGATGGAAACTTGAAAACTTGGAAAGATAGCAATCCCCTGAAATTGTTGTCACATTAGCAGAAGCTAAGGAAGAATAAAGTTTTTTTATTGACTATAGCATATCTCCTACATGGACAGATTCATCTTCTGTTTTCCTTGCCCCATCTCCAGCAGCTTTTTGTGAGCTACAGATTTATGCAAAATAACTGGCAGAGAAGAAATGCTGGTGGAAGCCACTGAAGCACAACTACTACCTTCAATTTATCCTCTTGAATACCATCAGAATTTGGCAAACAGACCTCCAAATAATTTGTTAAATAAAAAGAAGGTGCTATTCCAAGCCCTACAGTATTCCAGCAAACATTACCAGTAAAATAATTTAGAAGACAGGACATAAAGGGAAAACACTTGCTGGCATATTTAGTTTATATCTGTTGGATATTCCAGGATTATGATTTTCATAGTGTAGACTCCTCAGTATTCCGATCCTGGAACAGAAACAGTGTTGGTAAACATTTAAACACAAGTGAAAGGGCTTTCCTGGATGAAGGATTGAAATCTTAAAACCTTGCAGAACTGAACCCCAGTTTAGCTGCCTCAGTTTCCAAAGTGTCATTGCAGACATGAGGTCTCTGATAAAGTGACACATTCTTCACCTGCTGTTTGAAATTCTTGCAGGTAAACTGAGAAGACCTTTTCAAAATCTGCACTGTTGATGCTAGGATCTGATTTTCCCATTATGCTTCCTGCTTTTTTCATTAAATCTTTTCATTACCATGTTACTGAGGAGCTCAGAACACCTCATATACAGCTAACAATTGCAGTTCAAAATGTTTCTCATTTTTTAATTTGATTATATATTGCATTAAGTTTACTCACATTACTTATCTACTACAGAGAAACTAAGAGAAAGTACTTTAGGGAAAATAACACAAGAATTGGTTTTAAATACATTGTGTTTCCTTTTCCTCTTTTTTTTTCCCCCTTGCTTAACAAACTGCATGATTAAAGCTGCAAACAGTTTTCTCTTCCAGTACTCTCCAAAAGCCTTCACATACACACAGAACTTTTTCAAAGTTACTATGGGAGCTAAAATTCTTGGTTTCTGGCCAACAATTAATTTATTTCAAAGCTTAAAATAAAATCCACTTTTTCAAATCTGTAAGGCTAAAATTATTCCTATTCCCTTTTAAAATAAAATGCATATAGGTTTTGTTTTTACACATGTAATCCCTAGATGACTGAATAGTAGATTCTGAAACTCATTATAGAAACAGTCCTCATCAAGAAATCTACCAAGGACAAAAAAAAATTAAGTGGTTAAAATATATTGAAAAAGTATAAGGGGAGTTAAATGTGATTGAATATTAATGACAAATATTTTGGAATTGCTAATTAATTTCCAAGATAAGAACTCGCTCTAGAAGCAGTGGTGGCACATTGTCCTCACTGGGGCAAAACAGACACATCTCAGTTTTACAACCTTTTGACATCAAGGAGGTAAAAATTGTGGATCTATATCACAATAACCAGTGGCAGAGAATAATATTTTCATGCTACTCAGCATTAGCTCTTAAATGTAGTATTCAGAGCCACATTAGTTATTCTGAATTTGGAAAATAAGAATTTGGTCCTAGAGATTTGGGGGACTTTAATCTTGTGTGCTGCATTAGAGCTTTATAAAGGTTTTAAGTCATTTTAAAAGCATGCTTTAAGTGTTTAAAGCAGCTTAGTCTGAGGTTTTTTAACATTTCCTTTAGAAACCAGGAAATAAAGTTCAAAAAGCCATTATTAATGTAGCATTGGGTGTCCTTGCCCCAAAAAGCTTACAAATATCTACAATGTTTAGTCAATACAACACAATTTTTGCTCATTACAAATATCAATATTTGTGATTATATTCTAAGATCCTCCAAGTGTTTTACCATATGACCTTCCCCTCTTCCAAATTCTTACCTTCCAGGAAAATTGAGTTTCCTTTACTACATAACAGAACAAAATTGTAGTACTCAGACATATTTGGGTTCAACACCCTCACAGGCTGTTGGAGCAAAATGCATAATTTCAGTTATGTATATAGAAGCCAAAAGATGTCTTTTCATCCTTCAAGTTTAGCAACTAAGACAGTTCTTGGCAAGGTAGATATTATTACACAGATCACAAGCCTCATCTCCTTTTCCAAGCCATTTTATAACATGACCACTCCTTAAACAGAAATTACTTACTGTAATAAGGTTACTGTTACTCCTTCTCTCTCTCTCCTTCCTTCTCTCTCTCCTTCCTTCTCTCTCCTTTCTTCTCTCTCTCCTTCCTTCTCTCCTTCCTTCTTTCTCTCTCTCCTTCCTTCTCTCTCTCCTTCCTTCTTTCTCTCTCTGTCTCCTTCCTTCTCTCTCTCTCCTTCTATTGCAGAACTGAGAACTACTGTCAGCATTCTCACTTAGGTTCTTATTTGAGTGTGGCATTTCCCTGGCCTCTAACTTCTAAAACCTATGCACAGGCTATCTTCACTTATGCAAAATTTTGCACTGAATTTTCGTCTTTGTTAATGTGATCTTAATAACTCACCTTTCTAAATCCCTGCACTGGTTTTCTCTTTGAAGTAGTAGCAGGCTTCTTGTTACTGTGTTAAAAAAGCCTTCACAGTACACTTCCACTACTCCTTTAGTTCTGCCTCCCATGCATAGTAGCTGGATGGTAAGCTGGGCTCATAGCTAAAGTCCTTACTCTCTGTGTCAAATAACTCTAAGAGCTATCAGAGACTAATCTGTAGAAGGTGAAAATTATTATAATTTTAATTATTTCTTCATTATTTGGTGGAATTCTCCATTCACTGATATCTATGTGCTTGTTTGCCTTTGGTGTATTATCTACCTGGACAAGGGTTTAACAATTCTTTTGAAAATGTTGACCATCACCACAAATAAGTAGGGGAAAGATGACTGCAGATTCCTTGATGAACTGTTCTACCTTGCCTGCGTTGGTATCTTCTGTACACCTGATTGAAGCCTTTTAAGAGTTAATTTGCAGTGCAAAGTCTTTTGTGTCTTTGTCAGTTTTTAGAGAGGAGAAGCAGAATGCATCCTCTGCCACACTGCCAGAGGATGGACACGAAGCGACCAAGAGATGATTGATCTATCTGATCATTATGGGTATAATTACTGCTTGTTTGCTGTCACGCTTTCTCTTGTTTTATCAGACAGATCTCTGGATCTGTAGGTCTCATTAGTGCTTTATCCCAGAAATGCATTCTCAATTAATAATATATCGAATAATACGTTGTTTATTTTAGTAAAGCTTCCAAGCATTATCTCATTAATATTGTTCTTGACCATTCTCTTTCTTATTCTTTCTCCTATCTAATTTTCTCTCTTTTTAAAAATAATCTAAGGGAATTGAATGAAAGTGGAATCCAGTAGATAATCCTCAATCTGTCACAGCAGGCAGATTTCTGTTTAGATTTGAAGATATCTTACTACGGATTAACAAAGGCTTCATACGACCAGAACATCCTATTTGTGTTACACAATATAACATTGAGCCACTGACGACTGAAAACATTTATTTTTTCCCATCACCTGCTGTTTTCCAGGGAATTCTGTCAGAAGGTTATTTTGGGTATACACGAGATCCTCTTTAAGATGGATTTCTCATCAGTGTATAGAACCATAGGTATTCTTCTGTAGAACATGGAGCATTAAAAAAGTGTACAATAATAAACAGCTCAGGAAAAAATCTAGCTTTTCATCTCAGGGGTTCATATGTAATAGCAAAACGACATTCAGCAAAAACTAAAATTTCATACATCATTACCTGCATCATTTGGAAACACCTAATGCAAACATAAAAAAGTAAATATCTTCTTGTAGTTCCATTCCTTCCAAATGCTCATTGTTACCTTTCATTTATTTTTAATTTTTTTTTTTTTTTTTTTTTTTGTATTTCGATGTTTTATTTTGGCAATAATATGTGTATGTTGGCGAAGACTTTGTATAAATGCTACTTTACTCTTTTGCTTGCTCTCTGTGAACAGAAAGTTCTCTCTTGTTAGAATATTTAGTTTCCCATACAATGGCCAGATTTCACAGCCAGGCCTACGCCTTTTGTTGTACTTCACTGAATAAGTGTGAAAATGTCCTTCCACTAAATCTGAAAAAAAACCCCCAGATCTGATCCTGTAGATAAAATCTGACTTACACAGTGGTGGTTTTCTGTCTTAAGGATAATAATCTATTGGACTGAGATTCTTGTATGAATTAGTGAAGTTGTATTACCTGCTATCTCTTGGCAATAATTGTAACGTTTTCATATCAGCTTTGTGTTGTGCCTTGTGTTTTGCATCTGGCAGATGCCACCAGCAGGAGCTACGAGCAAAAGATCAAGACTAGAGCAATAAAATCAGTGTAAAATCTCTCTGCTTCCAGAAACATGCAGCTAGAGACTTCCTGGAACAAAACATTACCACCAAGTTTTCTGGACTTAGCAGTAATTTTCTTCTTTTTGAATCTTTGGAATCTTTGGGCTCTGCATTACCTCACTGATCAGAAGGAAAAACATTTTTCCTAAGTTTTCAGGCACCCAATGATAATTTGATTGCGTGCTTTCTGATCTTTATATAAGAGGAAACGAGTAATGCTTTTAGAGTCAACTTCTTCCATGTTGTTTGGGACATCACATGAAAAAGCATTACACAGCTGAGGTAGTCATTTGTCTGGGAAGGTGTTTGCTGCATTTCTCTTCTGCTTTTTTTTTTTTTTTTTTTTTTTTTCCTTTGGCAGTGGTTGTGTTAAAACTATTACTCTGTTACATAAATTAGAAGATATCACTGTATGTCAGACTGAATACCCAATATTCAGTCTGACAAGGCATGCATATTAATTTCCTGTCCCAGCTATACAAATACCCCAGAATCACAGTAGGTGTAATCCTCACTGTTGTCCCAATCGCTTTCTTCAACCTACCACCTTCGCCCCTCTTTTACCTCAGTTTGTCTCAGCCAGTTGGCAGGTGCTGGGACTTGTGAAAATATGTACCCACTACCTCCCTCTTCCCACTCTTTCTTCATATGGGTGGAAAAAAGAAAAAAGCTGATAGTTTTTTGGTAAATTTCTCACATTGAAGGAGCTGGTTACACATTCTGATCTAAATGAATTTCTAACTACTTCATATGACAAGTTTAAAAGCAAGTAATATAATTTTCTTATTTCCAAATATAAAATTAAATGCTGCTTTCTCCAGCAAAGTGGAATTTCTTCTTTACTGGAAGAATGAAACAAGCAGGTTACTTGGGAACATGACAAATTAAAAACTGGACTAAATTCAAAGAGCAAAACTGCTTAGTGCACCAGATCTATTCTGAGCCAGGAGCTCACCTACATCAAATGCCAATAAAGACAATAAGCCTCGAAAGATAATAGACACTTCATGAATTCAGACTCCCATGGTATGTTTCTCATTAGCATCAGGACAATTTGGGCCCTAACCCAGTATCAAAAGGAAGCATGCAGTGAATGCATACTGAGTCTAAAGTCTAAAAAATTCAGTGTATTTAGAATGAACAATTTATGTTGTTCCTTTCTCATGTCTCCTTCAGCTAAAATAGCTCTTCACCCTGTATTTTGTGCTTTCACTAGGGGTAATTTTAGCCCTAATTTCATTAGTGCTCAAGTCTGGGTTTTGTCTCATTCTATGATATATTGGCTCTTTCTTCCCTAATAGTAATTCTAGTTACCTGTTGATGATGATGGACAGTATTTGACACTTTATGGTTCTTTCATGTTTCTTTCTGCATTCTTTTTATTCATTACATAATGAACTTAGTAGATATCCTCCACCTTTGAGCCTTGAAGCACACCTCTACTTCCACTGAAGTCACCTGGATATCTATTTCTATCATCAGTTATCACATCTTTTCTAAGAAGAGGCAAGTAAACATGTCTCTTTCTCTTTTACTGCCACAAAGTCCCCTAGCTCTCGTTCAGAACCTCCATTCTCAGAAAACAATCTCTTTTCTTCAATGGAGAAATTCTTTTATTTCCAGAGAAATACTGAGAACCACTTTATATTGATTTATGTTGTAGTCTGTGGGCTGAAGTGGAGTGGAAAGTTTAAGCTGAACTTCAGAATGAAAAAGGAGGAATGAAATAAAACGTGTTTAGAGGTATTTTTGAGTAGCTGGAATGTAGGTTGAGAGTTTTCTGCAAAAAGTAAAAGCCTTATGCAGTGTAAGAAACACTTCTTGAGTATTCTTACTAAGTTATAATTTAACTTTGGGTTATTTCCCAGTTCTTTCTTATGGACACAAAAGTACCTGTAACAATTTATAGTGTCGAGATCCTGGCTTTTCCCTCAGAAGCAGACTGACTTCAAGTGGGTCGGGGACTACTGAAGATAAAACTTGTCATGTGACTGCTGAGATTTCCAGCAGTAGGTATAGGATAGGCTGTTGTTTTTCAGCAGTCATAACTGGGAAAATGAACAATCAAACCTTACCATCTGTGTCAGAGGGAGTTTATATTGCAGTATAGCTGTTAAAATGCCCATTAAAAAAGTGCAACACTTAGGCTATGAAACATGAACATTTAAAAAACCTCTTCAGTTCTAACATCCCTATGTCAATAATTTTTTTCATGTGTCTATTTTCTAATCCAAAATTCACACTAAGCAAACCCCCAGCTAGCATTTTTGTCTTTACTGCCTGTCTCACATAACCTCTCTCTTTTTCTGCATAAGACTCCATGGGGGCTGCAAGTACAATACTTTGTCAAGCAGCAGTTCAAACTGTGCCAACAAAGCAGAGCACAACACACTCTAGTTAATCTGCTGAATATTTAAAAAAATAATTAAACATTCACCCCAATAGAATCTTTGTATCTTGGAACATACAGAACTTTTAGAGCTGAGTGGCTGATCACAAGGCAAAGGCTACATCCAGGGTACTGAGCTAGCTTCAGCTGAGCTACTACATCTCCACGTTGCAGGACAGTGCCAGGCAGAAGTGCTGACCCGAAAACTGCTTTGTAACCTACTGGAACATATCTCTGCAAGGCACTGTACTGATCAGTACAGATATCCTTGAAAGCAGGCATAAGAGGCAGAATGTGAGAAAAAAAATCAACCTTCCTATAAGCAAGTTCATCTGGTATTCCTCACCTGTTTCTAATGCTTTGTCTAATCCCTTAGTATTCCATGCTTACAATTCAGTTCTTTGCTGAAGGAAGTGGTGGCCATTACTTTAGCTGTAAGAATTTACCTGTTATGTTACTTTTTGTGCAA
This sequence comes from Florisuga fusca, assembly GCA_038090715.1. NCBI lineage: Eukaryota > Metazoa > Chordata > Aves > Apodiformes > Trochilidae > Florisuga > Florisuga fusca. The sequence continues at coordinate 2,344,708 of JAAWXA010000026.1, read as the reverse complement.
CCATTACAGAATTTCTTAGCACCTGCTAACAGGGCAAATGCAGCATCAAGAGGAAAAAAATGCAACCCCAATCCAAATCAACGTGATATGTTTTCCAGATCAGCACCAGTAAAGAATGGTTTAAACTTAAGACCCAAAAGCATAGTTTGGATGGCCATGAAAGTGTATAATAATAATATTAGAAATAGTGCATTAAAAGGGTAGACCCATTTTCTAGACTATTTTTACTGTGGCTAGTTTCTATGGTTTTATAGTTTTTTTACTAACAAGTTTCCCTTCTTGCACTGTCAAGGATTCAGACTTTAGGAAATCTCCCTAACACTGCTTTGAATATTCATTGGAGTATTTTGGAATGCATTAATTTTGGCATGCAGGTAATGGCTAGGTGGTTTTGTCACTAAGGCAGAATTTAGTTAAAGGCCTTAATCCACTTCTTCAAAGAGTTATTCACTTGCAAGAAGGGAAAGAGTGTATGTAATTTATTTCACCCCATTAACTTATTAATAATGAGTTAGTGGAATTTTATTTAAATGTTCAAATCTACTTTAGATCAGTGGTTTTGGTAGTCTTTTTACTACTATAATAGCTGTTCCAACTTTCTATCCCAGCAGTACAACTGACAGCAATCAGGAATGCTGCATGGCTATGAAAAAACTCAAAACCAGTCTCACTCTCCTTGCTACCCCTGAAGCATTCAAATAGAGTGTAAGTCCTGTGCCCATACAGCCTCAGGTCTCCTGAAACAAACACTGCAGTGCATAGGCCAATCAGCACCAAATATTCAATTTCTTATTGTCACAGCCAAAGATAAAGTCATCCTCTAACAGCACGTAGATTCACATCTTCTGTCATGAAACTTCTTTAAAAAGGGACCGTTCTTGTTAGGCAAGAAACTGCCTCTTGCTCAGTAACATCTTATGCTAGTAATGCTCCAAGTGATTTCAATGAGACCTCTGAGTTAATATTAGTGCTAAACTCTGTATTAAAGTATTGGAAGCTAGTGTAGGAGCAACTGCAGCTGCAGAATTAATACCAAATGGGTACTGGCAACCTTTACAGTAATTCTAAATGACTGTTCAGCTGAAGGATATTCATGACCCTTTTAATCATTGCTACTATCTCACTTATCACACAGTGCAAGGATCAAACTGACACTGCTGGTGATTTACAAGAAAAAAAACAATTTTATTAACTCCCTTGTTTAGTAATTTACTCCTGAAAGTAAATATATATGTGAAGTTACATACATATGAACCTAACTTTAGGTGTTAAAATGATTGCTTCCTTTATGTTTTCTTTGGTCAACCTTGGCAGTTTGCAGTTTTAGGTATCCAGCTGCATCATAGAAACATTGTCATGACACTACCTGGGCATTAACAAGTGAAAAAAGAAAAGTAGGTAGTGTCCAGCATTTCACAACTGGACTTCACTTTGTACTGTGATCATGTGATTTTTGCAGTCAAGTTGTGGAAGCCAGGGACTCTGCAAAACCAACTGTTAAAACTTACATATAAATACTGTGCACAGTATAGCTTTAAATCTATTTGAAACTTAGCTGGTGAGTGAGATCTATTACATGAAATGTGTTCAGTAGCTGTAATCAAATAATAAGTTCCAATTAAGTCCCATAATAAGATGTGCAAAATATTAAGCTAATTTCCTTACATTTCAAAAGTGTTTCTAAACTCCAATATGACCAATTTTCAGAAATTCAGAGTTTGATTTCATTAGTTTTCACTGAAACACAGCTTTGGTTGATATGATGGGCAGCGCAATGCTACTACACTAATCTGAGTGATAAAATAATATGGGAACTTTATGCAAGAAGTTTGCAGTACAATCATCAGTGTCAAGAAAACCACTGGAGAAAAGAACTTCCCAAAAGTTTAGTATGTGCAATTGTAAGGATGATGCTCTATGCATATAACAAAATTAATGCATAAAATTATTGTAAAGGTAAAATACTGCAGAGCTGTAACATGACGTGTTCTGAATTCAGTCAAATCATGATTTGCTAAAGTCAATGCCAGAATTTTAGCTGCTTCCATTAGTGTCTGAATGACACCTTAACTTTCCTCCTCTTTCTCTAATCCCTAAATATCAACAGATGTGGAACAACTGATTTCTTTATACAGGAATTTTCTGCATGGATAGGGGAAAAAACTGTGATACAATTTGTTAACTTCAGTAATCAGTTTTTATGTGGTCAATTACTTTGATCAAAGTCAGCAAAAACTTCAAATTTTGTGTCTATTCTGATTTATGTCAACACATTTTTTCATATGCAGAACACAGATCTCATTCAGTTGCATTGGCCTTTAAGAATTTGTGTCCAAGACATGGCACATACTACAGTATTATTATATGATATGCTATTATTAAACTATTATAATATTACTATTATTATTAAACTATTATAATATTACTATTATTATATTACTATTATAATATTGTGTATTATAGAATGATTCCCTACCTTCTAAAGTGTTTGAGTTTTTAAAAAAGAAATACTTTCATCCTGTAAATAAATTGTATCAAAGATCAATTTTTGTAACTCTGTCTTGGTTCATGAGTTTTCAAAACTAATAATAAGATTTCTTCCACGACAGAAAGAGGAAATTGTCCTGATTATTAGAATTAAAATCATATTTTAAATATATTTGGAAAGCACTAAGGTTAATTGTCCCCTTAACTTGTACATTTTTACTACTGTTTCTCTATTATTTATACCTCAAAATTACGAGTTCAGGAAACCATCTTGTCTATCACATGGCTACAAACAGAAAACAAACTTTTGCTCAGATAAAACTTTAATTTGCAATATGAAGAGCTTCTAAGCTTATGAAATAATTTCTGCAAAATTCCTCTCTATGTTATTCTGAAAGATGAGTGAAGGGAAGGAAATCTGTCAAAATAAGTACCTGGGATTATTTTAAGGGAACTTTTATGTCAAAATAACCTGAGACCCTGTCTTCAGGAAAACCCATCAAAGCTTTTTCCATTGTTGCATTCACATAGTAGTCATAAACAGTTCTGTAAGAGTCAGAGACACTTCATACCTGTCTTGCTCCCAGTAACAAAGTATCCCTCATGACAGGCTCACCAAGTTTTATTTCACTTTTTGCTCCATTTCCAACCAATTTTTTTATTTCCACAGGAATTCTTTTTTAAGTCCTTTTTGTGCAAAGAAAGTTATTCTAAAAACCAGCAGCTTTTAATTTCTCTGGCCAATAATTTTGGCATCTTATTATTTTGTCTTAGAACTTAAATCCTACCAGTGCAGTAAGCAAGCAAACGCAGAGCAGCTGTTAGTACAGTAGTAAACTGTTCTTAGTAGGTACCATCTAGATAAGAGGATAGGGTAAGAAAGAAGGTAAATTTGAATGAGGAGACTGCCTGAATACATCATTAATAGTAAAAAAGAGAGTGGGCACTAATTTTTCCCGTATATCAATGACAACAAAGCTTATGCAGCTGAAAGAAGTCCAGTAGCAGCTGAAAGGCCAGGTACCTCACTGCAGTGCTACTGCCTCATCTAACCTGTTAAATGCACAGTCCACAAATTGTATCAAGAATGTCTGGTTCAGCATAATGCTTGGCACTGCAGCAATACTTCCCCCTCCACTTTCTACACATTTAAACTCCTTCCTCTGCTGTTTAGATTTTTACCTCTTTGCATTTATGTAGCCGGTACACCTGCAGCAGGCACAGGTTATCTTCATGTGTCAGCTGGGGGGGGGGTGGTGGTGTAAATGCTACTGTAAACATTCATCTCGTATCATCAGTGAACACTATTACATTCCATTGCTTTATCCATCAGCATTAAAAGTATTTTTGGTAGGTGGGCAACACCAGCAGCCCAGCACTGCCTTCCTCGGGAGGGCTGTGCAGGGATCTGCATCTCTGTCCTTGCTCGGAAATCCTTGCCCTGGCTCCTTACGGATGAAACAACCGTACGGCGGTCGGGAGCCCAGGCACAGCCATGATGTGGCTGCTTAGGTAAAAGCAAGAATGAATGCACTGACATTCTGCCCACAAAAAAACACAGCTCTGTTATAACTCCATGCACTGTAGCAAACAATAATTCAGAGATAAAAGGCTTTGCTAATATGACATCAAATTCTGTGAGGCAGCCGGCACGTACCACCATCATACACACCCGCTGCTCGCCCTCCCTGTACGTTTCAGAGACAACAATTGTAAGAAAAATAAAACAGTGTAAGATCTCAGCTGCTAGGAGATAAATGAAAGTAATGCCACTACCCAAACCTCCGGCATTCTTACCACAGCTCTGCAAATTTGCAAACAGATTCTTCACCCCCCAGCCCTCCCTCTC
>JAAWXA010000026.1:2251447-2340352 GCA_038090715.1 Florisuga fusca | reverse complement strand
CCTTCCCCCCCCCCCTTTCGTCTTGGTTGCAGATGGATCCGTCCCCTTCTTTAATTTTTTTTGGTAGTGGTTCTGCCCCCCTCTCTACCAGGTCCCGTCAGTGGGATGATACATTGCACCCAGCTGCGGGAATTAATATGCAGAGGGACAGAAATTAGATCTGCACAAGCCCTTTGCAGATATAATCAGAAAACGTCAGCTCAGGCAGCAGGCAGCAGCTTCCAAATCTGGGGGAATAATGTAATTGGGAGAAAAGAAAAAAAAAACAAAAAACAGAACCATAGACACTCTCAGAACAAAAAAGATGAAGGCAAGAAAGAACACATACATACGCACACATTTACAAAGCCACTGTCACACATGCAACAAAATCCAATAAAGCAAGAGAAAGCGTAAATGAGAGGCAAAAAATAGAAAAGGAAGAAAAAAAGCAATGGAGCTTCTGCTTGAATGCAGATTAACTCTGAGGTCAAAGTGGAAATGATGCACTCTGCTGCAGCACAGATTAACACATGCGTGGTGTCAGCCAGAGTGCTTTTTAACCTTTGATTACACATATGCAGACAGACTGGATTTTCATTTTGGAGGCGAGAAGGATTTGGCAGGCATGAAAAGGGAGGGTGGAAGGAAGAGCTTGCCCTGTGCTGCTGAGCATCCTCATTGTTCTAAACAGCCTGGAAACCCTGATTGCAAAGGGGGGGAGAAAATGAACGGATGGATGGGGGAGTGGAAAAGGGAGGGATGGTTGTTGCTAAGTAACTCAGGAAATGGGGAAAAAGCAGCCTTGGTGGAGTCGGTATGAATGAGGTGATTTAGTGTGATACAGGATTAGGGGGAATGTGCAAGGATTTTCTCTCCCCTTCCCCTAATAAAATCAGGCTACACAGGCAGAAGAACTACTTCCTGGCCAGATGGGAAGTACTAGATAGCTATAAAAGCTGGAACTTGCCAAATTTTGGAACAATAATCTCAAGTCGTACCATCCAAAGATGTAATTTAGCAGCTACAAGTGAAGTAAAAATTTCAGGGAATCTTAAGATTTCCCAAAGCAAGAGTGACTCAATCTGAAAGAGATACTGGGACTGTGACCTACAATAACAAATTTTTTATCTCCCCAATATTTCTGCCTGAAGCTAAAGCAAATATAGACAGCATGAAGCCTCCCCAGTGCTTTGTATAACTGTGAGATTGATGTGTAAACATAATCAACAGTAGCTGGGAGATGTGACCTGACACTTTTCCAGTTCAAAACCCATCTTTCTAAAATTCAGGTGAGAAATCATTCTTCTAAATAACACTTAAATGGAGAGAAAGTGAAATGCTCCTAGTAGAACAGAAGTATCAAATTTCCCCCTGGACTGGCTCCAGTCTGAACCAAGGACAATTTTGTCCTTCTCAAATTTGTTTTTTTGCTTCCTATCATGGTATATATTTAATGGCAACAATTCCCAGTAGATCAGTGTTACTAATTGAATGAAATGCATCTTGGCCCCTGGATAGTTCTCTGATGCTTCAAGCCCCTCTCTAACACTGTCACTGTATGTTTTTTATCAGTGTTTCCAAACAAAGTGTCAAGTTATGTACCTGGTTCATAATATTTCCAGTCAACTTGTGAAATACACCCAATTCAGAGAGATAAAAAGCTGTAAAATATTCCAACTGCCCTCCCTGTGTCTCACTCAGTGTGTGTGTATATGTGTATACACATTTAAATATTGTCATTTGCTCCGTGTGCTTCATTACCTGTGAACAGGGTATTTTTGTGATTTTATTGCTGTAATCCCTTTCATCAGTTAACAGAATGTTCCACTGAAGGTTAAAAGGTTAACAATGCTGTGTATATTTTGATCTCCAATCAAAATTGTCAATAGCTAAGTATTTGAACCATGCAAATAGTTTCCATCTTAACTAGTGCAACTATTTCTGCTGTAACATGGAGGATATCAGCTTTACCCTACACTTCATGTACTTAAATTTACCCCGTAGCACTTTGTTTGGCTGACAATAGTTCATGAACCACCTATAGGAAGAATTGTTCCTATATATTGCTTATTCCTATGAGCATTTTTATTAGCTGTACCTTCCATGCACATTGTTAATCTGGCTTTTGATAGACATACACTGAAGATTGTGCAGATTTTTCTCCATGTTAAAACTTGTGTCATCATTTCATGTTCAATTTTTCACCTGGGATGTGTCCACTTTCATTTTATTTTCAGATGGCAGGAACTTAGGCAGTGGGAACTGTGTTCTTTGGCCTCTGATACTGTCAGTGGGCAACACAGAGGCCAAGTCAGTGCTCATACCTAGTAGATATTAGAGCTAATATAATTTGAATATCAAAATACTTGACTCTGATACAGGAAACTTACACACCAGTAATCAAGCAATAGCATTTTTGCAATAAGTAATTTCAAATGCAAATTTGCCCTTAGAGTTCTTTGCAATCTTGGCCTGAAGCAAAAGAAAGCAAAACTAAGCTTTATGCTTAATGCATTTCAATATTATAATCTCTGGCTATGATTATAACCTTTGCTGAGAAAAGGTTTGTTTATCTGTGGCAGAAACCAGAACTATAATAGGCTGTTTTCTATTTGAATACGTGTTGTCTCTGAGGCACAGGATCCTGCTTTTTGTGCCTGCAAGCTCAGATCAGTGATGTTTTAGAATTCCATCACAATAAATTATCACAAAGGACCAAATTTACATGAGGACACTGCCTGGTGTGAAGTGTTCTTCTGACACCTTTTGAGTGATAAATCAATCCCAAATAGTAATATGTCCCCGAGCACAAACATGGGATCTTCACAACAAATGACTTTTAAAAATGACCTTTTTTTATGCAAAAATGTCTTATGAAGAATAATTAAACACAGAAGTGATTGTTCTAAAACACGAACTCTATATCAGACTAGAATAATGTTCACAAGAATATCTTGCTGTATCCTGGCAGACAGCTTGTCCATTTACAAGGAGGTTCCCAGTCCCACTGATTTCCCTAGGTGTCTGTATCTTTAAGCCTAAAGAAAACATTGCTTTTAATTACTCTAGAATTACTTTTCCTTTTTATTAAATGTTACATCATACATTAACAAAGAGGACAAAAGATATATGTGAAAAAGCAAATGTGAAAATAAAAGGCATTGTAAAAGACAAAGTAAAACAAGCACTGACAGTTTCAATGTTATTGCCAAGTTATTCAGAAAAAAGATTCTTTTTGTCTTTATCACATGTTCATATCTGGAAGTTCTCTCCAGCTTGAAATTCCTCATCTTGGTTTAGGAAAAAAACTATGAGAAAATGGAGTGTAATTTCACTCTCCAATGGCATCAGATTTGAGGAAGAAGCAGTCATTTTTTTTTTTACAATTCATATTAAGGATGGTTTCTTAATGGCAAAAGAAGAAAAAATGTGATTAACTAAATTTTCTATGAATTATTTGGGAGACTGTTAATTACATATAAAGTAATGTTTTCATGCTTAGAAAAACATTTGAAATTATTTTTATCCAGAAATAGAATGTCCTAGTTAGAAAAAGAAACCTTTTCAACTACACGAATTTTTATTTTATTTTATTTTTTTTAAAACACAATGTTGAATTCCTCAGGAAGATAGCATCCTATGTATATATCCTATATATAATATCTCTGAGATGGAATTCTAGGATTTGGTAAGTTTTCTACTCTTCCAATGGCCTATCTTCCAATACATTTTCTCCTCATCAATAAGGGTATAAATGGATATTTATAATAGAAAAACCTAAACTAAATCTTGCAAAACTCATGGAGGAGAGGTATATCATGCTTTTGTACACTTATTAATGTATATATGGGGTTGTGGTTGTGTATGGAAGGGTGTCTTTCCCTGTTAGATTATCAGTTTATAATCTTACTGATAAAGAAAACTCTCTACTAGATCAGGAACTGCCAAGTCAAGGGACTGTGAGCAGACATTTCATTTGGAAGTCCCAGACATCCAGTTCTCTTTTAATTCATGTGCACAAAATACAGATACTTTGGAAAGGAGTGGTGTGGAGGTGGACTGAATAGAAAGTACACTCTTTAGTGTAGATAAAATCATAGGTTAGAGGTGATTATTGACTTCTTAATGGACAGGAAATCTCAGCCTTTAAAGGGGTGGCTTTTTGAAATCAAATCTAACTGAACATTATGGCAACTGCACTGATTTTTATGTTCCTATAGGTACTAAATGAATCAACTCAAAACTATAGTGCATCACGTATCCAAATAAACATCTGCCTATTTTGGCAAATGTAACAAATATAATTATTGTTATATAACTAAAAATAGTTCCTAATATTGAACTTTGTAATTTCTTTTCCCTGGTAAGTGCTGGATGGAGGAGTCAGAAAACTGAGCATCATTGTGCAGAATATAGATATCCCAGCTTGCCATAGGAATAGATTAGGTAGAAATCCACATGGATTTTATTAATCACCTGGAAAAATACAATTTAAGCATTGTTTGGTGCTATTTCTTAGAATTAAGATGATTCACTTGAACTGTCAGAATAAAGGAAAAAATAAGACTTGAGGCAAAAACACTTTGAAGGAAGCCATCAAACTGAAGCCAACTTCTTGGAGAATTCAACTTACTTCCTCTTTTTAAAAAGCCAAAAATCTTGTGCTACTTGGGAAATTATTTGAGATTTTTTCTAGAGATTAGCAATTTTTCAAAAAAGGGAGTTCTTTGCTAAAATATGTATGCAGTTCACTTCAGTTTTTTATGCAAAGTGAGCATTTTTTCTGAAAGATTTTTATTTAAACCGTTCCATCAGGTTTCTATTCCTACCAATCACTTCCTGAGTGTTTGACTTAGAAGAAAAAGATGCTGGTAGCCTAAATACAACCAAAACACAGACTCAGAATACTGTGTTTGTTTGTATGCTTTGATCTTGTGCTAAAACAGTAAAGAAAACAAGTTTTTGGCTAAGAGCTCTTTCACTGTGCTGAGTTTTACAAGCTCCTGCCAGCAACAGACTTAACAAGTGCTGGTTTGTGCTGTAAACATCTAAGATTCTCTTACCATAAAACTCTTGCAGCAAACTGCATTCCCCATCTCCCTTCCACCAATCTGAAAAAGCTTTCTTATTCTGTGGCATAGCCTAGAGGTCCCCATAGCTTCACACAAAATTCTGATGTGAAGAAATCACCATACTAAGGTTCTTCCTGAGAAACACAATAATGGTTGTTTTCTGAACAGTTTTACTAATGCTTAAGTCTCTGCTCATCAGGGGTTTCACAAATGTATGTTTTTCAGGAGCATATATTGATTTATATTAGGCCAGCATAGATCCTTGCACAGGGTGTTTTGAGTGTGTTTTTATTGTTCCAAGAAGTTAGCTCAAAATTATGTGTTCAAACTATATCTTTTTTCCCACACATTGTGCTAAATCTCTATATTTAAGATCAAGGACTTTTGAAACCAGCCCTGGAAGGAATATGTTCTCTAGTTAGTAACAAGAGAGGAAGTAATACAATGTCTTTAGAAGCATTGAATACCAAAGGGAAAGATACGTTAGAAATTTGAGGGAATTATTTTGAAAATGCACTTTTCAGTAACTGTGTACTTGAATATATGTGTGTTGGAATGAAACTGAACAGGTATTCCTGAAATCATCTAAGAAATGGCACATTTGATGGAGCAATATGCTTGCAAATATATTTTCATCTTATATACTTACAATGAGCAGGATTAATACGTTCTGCAAACAAATAGTTAATGTTCTAAAGCACTCATATATAACAGAGCTAGCAACACTTATTCCATACAGTTAATTACTGGTTTGCCCTTTTACAAAAAGCATTCACTGTCACTCTGTGTTGTATTAAGGTATAGGTGAGTGGCAAAGTGAGTAATAGAATCCAGCATGTTTTCTTTAGTTGTCCAATTCAGTCTTATAATTTTCTTTAATAGAGTGCAATTATTTTTATGCTTTTGGAAAATTCAGAATTTGACCATTTTTATTTATTCTTTTAAAAAAATAGTACTGCTGAGCTTGCTAAATCTGTTAATTTAAACTGTGTGCATCTACAATATTCTTTTTACTCCCAGATGAAGAACGAATATTTCCATAGACCATGAAAATATGGTTTAGTCATTTCTTAGTTTTCCCTAATCTGTAATGCCAGAAAAACCATCAATACCAATACCTTGGCTTCTGCATGAGGAAAAAGACCTTGGCTATCTTAGGAGTGATTACTTCTTCCTGAAAGAAGTATTTTATCAGTTTTTCTACAAATACATATATTTTTCAGAAGAGTGAAGTCTGCAGATTCCTGACAATAGGAAGCAGCTTGACATGCATGTTTAGGATAAAGCTCAAGCACAAGCCTCACAAACTTTGACTGGTATTGTATAACTGTTATTACAACGTGGTTATCAAAGTCCAGGGCTTTGCAAATTTGAGGTGCAGCCCTTTCTTTTATTAATGTAAGAAAAGCCCATTGCTTGACAGCATACAGTTCCATGTCAATGGTAGTTTTCACAATTATAATCACTTTTTTCACAGTAAAGATATTTCTGCTGTTTCTGATTTTTCTCTCATACCAGGGAAGAGAGATCTAAAAGTAGAAAAGCAACATGAAACCTGAATTTGTTCATTAGTATTTTAAGTCACTGGTCTCCAACACCTGTGTTACAGCAAACATGCCACTCTTCCTGTCAGACTCAGCTTCATTGACTTTTCCTGTGGTTGTCATCACTTTTGTACAGAAAATCTGATTTGACATGCAATTTAGGTTTGATATTTTACTTAGTGTTCACGAACACAGAGCAAAAAGCTCTCTATTTGCATGCCAGATTCAGTGTTTCCTTTAGACAGTTTACATAATCCTAAGATCTATTTTGATATATCATTATTTCCTATGAGTGCATTCTTCAGAATCTATTTCCATCACCAAGGCAGTATCTCCTTTGCAAGTAAATGTGAAGAAAACTTCATGCCATTTGTGTAAGAACCCATTTGGGCACAAATGTTTTTGTGCAGGTTGATTGGAGCTGGAATACCTTCATCAGGAATGGGTCCAGAGTACTGAGCTCTGTGCAGTCTATGCCATTTACAGGCAGCCTTGCCAAGAGAATATGTCCAATTTGTATAATATTTATCATTAATTATACATATTTTTACATAATTTAACACCCCCTCCCCCCCCAAAAAAAATATAGAGTTAGTAGGCCATAAAGAATGGGGGGGGTTGTTGTTGTTGTGGTTATTTGGTTGGTTGATGGTTTTTTTTCCCCTGCAGAAAGCAAGCAGTCCATTTTCTCCTTTAAGAAGAAATGTAGGTTGTCTGATATTAGTTGTAGACTAGATCCTAGCTTTTACCTGTGGTAACAGGTTTCTGTTCCAATGTTTCTCTGTGCTTTTACGTTTTAAAGCATCCTAATACCCCAAAAGAAAACATCATAATATATTTTAACAGTGACTCCTCAGGGGAAAGCTATGGAGTTTTATGTTATCCATCTCTGCCACATGGTTAAGTGTAAACTGAAAGAAACATTTCCCCTATTGTGAAGGTTTATACTCAAATCTTTGTTCTTAACTGGCTACCACAGTTTATTTTCTCAGATGAAATGATGCTTCAGGAGCTACATTGGGGCCATACAGTGACAGGAAGTACAGAAATTGTAGGGATTTAACATTTGACTCTTTTCAGCACTATAAATCTCTCACAACTGTGGCTTAGAACACAAAATCTCTCTAAAAGCCTGTCACAGAAAAATGTAACATTGCCAGGCTGAAACCTGAGGCCTGGGTATCTTGTGGAGATGTACCCATGAAGCAGATGACAGTCAGGAAAAGGCTGCATGGGGTCTCTCATGCAGCTTCCTACTCAAAAGCAGTGTCAGTGCTGTCTGAGTTTAAACCATGCTTTTCCTGGCCAGGACTAGAAAAGATACAAGGAGAAGCCTCTCTGGGCAATTCATTCCAATCCTTAATTATGCTCGTAGTAATTTCTTACTCTGGTTTTATTGGAGACCCTTTTCTCTGTCACTGCTTTCTGATCCACCTGCCTGGGGGTCCTGGGGAGCTGCTCCATGTTCAGCCACTTTCATGGCCCTCTGAGATCTCACTCAGATTTACCAATGTCAGGGTTTAACACTGGCCCGGCAATTAAACCGAGAAACAGATTTTTATATTAATTCCCCTCTCCTCCCTGATAAGGAAAGGAGAGAGAATAAAGGAAAGAGACTTATGGGTTGGAAACTAAGCTATACAACTTTAATGAAACAGGAATGATAAATAGGAAAAATTACTAAATATATACAAATATACAGGAAAAGATTGATCCCACGTTCCTCCCCCCTTCCCCCCAATAACTCTCATGTCACCACAGAGGCTGCAGGGCAGCCCTGGGAAAGTCCAGGCTGGACCCTGGGGTCAGGAGCAGTCAGGAGCTGGAGGCAGGAACACACAGATTCAGGCTGACACGGATCAGGACCACAGGCAGACAGACGGACGGAATCCTCCCAGGATGCAGAAGCACACAGGGAACTGGTGAAGGAAGGCAGGAAGGGCAGGAAGAAAGGAAAGGGCAGGAAAAGGTGTCGACCCTCGTGATCCCTCAAATTTATACTGAGTATGAGGTGTATGGGATGGAATACTCTGTTTGGTCAGTTCTGGCATCTATCTTGTCTCGGGCCTCCGAGGAGGAGGGGTTCAGGTGGGACCTCTTTACTCCTTCTGCAGGGTAAAATGTTTTCCTCAGAAGCAACAGTGTCCTTGGGTCTACATACCAACTTCTAGCAGTAACTATAAACATCCAGTGTTATCAGTCCTAGAAGCAGACACTGTCTGAGAAACTTCTGTTAATTTCAGCAAGTGCAACTACTTACAAGAAACTTAGCTGAAAGCAAAAGTACAAGACAGAAAATTACCTTTATCCTGGCTCAAACCAGGACAATCAATAACTTTCTTGTACTGGGACCCCCCAGAAGGAAGCAATGTTCCACATCTGGTGTGATGAGGACCAGGGAAACCTCAGTGGTGACCTCCTTACTCTTGCCCTTCCTCACTGCCATGACACAGTAATTCCCTTTCTTCCTGCCTCCCTTCTTACTCCACAACTTGTATATTTAGTGTTTTGTTTAGTCTATTGAATTGTAGGGAAATAAACCCCCAGGGTTTACTCCATAGTGTACACTTTATCTGTTCTTGCTGAATTTCATGGTATTCCTCTTCCTAGTTCCTGCAGTCCATTGACTTTCTGAAGGGATCTCCAAGCACATTGACAGCACGTCCCAGACTGGTGACATTCACAGACTTGGTGGTGGTGTGTCCAGTCTCCTCTAGTATAGAATTTTATTAACAGCTAAATGTAAAATGTAAAACTGCTACCTCAGCCAGACTGAGAATAACTATAAAAAGTATTTATTTTACGTTTAAAAAGATGAGATTAAAAATTAAAATTAGTTGTACAGCTGGCTGCTTGCCAGAGATACGGGTTGTGGTTTTTTCATTTATTGATTTGTGCCTGCTTTCTGTGCTGGATGTTTTCTGCACCTTCTCCTGGTAAAAGAAAAACTAAAAAAAATTGTAAATTGCCTTTATTTTCAAAGGTAGCAAGTTTAGTTCAATACTTCTTTTATAGTACAGGCTTTATTATCAGAGGGGCTGTTACAACTAATGAGTTCATGTTTCAACACAATCCCATTAGAACTTCAGTAAATTAAACTGCATTTAAAGCAAAAATAACTCAAAAAAAAAGTAAGTTTAAATAGATTTAAACATACAAATCACAATAATGTCTAATCAGGTTATGATACTAATTATTATTTTTATCAATGGTAATTATTTAACAATAGTTTTCTTATGAAAAATTGGCCACGTGATAATCACAGCTAAGCAACAGTTAAGCCTAGTCTGAAATCTGAAGGCTTTGGGATGTGCTATTATTATTTCAGGGGGCTGGACTAAGATGATTATTAATGTCTATAATGATAAAAAAATAAAGCAAAACAAGACTAAGCAGAATTAAACCAGTTGCTATGGGAGCTTCATTTTTAATATTCCTGATCTACTATAACTCAGCTACATAGAACCAAGTAGAAATTAAAATGGGAGAATCTGAAAATTTATCCACTTGAAAATTAAGTGTTCTGTCTTCTGACACAGTAGTGAATCCACTACTGAACTGATACTGCAAGAAATATTTGGAAGGAGGCTTTCCATCACTTTTTAACTATTGCATAAATGTCACACATCCCTCTTTCTTTAGAAGAGTGTCTCAGAAGCTGTAAGCCAAGATATGTTTTCCTGAAACATTTTATCTTTTCCATTCAGCAAACATTGATTAAATTTTTTGTACTTTTCCCAAAGAAGCAGCCAAGAAAGTAATGGACTGAACATTCATCTTTGTCAGATGATGTCAAGAACAGTGATGTCAGAGTGAATGCAGGAATCAAGACTAACCTGCTGCTTTTACATCTGGATGTTTAGCAGTAAGCAGTTGTGCTCTTATTTAAACTAGAGTTCCAAAGGACATGAAATGGTTATTTTTTTCAGACATGCTTCTTAACTCAGTTATTATTATAACTTAACAAAGCTTTTTCAGAGCAATACTGAGGAAGCAGCTCTCTAGACCTCTGAGGTAGCATGTTTCCATAACCACCAGAAAAAGAGTTATTTATTTATGTATTATTCATCAAGGTCTGTGAAACAGATTCTAGGAAAAGCACAGGGAGGTGTAGAAAACCTCACAAGTTTAGATTCAAAACTGAAATTTCATGGACCTCTGTGGAGATATGGGAAATAAAAAAGATTATTCCATTTTAAATTGTTTTAAAACTGATTGTCCTGCTGGCTCTGAAATAGTTTTTTACATGTGAAAAGTCTCTCTTTCCAATTTTGAAATCGATAAGCTCACCCAGAGTTCAGCTTTGAAGTTGACACTTCACCAGGCAGCTACCCCAGCAGTTCTTGAACCGTTTCTCCCTGAAGGGTGAGAATGAGCAAATCTCTGCCCTCTTTGGTTTTATGAGTATTATTGTCTACCTGAATGTAAAACCATGATTTCAGCTCAACATCACTCTTTGAGACTGCTCCACTCAGCCTCACTTCCTAGGTGTTCATTCTAGGCTGCTGCTGTGTAGTGGTAATGGAATATGTGGATAGTGTTCCTAAGGACAAAAATTACTACTTAGCACTGTTTAAAAGAGGCAACAGATGGGGAGACTATTTCTCAAAATAATCCTCCCTGATGGAAATTGCAGTCACAATCCTGCAGAAAGAAATAGGAAAAAAAATCTCTGTGCAGCATCTGTGAAAGGAAATCCTGGGAAAACAAATAAATTAGGCTTTTTTAAACAGACAGATGACTGCACGAGGACCCAGAGTTATTTATATATAACAACATTTGTGTAGTTCCTTCCATTTTGTTTATGGGTGGTTTAGCTGAATTTTCAGATGTGCTCTGTCAGAACATGTTCCCAACCCTGGTTCTTTTACACCGCTTCAAAGTATAGACAGAGACTTGCTTCAGCAGCTGGGAAATTCTTGGCATCCAATCCCCAAAGGCAATTCCAACCAAGTTTAGGCCAGGTTTTTTGCCACTTAAAGCAAGATAGAAAATTCTCCTTTTTGTTTTGCTTGAAATGCCATCCACGCGCGTGAATATTGCTTTTCACTTCTGTTCTCCATTTGGCAGTGAATAAACCACTAATCTGTAGAACTTCACAGAGATCTAGTTCTGTCCCCATTCATCTTTTTAGTGTTATTAAATAATGTTTGTTTTATTTTTTGATCTGGGCAGTGTGTTTTATATACCTTTGTAGTGACTAGAGGACAATTATAATACTTGTTCTGCATGGTAACATTCATTACAGCTGTTGCTTCTTAGCAGACAGTTTTGGGTTTTATAGAGCACTCTTTTTCTAGTCTTGTTTTTTCCAGAATTTGTATATTCAGTCTTTTATTTGGTCTATTGCATTTTAGGGAAATAAACATGGATTTTCCCTGTAGCAAAATGTCACAGGACCAGCTCCAGTGCTGCTAAAAGGGGTTAAACAAGGGGAATGAAACAGGGCAAAAAAATGTTCTTGAAATAGGAATAAGAACAGATGGCCTAGGGTAGCATTTTTAGATATTTTGTTACATAAACTGGTAGGAGGGAAGCTGAAAAGGTAAATAGCAACCTTTTTAGTAGTTCTGTTGATAATCTCTAATCCAAGCTCATCTACTGTATTGAACTAAATAGCCTCAATAAATGGTAGTTATTCTCTCTGCCTTGTATAGATATGAAAACAGAAAATCACACTGTGAAATAATACCAGTTACAGCATGAAGCTGGTTAATTAGTTAAACTGGAATTCCAGGGATACCTACAACATCATTATCTGCTCTTTATGGCTTTTTAAGGATTTTGAATTTCTTTGAAATAAGATATTTATTATTTTACATTATCTGATCTGCACGACTCGTTTGCAAATTAAATTCACAGTCATATCCATCAGGGACAAGGAAAGAGGAATCTCATGGCCTGAAGCTGTCTGCCACACTTCACTCTTGATTTCCCCAATATCTAATTTTTTATTTAGGATCTTTGTTACTCCCCAAAGTTTTGTAACATTGACAAGAAACTTCCAGTTGAATTCAAGTAGCACTTTCTATTTTATTGTTTGAAATGAAGCTTTGTCTATAGCAGGGAAAACAAAACGAAACAAAAGACACATTTCCTCTGGATTTGCTTCTCTTTATCCTAGCAATGCACCTCTAGTGTTCAGAAGTTTTAACAGAGCATTGACAGGATTTTTCCAATTTTCAAGCAGTTTTTAGATGTCTTTCACAGTCTCCAATGTCTCACCTTGTAGACATTTTGTTGGCCTACTTGCCTACTCACTGACAAAGTATTGACAGTAAATTCAGTTTAAGGGCCAGACTTCCACATGCATTCAATGGCTTTTCTACCCTTACAGGATTGTATTCCTGCAAAAAATGCTAAATTTCCTCCTAAATCTTCCTGTGAGTATTCTGGGGTTTTTTAAGAGCAGGCAGAATCTCTAAAAAAGAGACACCCTGATAAAAATAATATAAATAATATAAGTATTATAAATAAATGTGTAGTTTATGTGCATTGGGAATAGAAATAGAATACTAAAATTATCATGACAAGCCATATGCCTCAATAAAAAAAATATTGGTAGAAGTTATAGGCATCAAAATACTTTATCAGCCAACATTAAATAAATATTAACATGAAACATTCATAATAAATATGAAGGAACATGTGAGTTAACAAAAAACATTGCTCTGTTAAATCATTTACCTTTTTCCCCCTGTTCATCTATTCTACTTTCAGATTATGTTTATACTTTTAAACATGTTTATTTTTTTCAGCAATGAATGGAGAACTCCTTTGTATACAAGTCTTGCAACTAGAAATACATAAATAAGTGATGGCTTAAGTTCAGCTACCTAATACAAAAGAAATTTTTAATTGGTACAAGTAAGATCTTCATGTAACCCAAACGTTTCCCTTTTTTTCTTAAATTATCAAACATTTCAAGGAATAGCAGAGGCAACAAAGAGCTAGATTCACAAATGCCAAGAGTACAGGGAATCCCCTTTCTCTGTCTTCAGTGGAAAAAAAATAATAATAAAAAAAAAAGTTTAAAAACTGATTTATCCAGCACTGTAACACCTTCTACTGCATACATGGATCTCACTCAACCAACAGCACCCAAAAAAGTCCCCTCCCTGTGATTTGGAACAAGGAGCCCTCTCTTCATTTGCCCTGTGTGATGTTAGTAACTGTTGTGTATTAAACAATTAGTAGACTGAGGAAGAACAGATTTATAGCACTGCTTTCAGTATGTTCCTAACCCCCAGCCTGAATTAGGGAAAACTAAAAAAATTAATAGGACTTGAATCCCCTACCTTCTGGGAAAGTATCTGGTAATAGCCAGTTTATTATTTTAATCTATAGGATCAAAGATGGAGATGTCATACAAATTGGTAGATAATTTTCTTCTGCCACAAACTTTGTTTGTACATAATGAACCATTGATTTTTTCAGAGTAAAGTGTAATATCTCAGAAGAAATCAATGGTTCATTATGTACACATGAACTACAGTTTCCACTTTGTTCTCAGTTCTTAGGGCTGCTGTAATACAGATTAACTGGCAAGGATCTAAATCAGATCAGGTTTCTAAGTGCTAGAGAAATCTGAGTCAACCATTTGCTTTTTCCTCTTGTGCACAGGATCACAGTGGCTCTCCCTTTAGCTCAAAATCAAGCTGGATCCTCTTAATAAAACTATGACAGGTTTTATTTATTTTTATTTTTATGTCACTCCTGTGACATTATCACAGGAGTCACTGTATGCAGATTTGCCACTTATAATCAAATAATAATTTCCTCTTTAAGTTTGGTAGCACTATTAAGTGATGCAGGTGATCTTGATGATTAGATGAGCTGTTCTTTACAACAAGCACATAATTTTATGGTTGCCATGAAGAATATAAATCAAGAAATAATGACATAAGATCTGCACTTGATGTATCTATCTCGGGTGTAAGAGAATTGGTATAGTGTTTTATTTCCTTTATTTACCTGCTTCTTAGATTTTCCATCACTTTTAGTGTTTCTGTCTTCATTTTTTTTATTTGATGGTGAAGATTTATTGTGGTCCCAGAGGCAATCCTGGCAATAACTCTGGATAATTATTTTTGCTAATAAAATGGGAAGAAAAGGAACATGATTGAATTGGTCCCATTGGTTTGTTTAGGCATTGTCAACCACCATTTGTGAACATCAGCTTTTAAAATTTATTCTACAAGCCTCATGTTAGCAAGTGGAAGCATTATTCTTTTCAGTCAAGCTTCCCAGCCAGGTAGTATTCAAACTATACCTAGATGCCATTAAATGAAAGGAAAGTATATCTTGTTACACTTCTGGTTCTATATGATTGAAAATATTTAGGAAACATCAGAGGTATTTGATATTATGACATCTTTACCAAATCATTAGATGAATAATTTTCATTAAACACAAAATATGTGGCCTCAACTGTCTTAGTGATAGCTATGTGTAAGAAATGGCAGCAACTTGGATTCTCAGGGACTTTTCACACACAGATTTATTTTCCTTGGATGCACAAGTCTTGAATTTTACTTTCTGCAAATAAAGCAGAAAGTATTGTATACTTTGTATATATTTGTATACTACGTACAAATAAAGCCGTACAAATAGTGCTATCACTGTAGCTGTGATAGATTCTAATTAGATTCTAATTATTAATTTGATAGATGAGGTTTACTCGTAGGTGGAAGAAAATTAGAGAGATACTTTGTTAGTAGGGAACCTTTATTCACAGCTTCATCTCTTTGAGGACTGTATTCCTGTTTTGTAAATGTTGATATTTGTTCTTTGCTGGAAAGGCTGGTTTTACTGTTTTCTGGTTTTATACAAGGAAGTTATTTCAAATTCTAAAGCCAGTTTGAGAACTGATTGAAATCATACAAGTGTGACCTACCTACAGAAATGCTAGGAAGCTCCTACTTAAAAAAAACCAAAACATTCTGCCCTTGTTTGCTGTGGCAGGAATTCGACTTTGAGGTCATTTGTTGCCCCTTATCTAGAAATATAACAAAGCAGTCACACGTTATAAGAACATTTGCAAAGGCAAATGATGATAAAGTGATGATAACAGCAGGATTAAGTTGCAGGTGGTGGTTCCAGAGCACATCAGATTGTGCATCCTTCAGGGATGATGACTGAAATGCTTTACTGCTGGGGGGCAGTAGTCCCAATTGTCAAGCAGACAAGAAGAGGACTAGGAGTCTATGAGAGGAACTCTGCTAGCTCAGAAGTACAGTAGGAAGGAATTCCAGCTTTACTAGGTCAAAGGCTTGCACACAAGAAAGCAATTCAGCCAGCCTGATTAAAAGTTAAAAGTATATAATGCTATAAATATGTAAAATTTGAGGTATTTAAGAAAACAAGTGTTTTACATTTAGCAGGGAGATTATTCATTTACATGACATGTTCCTAAATTATCAATTATCATTTACATCTTTACTTCTGTTTATACATTTCAACTACAACATGCTTGTTTTTCTGGTGCTTACTCAACCTTTATTGCTTTTCCCTAAAGACAATTTCATCTTATTTTTGAGTATGTTTTTCAACACAAAGCCTTTGGCAAACTGGAAAAATGATGGAAGGAATGTCCAAAATTACAAGTGCTGTCATATTCATCAAAGAAAATTTCCATCAATTTTAAGTGCTTTATTAAGTCTCTGTCTTCAGAACAGACTTGTCCATATCTAACTTTAAACACTAAAAATTCTGTTCTGCTGGCTGGGAACATAATATTATTTTTCAAGTGTCTACAACAGTATGTTACTTCATTGTTCTTTTTGTAGCTCAGATTCAATTTTAGGTTATGTTTAAAATTATCTGCTGTATTCTTGGTATCAACTGCCAAGCACATGATATTCTGGAAATCTGCTGAATTTCTTATGCTGACTTTTTTTTTTTTCTAAATGTTATCCCTAATTTTAGCCCTGTTAACACTATCATCTTGCAATTAATTAGGGGCATATACAGCATGACCTGCAAATAAAGTATCCAAAAAGGGTTTTCCCTCCTACAGGCTTCTATTTCAAATGTTTCATGAAATCAGAAGGTATGTAAGTTATTCTGAGCTACTAGCCCACCTACAACATGTCACTGTGCATTGCTGAAAAGTCCTATTAAAAAAATTAATTTCAGAAGGTGAAGAAGATAGGAGTCATCATTACATTTGTTGTGACGGAATTTGTAAGCTGTTCAGTTTTATGAGTCAGTTAAAAGCAAAAGAAAATGTAGTATGTCAGTCCACAGCTTCACTCAAGTAGTTTCATAAGTGACTTTGCCAAGTGCCAGATGGTCAGTGACTTATCTGAGGGCTTAGATAATTTATTGAAAATCACTTTCATTCATTTCAATTTCTGTTTAGGAACCATCTCTGAGGTCTTTCTGTCTTACTTTCTTCCTATGCAGCAAGGAAGTAGATGAAGAGCTATGACATGTCCCTGTTGCTTTGTCTTGTTCTTGGGTAGGAATTCCAGGGGTGCAAGTTGGACCTTCTGGTAAATGTCAAGACAATGCACATGGAATGCCCAATGACTTTCCAGTTCTGTCATTAGGAGATCTCTACCTGAAAGTAGGAGTTGACATTGACAGGATCTGAATTTTGCAGTTCCATCAGGAAAATGTGGCTCTGTGAGAGCACAATTACAGTATCCCAAACAGTGATCCTGGAGGGAACAACGAGGCTGTATCTGACAGCTGACCTTATTATATATTTTTATATATATATATATATATTATTTTTTTTTTAATTTCCACTTTCCCAATGCCTGTTAAGAATACACTTTTTTAAATTTCTAAGAAATATGGGACCAGCACTGTTAATTGCCACAGATGTCAGAGGTCTCACACAATGATGTAGTAAAATGTGGCAGCTGGGAAACTTTATGTTGCTGAAATCTCAAGTCCTGGACTAGGGATAAGATTCTAAGAAGCTAGCATAGCTGTGAAAGGAATTTTCTCAACTCATTAACTTTGATTGCTTCGGAGTTTAGGTCTGAATCCTTTCTTAAAATTCGCAGTCTACCTTAGAAAGAAAATACAAGTAATCAGAAGAAGAATCCTGCAACCTTGACTCTAATAAAACCAGCTAAGAAGAAAAAACTGACTCTAGAATTATTTTTCTAAGGGCAGGGAGCATAAATGGAAACTGTACGGTTTCCCATAGCAATATTGCAACCCACATGACAGTATTGTGCCCAAAGGGTACCAGGGATACACCATTCATTGGATGTGTGACTAATGGGAAACACTGATAGTGCTGATGAATCTAGCATTTAAAAGGAAAAAAAATGCAATAGAGTTATCCACATTCAGAGAGAAATATAAGCAAAAAAAAATCTGCTCAGAATGCTGTATTAACCTACAATTCTTACAAATCTGTATTGTAGTACTGGTCTTCATTGTGCACTGTGTGGGGTATTTAGTGTGATATCATTTTAAAACAGTGATTGACTTCTGGAAAATCTAATGAGCATTTAGCTTCATTTATTAACATCTAAAGATGCAGTATTCATCAGTGGTGATTTTAACTCATTTCCCCTTCAGCAATGATACAGCAGTTAGGAGACCTTGATGAGAGAACATTCCACACTATTAAGTAATAGACAATCAAAAGATAATTTTGATTTCTGTATCTGCTTGATCCATTCATTCCTTTGGCAAAACTTGTTCTTGGTAGAATAAAATCCTGCATGCAATGAGACAATTCCTTGAATTTCAGTGCCTTTTCCATTAACTTTTAAGTTGAAGCTTAGCTTCTTTTGAGGGTCATTATTGCTAGATATTAAAGGTCACTTCCTGATGAATTATTTTTTTCCATTGACTGTGCTTTGCAGTTTTTCATATCTTTTCAGGATAAGTCTTGCAATATATAGGCAAAAGTTACAAGTATTAATAACTAAATAGCACATATTTAGAAGACAATTTGCATAAGTGTTTCTCTAGGATACTTTGCATAAAATTATTCACTGAACTTAGTCAGAAAACTTGGACAGATAATAATTTTATCTGCCACTCAATGTGAAAATGATCCAAAGGTAGGAAAAATTTAAATAGGCTGAGAAACATTCAATAAATTTATTTTTATAGCTAAATATTTGATTTAAGAAATAATGTTTCACAAGAAAAAAAATTAAATAGGAATAAATTATGAAGTAGTATAGGAAAAAAAAAAATTATTGAAAACTGATTCTTTAAAGTCTACAATTTAAATTAATTCTCAATTCCAGTCATGAGCAGTATGGGGCAAATTCATTATTTAGTTATTTTTGCTGTGCTAGTTACCTGGAAGACAGAAACCTCATGCTGGACAAAAATCTATTTGACATAACTTTTTTTTTTTAGAATGGACTTTCTTCTGTATCTGTGTCTATTGAAAGACTTGTAATAAAAATACCACAAATAAAGAGACACAGCAGTGGATTTGATGTGCTGAAAATAAATTTCAAGCCTTTCACTTTCAATTTGTCCCTCACCTGCTGAACTAAAACGTTTTAAAGATTCTGTACTAAGGCAAGTTTGAATATTTGCTCCTAATTTTATCAGGATTGGCCCTTGCCACCTATCACAGAAATCCATTTTTTAATTCAGAAGTACAGGTGTTATGCTATTCACAGTTGTTAGTTATTCATTTATTTGGGGCTAATGTTGAAACAGTAAAGAAATATCAGTGGTGATTTTCACTTAATACTAGAATGAACTCTGTCCTCAGATCATTCCTTATGTTCTCTCACCAGAAGTTTAACTTCTCAGTTTATCTCTGGGAGTTTCCAGCTATGTGCCATAGGGTTCTGATGCTGGCAGAGTTAATAGCAGTTATCTCATGTTATTCTTTTCTAAAACAGATAAAACAAAGATTTTGAGTTTGGCATTGAATAATATCACCTTTCTCCATGTGTGTTTTAGCTTGAAAAATTACTGCAAGCCAAAATGCTAAGGTCCTACAAGCAAAGAAACTATGGTAAAATCAGTGAAGTTATTTTTTTTCTACATGTAAGGCCATTTGAATTTGACCAAATTCTTTCTTATCTCTAGCACATAGATTCGATTAAAGAAGAAAAAAAATAAGTTTCCTTCTGAGTTTCATAGGTGATCAGTTTATTATGATTTGTTTGTAGCATCCGACCATAAGAACAGTGATTTGTAGTTTTACAAACCTTTCCAGATTCTTGTAAAATATAAGACATCATAAATATGCTTTCCTATACTTAATATGATTACAGAAAAATAAAACAGATGTGCTGCTGATTTAGGTCTCAATTGGACTCCAGTGTTGGTGTACAAACTGTCTAGCACAAGTGCTGTTTCTGTTACACTGACTACCCTGACACTTCCCAAATGTATGCAAGTTGGAGTCACTCAGTAATTTTGCTGTCACTCTTGATGTAAACACCATGGATGACACCTTCATTTAAATCAACACCCTTTCTGCTCCTATTCCTGCTTTTGCACTCACTTTCAAGTGTAACTTAGCTGGGAGTATCTCCCCAGGATGTTTAATGCTCTCACCTTTTCATTCCAAGAAGCTCTTAAGCCTCGTCTGAAGGAGATGTGTGTGATTGTATCCAAATGTATGAACTGTGGCTACAAGAAATGTTGACCTGCATTATGGTTACTTATTTTCTGGAAGTCTTGGTGGTGGAAGTGTGGGATTATGATCACTGAATTCTGGCTGAGCTCCAATGTAAGCTCAATGTTTTAATAAAACAGTGAACTGAGAATTAGTCATCTATGAAGTGGGATATGACGGTATCCATCTTACCAGGGTTTTCTGAGGCCTCACGAAAAATATTTCAGCAATATATAATATTACTTGAATGCAAAGCAGACACCTTTCCTTCTACTGTCACCTTCCAAGTATTTTGTTGAGTGGGATCTTATTTGCACAATTACTTTTCCTGGCAGTCCACTTGCCTGCAGATCCCATGCCTCTGTCTAAACTCAAATTGTCATGTTTTCATGATTTTTCATAGTCTTTCATGCTGGGAGACAGATTTATATGTCAAATGTTCACTTCTAAATTTTACCAAATCAACTCTGAGGTGTGAAAACTATTTTAGAGGAAAGCAGTGGCTAAATAGCCATTATTTACTTCACAAAATGATTAACAAGAACATCAGGGTGGTTTCCTAAAATGATATTGATTACTGATGAACTCGCAGGGTAATACTATCTTTAAGCATTTCAGACTCAGAATCTATGAAATATGAAGAATTGTTCTGTAAACTTAGTTGGAATTGAGTTTTAAAAGATGATCTGTAACTGTCTTCATGTTTGATCTTTGAGGAAGTCATTGCATTGACCTAATATTTCCAGAAAGTTCCTAAGCTCTTTTCTATAACTCTGTGGAGGCTCATGTGATATTATACCAGTCCTTCTGAAAATCTTTAAATTGTCAAGAAGCAGCAATGTATCACTGTCCTCTTTGTTTTGGGGGGTTTTGGATAAATTCAAACATTATAGTTATTCTAATGATTCTCTGACTGTATCTTTTACATCCATACTACTTGGTGATTGTCCATGACACTGCATATACTCTATAAAATCTAATTAGAGAACAACCCTGATTACAGAAATGACTGGGCTATTCTTTAAACTTGTCTCACAACATATGCTCTCTCATTAGACTTGTCTTTTTGAAACATTTATTTAATTAATGAAAATGGTGGCTCTTAAAAATATTATCCAGCATAAAATTACCCTGGATATACAAAGAAATATTACTGAGTCAAGGAGGAAAATAGCACCTAGGCAATTTCTGTTCTTCATAACTTGCCATGGAAAAAATTATGTTAGGAGGTAGAATGAAATGAATAATTCATGTTTAGCCAATGCATTTGGAGTTTTGAAAATGGAGCATCTGAAAGTAATTGGTGTTGTTATTTATATATACTAGACAACAAAAAACTTAGGATAAAATTTCATTAAATTGCAATGAACCAAGTAGGAGGACTAGAGTTTTTTATTATTTTTATTTTTAAATTTGTCCTTCCTAGCTTAATAACTGAATCCCTTTGAAAAGGGTTTTGGTTTATTGTTTGTTTGTTTGTTTTTTTTTAATTATGTATTCTGCAGAATTTTAACATGTATTTTAGATAAAATATGAACATTCTTGCCTTTCAAATGAGCCCTTCAGTGCTAAAGTTTTGGTTTTTAGACTTTCTTAATGGTAAATGTCACTTCTTTACTCTGAAGTTGAGGAATTGTGTTTAAAGTGTCTTTTTAAAACTATATATATATTTTTTTTAAAATCCCACAACTTATTTACCTTGTACTCATACATCTATGAGATATACATAGTCAGGTACTGGGAAAATCTGTTGACAAAAATTTTGTCCCCCATCACATTCCTTTTTGGATTTAATAATTGAAATCTGAAATTTGTGGAGTTTTAAATAAAATACAGCAGATGACAGGAACTGAAGAGAGTGAAAAGTGCTGAGAGATCCTTGATCTATTTTTTCCTTCCCCACCTTAGCCTGTAGGTGTTTCCCAGGATCAGTGTGGAGCATCATTTGAGATGGTGTGGAAGGGCTGTTGGGCAAGAATAAGAGACTGCAGACATGGATGCATTGCACACCAAGGAAAATTTCTGTGTTCCAAGGTGATATTGCACCATGTCAAGCCAATAATTTTTAATAGGAAAATGTCTAAACCTTGTAGCTATTGGCTATTTGTCTTTTCATAAATCCCCAATTCTTTCTTTATCAAATTATACCTTTGCAATTAGGGAAAAGTAAGAAGAATATTACAATTTATTTTTTTTTTTCTAGCATTGCCATAAAAAAAAGATATGCAAGTGAATCAGATATTACTTATGGAAAGCACACACATTAGGGCTGGTGAGCTGCTTAATCAAATTTTACCTGCAATTTTCCCAACTTATTCAGCATTCTGCTAATCTAGCTCAGGTCTGTGTTTCAGTATTTATGATGTGGAAAGAGAACCCTGATCCTGAGACTGAAATCAAACTGTCTATTGCCTTGAAAATTGCCTACAGACTGGAATACAGTATCAGCTTACAAAAATAAAGAAAAAGAAATAAGTTAGGAAGTTAAAATTATATAACATGCTCCAGCACTAAAAATACTTTTCACACTATTCTTCCTTCCTTATTGATCCTCATTCTGATAAAGTTAAAATGTAAGTTTCTTAAACAGGAAACGTTGAGAACACAAGCACTGGATGAAATGTCAACTTCCTAGATGTTTTCATCAGAGTGGACAGGTTTATGATATGCTGTATCCTACTTTTCTCCAAACAGTACAGTAAATCCTATTTTACTGAAAATGCTAATGGTGGATGACTGTCAAGTGGAGTTGACATAAAAAGATCCATCATGGAGATAAGTATGTCATTGAACATAACCACTGCCAAAGCTGGAATATTTTTGAAAATTATTTTTAAAACATCAAATTTATCCTTAAAGAACTTCTGCTGCATCTAGAAATTTTGTGGTTTGGACTCAATAGGAGGTTCTTACTTGATTCCTTAAGTGATTTAAGTCATTTTGTAGCACTACAGTATGTGCTTTAATATTTAGATTTTTTTCAGTTGGCTGCTAAAGGGACTTGGACTTCTAGCTTTTGACCTTTGATTTACACACAGTTATGCATCAGAAGCAGCTTGTAGTAGTTCAGTATTTTGAGGCTTTTCCTTCTTCATGACTCTGCCTGTATTTCATGATTAAACATTTTGCTATGTTCCCAGCATATATATATAATATATATAATGCTTCTTCAAGGCTGGTGTGTTGTGGAAATGACTGAAGGTGTCCATATGCCCTGAAACACAAAAATATCATCAGTACTATTTGTTATAGTGGGGTTTTTCCTTTTACTGGTCAAACTGTTGTCTGAGAATATTATTAATGACATATGATGATAAAATAATAATGATATCATGGTATCTCTCTGAAGTCACACTTCTTGAAATGCATTAATTTTGATGTTTAAAGCTGTATATGTCTCTTTCTACTGGGTAACCATAAGTTTGGATGTTACTAGATAAACTAAAATCCCATTTAGGCCAAATACTGCAAGAGCTCCTCCTAATGGAGCTAACAGAAAGAGAGAAAAGGGAAAAAAAATGTTGGAAAGGTGATACAGAGAAATTTTCCTGTATTTTTTACTCTGTTTCCTAATTTGAATAGTATCACCATGTCACTGAAATGCTTTGATACAGATTTATCTGAAAGAGCTTTGGAATGTTTCAGGGAAGTACTAATTTCTTCGTTTCTTCTGCAAATGATTTCACAGAGTGAAATCAATACCTGGAAACATTGATAAAACCATTTGGATGCTCCTCAGGTGGGTGGAGCTGCTGGTGCAGTTTTCCTTTCTGTGTCTGTGGGAAGCCTGAGTGAAATGCTAAAGTGACCACATACACGTCCTCTTTCTGACTACATTAGCATGCAGCAACTTAAATGCAAATCTCCTCTTTTTGGAAATTCAAATCTGCATGCAGTGAGCATTTACACAATGAATAGATGGCTGGACAAAATTGAATATTTGGCTGATAATAAAGCCTTACAGATTCCAGTCTTATTTCAGCTCTTCAGCTGAATGTATGTCTCTACTCACTGGGCTGGGTAAGGATGACAAAACAGAATCTTAATCTAAGGTGACAAAATGTTCTCAACAAACAGATGAAAGTGTTTTAATTCAAGCTTTTGCCAATAAAAGAATGGGCTGGCTGAGTCCAGCAGCTTGTAACAGGTTAATAGGGAGAGGCCATTAGGTTCTATTCTTTTTTCTTTGTTTTCTTTCTTTTTAATATAGAGCAAAGTCACCTTGAAACAAATTTGAACTAATTACAGCTTGTTAAATAAATAGTTATTGTAATCTAATGACTTATCATTAAGTGACTTTTAGAAGCTGTGACTAAAGACTCATTTTATACAAAAGAAGTATGATAAGTTTTAGGGGCCATTTGAATCAGTGGAACTACACTTGGCAGAGAAACAGATGGTGGTTATGGAAAAAGCAGTTTTCTATCACAATGTTACTGCTGGGCACTTCAATCACAGGTGTAAATAAGAGCTCCCTGGGGACTGCTGTTTCACATCCAGCTGTGAGGATCTCTGAGGGGCTATTTTAACAGATGGACATCATCACAAAGCTGCTCACACCTGATGTCTCAGTGCTGAAGGCTGTCAGAGGAAATGTGCACGGCTTCATATTCTGTTTCTCCACCCCTTTTGGAATCCTGTGATGGATAGCATTATTTAGATAACCACTCTCTAATTTGCATAGTGAGAGCTGCACAATGTAAAAAGCAGATTTAGCCCGAGCCAGATCTGTTCTCTAACTTTTTCCATGGGTTTTTCTAACTCCCTGGCCAAAATGTCTACATATGTTTGGATCTTGCATATTCCAGAAGGATGGCTGTGATAAATAAAAATGGCATATGTTGCTAACGTCAGAGTTTGAAGACAGCTGGTGGTTTTCAGCTAAGACACAGTAGGCCCAATTCTATTTTCATTTTTGTTTGAAATTTAGAAGACTGACTGAGCTACAGCAGAATACGAGAGGCTGGTTGGCTCTCTAGTGGTCTGATATTTAAATAAATCAGAGAGCAGGGTGAAAGAAGGACTAAATCCAGACCAGGCAGATTACACCATTCCATCAGCACATTGCTTTTCAGCAAGCACGGATCTGGGTCTTTAAGAAGTAGCAACAATATATTCTTAATGATCTGAGTCAGAAATGCAGCAAAGGATAAAATAGCTTTCCTACCACTGACCAAGGGTGTAGGACAGCTAATATGTATCTCCTTAATGTTTATTTGTGCCAAGCTGTATACCTTACAACTTGCTTAATTTCCCAAAGAAAAAAGGCTCTCCATTCTTCAATCTCTGTTTAAGGAGGGAGTGACTTAAAGTAGAAATAATTTGTTTAATTTTAGTAATCTCTTTATAAAAAGCACGTGAACTTCCTCTCTAGTAATTCTGGGAGACAGACACTTCCAAGAGAACTTAGGCTGCATTTGTGTCATTCTCTTTATAGAGTCAATATATCCAAGCTGATTAACTTAAACATTTACCTTTTAATCAGTCTAATTGTGGTACATAAACCACTCATAAAATAATTTTAAATAAGCAAATTTGTATAGCCTAGATGCAAGTTCAATTAATTTATCTGTTAAATTAATACAAAAGAATATAATATAATAATATAATAATATAATAATATAATATAATAATATAATAATAAGAATATAATATAATAATAGTAGCTACTATTAGGTACAATTAACTTGTCCAATTGGTAGTACTGAAATGGGTCATTTCAACCAATACTAGAATGAAGCAGTAGAAGATTTACTTTCATTTCAAAATCAATCATGTAGAGTGGGATCTACTAATTATGAATTTGCATCAGTACTTAATTACTGTGTACTTTCCATTTGTCAATTTATTACTGCACCAATCTTTGTATATTTTATTGACCAGTATGAAAAGTGAGGGGTATGTTTTAATATTTTTTTAAAGGAGAGTTTTCCTTCAATCCTCATGCTATTCTCTTCTCCATTTGGGCAAAAGACCTTTTCTTAGCCTGTCCTTTTGATTTGATGATCTTTTTTTTTTTTTCCACTTAGTCACCTTCCTCTTCACCAAACATCAATTATTTCTCCTCATTTTCAAAGCTCTTGTACAACATATTCTTAGAACACTGCAGAAAAGTTTGGGGAAAAACTGTTGTATTTTCCATCAATGTCACTGCATATTTGACATTTAGAACTGCACAGTCATGAGAAAACATGATTGTTGATGGCTGATCAAACAATACTTAACATTCTGTATATAAAATGCTATTCTTTCTAGCATACCCTTTAGGTAGTGGTGTCTTTCCTCAACTAACATCCTGACTGCAGGCTTTCCTCTTCTATAAAGAATAGAATTCCATTGGAATGAGCTGAGACGGGCAAAATCTTCCAGTTCCCACAAGCAGTGTCAAGACAAGGTATTTGCTGTATAATCACCTCCTGCATGACAATAAACATTTAAGGTCTAAATGTCACTGCTGTATCTTTTCATAAATAGTGGCCTGAATCAAGCTGGCCAGTGATTCAGTTTTCTTTGTGGAAGAAGTAAAGCTACAAACTTTGAGTATTGTGGTTTTTACGGTGTAATTTCTACCTGACTTATCTTCTTCCTCATTTCCTTCGCTAGAAACGTGTGCAAGAAGATGATGAGGTGGGCTTGGCTCATAAAAGGCAGTGAAACACACTGTGTTTTAGATAGATGTACAAAGATCAAGTTATCTGAATCTCAAAAAAACAAATTAATGAACTTGTAAGTTTCTTACCTACAGAAACACTTTCTTAAAATAATTGTTCTATTAGCCTGACAAAAGCAGTGAACCTTTTAAAAATTCCAAGTCTGTGCCAACAATTCTTTTAACAAGTCTGCAGTTTAGCATGTACTCCTGCTGTGATTAGATTTGCACTTTTATTTAACGTAATTTTTATTCCATTTTTGTAACTTTTGCAGATTATTTCTCCCTCATATCCCACTCCCCTCTTAAAGACCCTCACTTCACCCCAAGTGTCTACATGTATGATGTACAGAACAGTAATTTGACAGAACTGTCAGCTGAATATTTTTGTTTCTGTCCTTAGCAGATAGTGCCATAAATGGAGAACTGAAAGCACAGTGGTAAGTTGCTGAAGGTGTTGCTTGGTTAGACCTGTCAGACTTCTTGTGTCAGTTGTTAGGTTTTGTCCATAGTGTAGAAGACAACCTAGTTTAAAGAGTAGAGAATGGGGACAAAGGCATCGTGCACTGAATTCTCACTTTTTCACTTTGCCTACTGAGACCTGACCAGATCACTTCGTTTTCTGTTCACCTAGTCACATTACCCTTTGCTCCCACTCATTTAGACAGCCTAAAGCTGGAATTCTGTGAATTCTGTTGTTGTAGCAGGTAGCACATCATTCTAGCTTGCCTAAGTTTGTAGGAGTTGATTTACTCTCTAAATGTTGATGGTTATGAGCATGACTTGTCTTCACATTGTACCACAGTTAGCCCACAGAACAGTCCTATCTATGCCAAATTTAACAATTTCTTTCAGTGATAAAGTGTCTGTGCAAAGACTCAGTTTGGCCAGAGCTCTGAGTGCAAGTCCCTTGACTTTATCTTTTGCAATGAGCAACCTGGAATGACCAGAAAGGTGTCAGCCTCAAACTCATTTTTTTCAGAGTACTGAATAAAACTTTTGGAAACAGAGAACTTGGTGTAAGACATAATACACATAAAGCATATATTTTTTTATATATGCCCATCCATTCTATCTTTTAATTATGTTGTCTTCAGATTCTTGGTTTTCTTGGGTGAAGCAAGTTCTGTCCATCTCCTGTTGAGTTCCCAGTGCCACATACAAAGCTCGGGACTACTTTATACAAAGTTCTGTCTAACTGTTTGTTTAGATGTTGGGAAGTTTGGTTTTTTTTTAAAATATCTCAGTAGGAAAAAAATTATTGCAAAAAAAGTTTTTACATTCATTACGACTGTACTTTAGATTAAAATATGATGGTTAAATTACATTAATTTACCCCTTCTCAAACTAACTTCCTTAGTTCTAGAACCAACAGACTTACAAAAGAACCAGGCAAACCTACAGAAAAATGTCTCTAAAAAGTCTTTGGCAAACTCCAAAAGCCATAGCTACTTCTGGAATGCCACACTGTGGATTCCTAGGTTTTTTTAATGAGAGTCTAGGGAAGTATAATCCCAAAAGATTGGTATTTTAGGAGATTATCCATTCTTTGGCAGTTAGTCATAAGATGAATTTTTTTATGAAGTAAAAATTTCCTACTGGATACTGTATTTTTGTCAGATTCAGCTTCCATTTCACTAAGCTAAGGGAGGTTAGACAGGCTTATTTTTAAAATTAAGCTTGAGATGCTTTCAGCAAACCAAACTTCTGGGGTTCTGGAGCTGACAAATTAGCAGTCTAGCAAGGGTGGTGTGTCTTTACTGAATATCTGAAGCTAGTTATAGTTAGTAGCCCAGTTGTAGTACAGTTTTTTTGAAGTCTGGAAAATATTGAGGGACAGTTGTGCACCAAGCTCTCTTTGAACAAGTAGGCAACCACCTCCAGAGCCACACACTGAGCGTGGGAGCAGGTGCTGTGTCTGTGCAGAGCACTGAAACACTCATACAGAGATGACTATCACATCAGATAAAACCCACAGAATAAGGATTTAAACCTTTTTTTTTTCTTTTTTTGAGCACAGCTGTCCCTTTTTCAGTCCATGAGATGACAGCTGTTTGTTATCAGAGACAAGCTGTGGTTCTGGTGGATGCTAGAGAAGAACATGTTTCAAGAATAACAATTTTTCATCATGAGCAGGATGCCAGCACCTCTCTGAACAGGGGAGCTCCAGCTCAAATAACTTTCTGGTATTTCCCATGACTTTCTGCAAGTGCAGAAACAGAACAGGCACTTGAAACTGGAAGCTGGGAGATCAGAGAATTGATCTAAAGGAATGCTAAAGATATACTCAGTGTCATGAGTGGGCCAGAAGGATTTGGCCTTTGATTTGGCAGCTAAATAGGGTTAGATAGCTAATCCTGAGCTAGGAAATATACAGTCACTGTACCAAAAATTTATATCAGCTAGAAAAGGAATGAAAACCCATAATTATAAATAAAGGGGGGAAAAAATCTAAGAGAAACGTGAATAATGAAGAGTTTCCTGAAAGAATTTTTCAGTATTTATTCTGTTAAATCTTTCTGTAAAATCTTTTTCAACACACTTTATCTGAACTTTTGAGGGCTTTCCTTTTTTTTTTACTACACTAAAAATTTCATTTGATTTTTTTTTTTTTTCAAGTGATAACTAAAAGGAGTTCAGAAAGTTATGAGTCTGTTCTGAAAATAAAAGGTGGATGGAAACATTAAGCATACCCTTTCATCACACATCCCTATAACTATGTTCAGAATTTTTCAACTGGTCTAGGGTGAGAATAGTGGACTAGATAACCAACCCCAGAAACTCTGATTTCTGATATATTGTGTGACAGTGCCAAATAGGGTTGTTATTGTTGGTTACTTTTTCCATCCAAATAGCAATTATTTCCCATTACAAGCTGAAAACCTTTGAAAAGTACACTTATAAAGGCTGTATTATTTTAAATTTTTTAACACTAGCAGCTGTCTGCCATTTGTTTGAGTGCTTGACTTTTTTCTTTAAAAATGTGATTTATTTGGAAGACATTTTTCTGTGGCACTTTGTTTCCCCTCAGGCTATCTCTGAGTCCATAGCACTGGAGATAGTAGTTAATGAAGACAGATGATGTTCCCAGCCCCCAGGATACTGTTTTCATCTTTCAATACCTGCCTCTGTATCAAGGAGTAAAGAGAAGCACAGACATTCTCTGCCAACAGCAGGGTCTTGGTTTTCTTTTCCAAGGTCTTTTTTTTTTTCTTTCTTTCTTAATGGTAATAGAAAAATTGGGTTTCTTTGTTATATATTGTAGGAATATTGAAGGACAGTATTAATTGTAAATGCAACATTGAAAACAGCCATTTAAGCCTAAAAAAAATTAATGCTAGTGTGCCATTTTTTTCCTTTCTTGTACCATCCTGTCACTGCTTGGTATGCAGTGCTGGAGTAGTGACTGGAGTGGGTGAAGGAGTTGAGCTTGGAAATCAGTGAAAGTGCACAAAGGGGACTTTCTTCTCTTCCATGAATATTGTTGAAGTGATTTTTTGAGGGAGGCAATCAATATGTGTGTTTGCCCAACAAATATCTTGAGGCTTTGGGATTTCAGTGAAATGGCTGGAGTTTGGCTTGTGGATTAATACATGTGTGATTTTCAGGATCTCCCTATTGGCCACTTAAGTTGGCCATTTGGGTCTCTCAGACATTATATATCCCATTACTAGCACCTCAGTTGGGCTAAAGATAAAACTGTGGTAGGATTTGTTAAAAAGAACTGGTTTTCTGAAAAAAATGACATAAATATGCTGAAGGCACTTGCTTGAAGTCACTACTTACTTTCTAATGTGATCTATCACATTTACCCACATTATTTTTTATATTTTGCTTTTCTGCCCACATTTTTGTTTTTATTCTGTAATGTTCCTATTGGCACTGCAGCTTCTGCAATTTTTCTCCTATTAGACTACTTCCTAGAATATTCATAGAAATTAAAAACAAATTTGTTTAAAATAATAGTGTATGTTCATTTGCATTCATTTGGCTACGTTACATTCTCTACTTTTTATATAATGCAGGGTTTAAAAACTCAAGACTGAAAAGTGGAATTCTGTATTTAAAAATAGCTATGCTTGCCTTCTATTATTATGTTGTGGCTTTCCATCAGCATCTCTTTCTGAGACTTCTGCTGTGTTCTAATTGCACATAATTAGTTTACTGCTATAAGTGGAATACTTCCAAAACCCCCATAACTTAAGATGTTTAATGTTTCCCAGAGAATTTGCTCCCTTGAATCTGAACACTTCAAAGTTAAAAATTCAAAGATACAAGAATCTTTGAAGAAGGACCATCTGAGAAATGGAAAGATCAATCTACTTGTTTATACTTCCTTGTCCTACAGAGATACAGGAAATTCAGGAATAACATTCCAATATAGAGTCACATAATCATCTTTGAAGCACAAAATCCCCTCAAATTCAATGATAATTTCTAGCTGACTTCAGAGTTTTCTCCACTTCAATTTTCTACTCGAAAAAGTCTGTGAAATGGGGAAAATAACAGCAAGTCCACCTCAATTCTGTGGGGGGAGGTGGGTGTAAAAGTACTGAGCAACCTTTTTTCATAAAGTAATGGAATTATTAAATATTAGAAATGAAACCAACATTTTCAGGGCTTGGTTGCTTTGGTCTTTTCATTATGTCAAGGTGTCAAATGATGAACTAGCTACATTTCTTAAAAGGTAATAGAACTTAAAAAGGTTTTTGCTGATGATCTTTGAGGTAGGTCTTAGGATGCTCTTGATTGCCATGCTGAAATAGTGGTTCTCTTGTCTAGTATATAGCTGCTAAGGGGCTGTGGCAGAGTGAAATAGGATTAATGAACAATCAGATACTTTCTGTATCTGCAGTACCAAAAGATAAAATCAGTGCTGGGGAAAAAAAAATAAAAAATCTATTTTGGAAAAGGCCACATCTGGTTGGAGGATGTTAAAAGTTGCAAAATCCAGACATGCCTTAAAGGACTTTTTCTTGTTGCTGAGAGGGAATTCAAATTGAACAGGGTCACCTACTCAAGTGATTTATCAACCACTGGCAAGGAGTTTTGTAAAATATTTTTTCCCTTTCCTTTTTCATACTTCAAAATCACAGTATCACAGTGGGGTGGGAGGGCTGTTCTGGGGAGGGAAACACTGTTAACAGCTAAATTCAGGCAGCAGTAAGAGCTGTGTCTTGGTCTTTGAGACCACTGGTATTTGGAAAGGTAGCTTGTAATTCAGATTTTTTTTTCACAAAGAAAATAGTTGACAAATTTAAAACTGTTCTACATCAAAATTTTAAGTTGTCCTTAAGCAGAACTACACAAACTCAAAATTTATAAAATTTACTGTACTTCTTTTTGGTATTTCCTTACATAAACTTCTCACAGAGCGTTTCTGACTTGGTTTTCTGCTTCACCTGTCACCACACCATGTTATCTCTCTTCTCTTCCCTCCTCTTATCAGAGGGCAGTGTGGGCAGTATTTGTGAAGTCTGGCATGACCCTTGCAAGCTGGAAAGGAGACACGATGAGGTCCTTCCATGCTGAATACAGCTGACAGTAGATTATGGTTCCAAATAGTCCCTTTCATTGAAAAACCTGAGTTCAGCTACATTAATACAGGAGATAAGATTGAGAAGTTGTCAAGGCAATGGAATTACCCCTGCACTGGGATTGCAGGGAGCAGACCCAGTATCAGCTGAGAGTAGCAGCAGTTTCAAAAGTGTCACTGACTACTCAGCTTTGTCTAATGTTTCTACTTCAGATTATAAATAATAAAACAACACATTAAACTCCTGGAGATATGAGCATCAATTACATATTTGGGGGTTTTGAACAGGGAAAGATCACAAAAGATAACCTTGAATATATCTCAATCTTTTCCAAATCCACTGAATTAATTTGTCTGAATTCTGATTTCCCTTCTTTACCAAAGACAGAAGAACTCAAATAATATATTAGTTTGGAATCCAAGATATAAAAAAGACAAGCAGATATATTAATTTTTTGTATATTATAATACTGAGGAAGAAAAAGACAAGTCAAATAGGATGCTGAATTACATCAGTTGTTTGCAAACAACCAAGGAAACTGAAAGTGAGTTGATACACCTGCAAATCTGTCAGATCAACAACTTCTTTTAATATCATAGAGCTAATGCATTTTATCTTACCCTAAAACCTGTATTGCCAAGTTCCAGACAAAAAGTTGTCACTCTATAGCTGGAAAATGCAACTTAATGAATTAAGTGCATTCTGCAGCAACCCTGGTCATCAGTGAAAATAAAAAAAATTGGACACATGGTCAGTCAAAGGAACTAATTAATTATTTCTGTACTAAGCCAATAGATGCCCATACAGACACACAGAAAGTGTCAGAGAAATCAGATCAGTCAATTTGAGGTCACTCTGTGTAATGCGTGTTTCATTTTGTAGCCCTGACTAATAATCAGTGTTTTATAACAAAAAGACTGTGGTTAATCAGCTCTCACTGCTCCCTCTGTCTCTGATATTGGCTTATTTTGCATTTCTGCACTTGTGATGGTATTTTCTATCTGTAGCAAGGAGTTAATATAAATAATCAGGGAGGTTTTCATAAGTATATACAATTTAAATGGCTGCTTTGCAACTTGCCTCTAGTAGTTCTCTTCTCTAGAGGGTAAAATATTTTATAGTTACCTTCTAAGCAATTCTATAATGCAAGCAGGTCATCATTATGCACCCAGTAATGTGCAGCTTTGCTTTTTATGAGGAAGTTATTTAGTTCAATGACAGAATAGGAGTACATAGGAAGTCTATACAAGATAAACTGTACCATGGGAAAATCTAGACCTGCTGTCTAGGTCTTTCTGGCAAAGATTCTCTCTGAAATGAGGTAGCATTTTGTAACTGTTTGGAGGAGTTCTTAATTAAATCAGTTGGATTGTTTGTTTTTTGTACCCCATCATGAGAGCAAAATAACCTATAAAGTCCAGAAAGATATATCTGTCAAAAGCACAAAGCACAATTCAATTGAGTTTTCAGAATATATTCCAACTTAAGGAGATTTTCCCCATGACAAAAATAAGCAGATAAAGAATTTAATAAAATTTTCTAAAGAGCTACAGAAAGTGTGAATAAATTTGCACAGAACTCTGATGTCTTACTTGGCTTGTATAACAGGCATTTATTTTGGTACCATACTGTATTTTTAATTGCAAGTTGTTACAATGAAAGTCAAGATGGGACATTGGAAGGTTATTTTCTTAAATTACAGACTAATAATTCCAAAGCAAAAATAGGAGATAAAATATAGATCATAGAAAGGCTGGGTTCCTAATGAGTTCCCACAGCAGTTCCTTCCTGACTTTTGAATTTCTGTCATCCAAGAAGAGAATATAAAATAATTACGTAGCAGAGTTTGCATATGAGACAAGAAAAAAAAAAAAGTAAAGAAATTATAAGCAGGTTCACCAATAAAGATTATCTGAGTTCTTTAGATTAATGTTACAAAAGAGCAGCAAGGATTTTATTGTGGTTAATTTAGATACCTAGATATGCAACGTGTGTCACAATCTGGAATAAGGGGGGCTGTCTCTGGGAAGTGGTGATTTAGGGGTTATGGCAGATTATGAGCTGAATAGGGTAACATGGTAACTGGAAAACAGTGTGTTCCCTTCCCTGTGGTGGCTCGATTATATTCTACCTCTTTGTTTCTCATTGAATGAAACCTTAGTAAGAAAACAAGGTCTCTGGGTATAAACATCAGGCTTTTCTGTGTGGTTGCAGTTAAGGTTTTTTTCCAGTTTTTAAGCTTTAGGGCAAAGAAGCAGCTGTATTTTACAGACAACTGTAAAATAATGGTTGTTGAAATGAAATTTTGTGGTAGGGGAGATGTAGCTCACCATAAGATAAATATGTTTTATCTTGGAGAAAAAGAATAATAAATTTATAGAAAAAATATTACCTCAATTGGATACAGACAGATATGACTAGAATATGGTAACTGGTTTAAGCTAAATCACTGATGACATGTAAGGTGGATTTATGTTTGCCTGTGGAAAGCAAGGTATCAGTGTGAAACCAGGCTGGAGTCAATCATTTCCTTCCCTCTCTGCCACTCTGCTGGTGACTGATTGCCCAGCAGTTTCTCTAACACAGACATGGCATGTCTGGCACCAGTTTTGTGCCATCTCCTGAAAGAATCAAACAGAACAGCAACTTGAGTCAATGTTTTCAGCACATTGCATCCACTTGTAGGGAGCAAAACAAACAGGGATTATAAAAGCCAGGGAAACGTTAGAGCTATTTTGATATTTTCATATCCTGGTATGAAAATATCAAAAAGAAGCATCTAGGTATTGAGGTCATTTAAGTACTGAGGCTTCAGAGGAAAAGGTGGAAGTCAAATACATCTTCTGTCTTTGCCCCCTTTTATGGCTGATATTCTCTGACCATTTGCACGTCAAAGTAGGGTAATCATTACACCCAGCTGGCTGATCAGTTGTCAGCAATGTAGAGTTTATTGAAGAAAATAACAGATGGGAAATAATCTGAAGTTAAAAAACCCGAGTAATAAAGGGAAGACGTGATGTAAAATTGCAGTCCTGAAAGTCAAAAGGCAGTCAGTGTGTCCTGTTGTTGGACATTAAAGGAATGGGGGAGCAGAATTGCAGCTCCTCAACCTCTAATGTAAGTACAAGGCACTGGGAACAGTACGACCTTCATCAGCTTTCTGCCATGGCTAGACTGAAACCTGTGATATATTTATAGAGTGTATGCAAATCACGACTTAATTTACATGGTCAATCATTATGTATGTACTTGTTGGCAGAAATGACAGCTAGCAGCTTGATTACAAATATAAATGCTAGCACAAAGCATTTGTTCAGTAGCACAAAGTGAGGTTTAGGAGGTTACAAACTTGTGTTATCGATGGGCTGTAGGCACCACCTGCTCTGCACAGTCCCTCCACAGCCCCCACCCCTGGCAGGAGCAAAATGGAATCCGCATTGGGTGCTGATGCCTTTCCTGTTTAAGGCTGGATGAAGCAAGGTATGACTGGAGCATTATTCAGTAGCTCCAAGTGTATAATTAACTATGCCATGGAGTCGGCTAACCCAAAGGCTTGTTTCAGTCCAAATAAAACTGAACTGAAATTTTCCCAATTTTCATTGACATGGTTTGGTGTTTGTTCTGTGGGTCTATGGCTTATATATTCCAGCCATAGATACGCAGCTTAAAAGCAAGCTAAATCATAGAATCATAGAATTAGCCGGGTTGGAAGGGACCTCAGAGATCATCAAGTCCAACCCTTGACCCACCGGTGCGGTTGCTAGACCATGGCACTGAGTGCCACATCCAGTCTTTTTTTAAATGTCTCCAGGGATGGAGAATCCACCACCTCACGAGGCAGTCCATTCCATTGCCTGATCACCCTCTCCATAAAGAAATTCTTTCTAATATCTAGCCTAAATCTCCCCTGGCACAACTTAAGATTGTGTCCTCTTGTCTTGTTGAAAGTCGTCTGGGAAAAGAGACCAACTCCCACCTCGCTACAGCCTCCTTCATGTGAGTGATCTAGTTAAAACAAGAGCTTTCCTTGAGATGAAACATCTTAGGGTACTTCAGACTTCAAAATCTCAGCCAGAAAACTATGAAAAATATCAGAATTTATGTTTACAGCTTCTGGCTTTGTGATGGGGTATTATATGACTATGTACAATGCTACTGGAGTACCACAAGTGTCTTTGAACAACTATGCAC
This sequence comes from Florisuga fusca, assembly GCA_038090715.1. Taxonomy (NCBI): domain Eukaryota; kingdom Metazoa; phylum Chordata; class Aves; order Apodiformes; family Trochilidae; genus Florisuga; species Florisuga fusca. The sequence goes on along the minus strand of JAAWXA010000026.1, from coordinate 2,303,810 downwards.
TCTTCATTGACTATCTTTCTATGATTACATGGATATAGCTCATGTATACTTGCCTCTTTAAACACTGGGACATGCATAAAAGATTCATTTTGTCTTTTCATGATTCTGAAAATACTGGGGGCTATTTGGCTCAAAAGCTTCTGGAATTTGAATTGAGAACCTGCTTCATATATAAATATTTATTATAAAAACTTAACATATTTTTTTACCCACTCATTTTCTAACTTTACTCTCTAGTAGAGAGTATCCTCTCTCCTTTGTTAAATGCCCTTGAATTCTAGATAATAATTAACATGCTGGAATTCAGGAACACTGTGAAAAATGTACCTTACAATCTCTTGATAACACAACCCATCTTACTTGGTGCTCTAGGTCTTTGTTATAGAAAAATAGATTACTTATTTACTAATCCAAACAGTTTCCCATAATTTGTTACTTTATCTCACTAAGAATAATTAAGTTCCATCAAACATCCTATCACTTAATCCTCTCTAGAAAATGAACTCATTAAATATGTGAGAAAAGTCTTTTATGTCAAAAATCCTTGTCCTGGTTAAGTAAAGAAAGCTTTATTTGTGTTGCTGAGTAGGAACATTTTTAATTTCTCAGTGACATTTTAATTATGACTACTGATTCTACAGTTAGGAGCACAGTGAAATCAGCATAGTAAGGCAAGAGCATTCCCAAACTGTGTTTAGTTGTTACCTTCCAGAATATTTCATTTTTTGGTTTTCTTCCCATGAGAACTCTTGGAAGAGGGGGGTAACCCAGGTAATTTTTAAGTGAAGATATTGATAGGGCTATTGTGCTCAGTCCAGAGTAAGATGCTCTTAACTGTGTTACCCCATGACAGATTTTCTGTTTCCCATGAGGGCTGAGCTAGTCATTGGTGGCCAGATTCAGAGCATGGAATTTCTAAAATACTGTAATTTAAACACTACTGTGTGTTGCAGTGAGCCAGTTGTTGCAGGCAGGGAATTAGAGAAGGCAGGAAAAGGTATTTGGTGATTTCCAGTTCTTCTGATCATTGTCCCTATAGTGCTTCTGTGGCAAAAGAGTTGGTGCTTGTTTTGAATTTTGGTTTGAAAACTCAGTCAGAGCACTCATTTCTTGAGTCTGTGTTTGTACAGTACCTGGAACAATATCGTATGATATGAATAATAATAAAAGGAAGAAGAATTTATAATCTCAGGGCTTAATTATGAGGCTTTAATTGGAGAAGAGTAGGTGGTGATTCCTGCTAACTCCCCGTTGTTTGAATAAACCAAACATTTTTACGTTGTCAGAGGTCTGGCAGAGCAAGATATTCTTAATTTTAGAAATGTTCATTTCTGGTGCTAAGATCCTTTTTATTGTTTGTAAAATTATACTTCTTTTAAGTATTTGTGTATTTTTATATTTGTAGTTAGTATTTGCTTTCTTCGCACATGCTGTGTTCAGTATTTTAAGAGGTTTCAGAGATTTCTTCTGAAGTACCTAATTCTGTTGGGTGAGTATATTCAGGTTTTTATTCCTGAATGATTTAATATATCTATAACCTTCACTAGATGTGTCTGGTATGGAAAAGCTGACTACTTCCTTGCATGCCTGTCTTAAAAATTCTTAAAGAACCATAAACAACAAAAAAAGTCTCAATGGACTAGCAGTAGTCTGATTACTTACCAAAAATTTTCTTCTATGGCTTTTTTCTTCTTTAGTCTCCCTATATATCTGCTATTCAGAAATATATTGTTTTTCAGGAATATTCCTCTTTTGTAAAATAGATTAGATCTGAAGAAAGTAAAAGAGAAAGAGAAACCCCTGCAGCTACAGATTTTTCTTTTATGAACAAATGTGAAGAGTGGAAATAACTACTTTAAGGTGTCTTGTTCAATAATAATGTTGGAGCCATTGTGGGTTAACACAATTTTCCAGGACATTTATGGTAATCCCTTTGTGATAGCAAGATTAACTGCTGGAGTGATGCAACAAGTGAGCTGAGATCACTTAAATCTATTTATAACAAGGGCTATAGCACTTTCATTATTACTCGGATTCAGCAGAGACTTATTTTGTATTGCAGAGTGGCAAGGGTCTGTTGGAGGGAGGGATATTAATTTTATAGAGAGGTTATATGCAGTCCCTTTCAAATATTTGCATGATTGTTCCAGCAAAGCTGGAAAGCAAGCCTCCAGTTTGCCTGTCCATCTCCCATGTCTTGTCTAAAAGAAAAAAAGCAGTGATTGGGACAGTGAGAAAAGGAAGAAAGAGAACCTAGGATACAAATTCTAAATAAATTTTATATTCTGATTATGATGGAGAGACAGCATTGTATAAAGGAGACACTGGGAAAGAATCAGAAGATATTCTTCTCTTTCAGATATTGATCTGCTCTCTTTTTATTTTTGTGTTTCTTTTCAACCTTTTCCTTTTCAATCTCTTTCTCTTACTTTACCAATGGTAGCTTCCTCAAGGCCTTGTATGTATAGAGCCTGCTTCAACTAAGCCACAGGACTCTCTGGGGCTTTGGATTATGTATTATTGTGCCAATTGAAGCTCCTGTTTCACCCAAGAGGACCAAATAAACGTATCTAAATAAGCACTTACAGATATCTCTCTTATCTTAAGTTAACTGGGAATTGATTAAGATGATGTACAGTGAGGACTGCCAGCCTGACCTGTTTGCTTCTTGGCAGTCCGTGAAATAAATAAGAAGTAACCCTCAGAGTTTTACACTTTCCATGTCAGCAGGATTTGGTGATGAAGCAGATTTATTTCGTTGACTTTAGATTAGGAATGTGGCTTTTCTAACAAAAAATAATTTTAACTTGACAGAAAATATCCCAGTAGGCCAATTAATTAGAATTTGCTGCATAATTTTAATTGGTCTAATAACTTCCTTGATTCCTGCTTTCTAATGAAACTGGCAATACATCTTTTTTAATTCAGTTGTCTGGACTACTGCAAAATTTCTCTGTTCTTGCCACTCATTTCAGTCTTTCATTTTCTATGAGAGACACTTCTTGATTTTTTAATCTTAATTTTAAAAATTAATTCTGATTAACATAAGTAATGTGATGTATAAAGTTACACCACTCAGTGACTTCTGGGTCACCCCTTCTCATTCCTTCTCTCTGTTTTCTCTCATTCAGAGAATTTCTGTATTTACATCCTAGTGCTGTAGGTCAGAATACAATAGACAACACCACCAATTCTTTTTCTTATTTATATTCCACGTCTGTCTCTTTGGAGTTTTGATTCTCATCTTCATTTTCCTTTTTCCTGAAAGCTTTGCCGTGGAGTGAAGTTTGTAAATTTTCAGCAGTAGATCCCAAATCCCTGCCCTGGTCAGTATGCATCTGGATAAACCTAGACCTCATGTCAGTAATCTCTCTTGCTTTTCTGTTTTATCTTCCCAGTTTCAGATTGCAGGTTTTCTTTTTAGTGCTAGATAAAAGGATCCTCCTTGTGTCTGCACTCATCTGCTACTTCCATCATCTAAGACCAGGAAACAAAATTATACTATAATCCACTTCAAATCGTATTATGACAATCCTTGTTAATTGAGGCTTTGTTTTAATCACCTCATAAGATTATGAAGCTAGATTTTTGCCTAAAAACTGCCACCCAGGTTATGAATAGTGCCACTGAATATCCCTGAAATCCTCTATTTCTCTCTTTTAACTTGGCACTGAAGTAACTAAAAACCTTTCACCTGTATCTGAGCCTGATTCCAGCATGCACTTTTCTCACCCATGACTCAGCATCATACAACCTGCAAATTTATCACCTTACTCTGATCTCTGCTCAGTGCTGAGGAGCATAAAGCCCACAGCTATAATCCACATAATTTCCAACCCTGAATGCAGGTCAAATGTTGGATGGTTCAAGCTGATTTTCTGAATTAGGGCTGCAGTTCCTCATCAGATCTTTTGGGCAGGCAGAAGGTGATAAAGGCAATTAATTTAAGGTGTAAGAATCTTTCTTTTTTTATTTTTCAGATTTCAATTATGTGTATTTTGTACTACAACAAAAGTTTTGTGACATAACTGGAGGAAAGACCCAACTTCTTAGATGAAATATACTCAGTTTTTGGTTTCTCAACTTGAATCAAAAAATGAAGCATGCAAATACAAGTAAATAGCATCTTGGAATGTATATGAACAACCTCAAATCTATTGGGGGATGGGAACTTGTTCTTCCTGCTCCTGCCTCTTCTGAGTCTTCCTCTTCCTGCACATAGGGCTTTTTTTACTTCTTAGTACTTTCCAGCAAATCACTGAATACTGTGCTGCTTCTTTTTTCCCCCTGGCAGGCCTCTCAGCTCATCTTTTTATCTTTTGTACATACTATGCTTTTTATACTGTTCAGGGTAAAACACAAGACAGACTGCAGACGTGAGAATTTGTTTTATATAGCAGAATATAGCTAATGTTTGTAAGAAGTTTTATTAAATCATAGAGGTTGAGTAGGATTTTTTTCAGTCAGCTGTGTATTCCCTGCAAATTACTTGTTACCACCTTAATAATATAACATCATCAACCTTGCATTTCAGTCATTATATTTAGTCTTCCACATTTTTTTTCATAGCATCTCATATCCCCTGATCACTTTGAAATAAAATTTCTACCATTTCTCATCACTGTTCTTTTAGAGCAAGCATTTATTGCTCAAAATAAAGTACATCTACATATTTAAAAATCTGCAGGGAAAAAAAAACTTTATGAGCATAGTCACTGAAATTTTATATTTCAGTATTTAGCAGGCTAATTTTTCTACTGATATCTCAGAGTCTTACATATTGTATTCAATTGTACCTGACTTGTAACAGAGCAATAGGACATGGATACTCCTAAATGAGGACAGAATGGGCAGAAGCTTCTTAGTGATTCCTTTCTATATTTTACTGTCTCTGACTAGATCAGCACTGACTAAAATTTATTTGTGTGTTTTGGTTTGGGTGGGGGTTTTTTTTGGTTTTTTTTTTTGCGTTTAGGCCAATACAGTTGCTACAAGTCACAGCTCTGGGGCACTGCTGTCCCAGGACTATTGCTCTCTAATCCTGACAAAGATTGCCTGCAGCCACTAAATATTTCCACAAGCTCCTTGTGGTTTTTAATCCTAAATTCCCCTATGGCATGAAGCAATGTGTCATCTCACTTTTGTCCTGAGTCTGTTCCCTATATCCAGCACTAACAAGTCTTGGCAAAAGGAAGAGTAAACCCAAAGCAGATAATTGAAAGCATTTTAACTTGATTAGAGGTTCAGGACTATTTCTTAGGCTTGAGCAATCCCCCTCATTATCTCACAATTTCAGCTCTAAATGTATGTATTTAAGACACAGTTATTTTTCCCTCAGGATGTTCTGCCCTTGGCAGAGTCCCAGAGCTGATGCAGATTTGTCTAAGGGTCAGCAGGTTTTGCACTCTTTCTGTAATGGTAGCCATAGAAATATTTTTAATGTATTTTATTCAGATATGCCCTTTACTATTCCTGCTCCCCACGAAGCAATTAGAGATCAAGAGCAAATTCTTTCTCACTCACAAAAAGACCTCATTTTCACTCCTATTTACTGAACAGCAGCCTCACACTGTCCTCCTTGGAAGACTCAAGTGCCATAAGGCAACTGGTTGTATTTAGTAATCTTCTGCATCACTAGTTTTGCCTTTTGGGCTCCAAAACTGATTTTTCCTCATTTTGGCATATCTGTGCAACTGTGCCCCTTGACCTATGGCTCTGCACTGGCCAGAATGGCTCAAGTGGCAGAAGAAATGGAAGTCTGACTGGTGCTTTCTGGGACATCAGAAGTGACAGCTTCACGAGTAGAGAGTGAAGACAGTTTTTTGAAATTTGTTACAGCTGGGAATCAGCCACCACAAGGGCTATGCAAACTTAGGAAATTTTTTCTTTATGAAAAAAATCTCCTGAAAGACAGGGATTGTGTCTACACTCTAAGTACACAACTTAAAGTTGTTTTGAAGGCATTTTAGACTCCTAAGAATTTCAAATGCTATGCGAGAACCATTTACTTCAAAACTCTTAGGTTGTTGGGTTTTTTTTTTTTAATTTTTGATTTTTTTTCTAGAAACACGCTGGGATGAAATAGTCTCCACAAAATATATTTTTTTTAATTTAAAATTCTATTTTAAAACTGCCTTAGCCACAATCTTGTCCGTTACTGTCTAAGATGGGCCAGATTTCAAGCCATCAGTAGCACATTTCTCTGCTGAAACTTCTAAAACATATAATCATAACCATTTCTCTGCTGAGATTTCCATCATTTTCTCCTTTTTTTCATATTATCTGTCTCTTATCTCTGTACAGCAGTCACTGCTGAGAAGTCCCAGTACTCACCTGGGATCTCAGTTGCTGTTATAATGAACAGCAGTAATACCTAGCTGATCCAGGACATTTTTTCTCAGAAGAATTTAAAGGTCACACAAGAAATCTGGGAGAGCAGAGTGAATGGATTCTTGCCTGATTTTTTTTAAACCCAGTTAAGTGCAAGGTAATTCTTCCCCACAAATCACATTTGTTGAAAGAAGGAAATCTGAGTTCAGAGAAGTTGTAAACACATCAACATCATTATCACCAGTTTAGCAATGAAACAATGCAATTATAGAAAAAGTTGACTTATCCACATTCGCCTGGAAAACACTTAGTATTTTAGGACCTTAGAGAGCTAAACCATAGCTAAAAATATTGGATTGTATCACCTGAGTGTGACCACAGTGAATATTTCTCTTTTGATTGTGCAGAAGTGGACAGAAATTTATGTTTAGATGAGCAGCCCCCTTAATCCCAGACACTGTGAGTTAGCAATTACTATTACAATGACTATTAAGTTGTGGTCTGCCCTGCCCTATTTTTTTCACCTGTGGAAGTCTGTTTAGTTCCCTGAACAAAAAAAAGTGACCCCAGTAGCCACCCAGTGTTAATGGTTTCTCGGCCTTTCTGAAACACATTAGTTTAACTGGGAATTATCAAATTAACACAGTGCATATTTAAAAAGAATTTTTCAGTCATAGGTAATTATGGTATTTATGAGGATTGTTGGTTGGCCTATGGACCTTCTGTGCCCTTTTCAGTCTTATCATTCAATAGTGTCAGAGTATTCCTTCTGAGGGGATCTCCGAGGCTTCGATTTTCCCTAGAAAGCTGTGGCAGGCAAATGTGGATAGGCAAATTTTCCTTGTGTCCTTATTTTTTCCACATGTATGCTGAGCAGTGTGTCCATCCTAACTATGCAAGGTGCTGGCACTCTGTGTCATGTCCCCAGCAGCAGAGCTGAAATCCCAGGCAAGTTCTTCTCTGTTGCTATACAGAAACTAGTAATAGAAACAGGATAAATTTGGGGTCTGGGATTGGGGTCATGATGCATTACAATTCAGTTCCTGCTGTCTTGGTTTCTGGTCAAGATCATTCACTGTGCTGACCTTGAAGTCAGTTTCCTTTAGTGATGCACACCATCCAGCCACAGCTAGGATGTGAAGAGAAATGATTATTTGCCATTTGTGCAGACTGTACCTTCAGATATTATCAGTCTTTTTATCTTTTAACTATGCATTACCAACAATTAAATACTGTATATAATAAACCAAAATAATAGCTAATGATCTGTGTAGCCTGCTTGCAATACAGAGGTATAATAGCTCCTGTGACATTTTTTAGCACCAGTATTTACCTTTATCACTGGTAAGTGCCTCCTGAGACTCATTATTCATCTAATTCCCATTAAGAGGCAGTAGTAAAACAGCCTGTTGTCTTACAACTCTTGTTGTTAAGTACTCTGTGTTTAATAATAAATACATCAGCTTGTGCTACACCAGAGATTTATTATTTCTTATCTCTAGACATTTATAAATAAATTAATTGTGTTTATTTATAGACTTCTGTTTACTTCCTGCACTAGCTATGTAAAACTGCTTTTCTTCAGGTATATGACTGTATTTCTTGAAGCTTGCTTATTTCCTTTGAACCTAAGGCTGTAAAAAAATTAATATTCTTGCTTTTTATATCCTTTACTTTGCAATTAACCAAGGATGATATTTAGGGAAAAAAGTTGCATTGAAAAATAAATTATGTCAGTTTTAGAATAACATGAAAGAAATACTTATCAGAACTGAAGTTACTTGAACTTCTGTTGTTTCTTCTGCCAATAACTAAGATCTGATACAGGATGACAATCATTAACTTGTGTCTCTTATTTGTCTGATCAGTTGCTCCATGCAGATCTATGATAATTCACAATATAAAATTCAAGCTCTGTTACATGATTAAGCAAATCTTTTGCAGCAGTGTGATAATCACCAGGAATTCCTTTTCAAAAACGTGAAAGTACTGTTCATGTACCTGCAAAAATAAGACTTCTAGCCTCATGCTCTGGCAAAATCTAGACTCAGAAATTTGTTAGCAGAACTTGGTGCACTATATATCTTTTTCTTGTTTTATGTTACAATGACTTTTTAGCATCACCAAGATGCTTTTAAAAGGCATTCTATGCATGGCTAGAAATGTTTGATAAGGTTTTCAAAATCATCAAGCACTGGTTTGATTTTGTGCTTATCCACTTAAGTTTTTTTGTTTTAATTTGCTAGGAGAAGACCAAGGCTGTCTAGGGGTGGAGCAAGAGATGATGGATGGTTAATGATGCCATTATTATGGTATAGTTATGATAAACATTTGAAAATGGGCTTTCTAGTTTATCAGTTCTCTGTATTATCCATAATGAACTCCCTCTTCTGTCTCAGTGTTCTTAAAATTAATGTTCTCAATTTTTATCACTTCTGGAAGTTGAAAGAAAAAAAATTTAATTTTAAAAACTGTTAAGTGGAAGCAGAGATTTTCAGCCCTGCACCTTTGTTGGAAAAGAAGGTCTAGGTCAGAGTCACAAATCCACATAACCAGTGAGATGCACTAACTCGATGACCAGCACACAATTCCTCTGCCTTCTTTGAAGGCTGCTAGTGAAATCCTGGCTGCTGGGGTCATGAACTGCAAAAAGATTGACCTGCTCTGGGAATCTGGATGGTTTTTGAGGGAGGAGAATATGGTGAGAAAATTCTAGCTTTGCTGCCAGTTAACACTGCACCAGTAAATCAGTTACTCATAATACACCCTCCCTTCTTTTAAACTGTTGAAATGGCATGTGTTTCTCTGGTCATTTCATTTCTGTTTTCTTCATCTTCTCACAGAGAAGATATTTAGGAGAGAAGGTAGACACAAACAAGCTGGCAAAGGCCCTAATAACCCCAGGCCTCATTTTGTTTGGTTTAAATTAGCCCAGTTCTTTACAAACCAAGTGCTAGTGAGGACATGACAGAAGTGTGCAGAAATCAGCAGGGTGATTGACAGAAGGTATTGTTTTAGCTGTATATAGCAGTTTTCTTTAAAAAGTTTGATTTCTCTCTCTCTCTCTCACATCAATGAAGAAACCAAATCCTATTAAACACACCAAGTTTTACATTAATCAGCACATTATTTTGTTGTGTCCGTGAGGCTTAGCTGAGCATCATGTGCAGTTACAAAAATATTTCACTTTAGTTTTAATATAGCTTTAATAGAATGTTTGAACTAAGACCTCCATGCTGTTATGTCTTGAGATATGCACCATTACCTTTAACAACCACATACCTCACCTCTTGGTGGCTGCCATAGCCCCTCACCCAGGCAAATGATAAAAACAGAAGGTGAATTTCATGCAATTTTTAGATTAAGAAGATCAAAGCAAAAAACTTGTTGAAAATGCCTTCTGAAGGTATTGAATTTACCGATTTAATCCAAAAAGAAGATGGCCTCTTAATTTAGTACATTCTGTTTAAATAAAAAATGTAATTTTTCTTTCTTATATCTCCATCCCTACAGCAGGTCCTAGCAATTGGCAGAGATTTTTTTACTGTGGCCTCTATTGTCTTTTTCTCCTGCTCTAGTGTGCATTAATTTAAAAGATTCTTGGCTGAATCCATTTTGATTTTGTAAGGTATTTCATTAAAAAAGTAAATCTAATTTAAGAGCAAGATCTTTCTATCATAGTTTTACTTGATTTTTGGGTTTAGTTGACCATAAAATTTATTATTTTTTTCATTATTTTTCATATCCTTGCAGTAAATTTGTTGCAATAATAAGTATTGCTACAATTGAGACCAATTCTAGCACCTTACAAATGACTTGTTTGTGTGTAGTTCTGAAGCTAGTGATGGTCACAGAATAGGAGCTCTAAGTATAGGGGGGTTTCAAAAGAAATTTGCATTAATCATGTAGCAGCATACCTTCTTCCTAGGAAGTACTTCAGTCACCCAGTCTGAAGATGATGCATACAGGTAAAACTATGAGGTAGCAGAGAAATTGCATTTCTGGGCAGTCAGTAGCAAACCACTTCTAAACAAATCCAGCACTTCAGGCCTGGTTCAGCTCCTTTGGCTTTTACAACTTGAAGTTAATGAAATACTTCATGTATAAGGACATTTGGAAAGAAATATGTCATATATGTTTGCATTCAAATGTTCTTGATTGGAGAAAGAGGTCAGCAAATTTATTTCCTCCCTTGACAGCACATTCAGAGGAGCAGTGCCCTTTGCTGGTTGATTTCTCTGCAGGTTTTTGAGGGACACATCTCTTGCTTTTGGATGAGATGCATCTAACAGCTGTGCTGTAACTGCAAAACCTACTCGGAGCATCTTCAAATGCCCTAAAGCAGTTTAATCAAATAAGTTTATCCGCAGCTCTGAAGTCATCCTGCCTGTTTGGATGGCCCTATAGGCAGAGTGAATGAGCCTATAGAAACTTGTCATTTCAAGGCTTTTGCCTCTCTTGTTTTATTTCATGTAGTTTGTAATCAGATGTAATATGACAACAACAGCTTGACACGATGATAATACACTTCACTTGCAAAATTCATATGCTAAGACTGCAAACACATTTTTATTTAAGCTATGTCACTTATGCATAGCAGGGGGATATTTTTTCTTCCCTGGATCTGCTATAGAAAGTCTGAAGAGATCTCGAGTTATCTTTTAAAGTATGACTGATATTCTTACAGCCTCTAAGAAAAAGTTTTACTTTCCCCAGTCACTAATTTATTTGGACAGTCATTCAGATACAAATCACAGACTGAAAGGTTCTTTTATTATTTGCTTCCTGAAGCATGTCTGCCCCATTTTCTAGCCATTAGGATGTTGCATAAGCTTTTGTTATTTACCATATTGGTGAAAAATAGAAGATGGAGAGAAAAGGGAATCAGTTTTCTCAGGCCTCACATAGTCATTCCAAGAGAAATAATAGAATTAAGGAAATCATTGGTGTTCTTGGTCATTAAGAAGGTCTTGCAGTAGCTTCTAGGGGTCTAAGAAAAACTGGAGGAGTTTCCCCTACTGATGTAATACGAAAGAAAACACAGCAATGCCATGTCAGTGTATGCTGGACTGACTGGCGACTGAATCTGCCACCTGACAAGGCTGTTCTTCCACTCTGTTAAGCTGAACAGTGCTATATATTTTTCTCTAAGTCAAATCTTGCTGCATCTAGACATTTCACTAATTTTACTCAAGTAAAAGTCTGCCTGAAAATGTCTGAGCAGTGACAAAGAGGATGTGAGAATCCCCATGTATGCTCTACAGCTGGCATGTGAATACAGGAGGTGGGTGTTCAAACACTCACTTCCCACTTTCTTTACCATACTTCTCAAAAAAAATCCTCTTTGAGTTTCCATAGGGATTCGTCTCTGTGAGTTAATATTAGGAGTCAAGGAACAGGGATTTAGACTGCATTATTTTTATTCAAAATAGAGGAAAGCATAGTAAGTCAACAGAATCTGAGTCCACAACACTACAATCTTTCCTTTCATTTAGAAGAATCCCTCTGTAGGACTTGGGAGTAATAACAGCAAGAATCTTTTCCTGTGTATGTATACATTCAGATCATCCTTTTCTGCTTTGGATCCACTGAAACTGCATGTCTGCAATTGGCTGCCTACCCCTACAGAAGAGCATGAGCTTTGTATTCCAGGAACTTTCCCAAGAAAATCTGAGGGCTAAAGGCACTGGAATGACTCTCTTTCTCTGTGTCTTCTTCATTGTAGGAAAGAATGAAATGGGGAATTGGCATTTGCAACCTATACATGTGCTTGTTTTAACGCTGTCTCCACAATTCAATAAATAAGTGAAACAATACTATTTTATGTTGTCTCAGGTTCTCTTCTAACAGTCTTTCTCAGATCAGTGCATTTATTTAAACAGTGAAATCTATAACATAAAACCTCAAGCTTTTATTCTCACTCTCTGGTTTATCTGCCATTTTATCTGAGAGACAATGCATATCATGCTGTTCCTACCCTCTATCTTATCCATTGTTGTGGTGCTAAAACTTAGCAATTGTTCATCTGATTCAATTAATTGCTTTACTGGATCTGCGTTGTACAGACTGAACTATCTTTTTTTTTGAAAGTCCAATCAGGTTTCAGAAACTTTCTTGTTGTTACATTTGTCTCTGGAAAACACTAGACAGAAAATTACATTTATTAAAACTGCATTCATTACCAAATCCACAGAAACTTAGTGTTGGAATGAATAGCAGTTTATCAAGCAATGTGTCATAAAAGGCCATAACTAAAGAAAACCAAAGTAAAACATTCACTTTCATTATTGAACATTTTTAGCTTTATTATTATAATAGAATTACAGTCTGACATAAAATAAAGAGCTTTTGCTAAACTCTGTAAAGCAATACATGCTTCTGCCATAAACAACCTCTATTAGATTTAGGTTTTATTGCCACATCACTGCACTGAGGTGCAATAAACATTCAATGTCATCTTTTTAAAATTATCCCAGGAGTAAACAAACTGTCCTCTATAAGAGTGTATCATTATTTTCAAGGAAGACTTACTATTATTACATGGTTTAGCAAAGCATTGTAAAAAAGCTACATAGAGAATACCTTGTCTTTGATAAACTGTGCAATCAAGTTTATACAGTATAATACTATTGGCATAGACTAACTAAGAGGTGATATAATGCAATCATTGCATAGCAAAAAGCAGACTAGGTAAGTAATATTCACATCTAATGTGCAAAATGCAGACCAAAAGGTAGCTATGAATTGCTAGGAAGATAAAATGCCCTCGATGAACACTCTAGTTTAACGCCAAAAATAACAAGATAAACAAGTACACAGAAGTTAAAGAGCCATAGTTTATTTTTTCTATACATATATCTACACATGATACCAGAAGATGAAACATCTCCTTTTAATAAGCTCCAATCAGATAACTTATCAAGTTTAGACAGGACTAAATGTTAGACAATGAAGCATTATTGTTAAAAAATATTTTCTAAATAAAACAGTAACTATTTCCTTTTGTAGATAGAGAATGTCAACTTTTTTATTTACTGAGAAAGAATTTAGAAAACATTGCTTATGAAATTTGACTCTAAGTAGCTGTTTCTCTGGAGGCTCATGTAGCATTGTTCTAAAACTCATTTAATACCATATATTACGTTGTGGGGTTTTTGTCAAAATGATGCTTGCAAATATCCACCGTTCTTCCCAAGTCTTTAAAGAATCTTCACCTGAAATATTATTTCTAAGAATCAGCAGTAATGGTCCTGACCAGAATTTTTTTAAAGGGAGCACAATACCTGCAAAATGGACATCTTGTATTTAAAGCCCTTACATATTGTTCCTACAAATATATTGCTACAGTAAAAATGAAATGTAGTAATTTTACTCAATAAAATCTATTTTCCTGTACATTCTGTTATGTATGACTTTTTTTGTATTTAATGCTACATATATTACATCACTTATTGTAACAGTTATGTATCAGCAAATATAGCAGTAATATACAGATGGATTTCTGTCTTAACAAATATTTCACCATTTTTACCTACCAAATATAATTCCATACTTTAGTATTTATGCATGACCTGAGCAGACCAGTCATTAATCTAATAGTTTACATTGGATGACATTGTCGAATCGCAAGCTACTGTACACTTAACCACTTTACAAATGGAATTAATTCCAAGCACTTCCTCTGTATGTATTTTTTTAGGCTTCCTAGTACCACTTTTTCTTTTTTTTTTAATTAATTCAGGCTCTAAATATGTTTTATTGAGCATTTAACAACATATTAAGAGCGAAGAGGTGGATCCTACACAATGTTTTAAGAACACAACTTTAAAAAAGTAAAAAAATGTACAATCTCATGCTGCATATTTACATATATTATTTAAATACTATATTTTGTCTTTCTACTATCCATAAATCTCAGTCTAAAGCTTCTTTTTAATGTATCATTTTATAAAAGAATACATTCAACATATCTAGAGCTTGCAAAAATTGTTGGGTTTGTTGGGTCTTTTAAACTCTCTAAAACATAGTGATGAGTAAAAGCTATCTGTAAAAGCATCCAGGAATTGTTTGGATTACACAGGTGACAGAGAATCTGGAATGTGCACTTGATTGTGCAACTGGATTTAAATCTAGACTAGTGACAACTTAATGCTGAGGACAAGACTGCAGTAAGACAGCAGATTAAAGCATTTGTTACCATTAGCTCTTATGTGCTATACCATGACAAACTGTAGCTAGAGTGAGTAGATTTCCTTTCTCTTTAAAGACCATTTAATATTATAAGTCAGGTGGTTTGGAATATAGAAGAGAAAAGGGATTAGGAAAATAACACATTTTAGGGGATTCAGCAAATGGAAAGCTTTGCATCCTTGAAAAGATTATAAAGAGTGGCTGAATAAATTGTATAGTATGTGCATTAGTAATGTCATAAAGAATATTTCCCCACTCCCCACAATAGTTTGAATAAAAATATCTTTTTCACATACATATAGAATACTTTCTGGGGACATTCAGTACTAAGCTATCTACAAATGGTTTCTTTTTTTCCCCCCATTGCACTACAACTCTTTCCCATTTTCAGAAACACTTTTTTCAAAGTATAGAGCTTATATTGTTCTCTCCCTCACACACGGGTTTTTAAATACACAGATGTGTTTTACCTTTTGTTCAATAAAGAAACCTTTATTTTCTTTAAGACAGAGGCAATGAAGCAAATGGGAATTATTGTACGTGAAAATGGGAAGCGATTCCCAGAGCAAAAGACAAAACAGGACTAGAGGAATAAATGAGGTTATTGATGTGGAGTTGGAGCTTTTAACTGGGGCTCCCTGTTTAAATAGGTAGCCCAATAGACTAAATTAAAGATTCCAAAAAGCAATGGGAAGGCTATTCTTGATAGTCGATCAATTTTACTGACGCTGTTAAAAGTTTTCTTGGGTTCTGCAGGTTTTGTTTCTGGCTTAACTTCTTTGGGCTCAATTGTTGCACTTTTAGCAATGGTTGCCAGCCCAGGGTCCCTTGCAATATTAGGGGTGTAGCTCGTCGCTGTAGCTGTGTACGTGTTATTTTTCTTAATGAGAGGATCCTTCACTTTCTTTGGCTGAAGAAAGAAGAAAATGTTTTATTTATTCTCACTACCTTTTCAGCAGTTTATGAGAAAGCATCATAATTTTTTTCAGTTAATCTAATTTATATCACAAAGAGTAATAAGCTGTAAGAAAGAAGTTAGTGTCTGAATACAACCCACAGAAAATATTTAGGTGAAGACAAAAATCATCTCTCTGCTTTACTTGCATTAGTTAAACCAAATTAGATGATGGATAAACTGTAATGAGGACTTATGTTGATAGCCAGGCTCCCTGATAAACAGCATTACTTCTAATGGTAATTAACAGTGAGAAGCCACTCAAAGCTCAATATATTCCCTTAATCAACTGTGCTTCTTGACCAGGACAAAAACTTGAAAAGACACTGAATTTCTTAATACAGCTTTCAACTATTTAAACAAATAGTGTTATATGATGCATTCAAACATAGTTTATACATAAAAAATATACAATGGCAATATTATGTGACCATGCACTATAAGAGTGAGTAATTTAATAAAATATAAAGCTGCTAATATTCTCTTTGTTAATGGTTTACACTAAAAGCACATGCAAGTTGTGGAAAAAACAGGTAACAAAAAATCCCAATAGCTTAGAAAATCTTTAGGCAGTACTTCCCACAAAGAAGAATAGGCAAGTGTTATCTCTTTTATCTTCTTTTCAAAGGGGAAAAAAACCAACAACACAAAACAATGCAAAAGCCTACACGATATGGCTAGAGAGCAAATATCAGATTGTGCTCTATTATGTCATTTCACAAGACAGCAAACATAATTCTCTGTTTCCAAGAAGCAGCTGTTCCACAGAGGCAAGGTTTTTTAAAGCAGGCACAGTCCTTTTTTTAACATATGGACTATAGATCTAGATAGTCAACCCAGTAGGGGAGCTTTAAAAGATTCTTGTGAACATTTCAGGGAGCAGGAAGGCTTCAGCTGGACACTTGGGAATGAGAAGGGAAGCTGCAAAATCATCAGGGCAAGTGGGGAGAGGCTTGTCTGAGCATGCATTGGAGCCCCATGCAGGAAAGAAATCAAGGCTGAAATGTTAGATTTCTGCTACTTAGTAAGAAAATGGATTAAATTATGACTGATGTAGATGTTCTTTATTTTAAAAAATAATATTCAGTTTAGCTTGAAGCTAAGAAAAAGCTTCAAATTGTCTTAGAATATTTCTTCTGAATAGAAGGAACAAACAGGTAAAAAAAAAATACCCAGAAAGTAAAAAAGGATATTTCAGAAAACCTTTTTTTTTGTCTGTCCATTCTTTTCCTTCTGTTTTAAAGGCTGCTAACAAGCAGGAAGGCTGCTAACACACTTGCTGAGTATGTAGCCAATCCTGTTATTATTAGGTTGTATTAATAAGATACTACTTACATTCAAGGATTACGTTTATTTAATAGTCTGTTTTGTTTTGTTTTGTAGTAGGTATCATGAAGACAGGAGCACACCAAAGAATGAAATTATTTTCAATGAAAGTATCATCAGTGACTGAAAACCCAGTATTCCAGAAGTCATGCATCTCAGTACTGTAAGTTTTATTGTTCCTTCACTCATTTTTTCTACAGTACTTCTGTATTTTTTGCATTAGTTGTCATGGGATGAACATCCTAATTTTATTTCTGTTTTCTCACTGGTTTATGCAACTAAAATAGGAAAAAAAAAATTAAAGTATAGATAGACATACTCTTCTGAATTCATATTTAGGACTGAGTAACATCTGCTCCTCCAAATATTTATTCTGATGAATCTCTAGTCTATGAATGTTCATAATAACCAATGAGGCAAGTAAAAACTTTCTTTCAAGATCTCTTGGTCTCAAAAAACTGACCAAATGAGCTTCCTCACAGAAGCAGCTGACACGATAGGAAATAGGAAACTCTCTTTTATCTGCTGTATGTCCTCAAAAGTTTCTTGATGCACCTGTGATTTGCAGACTGAATCTGATTTCACACCAAAGTGTCAGTGTCATGTCTCTCCACTGCATCCAGGGGGTATAGATCAGAATTGCACGCTCCCAAAAAAACTGCCAATGCTTTCCTCAAGACAGATTTTTCCTATGGGCTATGAAGTAAAAATAATATTTCTCGTTTTAAAAACATGGAAATCGTGGGAGTCAAAAAAATTAAAGAAGTCCCATAGTGACTTTTTTTCTCATCATCACTGAGCAGTCCTCTTGAAGTTAGTGTGGGGAGAAACATACTTCGTAAGTTGTCAAATACAGTAGCCACAAGATTTTTCTACATTTACACTGAGGCATCATATTTTTTCTTGCTCAAACAGTAGAAAATTAATTGCATTCCCTTAAAAAAAAGGGACACATTTCTTTTTGCCCAGCAACAGAATTCAAAATCTCTGCAAAATTTTTAATTATTAATAGCATTAAATATCACCTGGCTTGTCAGAAGGAGTAATTAGGTACTCATGTCTAAATAATTCTTGTTTATCTGTAAAATGCTGTATGCAAACACGAGGGATCTCTTTTGGAATCATTACTTGCTGTTTTAAATAATTAGAATTTATAATGGACTAAAGAAAACCCACATAGTGACCAAGCATGACACAGTATGTATGCCCTGTTGGGAGAGATATTAAGTGGTTTTACCTTTTCAGGAACAACACTTTTCCCATCCCATGCATAACCTCTCTTGGTGAAGTAATTCACTGTTGCAAACTCGATGAGTGCAGAAAACACGAAAGCGTAGCAGACGGCTATAAACCAATCCATAGCAGTGGCATAGGCCACCTTGGGGAGTGAATTCCTTGCACTGATGCTTAGAGTAGTCATTGTCAGGACAGTTGTCACTCCTGCAAACAAAGAGTTTGAGTGTCTTTAGCTTAGTGGCTGTACTTTGTGCTTCATCTCTCTAAAATAGATGGGAAAGACTTGCCTTCGCTCCTACTTCTTACAAACTTCCCCTGAAGTTCTGTTGCTTAATGAGGATATCAGATTTCAAGTTCTGTGGATGTTGCAGGAATTTTAAAACATTTTTTATACCTTTATTTTTTGACATTGCAGAAGAATAATGTTTTTTAAAGTTGGAACAGGAATAGCATTTTAAGTTGTGACCTGGATGCTATTTTGTGCTTCTTTGTATTTGGAGAATCATTGTTGCTGTCCTTATTCATGCCCTGTGAATTGTCCTGCAGATGTATCAATTTAGCATCTCTCTTTCTTGCAGCAGTTCTCAGATACTTCTTTAGCTAAGAAAACTGAAAAACTTGCAGTTTTCATTAAGGTTATTTGGTATACGCTCCTTCAAGTGTCTACTCTAATACACTAAGCTTTATGTGATATTATTTTTATTTGAATTGATGGTTTTACAGCTATCTGTTCCTTTACTCACTGATGCCCTGAAAATAGCAAAGAATTTATGTAAGAACAATGATATTGCAATCTGCATTTCTGATGTCAGAGCTGCTCACTGCTGATGAACCTTTCCATTAACTGGCCATAGAGAACAGGCAGGACTGTACTGAACCCATTCTGCTTGCAAAAAAAAAAAAAAAAGGAAAAAAAATCTCCATGTGCAGGCTAGACATTTGCATCGAATCACATGTCCACAAGTTACCTTGACAACTGCAATGTCATGTATTGAATGTGTCTTTTGAGATCCTCTTTGCTGCATTGAGTGTTAGGGAAAATGTGCAGTGGTCTAAAACAGGCAAAATAATGAAGAAGGTATTTACATGCTGCTGTAAAGAGCTTAAATTAACACCTAATGAGGGAGCAATTTCTCCTCCCCAAGAGACAAGCTAGCCTTGTCTTTGTCTCATTTCTTGTGAACTTGTGTTTCTCTTACATAGTAACACAGTATGCTTTAAAATTTGTATTATCTGAGGTAGGAAGAGGACTAAAAGACGTAAGCTGTGCTCCTGAACTTATACACATTCATGCAAAACTTCCTTGAAGCATTGTTTCACTGTAACTAAAAAGTGAAGAAGCTATCTTGATACATAAAGATGGAATAAACATAACACTACACAGTAACTTCTGAAAGAAAAGCTTGCAGAAATGTGGGGGGTTCTTGAACCTGTGAAGATAGCAGCTTTAGAACTTCTTACAATACCATATATTATTCAATATGATACTAGGAAATTTTGTTCTCCATCTAGGGACAGTGAAGGATCCATTTCAAATGGATCCTCTAACGTTTCTTTTGAAATGACTATTTGCAAAAAGAGGTAAAATACCTACAATTTCAATAGGTAAAATAGTTACAATTTCAATAGCTTTGACTACAGAGATTCCATAACAGTCCCTGGTTAATTCTCAGTTAAGTTGATGATAAAAATTCAAGAGGAATTTTACATAATAATCTAAACAGTATTATATAAAATAATTCTCCTTGGCAAAGCAGGGGGGCCCCTGGCATCCTGTCCCAGCAGTGCCCTGAGGCAGGGTAAGCAGTGTAAATGCCAACTCAGCTGTGTGTTTGTTCACCTCCTTCTGCCAAAGGTATTCAGGTGTCCCCTCTGAACAGCACAAAAACAAAGACTGGGTCACACAGCAGAAATCTCAAGTTCTGTTTTCCTTACGTGAAGATTTGTTACATCTTTTTTTGTTACTTGTTTCAGGTTGTGGGGTTTTTTTGGTTTGGTTTTGTTTTGGTTTTAATTATATTGGATTAATATCTCCAAAGAATGTGCTAGTTATGTGTTTCTAATTTTAAGATAAGCATTTGCATTTACAAACAGTTGGAACCAACAGCATAAGCTTCAGAGTACTTCAGATTGCCTTCTTATGTATTCATTGAGTGCATCAATTCACCACTATAAGCAAAATAAATTGTCACTGATTCTAGTAGCAGATTGTAAAAGATACTGATTAAAAGGATTTTTAAGACAAGACTTTCCAAAGGGCCTAAGGATGTCAAATGACCAACACCCATTGATTAAAGCCTTTCTGACAATCTCTATCATGAATGTCATTGCCATTGTCAGAAATGTTTTATTGATACACTTGCTGTTTTGGAAAAGCTGAACTGTAATATTTAGCTTAAGATATTTTCAGGCCTCTTTTAAAATGCAATCTGTTTAAAAAACCTCAAGACCTTAAAGCCAAGATTCTGCTAAATCTTCCCAATGAAGATATCCCAATACCCCGTTATGCATTACTAGTTTTACCATAAAATGTCTTAAACGTATTTGGCTTATAATTGTCAAGGGGTTGATAGGTCTTGCTTACCAAATACAGTTCTTGCTGGAACAGACTCTCTATTAAGCCAGAAGGAGACCTGTGACAGTATCACTGTCATGATGCAGGGCAGGTAAGTCTGGATGACGAAATAACCGATTTTTCTCTTCAGATGAAAATGTGTAGTCATAACAACATATTCCCCTAAACACAAGAAAAACAGGAACCTTAAGCTATTATAACCATATAAATAAGAAGCATTTATAGGAAATATTTCATTATATTCACCTCTTTTATAACAAAAAAATTTTAAAAATCCTCAGATCAAACTGGGTCAGCTCTGAGGGAATCATTTAATAACGCAGGTTGTCACGTTCCACTAATAGCACAAAACTAGACAGTTCTGGGAAATACCAATTAAAATTGCATCTTTTAATCTTGGAGTAGTGAATGAAAGTCTGCATTACCTGGAAGTTGTTTAGACCCCTTGTGAAAGGCCATATTCCATTAGAAGGTGGAAAACCACAATAGTATGTGCATGTAAACATCACATAAAGACTAAAGCAAGGCAATCACTTTAGAAGTGTTTTAGCTGAGGCAGGCTGAAGATGTAACTGCTGAAGTGACTGTGTCTGCATTACTGCTGTCTATGCTTTATGTACTCTGGGTATTCCAACTGCAATTGAAAGGAATCTTAAGTACTGGTTTAATTCTACAGGTATTTCCTGACAGAGCACAACAAATAATGCCTCATTTTCAGACAATTATTTACGTGACTGAAAATGGATTTTGAAAACAAATATAATCTAAAAAGACTAGAAAACTGATTGTTGTGACTTTTTAATGGAGTAGATAGGTTGTTCTTATGCAGTAACCAACTTAAGAAAGAAACAGGTGGACACGTAACTGAATGGAAATCTCTGTCTAGGTTAGAGATAATGTGAAATTAGTGTTATTCTATTTTTAAATGTAAGCAGTTGGAAAAAGAAGGTTGCTCTCATAAAGGAAAAGCTTAAGTTGGATAGAAAAACTACGTCTAGACAGTGACTGCTTATGCACTGAGCATGTCAAATGCCCTCTTCTTTTATTCAAAGTCTAGAAGAAGATTCATTTGAACAATCTTGCACAATGCATAACCCTGAGGAAAGCTTATAATGACAATACCCCTAGTTTCAATATAAAAAGCAGTACCAAAGAGGGAAAAGAGAACCAATTGTAATTAGAGAAGTAATGCAAAAGATATACAAGGAAAATTTTATTTCAAAAACGGGACTGGTAGAAGCGGTATTGTGGGATTATGACTTGAATTTTCCCCACCTTTAACTTTCACTGACAGTCTTCTTTTTCTCTGTGCCAGAGATTATGATCTTATGAAGGGTGCCAGCCTTAGGTAGAAGAGCCAATAATTTAATTTTGTCTGCTAAAATATGACGTGGGAAGCTATTTTAATGCAATCTGATTTAGAATGCTCACAACAGAATGTCAGAATTAATTCAGTGATTGTAGATGGCAAGCTAAGAATACAGAGTGTACACACTGCTGTACTCTGAACTTTTATTTACCTGCTTAAATTATCAAAGTATTTTTAACCTCTGGAAAATGAGAACAAGATTCAAACCATAAAGGCAATTAAAAAGACAGGGATTACTCTCATCTGTTAAGCACTGCATAAGGTGTGAGCTAGAAGTCAGCTAAATGGGATGTTATGAGCAGTGCAACCAGGCAAAGCATAGGCCTAGAATAATACCTGCAGTTCAGTTACAAGGCAGAAACATCTTATTAAGTCTCCAAAGTACCAATGGACTGCAGTTATTTATTAAAAGATAGTAGATCTTTGATGAGATTTATTTAAATAACTGCAGGACATGAAAAATACTCCAGTTATTTACTGATTCATTAGTTTTCTGCATTTTATGGCTTCTTTAATTGAAAAGCATAGCCATATTCACAACAGCTGAGACCAGTGTCTAACATCCCAGAAATCACCCTGTAATTCTCTTTTCAAAGGTTTGTAATTCAGCCGTAAAATTCCCCACGGGCTAAAATTTTAAATAGCTCTTGAGCAAAATATTCCTGATATTCCTAGTGTCTAATTACCAGGTTTTCAGAAGTTGTAGGACAAATTGTAGCTTATGCACTTTGCGTCCTCTTATCTCTCATTCTCTTATCCAAAGAAACCAGTGTTTCTTTTTAGCTTCTACAGAACTCATAAAGTCAACAAGTAACTCTATTGACCAGATTATTTTTCATTTTATTTATGCCACAAACTTTAAATTAGCTTATATGTATTACGCAGTACCAAGCTTTTAAAAGTGGTCAAGCAACTCCTTCGATATTAATTTAGTGTTTCAACTGATTCTCCACATTTGAACATTTCCAATGGTCTGAAAGGGTTTCTGCTTGTGCTCAGCACCTCTGTAGCTGGAGTTTTTAACCAGCTCTGAATTCCACAGTCTATCACAATCGTTGAGTCAAATGCTCAGGCAGTGTAAACTGTGTGAAGCTGTGTCATTAGAAGAAAGTAGTTGAGAATTCATCACAGTCTCATCAAATTTATTACTTGGTATTCTGTAAACTATTTGTAACAGACCCAGTTTATCACATGAGCAGGCAAAATTAATGTGCATCCTATTAGAAATTAAGGTTTGAGGTAGGGACTGAGTTTTAGCTGTAGACCTTATTTCTATCATGGTAGGAAGGAAGTAAGGGTTTCCTTGATATTATTTAAACCAAGGTTATTTCTGATTTACTATTTATGTCCTGTAACCCAATAGAAAATCTCTAAAGAACAGCATCTTCTCAGCAGCTTTACAGAACATTAGAAAAAAATTTCCCTCTAAAACAGTTCTATGTAAATAGAAACCTGCACGGGCCCTCGAATCATTTGTTAAGGTGCTTAAGAAAAAGGCAATTTAAACTCTTTCCGGGTAATATGAGCCAGTTATTATAGAGTGACATGAATTTTATCTACAAGTGAAAAAAGGATGAGTACTTAGAGCAGGAGCAACAATAATTGCTATTTTATGTACTAAATACTATTTCTAAGTCTGTAGTACCTTTCACTCCATTGCCAGCACAGATTTATAACTATGCTAGAAAAAAGTCTTACTCTTTCAAGATTCTCTTATCATAAAAAATAATAATCAATATTTGTTGCTATTTTGCTCTAGATCTAGAAATCAGGATAGGAAATACACCACTAGGACAGGAAAAAATTAAAGAAAAAAAAAAGAAAGAAAAAAGGGCCTTCATGGATTCACCAAATCTTTGAGACTGTTCAGAGTCACCCAGTTAGAGCAAATTCTTGGAAAATGTGTCTGGAATTCCAGACAACTCTAAATATAATCTTCAAATTGCTCAAGATGATGTAGATTTCTCTAATAATTGACAGAATAAGCTGCACAAGAGCTTCACTTTCTGCCCCATGAAAGTGGTGAGAACTCAAGTGAAGACTGTCTTCAGTTCCTTTTGTCCCTTTTTCAGATGGACCATCATCCACAACTCTGAAAGTAGGAAGAGTTTTCATAATTTTTATTACATCTGTCATAAAACAGAGAGCAGCAGAGGACAAAGTTGTGCTGGAGGATTCAGCTGAGACTAGCTGCACATCTACCTAAATGGGGAGAATAGTTCTGATTTACCACTTCTGATTCTCACCATTATTTCAGGGAAGGCAAAGCACATTTCTTTCCAAAGCAAATCAAAGATAATTTTTTCTTGAGAACTGGATTACTTGATAACGATTGTGTTTAGTTCTTTGTAATGTTTTCCTACATCTAGACAACAGCTTCTGTATTTCAGCAAATACTAATTATACTGTATTTAACTTTATAGACAGGCATGATAGGGAGATTCTTCAGGTAGAAAAAGGAGGCAGAATACAAACCAATGAAATATGATGGGCAAAACAACTATTTTCTTATTTCCTTATGGAAATGTAGGAAGAATTATTACACTTCTTATATTTGCCTGCAATCCTGTTTAAAAATTTATTACCTGGTTTTCTGAAGAGTTTAAGGTGCTTCTCACACTAATATCTCATTGTCCTGTGGAAGGTGTTCCTGGCCATGCAGCAGGGCTGGAACTAGTTGACCTTTAAGGTCCCTTCCTTCCATTTCCTAAAATCCCAAACCATTCCATGATTCATTCCATGTTCCCAAGGGTACGAATCCCTTCTGATTATCCTGCTGCTGTTATAATGCATCCAGGAAGCAGAAAACTGGCAATGAGTGTAAAAGGGCAGGCCCAGAGGCACTGTGGAGGTCTCTCTGATTGAAGAGCTTCAGAACACAAAGAGCAAAAGAGCAGGACATCCTTGCAATTCCTCAAAATCCTATTGACTTTTCAGAAAATGGCAGCTGGGGTGAATTACTGGCTCCAGAAGTCAACAGCACCTAGCTGTGGCTGGGACAAGAATTCCAAGAGTTCTTGCTATTTGGGTTTGGTTTTGTTGTTGTTCGTTTGGGGCTTTTTTTGCTTTTTGGTTTGGTTATTTTTTTAATTGTCCAATGCTTGTCTCTGTGCCCAATAATAGAAGCAGTGACTCTATCAGAGCAGTCGTGTTGATATTAGTCTTATGCAAAGCCCTTACTACTGCCACCCCACTTACTTACCTTTTAATGATTACATCAGCTGAACAAAAGCTTCCAAGCAGGACCCTGAATATTGGTCCACTAGAAACTTTTGTCTGAGAAAGAAATTTTGTTGCCTTAATAGACCATTTGGTTATGTTTTTGCAAGCTAAGTAAAACATTCAGTCCTCAATCATGGTTCATCTTAAATTGTCTCACTTTTCCTTAAAATATTCATTGATTTTTTGAATGACACATTAAAAAGTTTGGTTTATGGAGGTCGATGTGGACTTCTCTAGTTCAGTCACAATACTGGGTGCACTCTAAGTAATACAACTGCTTCTAATAAAAGGCTGCTTGGTCCACTGAACAGTCAATCTAGACAACAGTTTGAGCTCTTGTTCATGCTCAGGGCTCAATTTATCACCATATTTAGGTCTTCATGCCACACTGATATTACTAAGAGAAAGAAAGAAAAATTTGAACAAACAAAAAAATCTTCAAACACTGCAAATTAAAAAAGCAAAGGTTTTAAGCTTCAAGGTTACAGGTACATAATACTATAAATGCCAGATATATTTCTGTATCTTGTTAATAGTTCTAGAGTTAAATCTGGTGCTAGCAGTGACACCTTTCCTTTTGGATGCTCCAGATGGTTTTGAATTTGATGACATATTATTTTCACTCTAAATAGCTCCTTGAGAAACTCTGGGTTTGCTTTTAGCAGCTTACTTCACTGCCTCCAGGAATATGGTCTTTTAGGATTCATGTTCTTATACTGTTTTTAAAGCTTTTATAGTAAGAAGACAATATGATAAGGACACAAGGAGTGCTTCTTTATAATGTAAATTACTGTTTTTCTGGTTAGATCTGTCACCAAAGGGAGCTTGTTAATTGTTCCAATATTTTAACCACCAGTTTTACTAGGAAAATAATCCCAGGTTACGTTATCTTCTCAGAGTCATTATTTTCCTAATCTGAAGATCATATATTGCAATTTGCCGTTCTCCTTTTTTTTTTTAATTAACATGTAACCCTTCCCCAAAAAAACCTTTTTCACAGACCTGTACTGGACTGAACAATTCCAGAGTCCACAGTTTGTCCAAGCAGATCATATTGGTTTAATCGAGATCCATCTTCAGCCACAACCACTGACCTTGCTGGTTCCCTTGTCCATTCATACACAACCTCTGCTCTGGTATAAGCATCTAATTTAAAAGAAATACATCACATTTCAACTTTGCACCTTCTACTCCATACATTTTATTAGCACAATGTTTTGAGTAGTAGTTTAAATATTCAATTCTCTTAAATTATCTCTTGAAACCCACAACTGCAACTTTTTTTCCTATGGGAAAAATAAAACTGATTAAACTGGTCTGTCCATACAGTGACAGCTAACTGCCTGCTGTAGGATGGGATTAAGGTTACTCCTCAATGACAGGAAAATCTCTTTCCCTTACTTTGTTCCTACCTATGTAAAACCTGAGTAACCAGAAGTGAGAGTGAGATGAGGAATTTCATGGCCATGCAACAACTCCAACTCTTTTTCTAACTTTTGCCTGCTATTAAAGATGAGTCACAGTCTTTTCAATTTGTCATAGTGTGGTGTTGCCTGGGCCACTGTAAGAGACCGAGTCCTCAGATTGGCTTCAGTGTTCTTCTCATCACTGGCCTAGCTAGAGTTCTCAGTTTGGTTATCTCTGCCTCTCACTGTCCTTGCTTGTGTAACAGCAGCAGCAGACATTTCTGAGGCTTGAGCGAGTTTAAATCACAATTAATCTCATTTTTTGCTTCAGTTATTTCTGGGAAATGCTCGCACTCGGGTTCATGTTTATTTGAGTGTTGAACAAACAAAACCACTGTGGGCTTTCCAAACCTGAGCAGGTCTAATATGTTAAGAGATAGTTCAGTAGCGTAATACATAAGCCATCCAAGTGTTTTGTGTTGGTTTTAGTATGTTAGTATGTTTAGTATTATTTCAGGAATCAAACTATATATAAGTATTTTTAACCTTGCTTCCCTTGTAAAATTCTTCTGTTATTTTGCATAGTCTGGAGTCTCTCACTCTGAAGAGTTAGGGTGGGAGTTGGTTATCTACACAGAGGCAGGCATCCAGTGTGTCATTCTTCACACCTAAGAGTATCTAAGACATGTATGGGACAGAATGTGTGAGCAGAAGCTACATAAAGCTTGCACCCATCAAAGGCAGCTGGAAGCCAGATGGGACACCTGAGGGCACATAAAGGGACATGAGACTCCTACCTACAGGATGAGATTTTCCTTTTTTCAGGACTGGCATGCAGGAAAGGAAAAGGAAGAATCTGATTCACTTGACCTCATTTGCAAGTTAGTAATTTTATCTTATTCAGTGTAAGAGGTAACAGTTATTAATTGAAGAGGTGGTGCTGGATTAAGTATGCTGGTAAATTAACTGTATGTCATTTGATCCTATATTATTAAAGAGGAAGGGTGATTCATATTACCCAAGCACTGGGGCATACACAAAGCTTTTTGGAATCAAGGGTAAATGCAAATCTACATTTCAATAATTATGACCTTAATAATGGCCACGGTAAGAACAAGAATCACCTTGCCTGATTTAATCAGATATAGAAAGAATGACAGTAGTATTACATATTTTCAAGCATTTTTTTTTTCTTTTTCTGGAGTGCAAGAGTAGTTTGGAAGGGAGGACTGATTTCCTGAGTGGCTGAGAACCACTGGAGTGAGTGAGTGGGAAGGGAGTAAACTCAGCACTGCTGAAATGAGCTCACCCTGCCCTGGAACTGCCAGATTTATTTGGTGCTCTGTTAGGCTTCAACCCTCAGCTTCCAATTCAGATTTTGCATAGGCTTTTGCTTCCAGCATTGCTGGTTTCCAGAGCTGCTTTAGTTTTAAACTGACAATCAGATTTTTGTGGTGAGAGTTGAGGAGAGTTTCTGCCTTTCTGATTTTGTTTTGCCAACATAGGGCATTTTGTTGTTCCAGGATGTCTTTAGCATTTGTCATATTGAATTTACATTGGAATAACCTCTATCTTAAGCTGCTGTTTTGGCAAATCACTTTATCCTTGGAGCTGGGTCAAACGTTTATCAGTCTCTACAGCAGGGCCAGAGTCCATAGGAGACATGGAACTTCTTCAGTGTGAGGCTTTTCTGAATCCAGCTCCAACAAGTAATGAGTAACAGTGAAGAATGTGGAAAAACTCTTATCCAATTTAATTCAAAACACACAGAGCTGGGCAAACTACCCTGGGGAGCTAGTAAGTGTAATATTGTAGTCTGCACTTAAAAGCATGGATTTCATGACAATTAAATGTCTTTTTCAATAAATTTTTCAGTCCATTAAGATTATTATAAAAAATTGCTTTAGGTGTTTGCTAAAAATGTCCCAAATGTATTTAAATATGATTCTCACTAAAAAAAGTGGCAATTAAACATAAAACCTGTTCTGTTGCTATGTACATTGACAGGTCCCATTTTCACATCTTGCTTGGTCTAGCCATTTGTCCCATGGGAGATAATTCCATTTATATCAACAACTCAATATTGAGACAATCTATAATTTGATAATTATTACATTTAATCTGATGAGAATGAGTAGAGAGGTCCAACTTTAAGGCCTTCTTCTGGACAGTGAATTCCAGAAGAATTTACCTGTAGTAAAACCATGTTACAGAAGGAACTCTTCCCCATAAGGATCCCAGATTAGAAGCTCACCTGAACTCCATAGGGAAATGCAAGGTTTCCCTGAAAGCTCTTTAATTCTGTCTCTTGAACCTTCCAACCATTTGAAGTTACTTGTTTAGAACAACTGGCATGACAGGCACTTAGTGTTCAAAGCAAAAAAAAAGAGCTGTAAAGCACAACAGACCATGTCTGCACTCAGAGCTTAGAATGTGAGTTATTGTCTCTGACTGTCGTGTAGGAAATGGTATTTAAATCAAAAATATAACTGACTTTGTTAATTTAAGAAAATTATGTCTATTATGATAATGTGGATTTTTTCAGGATAAAAAGGAAAGCAATTTAGATTCAGAAGATATGCAGATACGTTTCCATGTCTTTTTGCTATCTTGTTTCTGCCTTGTGGTATGGTTCTGGAGTTGTATTTAAATCCGTATTATCTACCCCTTTTAATTTGTCATTTCTGCATCACTTAATCATTTAATCGAGGCAAGATCCTTAATAATCTGGAAAGTGGCTTTCTTAGTGAACCCAGAGTACACTATGGGACACAGTGGGTGAGGAAGAACTCAAGGTAGGAATAAAATGGGAACTATTGCTCAGACTAGGGAGTGTCTGGTGTTCAGGCTGTGGCTCATAGTGGTGACAAGTGACTTATCAAGTCTTTAAAAATTCAGCCCAGTAGTTCACATTTATTCCAAAGCTGTTGATGGTGTAACACCGAATTAGCAGGGTTTGTGCCCAATTAGCCAACTCCCAGATCCAGCATTCAGTCCACATAAACACTCTATTGTGCATCTCAAAAGAAATTCAGCCCTGCAACTCCTATCTATCTGGGATCTCAGGTGCACAGATCTGTTATTAACCAAGAACCCAATGCAGCTATTTGCCCTATTATTACCTGGAGTAAGGCTTCCCCACCACCACCAAACCTGTTTCAACAGATTTGTAGATTTAGATTTGTAGATTTGTAAAGATTTATTGCAAGGGCTGGAAGAAAACCTAACATTCAAGCAGTAAACTACTCTTGTCAGTTATACTCCAAGTTTGTATGAGCCTTTTGTTCTCTAAATCTTATCTTGGAGGCTAGTAGCTCTTTGAAGACAAAAAATCAGTCCTTTCTCATGGTAAAGATAGAGCTATTCGGCCCAAAGTAAATTATCACCCTGTCTGGTAACATGTGAAGAATGAATTGGGTGTTCTGTTTGTTGACTTATAAAATAGATCAAGTCACTAAGTACCCATTATCAGTGAAACGACCCATTTCTACTAGAAAAAAATAGCCATTGAGGAAACAATTTGTACACTTCTGCATGTTCCACACATTTTGTCTTCCTTGTTTGTGTTGAACCAACCAGAGTAAAACAGCTACTGGGGTTTGGGGGATTTTTTTTGCTTGAGTTGAAGGGGAGCTATATTTAATTTTTTAAATATTATGTTTGGTTAAGGAGGGTATCGAAGACACACAGCAGAGGTTCATTATATTAACTTTAAATATAAATATATGTAAGAATAAAAATACAACCCTGCTAACAAAAATTAAACATAAACAAGACTAAAACCGTTTTCTCAGCTGCAAAACACTTTCGTAAAGTGACCTAAAAAGGAAGAAACCTCAATTTAAAATAAACTTACAGCTTCCAAATTTCAAGGGGCAAGCATGTACATCCATAGGAAAGTCTTCTAGATGCATGGGACATTCTGCTCTCACAGTCAATCTATAATGGATTAATGAGCAAAAGGACACATTTATTCTAGTTTCATAAAAATAGCAAACAGACTTCCAAGACACAGACACACAGAATAAAAATAGCATTTCATCTTTTACGTGGTGAATTACCAGCTAGAATGGGACCTGAGCTGTCTGGCTGGGGGTTCTGAGAGCTCTGCAGACACTCGATGTGCCTGCTCTGCTGCTCTACTCTGTTTCACTGTTACAGCACAGACACACTCAAGCTTCCAGCTTGGCATAACCTTTAAAGACTGTTAGACACTGAAATTGCTTTATTGCTGCTGTCATTGAATTGACCCACTCTGGCTGCTCAGACATTTGCTGAAATAATTTCTTTTGCTATCAGCTTGGGTACAAACATGTTTCTCAATAAATGAGATTAGATAAACCAGAAACAGTCTCATACACACATCAAGAAGGAATGAACAATAATACTTGAATACTAGGTAGAAAAATGCATTAAGGCACTTGCAAAAGTGAGCAAATAGAAATGCTTATGGTCAAAAAAAGAGACATGAACAATGTGCTGCCAAGAAGGTGTTCTTGTGGATTAAATCCTTAGCAGCCCACCATTTAGGGAGACAAGAAAAATTGACCTCGACATGTATAACTACCAGGCAAGCAGATTCTACCCTAGCCTAGGCAGTCTTCAAAGATGTTGCAGAATAAATAGAACACATTTGATAGGCTCCCAAAAGCTTGGAGACTTTGTTTTCTCCAAATACTTGTACTGCTTTTAAAAACATCTTCAAAACTGTTAGCAGATAACTCCGTGTTCACCTGAATACTAAGCTATCCATCCTGACAACGGAATCACTTTGTAAGTTGTTTGATTCCACGGGGATGTGTAGCTCTGTAGAGACAACATACCAATTTTTTTTTTTCACTGTTTAATTTACAGTCTTTTAACCCAGAATATTTCTAGGGCACCACCATTATTTCAAAAGGGTTTCTTTAACTTGTCTGCTGACAACAGGATAGCTAAAGCTTAGCTATCCATGAAGAGAATAGTGTATTTCTAGATAGACTTGTGCCAACAAAAATACATTTTTGTTTTCCAAACTTTTCAAATGCTTTAGTGAATTATTTTTCTTATATTGAATAAGAAATGGTTAGGCTTTTTTTAGAATGTCTTGCTCTATATTCCTGAGCATAAGAAATCTGAAGGATGGGCAATGAATTCCGTGTGCATCTAGTAGTTCATAAAATCTGCTTTCTATACAATCTGCTTTATATACAATCTAGTAGTCTAAAGTACAATAAACCTTCAGCTTTATTATATTTTGCTGATTATATCCTTGAAAGAAACTCAAAATTAAGGTCCTCTGCAAAATGATGGATTCCTAATACTACAGATTCCTGTTTGAAATTAAGCATTTAGACACATCTAAGAGGAGGGTAAAGGTAGTATAACAGGATGGGAAAAAATAAACTGCAAAGACTGGTCTGACCATCATTCTGTGGTGTGAAAGTAATTACTAAGAAGTGATAAAAATGTACCCAAAAAGGAGACTGTTTCCTGTTTGGAAAATATGATGCTTCAGTTTAAACTGTTAAAATAAATAAAAGATATAATACTTCAGAGCTCACCTCATTGTGTATAGCAGTGTCCCATCCTCTGTAATTCGTAACAGTTTATTTGGCATCGTCATGTTATGAGCTACTGACTTCTTTCCATTGTGGAAAAAGGTATCAGGTGTCCAAATTTTGCTGGCCATTAAATTATTTAACCGGAGAACAGTCATGGGTCCTTTGAACTTTAATCTCTCATCTTTCCAGCTTTGGCGGAAAAATACATCTATAGTGTATTCCTAAATCAATTCAGGAAAAAAAAAGGGAAACACTTGTGATGCTCTATGTTGTAATCTGAGAATTTGAGAAGTATATTTTTATTGTTTCCTAGAAACAAGATGATTACTGGTTTAAGCAGTAATTATCAGTTCTCTGTATTACTTACAATGTAGTGGAAGCTAGTTATTAAATAGTTACAGCGTGATTACTGTGTTCAACAGAATAAATGTTAGGGAGAATAGTATATCAAAAGTTAGATAAGAGTTGATACAATATAGTGGAAATAAAGCAAATCAGCCTTTTCTAACTTTTTCTTCACCTTCCATAAAACTGTCATTTATAGCTGTGGTTATGTAGCCAGTATGTGTAGCACAGAGCCTTTTGTTCTAAGTGTTTCATGAGCATGAACATAGTCAACCTGCAAAAAGTTGACCATTCACTAAAATTACATGGCCTGATTTAGAAGACACGAAGTGGTTCATTGGCCCAAATCACTGAACTGCAGAGAGAACAAGCCAAGGACAGCTCTGGACAAAGAATCCGAGGTTGGTTATGCAAGGACTGGGCCGAAAGAGAAGAGATGCAGTGTACATGGGGAGAATCAAAATAACCAGAACTCACTATGAAATGCAAGAATTGTTACAAAGCATAAGAAGCAAAATTAAGAGACACAGTGTAAAATCAGGAAAAATATATTGGAGTATTATACACATAACATAGCTGTATATAGGCTCAAAATCTAAAAACTCCTTTGGATGCAGTATAGATCAGTATTTTCCCATGGAAAAACTGGAAGTTTAGTACGGGATTGTCTTGCCCTTCCATCATTCATGGCTATGATACTGTGATGTCAAAGTAGCTATCCAGTAGCTATTGTTCAAAATTACCCTGGATGATAATCTTTTGGCTGAGAAACTGAGCCTTTTCTGAGATATCCTGCCAATGCAGACACCAGTTCCTGAAATAAATTCCTGACAGTGAAGACACATACGGAAAAGAACTGCCCTGAGGAACATTTCAGTAAAAAGAAACACTTTGGAATGAGTATGCAAAATCTCTCTGGGGCACTCTCTTAGAGTTGCAATTTCTCTGGGAATGTAAGCCTAACTGGTGGGGTTTTTTTTCATGAGTTTAGGGCATGAAATACCTCAGGAAATGTCTTGAGGATATGGAAAGGCTGTAATTGGGTGGCTTTGGGGAGCTTTTTGGGTTTTGGTTTGATTTGGGTTTTTGTGTTGTGATTTTTCAGGGGTTTTACTTGTTTGTTCAGTATTTGGTGGGATTTTTTCTTTTTGCTGGAGTTTGGCTGTTGTTGCTTTTGGTTTGGTTTGTGTTTTTTGGTTTTTGTTTTTTTTTTTTTGGCCTTGTTTTTTTTTTTTTTAAACTTGCATCCCAGACCTGTGTATCATTATGGTGCATACTTGATTTTATTTCTGTTTTCTTAGCCACATCCTCAATGAGCTGCTGGAGCCTGGATTTGTTCAGCTCCAGTGATAGCAGTTGTGAACTTATGGCCAAATACTTGCTTCAAAATTTTGCTGGGTTGGGCCCTTAGGTTGAACTGTGTACATCATCTTGTCCCAGGTGTGCAGCAGAGTAAGAGAGAGAAGTTTAAATGCAGTAAATTGATTTAAAATATTGGATTTCCTCCATGTTTTACTAGCTCTGTAGAAAATTTCCTCCTACAAAGAAGAGAAAGGTAAAAGACATGCCCAGAAGGTGACATCACTTCAGTGTGTGTGTAAGCCATTCCTTTATCATCTTTTAACTGCAAAGATGATGATGAGTGGGATGTGGTACAGGTTGAGAGAAGGGAATCTAGTTCTTCCCTGTATATGAACCCAAGGTTCTTATGTTTGAAAAGAACAAAGGATTCTGAAAGATTTGATAAGGGACCTAACAGCAAAAGACAAAACTCAAAAAGCAGCTGACAGGTCATGCCTGGCACAGACCTCTCTCCCAGGCCACTGCACCATAGGATGAATTAATTTTGGCTGAGATTTCTCAAGTCCTTAGTTTTCACTACCCACTTAAATTTGTACAACAGTTCTCCTGAAATGAATCCTGACAGACTGCTGATCTTTAAGATCAAGTGATCAGATATTCCAACGAGGGCTTTCTTCAGTAGGAAGAACAAAGGAACAGAAGGATTTTCTCCAAACCATGCAGTATAGCAATGGCCTTTTGTGCACACACATGAGCAAGATGAAATTCAGAATAAATTCTCCACATTGGAGACACTTCATTCTCAGTGTGCAGGTAAAGGAAGAAGATTCCTATCTGCAATTTAGCATTAAGTTGTATGGTATTGAGTATTGGTAACACTTTGACTTAGATGTTCACTAATTTACCCATCTGATATATCTCCCCAGAGACAATTTATTCACAAGACAGACCACACTGTGGACTAGATCACACTGCAGGAGGGTAGCAAGATACAGATTTGTTTCTGAAGGGCTTACAATACAGAAGCAGTGGGAATGAAGGTTTATTAGAAAATCTGTCTTGTTAATTTTAAATGCTTCTTATTCTAGAGGACATAAAAATTTCACAAAAGTGACTGTCATGTGAGAATAGCAAGTTACCTGTTATTGGTTCCATCCACCATCTGAGAAAGCACTCCTGGAAATCTAAAAATCTAAATCTGCAAAGTTCTTTTTGAAAAAGATGTTTTTATTTTAAGAAGTGCTCTTCTCTCCTTTAACTCGATTCACAAGTTGAAGAACAAGCCAAGATATTCTCTTTATAGAATAACAGGTTATGTCTATGCTGCTCTTAAAAGAGTGTCTTGAGAGTGGGTAGGAACACCATGTACTCCCTGGTGTATCAACCTACAATCTATGAGTGGCTCCCTGGATTCCTGCAAACAGATGGCATAGGTATGCTGCTGGCTCACTGGGGCTGTTGGTTTCATAACATATGGTGTCAGCTGGAGCAGCTCTTTGCCAGATCTCAGCCATCCCTGCTGGGCACATGGCTCCCTCAATGTGCCCATACAGCTGCCTCTGTGGCCTCCCTGTGACCAAATCCCCCAATCCTGTCTACACTTACTCTACATCTGCTCACTGGAGCAAATCTGGGGCAACCCCTGACGGTCTGCAACCAACCTGTAGTATGCATAGAGGACTTTGTACGTTGAAATTATCCTAAATCTTGTATTCTGATAAAGTCTTCATTTCATTTTTCTGTATCTGATTTCACACATTTCCTTAAGCAAGAGTTAGCACAAGTAGGCTGCACACATGTTACTTTTTAGGGGAGGCGAGTAGGAGTTTTACACCAAATACTTTACTGTAATTCTTTAGTTTCCAAAACATATGAACACCTCCCTGTCTGCTTCTTGGTCACACATTTTATTAAGAGACTGATTAATTCTTTCTCCTGTTTAACTAAATGAAAATCAGAAGACAGTGTGGTATGGGGTATGGGGTTTTAATTATTTTTGAGATTCTTTTTGTAGGCAGCAATTGCTAATGCTATAGTAATTCAGCTCTACAGAATTAGAGCTGTAGTATTTTTTTTTTTCCAAATATACCTGTTCCTAATTCTCAAAGTAGATTATTTTGGCTAGAGTATTTTATTCTTCCTTAGAGCCCAAATTCCATACAAACATCTGTTTGTCCAAGCAATGTCAAATTAGCTTTGCTTTCTACTTAATTAAATCACCTGAAAATATAAAGTATAAGTATATTCTTAAGTCCAGCCATTATATAGTCCCAAGTAATTCTCTAGGCCTATCAGTTACTTAAACTTATGGCTACACAGAGGCCACTCTTTATTAGCCCATTTCTTTATTAGGTTGCCATTCATTATAGGGGTATTTTAGTAAATCTGACTCAACAGGTCAAACAATAGCTTAGCCAGGTAACTTATTTTAAAAAAAGAAAAAAAAAAAGTTAAAAAATATTAATACACAGCATACATTGACCCTGAAATATCCTTCCTTTTGTTCACCTCCCACAAGCATCCATATCCAGCCCAATACTTAAAATTATGTTAATTTCCAGGAAATTAAGAGACCTACAAAAGCAGAGCAACCTCCTATCACTTCCAAACGTAGCTGCTACAGTTTTAATTCAAATACTATTAATTAAAGTATTTTATAATATATTTGAGTTGCATGACGTGTTTGAAGTGTTCAGTTTGTCCATCAGTGATTGGGTACCTTTTTCAAGACAGAAATGGAAAAGCAAGATGAAGTGTTTTGCTGAACTAATTACCAAAACAGAAATAGTGGGTGCCAGTGTTTTCTACCAACCTTTAATCCAAGAAATTTCCTCCTTTTAATGTATAATTTAAAGTAATCAGTAAACACTATCATTCCATAAAGTTACGCATCATAGAATAAAAAAAGCAGAAGTCTTTGAATCTTTTTTTTTTTAAAATATTCTTCACGGTGTATATATAGTACTTGGACAATTTTGTATATATGTGCTGAGGAGACAAGTTACCAGTCCAGTTATTTCCCTGGGTTATCCTTCTATTGTAGGTCTTCTCAGAAGAATGACTGGTCAAAAAGTCTGTGCTGGCCAAGCTATTCTTTCACATTTAAATGCCATAGCATCAGTTACAATTATAAATTTGACTGTGGTTTTAAAATGCTGCTTTCCAAGCAATCAGGAAAATGGTGTCTTTGAAGAAGCCTAGTATCTAGTCTTTACTACTATCTAGTCAAAGTTATTTCCTGTTATTCCATCCCTTAACATTGTTTTGAGTGGTGAGAATCTTGTAATAACCTGGTGTCTAAGCCCTTTCATATATTTCCAGTTCAAATTAAACGACTGAAAATTTTGCAGTAAGAAATTCAACTTACTTCCTTCCCATGGTAATTTTTTCTCATAGTTTTTTTTACCTTTTTTTTGGTGAATGTTTTTACCATAAACATAGCCAGCTACAAGGTTGAACTGTTTTCTTATCTTCATTTAAGTTACTGAGGATGTTCCCACAATTCATCCTACCACAGGAATGAGCAGACACTGGTAGTTGCAGATGACTCTGTCCATGTTGATTACAACCTTCTTGTGAAGACCCCATTTCTATGCATAATTAAGTACTTTATCTGTATTTTTACACAATTTTTAATATCTCTTAAGACAGAGAGCTCACAACACCATCATTCAGTTTTTTGGACTTCTCCATCCCCTGCAGTTATCTAGCAGCTTGATTTTAATATTCATCCCATAAAGAAGTGATGGTAATTCTCTCATTAATCTTCTCGTCTCTTTCAGCAGCCAAGATCTAGGAAAGTCACTTCCTATTGATCAGTAGCTTTTAATATAAAAATAGGGGTTAGACTGTAAGGTTGCCACACTGTAGGCATAAGTGTTAATTGCATTTTAAGATGATGATCTTTCTTGGCAAATAGGATCAGTGATGTGCCAGCAAGGACCTGAGCAATGATTTTCAGAAGAATATGGTTCCAAACCCTAATGCATTTCATAATATATTATGTAGCAAATATAAGGTCTGTTTAAACACATTATTAAAGTCAGTGAGGCTGCTAATTTCAGGGCACTTAAATGCAGTCACAGCTAGCAGGAACGGTTGCACATAAAAGCTGACAGTATTTTGGAATCAAGAGCTTAAAAAAAGGGCAGCCTTAAAAGGAGTAAATAAGTCATTGCATAGATTCTTCATCCTCCAAATTAAAAAGACAAGAAAAACAGAATGCTGTAGAAACACAGACCATCACTTACCATATCATGGTCTGAAACAGGCCCAAAACTGGTGACGAAGATGTCAGTCTTCACTTCAGTTACACGCTCTGATGAAGCAGGAAATTAGGACAGTGAGTGTCTATCAACTGTGTTCATTAGATCTAACAACTACCAATTCTCACAATAAATAGAAAAATTATTGGCTTTGATTAGTTATTCTAAAATTGGTACACAGTATGATCCTTATAATTTATTGCTTCTAGATGTAATTTCACAGTCAATATTGCCAGCAACAATTTTTTTTTTATTACAGTGTTTCTACAGAACTTTTGGATACATGGCCTGTGATGCCATAGTACAGGAGCCATAGCTCCACTGCTGTGTGTAAATCTATTCACTCTTTGACTAATAAATCCTCTTGTCTGACCATATAAACAATGATGAATATTTTACACACTACTCAAAAGTCTCACTGGGCAGTCAGTGTTTCTTGGCAAGCTGGATTATGTCTCTAATAATTAACCCCGGGGTTACGAATTATAGATTTTGTATTGAGGAACACAGAAGAAAAAGAGAAAATACATGATGGTGTATAAACACTGAAGATATTTTATTGTCATGAGTTAGAAATGGCTGCATTACCCTTAACAGCAACAAACTAAAAGGAGTTAAAACTTTTCCAAATAAGTATCAGCTAAAGTTCTCTACTACCATTTTTCACTTATGTGTAAACGTTACAGTTTGTAAATATTTTACATTTTTTTCTAAATTGATACGGGCACTCAGATTCCCTTAGACCACCAGATTTGTTTTATAGGCCTCAATGATAGCTTTGTGAAATTTAATAAATTTAGAAATTTATTATTTGTACCTAAAAGATTATATGTACATGCCATACCATGAAGGTAGGCTTTGCTGTATTTCAATTATGTACGTTTGCTCCATGGCACAATGCCCTTGGCCTCTTCAGAAGAATCCAATGATTTTAGTAGTCCCAAATGGTCAGCTTGAGACACCAGAAATTGGTGCTGACCTCCAGAAAGCCAAGCAAGGTGGTAACAAAAATAATCTCCAGGACTCATTAATAAAATTGAGGGATGAAATGTATTATTCATAATCTCAGAAAGTAAAAAAACTGTTTTGTGGATGAATTACCTAATAATCTTTTTGGTCTGTGTATCTGTGGCTGAGATGTGTAAAAACTACAGTGACTATGGGAAAAATCATTGGATTGGTGAAATTTCCTTCTTAGCTGTCCAGTGAAGTTAATGTATGACCCTATCATTGTTTACAACCTTTTCAACTGACTTAAAGAAATTGAAGTATTCTCTTGACATCTAATTGGCTCTGGACTTAAAGAAATTCACAGTGAGAATCCATCCTTCTATTACTGGAAGAAATATATTATTGTCCAGAAATTACTTGGCTGGGAAAGAAGTGTTTTCTCCTTCA
Organism: Florisuga fusca; assembly: GCA_038090715.1. Taxonomy (NCBI): domain Eukaryota; kingdom Metazoa; phylum Chordata; class Aves; order Apodiformes; family Trochilidae; genus Florisuga; species Florisuga fusca. The sequence continues at coordinate 2,264,348 of JAAWXA010000026.1, read as the reverse complement.
GCCCATCATTTTCACATAAGTTCAAGAAGCTGTTGTCTTGTATGAAACAACTGTCAGAAAAAGTAGATGGTGATTTCACAAGGTCTAGCACAATAACATTCAAGTTCCAGCTACTGAATCACCTTCTCTTAAGACCAAAAATTTAATATCATCATGAAATCTATTAGCCTTTTACATGTTGAAAAGTCAAACTCAAATGACTCTTTCAAAGATCTTTCATACTGACTCTTATCTCCTTTCCAGTGAGGAACTTCCACTGGTGTCATCAGAAGATTCTAGAAGCTCTTCAGGTGTAAGGCCTTAAGGGGTGTTCATCCCTTAATGATGTAAACTTCAGAGTCCCACATCTGAGTAAATACCTATTTAATATTACATAGCTAACTGATTTACCTTGCATAAACACAGAATATTCTCTTTGAAATAGAGGCATACAGTGTAATGGTACACTGAATTCCAGTTTTGGGAGACATGCAGTCCTGGTAGAGAGGGTGAGGCTTAAGGAAATCACTTTGAGAAACAAAATGGAAACTAAAAGTTTTGGAAGCAAGATGGAAGATTTCTGAGGGAGTGGAAAAATGTGTGATGCCTTTCATTTCCATATATCACTGAAGAGAATTTAAGTGGCCTTTAAGTCATAAGGAAGAATAGAAAATTCAGACTGTGTACTCTCAAGAGGTTGTGTTATCTTCATAGTGATCACACTTTTGAAAAACATTTAATCCCATGTCTACTCAAATCCATACAAAACTACTGTACACAACACCAAATAATTTTTTTTTTTTTTGGTTATGCACTTAATTTTCAAGAGCAATGAAGGAGGGTGTGAACACACAGAAAAAACCTAGCCTCTCCAAAGCCATATGGAAGTTTTGAAATTTTTGTTTACTGTTTTACTAATTAGATGATTCAACTCGGCTTTGTTAAGAGCTTCAGAAGTTGTGAGTCACTCCTGTACAGGACATGTTTTTACTCATACAGTTGGGATATATATTTAGAATCAAGGTTAACCATGTTCAGTTTGGAGCCTGATTACCACGGGGAGGCTTGAGCTTCCAGTTCTCAGAATGCATTTCTCAGGAACCTCAGATCCTGAGCTACATTCAAACCCTTCACAATATCCCGAAGAATCAGAGAAAATTCTAAGTTATTGAACAAAACGGGCTCAGAGTTGATCAGACTGCTGCAGATAAATCCATCAGCTGCAAAGACATATAAACTATGTCTCTTGATTTCATCTATTTCATGAACCAGGACTAAGGAATATAGGGATATCTGTAAAACATGCAACAATTCCAGTAAAAAACCCCAACCAAACAAAAAAAACTGTGGAAATTATTCGTGTCTTACTACTTTTACTATAAGGCAACCATAGGGTCCAAGTATTTCCTGATCAGCAAAGTAGCCAGGAGTACCACACCTAGACACTGGAGCACAGCCTGGGGCAACTGGTTGACATATAGCTGGGAAAACGTCAGTGGGAACTCCCCCAATTTTACTGCTTTCAACTATTGTGTTTTGCTAATGATGCTAAACTAAAGCAAACTCACAAAATGAATAACAATAAATATTTTGATTTAAACTCCCTGGGAGCTCATTATTGCTAGAATTGTGATTGGATTACAAATTGAGAATAAAATAGGAAACACAGATCTATTTAAACAGCAGGAAATAAGCCTATTTATCATAGGAAGTTATACATTAGCTATTTTCCTTTCTAACCTGCTGCTATCTGAGCACAAGGCTTATTTGAATTGTATATTCTGGTGGTTTAAATTAATTCCATCTTTTTTGATAATGCACTCATTCTTCCTGCATGTCTTGTGTAAGTGTGCACTATCATGATTAAAATACAAACTCTTCCTATGGTTTGGAATGAAAGGAATTTAGATACCTGAAGAGCATACACTGTTATTACTTAAAAAGTCATGCGGATGAACCACCCGGGCTGCATCCTATGAAGTATTTTGACTGAAGTACCACAACAAATACACCCAGAAGAATTCTGTGCTGCTGCTTTTGTAAAAGCTGAGACCAAATGGGAGAATAGTGAGCTGACCTGTGATCACCCAGCTATAGTCTGTGCTGCTATAAAGGGTTTACTGAGAGCTTTGCAGTGTCGTGGCAGTTCTCCCCATGCCAATTAACAGCTCAAAGCTGCTCATATCCTCCCCACCTCCCTACTGTTGCATTAAATCAATTTTCTTAGTGTCTTCTATGGCTTTTAACAGTTGCCTTTAGATCAATGTGGTGCCTACAGAATACAAAAAAAGACCAAAATCAGTCCTTCCAGTTTTCACAAAGTTTGGCATCTAATCTGTCTTCATTTACAGAATTATGTGCAGGGGTGCAGTATAGGACTCTCTTTTCATTTACAGCAGAAACATTTGTCTTCAACTCATTTTTTGTTACACATACAGGCTAGAAACGTATTTTCCCTAAATTTTAATCTTCGCTTAGCTAAGAGTTCAAACCCAACAATTTCCATTGGGACCTCAATCACCAAGAGGTACATTAATCATGTATTTATAGATAATGTGCTTATAAAGCTGAGTTATAAAATGTAACTAAAATAATGTTGTCAAGTTTACTTTCCATCACTAAAATATAAGCACTCCATGGAAGAAATCATTTGCCTCAGATGGACCAATGTTCCACTTAAGGACAGTCACACTCAATTTTGGTACACAGCACACAGGAGGGATCAACAAATAGCTTTTACTGATAGCATAAAACAAGGACCATTCTGTTCAGCCCTGAAGTAATGTCAATAATCTACTCGAGAAGATCTAGTGGGCATTTGACCCAAATTTCATTTAGGAAGATTGTGGTCTGCCTAATCACAACCAAGCTTGTTCTTAGTTCTGTATTAAACAACCTTTCTACTACAATGTTCCTCCCAAAGGGACAAACACCATTTGCAATGATCGTAAGTTAAAAGGTCACAGACTCACAAATTTCATGATACCTTTTAGTTTCAGAGAGGGGAGGCATGCCATGCAGAGGTGAGAGTCTTAAAAAAAATACCAGTAGTTGTACCTGATTTCATGTTAATGAATCTCAGCACCAAATACAACCGAACTGTCCTGTGCAAGCCCACCCTCCCTCTCTACGGTGGCACCCCAGAGCTCGTCTCTCTTCCCACCCCAGGACAACCCAGAACAAAAGATGATGGCCTATCTATTTATCTGAGAAACTTTTTTTCTTCCCATAATTTTGCATTTCCTTTGAATTCTTTTACACTCCTGCTACAGATCTGGTGGTTTACAATGAGAAGCCACCAAACACTGAGGTGAATTTTCCTCATCATTTCGCTCCTTCCCACCACTGTCTAATTCTTAATTTTATTCAGAATTGTGTATACGAAATGGGAACAGCATCTTTATTATTTAGTTTATTTTTCTACCCTAGGACCTGTAATTCTAGGATCCAGGTAGTTACCACAGAAAATTATGCTGTTACCTAAATGACTTCACTGCATATTTTTTCCCTTAATGTATAACATTATTTCCTTTTTTTCAGCTTCAATGTTACGCTTTGAAATTCCTCCTCCTTGGTTTTTGTAAATTATTATCCTCTTATAGAGTTAATAGGTGTCCTCTAGTGTGATTCAGAACATTTTTACATTCATTTTGAAAGTTCTATTTTACAGGCATAAATAACTGAATGCAGTTATTTGTGTTTGTTTATGGATGGGTACAACAGATGCTATTTCCTAGCAATGTCTGACTAAGTGACCATGCCCACATATGAGGGAGGCAAATATCTAAATAACATAATTTATATCAATAATTATTGATAAGAGCTGTACGTGTGCCAATGCATAACATAGTGTTGCATGCTTTTTTTAAAGAAAAAATCATATTCATTTTAACCACGATGCCATTATTTAAATACTGATCATATCCAATCGCTAAAATTTTTTCCTGTAGGTCTGCTACTCCATTTTTTTATATTCTTGTTAATGAGAAATAATTCCTTCTTTATTTAACAGAAAAATGCTCAGAGCTGCTAACTTAATTTTAGGTACGGCTTAATCAGGCTATCAAATGAATCATTTTAATTCCCGTACTTTTCATGGACTATACATGGCTTTTAGTTTTCCTTTTGAACAGATAGGATCTAAAAAAAAAGGAAAGGGAGGACCTAATAGTAATCTAGCACTGATTCCATGGATGCTGAATTACACACCTCTAAATTTTCCATTATCTTAATGCTCCACCTTTTAACCCAGCTTTCTAATTAATATATCTAATAGCTCCAACAATGTATCTTTGTAATGAGATCTCTTCAGGACCTTGTTCCTGGCTCCATGGTACCTCATCTTCCTCAGCAGGATATTTCTACCAAACAATGAAACTGTTCACCACACCAATAGGAAGTCTGCAAACTTTGGATAGAGAAATAACGTGGCCTTTATTTAAAAGAGGAAGATACTAATCCTGTGAGTAGATTAAGATCAAAATCTTTCACAATTCATTACAGTTTCTTACAATACTTTTTTGTCACTGAATCCTTCATACATAAGCACAGGAAAGGAGAAACAAATCAACTGAAGAAATTCTATCATCTACCTTTTCTTCCATATGTGAGAAAGAAATAAATTGATTCTCTTTGGTGTTTCTGTTCATAGACAGAATTCTCTTTTCTGTAGCTGTATATATAAGAAAAACTGCGCTACAAAAGGAGAGGTCATGCAGGGATCAGCAGAGAGTTTTCTGCAATATGCCCTTTCTGTAGAAAAAGTAACTGCACCACACAATGCTTTACTTCCCCTACTGTTTCTCAGAAGGTGTAGAAAGAACAAGGCAGACAATTCTGGCTAACTGGAAGAGTGCTTTAGTGTAATCTGCACACAGATTTACATTGTGCCCAACAGCTTAAAATTTATCATCATAACATATATGTATAAGGCTCTCTAGTCTCTTAAATTCTGTAATAGCTGTGTCACAACTAATAGGAAATTAATGAGTCTTAGAACTAGTTCTATATCTCAAAAAATGCTGTTGTACTGGTAGCTTTCTTAACTTCCTCTTTACAGCAGATAAAAATCATGTTCTGATTGAAATATTTAGTAAGAAGCCGTCACTGATATTGGGAAATAAAATGAAAACACTGCTCTTCCGTATACCTTTTAAAATTTCCAGCAATAGATTATGCTGTAGTGGGTGGCTATTGTGCTATATCTGATATATTGATATACATTTCTTATTGGATTTTTTTACATATGGAACATTTCAGAATACATCTTCCCATTATACAAAGTGTCTGAATCAAATGCGACAAAACTGAGTTATCTTGAGGTTCTTATATCATATTTAGATATCTCAGCAGGAAGGTGAATTTGCAGAGGTGAATTTCAAAATGCCTGAGTAAACCCTTTATTATAAATTGGTACCAAAATTGAGAACATTGGCCTAGATGTTTGTCCCTAGATTTTTAAATCTATAATTTATGTCTTTTGAATAAAACATTATTCGACAGCCTAAAGAGTAAAGCCAATTCTTACTACACTTGATTTTAAACATTAATTTAGTGCCCACAATTTCATTAGATGTGGGATTTTTAGAAGTCCTGGTACTCTTAGTTCTGATATTGAAAGCTGACAAATTTAATGGATAAATTCAATTTACTCTGCTGAACTGACATCGTGAAAGTACAATGTCCTAAGCAACAGGGAAATTGTGATACTCAAAATCTCCTGGCTACAGGGAGGAACATGCAACACAATACAAAAAAGGAGGGATGCAAAGATTATCCAACATATCGATTTAAGAAACTACTCCAGTCCTTCTTTCCATCCTCTATTTCCCATGCTCCACTCATTTTTGCTTTTAACTGATAGTGATGCAAATGGCCCTGAAAGTTTGTGAAGAGATTAATTTCCTCCTACAGAAGCAGTTACATTAAACAATCTTCTGTCTGGAGTTAACTTTAACTGGACTGGATGTTCCTTTCTGAGGCACATAGAACCTGTTTTCCCAGTATGCACTTGAAGTCTGGCTTCGGAAAAATGTTTATAACCATGCACATAGAAGACTCCATACTGATGGGCTTAGTTCTCTGAACTGCAGTATGGAGAATGAGAGAAAATTCTTTCCCTCATCTCCCTTTTTTTGCTCTTCTGGTAACTGCTAAACAAATCATAATAGCTACAAAACTCATATGAGAAATCATCATATGATCAGATTTTTCTTGTAGATGTGTACCAGACTCTACTCAGTTTACAGACTTTCACTTATTTATTGCCTTCTCTGCTATGTTTATTTACTGTGATACAGCAGCTGACTGGATTGTACAGTCACATTAATCAAAGATTAAGGAGCATTTATTTCTACACTAGTCCAAGGATTTATAAGTAAGCAGGCAAAACTACTGATAGATAAAACCAAAAATTATTCTTATTTTGTTATATACTATCTGAAATTACACACAAAAATTTACAGACCACCTCATTTTTAAATGTGTTAATTAGTACTTTATAAATAGAATTATATCTTTAGCCATTCCTTGAAGTCAAAGCACTGAAGATACTGGCTCACAATTCAAGAACTATTGAACAATAGTAGCCTCAAACCACAGAATAAGCTTACTCTTAATTACTGTCCATTTCATCTGTGGGAGATGGTGTAAGAATTCTTAATGCAATATCCTGTTCTTCTTGTAATGCAGTTCCTCTGAGAGCTATTACATGAACATAGGCTGAACTATAATTTGTGGGGTGAATTGTTTGTTTTTTTTAATTTTACCTGAAGTCTTCAGAAGAAGGAAAAAAAAAAATAGGCTTTCCATGCAGTAGAAAGAACAGATTTGTGTTTCTATGTCTAGAACTCTCATGTTTGTGAACGAGCTTCTAAGACCAAATCATGGAGCCATGTCACAGCAGAACAAACTGAAGAGTGAACTTAGGAACGGTGATACAGAGCAGGTTTTGTAACAATAATTTTAGAAAGATGTAACTGTTACATGGTTTTGTATCTTTTTAAGGATTCAGCACCAAAAGCAGAAGACAACAGACATGTTTAACAAGCTGTAAAGACAAAACGTTACAGAAACAAAGCCTGACGTACCTAAGTATAAAAAAAAAATCTTATAAACTTCTCTGAGACTTTTATGACTAAGGTTGATTGATTCTTTCATTTTTTAAATCTAAATCCTCTTATGAAGACAGTCATAGCTAGATGTACTATTTAGGCCTGATTCATAAACTTGTCATTTTTAAGGTCACAGGTCATATTTTATTATCTTCTATTCTTTCTACGTTTCAAGTTTTAATACATATTCAGAAGTCTTCTTGAATTGTGAACCATTTTCTTTTTCTTTTGGATTTAATGTGAGAAACCCAAGTAAGGGAAAGAGTGAGAAGGCAGGGCTTTTTTAAAAAAAATAGATATTACATACCAGCATTAATTTATGTGTATATGAAAACAGGATTTAAATAAGTGTATAATGGAAAAATAGTATTGATTTTTAATCGCACTTGGCACTTTCAAAATTATAATACAACACACCTCCCAGTCCTGGTCTCAAGCGGTTATCATAACCATCCAGCAGACGATCCAATATTCTGGTAAATACCGTGGTATTGTCTTTAAGTTCATCTTGTGATGAGGTTTGTCCATAGCTGAAATACAAAACAGTTAACACTGAAAAACAGTAATATACCTCTAACCCTACAAAACAATAATTCAAAAATCTAAATCCCCCAATACTGGTTCATGGTCATAAAATTTTGAACTTCATGAGCACAGAAGTAAATCAAGTGAGTGTGCATTTGCATAGTTCAAGATCCAATTTTGCTTTATTTTATTTTCTTTAGCATTTAATTTTGGAGGAGTATCTTCAACTTTTCCTAACAAACGTGAAACAAGACTATCTGTTGATATTGAAACCTCTCATATCTGTGAAGCTTAGCTTACAGATCCCTCATGTCTATCTCTAACTCAGCCAAAGGTCCTGAAATTCTGCATGAACAAGGATAAAATTAAGCTCTTTGAACTCAGCTACCAAAATCTTACTTCCATCAGTACAAATCACAGTTAAATCCTTGGGCTTAGTGGTTTCTGTCTGCTGTAGATGACATCAAAGTCAACCTTTTTCTTAAATTTGAAACCTTTACCAAATATCTCCATAGGTCATTGCTTTAATTGTAGATTGCAGTTGTCTTAGAGCCAAACCCTGTGTCATTATTTCATTTTTGCTGGGAGGGCTTCCATTCTAGGCATGTGTCGTCATCATGCCTAAAGGCAAAACCCCTGCTTTCCAAAATGTCATTGTGTTGCACAGATTGCCACGGAACTGCATAAACAGTGCAGTGCCAAAAACTTTCGTTAGGATCAGGTCTAGTCACAAAAGTGATTCCTCCATTGGGCACCTCATCTCTACAGCCACAGCCATGTGCACATCTCTGTGCTCTGCCAGCTGGTCCTGCTCTGAGCAGCAAAGTTCGTCTTATGAGGAATTTACTGCTAGATGGAATTATCTGGTTCTGTTGAAATACCTCTGAAATTATTTTCTGTAAGCTGGATCAGTGAAGCATTCTTTGTGCATCCCATGTGTGTTTCACTTGTACCAAATACAGAGAGAAGGGGGAAAGGTAACATTGAACGCAGGTACTCAGAAGAGCTTCCATGTTATTTTGCAGTACATGTGTACATCAATAACACAACAAATTTAAATGAGATTAAGAACTCAGAATATTTACTAACTTTTCATTAGGATATGACTTTGTAGAGAACAATTTCCAGTGTTTCTTTTAATGCATATAATCACTGTTTCTCATGAGGATGACAAAATCTCTAACAGTTAAAAAAAATGCTGTGACATTCCATTACCCATATAATTTCACATAATAAAAATATAGGTTAATTTATATTTATTTTTAATACCTACAGTTGCATCTTTAGCCACAGAAATGAGTATTTTTTTTCTTTCATGCTTCCTATATGTTACCAAACAACAAGGATCTCCTGCTGTCTCTAGTGAGCATTATCTTTCAAAGGATCACTCCTCATACGTCTTATGTAGATTTGCAACACAGGACTTTACACTGGATTAAATTTTATATTAACACTCGTTGTCAGTAAACAAGCTGCTGTACATCCATATCTCAAGGGTAGCAGAAGGTCATCAGGATTAAGGTGGCAGAAGGATAGAAAAATACTTCAGAAATTTCTCTGGCAAATAAATGAGTATGTTTGCTGAAGAGGTGTCAGAAAGATGGACTGGTGGCAGTGCAGTCAGCAAGGAAGCAGTACAATGGCTTTCAGTCTGGGTGGCACATCTGTCAGTACTCTTACCTGGGCTTCCTACCATTTTATCAGAGGTAAAAACCACCATTAGGGCTGCTTTTAGCTGACATACAATCCCAACAGGAAGACTGGGAGCATCTGCATACATGTACAGAATACTGTATCTCCAGAGGGATTGTGATTTTTCATTCAAAACACACATTTTAAGTACCAATATTTTTTTTTTCATTACAAGAATAGTGACATGGAAAGACTGTGGTGTCTCTATCACAGACACTAATTCATAGTATCTAGTTTTGTATCATAAAGGATTAACAGCACAGAAGAAAAGGCACTTTTCCTCTATGTGTTACTATGAGAAAATGGTTTTAGGAAAAGACATATTTGATGTAAGGTGTGTACATTTTGAGGATAAAGTGACTGTATGAAATTGTGTTTTCACATTAAACACAGTATAATAAAAAACTGTGCACTAACTCCATCTACAGGTCATTATAATAGTGACAAGCCATATAATTTTTAAACACCAGTCCAATGCATTTTAGTTCTCCCTTTAAGAATGAACATGCACACATTGAAGATGTAATAAATATACTTACACGTCTATATAATAAACATGTTTCCACAAAATTCTCTGGCCAAGCCAAATGAAGTACTTAATGAATACTTAAAATCTCACCTTTCTTAATAGATTATCAAAATAAAGGTGGTACTTTTAAAATGTATGTTTATTCAATGTAGCAATTGTAATATGAACCACCCATTTTCATTCTTTCTTTTGCAGAAATGCTTGTGCAGATGAACCTTTGTCCCTATACCCACTCCACTCTATTTTAAATCGTCAAGGTAGCCAGAAGATAAGTTTATCTAGATAATGCATAAGACACTTTGGAGATCAAGGGACAAAAAAATCTTTTAGGGATCACTATTAACAATACAAAATTTCTATTGCTTTTTCATCATTAGGTATCACAACTGGAAGAACATTAATATTTTGAAAATAGAGAAATAGATCTGTGAGCCTTCTAAAACACCCTTATTGCACTTTGATTTGCAGAGTACTTCAAGTATACTCCAAACTGGTTTATAGTCTTCTGTTGGCCTGCTTGTTGTTAGAACACTTCTTGTGTGATTACAAATTGTTCTTAACAGTAACGTTATTTTTATATTATTATTTCAACATGTATTGCATAAACGTTCAGTGCAGCATGGTCTTTCAACCATAAGCTCTTACAGGGTTCGAGCTTACAAATTCTTCCTCCCAGCAGTCTCCCTTCACCAGGAAGGGCCACTTCGGATTTGTAAAAACAGCTGTGAAGCTAGGACACAGTCCTGACCAACCAAGAAGTGAAGGCTTTGCTTTTAGTTGCAGGGACAATAAAGTTATTAAATTGCACTTAAATAAGGGTTAAGAGAACTTAATCACTCTTTTTTTTTCACTTGTTCCTCTTAAAGAAATGTGTATTTCTGAGCAGTTATTACGTAAGAGTAGAAAGGATTACACGTATGTTGAAGAGGTAGTTTAGTTTCAGTGATTCAGAAAGCTTTTGCTTTTTATTCATAATACTGAAAAAAAGATGTTACGTGAATAAACTGTAGTTTTCTTTCAGTCTTCCTGAGTTCAGTTTAGTCGGGACTTGAACAAGGATTAACTTCCCTGAATACACTTAGCAGTAGCACAGCCCATGCACTATTTGTCTTATGCTGCTATGTTAAATTAAAGGTTTCTAAAATATGTTGGTGCATTAAAACCTATGTTCCCACCTTCTTTCAGTCAGTGCATTCAGAAGGAGGCTCCAGGCCCAGAGGCAGTCACAAAGCACCAGGAATCTCTTCATGGTGGGCTCTGAAACTAGAAAGAAAACAACAATCAACATCCCCTACATTAAAACAGGTACCATGGGAAAAATGTCTGATTCTAGAAACTTTTGCAGAGTAATTTGATGTCAGGCAATGACCTCACAATACGACAGCTCGTGTAATTGGGAATACGGGAGTGTGGCCTTGACTGTTTTCCTGTTTATCTTCTACTTTTAGACACAGAAGTACAGGGTGGGATTTATTGCACAGTAAGGGTATATTCTTTAACTTTTAACAAAACCAATTATGAGTTAAAGCTGCTGCCCCCAAACTCTGTAGCTATTCTTACTCAGTTTCTTCCTGTGTTGAAAATGTGACGAGGTGCCTCCCTAGCCGTTTCCGGATAACCAAGTGTAATCATTTTTCGTTTGACGTGAACTAGCCTGAGCCCTTCCAAACCTCTTAAGAAGGTGTCAGTGTATGGTAGCGTGACGGAGGAGAGCGGTGCTTCCCTCTCAGCCACTGTTTTGAGCTGATGTGATGGAAGCAACTTTCTTCCACATATACTACTATTCTCCTCTTCCGTGAAATATTACCATCAGAAGAGTAAAATGCTCAGATTCTGACTCTCTAATCTGCTGCTAAATATGCACACTAATATTTTGTTGGGCTGAAGGGCACTACTCACAATCAAACCATGTGCTGACAACCTACACACCATCTCCTGTATCTCTACCAGTCTCTGACTGCTCCTAGGAAATGTTTTTTGCTAGGAAATGCATTAGCAGCCTTCGCTCCAGTTCTCTCCTGTCCTCTCTCCAGACTTCACTGAGTTACTCTCAGTTTACCTTTCAGTTAAAAGTAACACAACTAAGAGGATCTCTTTTGCTTTCTAGTAAACCATAAAATACAAAGTAAACTGGTGGTTTTGGAATTGGTGTATCAGATTATCAGATTGCCCAGTTTATTGCCCAGAAGATGCTTTCAGGTCTCTTTACACATCCATGTACTGCATGCTGGCATCCAGTCGGTTTTCTAATATTCTTTACATTAAATAAGGGCAACAAAATATGCAGCCTGCAGTTTCCCCCAGCAGTGAACTGGAGCTTTTTTTTTTTAAATGCCTGAGAAAACGAAGCACAGTACATGGCAATGTTGCTGTGCCTTTAAGTAAAGCTACTCCAATTCTTTGCACACTCTCAGGGACAATTTAAATCAATAAAATATCATTACAAGCGGTATGCAAGCAATGAGATATAATTAATGCGTTTATAGGCAAATGATCGACAGATAAGCATTGAGTGGGGCTAGGCTAATCTAACTGGATAGGAAGGAGATGGATATGGCAGGAAAGCGTGGATCAAGATCTTCAGGGACGAGACTGCATCTTAACTTGCCCTGTAATCAACCCTCTTAGCAAGAGAAAGGCAACATCTGTGGCTTCAAAAATCGCCTTCTCCCCGTCCTGCCAACTTCTGCCTTTGCAAAAGGCTCCTCGGGATAAAGAACGGAAAGTGAATTATTCTCAACTATCTTGATCTGTTGAGCTGCACGCCCGCCACCCGCCTCTCCACCCCTCCAACACCACTCCCCGCTTCAATAAACCCATACAGGCACTATAAATCCTGGAGGAGGAAAGTTTCTTGCAGGTGGAAAAAGCAAATGTTAAGAAAGACCCTCAAGGAGTGTTAAACACCAGCAGCCCCCAGCCCCTGGCCTCCCCCAGCCCGCACCGCCTGTGAACCAGCTCTCGTCTTCCCAGTTAAAATGGGAGAAAGAGCCACGCTTCTGGGAGAATTTCAGCAGCTCCCACTGGAAAGGAAAAAAAAAAAAAAAAAAGGGGGGGGGGGGGG
>JAAWXA010000026.1:2183815-2251435 GCA_038090715.1 Florisuga fusca | reverse complement strand
GCTCACTCCGCCTCGGCCATCGCCGGCGCCGCCGCTGCTCCGCTCCTCCGAGCTTAGCACCCAAATTTCTCTTCCCAATATTCCGACAGCCGCTATACAACAAAAGCTTTCTCTTTACCAAGACAGTAGTAATACGTCCCAGGGTAAACCGGATGTGAAATAGGCTGTGACTTCATGCCAGAGAGATTTTATTTTAGAAAGGAAGGTGGTACCAAGCTCTCATCTAGAGACCAATCCGCCCATTTTTTATATGCAGCACAATTTAACTTCCAGTGCTCTCGCCCTAATCCCTTTCTCTCTGGCTGCAGACTCAAATCCTTCTACAATCTGCAGCATTATTATTATTTGGGGGGAGGCTGCACGGCTGGGGGGAGGCTTCACTGACAATCTTTATAGACACTTGCAGTTTACAAAAGAGTCTATTTTAGGGATCGGACATTAAAAATATAACCGATCTGCGTTAGCGTTCAACCTTTGATCACGTATTTATTCCCGGCATAAATATGAATGAAGGCTAGATAGAAATGTAGAGGATGGAGGGCTACGCGTGTGCCTATAAGCTTTATATACCTATAGAGACCGTGCGGTAGCTTATGGATGTAGCCAGACGGGGGACAGAGATGCTGGGCAATCCTCATTAAACCCAGGTAACGTGCATTTGGGGCGAGACCCGCAGTAAATCATCTCTGGGACCCGGTGGCTCTCCCACACGCCTTTTATCGCTGGGTGCCACGTTCTCCCGGAGCGGCCCCAGGGTTCTACCGAGGGCTGCGCCCGGGGGCTCAAAGACCCCTGTCCCCGCCACCCCCCTCTCCCACGGGGCCTCCGGGAACCTGGCGGCGACTCTGCCCCGTGGCCCCTCGGTGCCCCACAGGGGACGAAAGGCAGGACGGCCCCGACCCCCCTCTCCGTGCCCGCCGCGGGAGATGCGCTNACCTGAGAAGAGGACGGCGGCCGTGCCAGGGTTAAACTGACGTTAACTTCCAGCAGAACTGTGCCCCCCGGGACATGCGTGGTGGCCCGGCCCTGGCCCACCTGTGGACACCGAGGGGCACAGTTCTGCTGGAAGTTAACGTCAGTTTAACCCTGGCACGGCCGCCGTCCTCTTCTCAGGTGGGAGCGAACTGAGGGAGCTCGGCGGGTGCTGATACGTGTGCTGAGTTGGAAGCATTTAGCTCAAAGCACCTTTCATCAGCTCCAAGCCCTCCGCAGAAATGTCAGACACTGCCAACTGCCACAAACACAGCATGGTCGGCTGTCTTAGCTCTGTTTAGTGTAAAGATAAAACGAACTCCTCAGTCAACACTATTTGTTTCTTACAAAGCTCTACCAGCACTCGTGGGGTGAGAAAAAAAAAATAAAATCCTTCTATCACAGGCATTGACTGGATTGCAAATACTGTCTGCTTTCCCTCTTCCCCTCTCAGTGCCATCATCAATTCTGTTCCCTGCTATGATGCTGGTCCAATGGAGGTCAAAATCCATACATTTTTGTGAGAGATAACCTGATTTGGTATGCTTTTTTTGCAGTTTAGCTGTCTGCTACAAGCTTTATCCAGATTTTTAAGTAAAAAAATCTCACATTCTAAACATCCTCACAACATACATAATTTGTTTGTTGCTGTAACAGCATGAGAATGATTTGATGTGACCCAACAAACCAATGACATTCATAGCTGAGGCTGGCAATGGCTTCCAAGGGGCAGTCATTTTGGATAAGTGCCTGACTTACTCCAGTCTAAGCACTGCAATGATTTCCCTAAGCACAAGAAAACCAGAAATGTTGTTTATCAGAAGTCCTCTTGTGTACCAAGTTCGCCCAGTCGTTAGAATCAGCATGAAAAAAGCCACAGGTTATTTGAAAGACTTGCAATGGGTGTTTGGCTTAGTGTCCTGATGTTTCCAATGTAGTTCTTCTCGTTTTGACTCAAGGTTGTTAGCAGTGCACAGAAAAGTAAAGAACAGAAAAATCTGCTGACTTCCTGAGGAAATTGTAAGTAGTGACTTTTCAAATCACTTGTACACAGACACACTTTTAATGGTTAGAGGTATTTTCCAAAAATGCAAGGCTTACACCTTCATTTGCCCTTAGCTAACATAATTTGCCATGCTTTTTTTCTTGAAATGAAACGTGAGAGTTTTGCTTAAGCAACAAGTTGAAGTCCTCAGCTGGGTTTACAAAAACAGCACAAGTTTTTATTGAAGTAAATGGACATTGTGGGGCCACAAAACCACCAAGATCTCTTGACCTGTCACTAGTGAATTAATTATATTATCTACAATGACCTTTACACTATTTTTTCTAGATAGATAATATATGTTTGCAAAAATAAAAGTTCAACATAGCTCCAGGGGTTTATTTTCCTTTCATTTCTCATGAACAAAGAAATTAGAAGTACATCTGTGGTATGTGTGTCTCTGTGATGGGTAGCTAGACAGACAGATGAGCTGAAAAGTGAATGATTGAATGGCTGAAGGCTCATGTATGGCCACTGTGCAAAAAACTGAGCAAGCGAACAGCTGAAGTAGTTTCACCAGTGTGACATAACCTTGCATCTTATATTTTTCTCTTTAATTAGTATAATAGGGATGGCAACTGCATTTACTTCAGTAAAGTGTCATGGGTTACCCAGGTTGGTCTTTGCCTCCATGGGCACAGTTGCCATGTGCCAAAGGATGATCTGTTTTTCTGAGTTCTCCCTGGGTGAAAATATTGACCTAAAATTGGAAGTTGTTCACTTTCTCTCTAATTCTCATCTGCTCAGAAAGTAGGACAAAACTATTTTTCCTCCATGGCTGAGGTTCCTGTCCATCAGTGCTCACACGTAACCCAGATTTTCCTGTTTCTTTTAAAGGACTGTTATCACAGTTACCATTCCTACTATTCCAGAGTAAGTGCTAAAAATATTTGGATGTAATCAAACAAATAGGCTGTTTTGTGATGGGCTATGGTAGCAAAATAACTGTCTTTTAGGAGAAAAAACCCAGTTATAAGAGAAATCATCTAGTGTTTTAAAGACAAATATCATTTATTGCTGCCAACAGCAATACTCTTTTGAAGAACAAGTGCTAAGTTGGAGATACATGTCTTGCAATTCTTTTTTTTTTTTTTTTCTTTCTCATCCAATTTCCACTGATCTAATCCAAACCCTCCTAGGGGTAATGCATTTGTCAAATAAGTCCATCTGTGGGTTTCTGGTGCCTAACTTAAGAGGATATCTTTGAAAACGTTAAGCTGTGAATAGGCATGTGTATATTACAAGTGATACTTAGGGTCATATGGCTTCATTCTTCAATGGATTGTTCAAATGAGAAAGGGAAGATTCATTTGAACTTTATATCTCCAAGAAATTCAATATTAGGTGTTGTGCACTGTTTGGTTCTACAGTTGCATTTGGAAAATAAAGATGGCAGGAAGTCTTTTTCAAGCCAGCTTTGTGACTCCATAAAGTTTTCAAAAAGGGGCTGTATCGTTCATGTTACAAGGTAGTGTAGAGCTAAACCCTTTAAAAATGATTTTATTAAACCAGGCAAAGCAAACTTGGCACAACTCCTTACGTACAACACTTTGAACCTCAATGTTAGTGCAAGTGATTAGTAGCAATGAAGTTACACCATTTGAATCCTATTTAGGTAAAATGAATTTATTAAATTGTGGATTAAACTTGACATCGAGATAGATTTTTAAAGCAGTTGGAACTGTCTTTGCTTGTGAATAGCTATGAAACTCTTCTTCAAAACTGGCCTATTCCTGAGGTGCCTGCATTCTCTCTGTGTATATATACACACACCATATATACAGAGTATTTATATAGATCACCAGGGAAGAATATTTTTATTTTAGTGTTGTGGGGTTTATCATGTTGTTCTTTGTGTGTACAAAATATACATGTTTTCTTTAGTTTAGGAGCATATATAAAAACACAGAAATTCCCCAGCTTTGACACAGTGTGTCCTGAATAGCCAGGGGATTTGAATAAAGCAAATGAAACTCAGAGATTTACTGGCACACAGCAGATCAGATAAAGAATTAAAACAGAAAGACCATCTGCTTCAAAGCTTTCAACTATGTTATTTACAAGTCCTGCTTGTGTGATTAAATGGAAGTATTTTGATAAATAGAAAATTTAAATTTCATTTATAATTTAATATATTACAAAAATATATTGAAGAATAACTATTGACCCTTTGGTAGACATAGTGAAATTTAGTTGCTTAACTTTTTTTTTTTCTCTCCTTTGATTCAGAGCCACAGTCAACAAACCAAGACATAATTGTCAGCTAGTGTTTGTATTAAGTCAAGTTATCAAAAGATAGAGAAGAAAGGGAAGTTTTTACCATGCCTCACACAATAAAAAAAAAAGTAGAGAGTTTCCAGAGCAATACAAATGCGATTCTTCATGAAAACACATTGCAGTACTTTCAAAGAGTCAATCTGCCCATTAAAGACATAGGAATGTTCTTTCTAGATCTCTGTTGAATATTGAAAGTGGCACTTCTTTGAACACATTATCTATTAAAAATTGAATAGAAATGTAAAATAGCTGATGCCCAGAAGCTTAGAGATGGTGATTGTCTCTTGAATTTTAAAGTCTCCAAATACAATATTTCAAACAGAAACTTTCAAGTTTCTCAGACTTTTTGTTCCACAGAGACAATAATCTGTTATGGCTTGCCAAGCTGCTGCAAAACATCACCATAAATTCCAATCCATAATTGCAGAAATGGAGGATGCTTTCCTAGATAATGATAGGATTTCCTGTCTGATATCAGAGAGGAAGAATGGGATACAGTGGTGATCATTGATGACACTTTTTTCAGGAGGCTTTACCTGCAACAGCTGGATTTATCCATAGTGGAATACAAACCCCATATGCCTTTATCTCCTATGCTCTAACTCACTGCTTTTGATGATGTGAAGTCTGGCCTAGAAATCCACAACCTGCTGGAGCCTTCAGAGCACCTTTAATATAAATCCAACACACCTTCCACAGCTAGCAAGCTCAACCCACAAAAAGGAAGGAATATACTCTTGTCATCCTGGTGTGGATGTCATTCAGTTACCCTTTAAAAACAAGAAAATAATTTTGTGACTCGCTGTCCTTTCATCTCTGCACTTGGAAGAAAAGTTTTGCTTGAGACTCAGACCTTAGAATTATGACTTGTGTTTTGGTATACTTAAGGCCAGCTCATTTTCCCATGGACCACCAATGAGCTAACCTGTGATTTCATGTTTTCTTAAGCAACATAAGATCCATAATGATGATTTTTTCTAAAATAAGACAGGATAAAAAATCTAAATAGGCAAAAGTTCTAGGTTATTCAAAGTTCCTGAAAGAGGATGTTTTTCCCTTTTAAAAATGTATCTAACAATACAATATTTAGTGCATGAATAAGCCCTTATTACTTATGATATATGGACAATGAAAATAAGTGACTATGAAAAGAGAGTGAGTGTAGTAAAATAAATATCTACAGAAATACGAAACAATAAAATACATTTTTAAAAACTAAGAAAAAATCAGTAGGGAAAAGTTCAGTTCGCCATTATTCTACTATAAATATTTGCCTTTAGTTGAACTAAAAGATAGAGTCAGAATATCTCCACCTAAATTCAGAGAGATGCCTAAAATGTCTTTAAATCCAACTCTATTAATATAAACACTTGAGAATCCACTTTATGTGACTCGTCATAAATATTCCTAAACTTAAATGTGTCACATTAGGTTGAGTTTTGCTTCTTTGCTGCTCTGGAAGCCAAATACCCCGCTGACTTCTTAGGTGGCCTTAGACACATTGGATTTCTCTGCCTGTCTTGGTGCCCTTATCTAAAATGAGAGCATTGCAATCTGGGAAGCTCAGTCAGCCAAAATTCCTGGAGCTTTCAGTGAGTGCAGTGCCCAGCTGAAGATTTCCTGCAAGTACAGTTTAGAAACCAGACAGAAGTTGCTGAAGCCGAGGTAGCGCACATCGGGGCGTGCTGGGACCCACTGTGGTGTAGAAGCACCCAGTGTTGGATTCACCCATCCCTCCTCCTCCACTGCCTTCCTCACTTTTTAGAGATGGTGACACAGGGGCTCTTCAGATGATTTTATCTTTCAGTTGGACACACTTTATGCTTCATGGCTGCTGAGGTTACTGCATGATGTACTCGCTCAATTGCAGTCAAAGCACTCTTGCATGCGCTGTCTTGCTCTGGAGTTTGAAGTCTACTGTAGAAACAGCAAAATAAACATTTCAGTCATATTCGGATTCTTTAATTTGGTTTTTTGTGTGACCTGCTTAATTCTTAAAATCCAAGTGTAGTCAGGTATAGGAAATGGAGATGAGGAATCCACTGGGATAATCATTAATGAAATTATGTTGTAATGGTGTGTTTTTACACTTAGCTTTAGTGTGATTTTTCTTTGTTTTAATTCCATTTCACAATAATTATGTTTGGGTTTATGCCTACTGAAAATTACACAGACAAAACCTGTTTTTTTCTTCTCCTACAGCTGCTTTGATGGGACAATTAAAGGTCCAGGTGTTAGTTGCAGACATTTACAAGCAATATGAGAGCAGGATAGGTGGTGGCAAGTTTTTCTCTGGCCCAAGGATCCTTGTTTCCATGCATCTGGCTTCTAAGGTGTGTTATTCCTGATTTCTTCTGTGGTTTATGTTGCTTTTTCTAACTGTTAATCATTAAAATGTTATTTATATGTTTTGAATTTTCTTGTGGAGCCCCCAGTGTTAGGCAAAACTGAAACTTTGATGCTGTCTAGAGATCTGCTGATGAACTTTAATTTTGTTCTTGTTTATTGTAACATACTAATTCAACTACTTTTCCTGTTCTCCCTCTTTCTTTCATGGAAATACTACAATTGCTCTATGCCAAGCTTTGCAACATGAAGTCTGTATTTGTGACAGTTTGCATGTGTGGCTTTGTTATATCAGTGTTTTCATTCAAAAGCAGATGAAATAATTGCAGGCCTATAGAGGCAAAGCCCCAGATAAGTAAAACCCAGTAGTTTCTGGACATTATAAATGAATGTAAATGCTATTTAAAATTGAAACAGTTTCAGTCTAAATCTGTGCTTTAAGCGAGAACTATTAAGAGTATAGTTTCTGAAGGTTTCTGATAATCCAAGATGATCCAAGTGATATTTTAAAATGCAACCAATTAACACCGAATAGCATGAACAGTTTTGTAGGTGTAAGGACTGGCACAGCTGTTCTAGGTTCAACTGGGTTGTTGCAGCAGCTGTGGATCTGCTCTCTGCCTCCTGCCTGTTCAAACAAGCTAAAAAATTGCTCTAAGGCTTGCTCAGATGTGAAGACTGATTTTTGTGTGTGTGTGTTCATGGTCTTTACTTGCTGTTTTCATAAAAATGTTAATGTTTACTTAATCTTTGTAGTGTGGATATTGGTGCTCACTTTTACTTCCATTGAGATTCCATATACCAACATTAGTTTGTGTTGGTTTAGAGCTCAAACTGTTTCTCATGAAAATAAGGAAATATAGCTGCACACAAACAGTGCCTCTTAAGCCAATACTGGTTCCTTAAAAAAGAGTGTTGAGTCTTCTGTTTTTTACCACTGCCAATCAAGGGCAAAGCAGTTTGGATTTGAACAGTATTCAGGCTAATAGCAACTGGTGTGACTGGGGGAAAACTGGTGTGTTAGTTCAGCTGTGAAAGAGCTCTGTGATTCAGTGGTATGGCTGTGGAAACACCTTCTTGATTAGAACTGGCTGCATTACTGAAGACTCTGAAGAAATGTTAGTAGCAATACTTCAAGGAGTCACAAGAAGGTTGTCTGACTTCCTTGTTTTGTGGTAAGTTAGCAAGTGAAGTCAGCTGATTATTTTGGAAGTCAAAATCTGTTCTGCAGGTTATCAAAAGGCAGGGTTCCTCTCACCTTTTATCTGTAAATAGATCCCTGAGTTCTCATGTAGAGACCATTTGTAATCAACAGTGATAAGATGACTAGTTTATTTTTTTTATGATTGTTGAAATGGAATGATCATTTTTTATAGGGTAGTATTGTTTAGGATAAAAATACTCTTTTAGATAAAACTTTAGAATGCTTTTGTCTTTGCAAACTGAAGCAGTATTATTCAGTAAGGTATTCAAGCAGGAATTTGATAGGCTTAAGTTCTGAAATGGCTTAAGTGTGTGTCACAAAGCAATTGGTATGTGACATTTGTCTTACCAAGAGCTGCAGCACAATCTTTAATCACTTTGTAATGGTGGTGAACTTCTCTCATCTGTTAGGGATGCCAATGGCCCCAGGACTGCAAAACTTCTGGTATTTTCCTAGATTATTCATAGTGATTTGCTCTAGTAGATAAAATCTATCAAGGTATGCTTTGCCTTGCATGATAAAGAAAGAGACTGAAGGCTGTTTTCTAAAGATAGTGGTAAAACCTAAACAATTAGGACAGCAAAACAGTGTGTGCCTGCATATTTAAATGATTAGTCAACAAAATTGTAGTTCCTGAAATCTCCTAATGCTAGATCCTTGGCAGAGAGCAACTAGAAAGGGCTCAGCTTTGGACTCCCCCCCCAGTTGCCATAAGGAAGCAGAATGGAAGGAAGAAGTAAAATAAGTCTTTTGAGGGCAAGAAGTTCACTAGCACAAAATATCTGCTGCAAATGTAAGGTCTGTCAAAACTGCAGACGTTGTTGTCATTTAGGAGAATCAGCCAAAAGTTGTCGTGGAAATACTTCTGAATGTAATTCATATTTTTCCACCATTTTTTCTTTTCTTCACAGAACAGAAAATTAACTTCACACATTTTCCCCTCCAGTTTTTTTTATCTAATCTGTTTCTTGTTTTATCTTCACTTTGTTCCTGAAGTTGACTAAAACATAAAAATATGTCACCTAAGCCACTCAAGCATTTTTCTCTGCCTTTCAAATACACATTCATTCAGCATAATCCTTTCTATTGTCTAATGCTAAAGCTTCTTTTCCATGAATATATTGTAGACACCCACAGGAGAGGGTAACAAGTTGTAGTTCAGATTTTCCAATTAAAGCTCCAAGTTACTTATTTTCTAGGTAGCAAAGCAGGAATGCATATACTTGAGAAATTCATGCAATCCAAATGCTGAAAAATCATCCTAAAAAGAAAATACTTTAAAACTTGAAGACTTGATTCCATGAGAGCTGTACTATATTTAAGGTAACAGAGGGGATATTTCCAGTGGTGCACAGCCCTGTGGCTCATGCACATGTGCAGACATTGTCCATAAGCTGTAGGAAATAAGCATTACATACTACGAAGAGGAGATTCCAGGAGCCATTTTAATCCTGAAATCATCTGGGAAATTTCTTAGATACTACTGAAAGGTAGTAATGATCAGGATTGATAAATGGGATAAATAGAGCTTAGCTTAATAGAGCTCCCACTCTCTGGAAGTGTTCAAGGTCAGGTTGGATGAGACATTGGGCAACCTGGTCTAGTGGGAGGTATCTGTGCCCATGGCAGTGGGGGCGGAACTAAATGATCTCTAAGGTTCTTTCCAACCCTAACCATCCTCTGGTTCTGGGATGCTCTTGATTGCTGCTTCTTGCCTGATGATTACTAACTCAGCAAAAATGTCAAGTGGTGAAAAGCACCTGAGCCAAAGATTACTTCCTTACTTAGCATCTTGTTATCTAAAAGATGCACTTATGCCAGTGGTTCACTTGCACTGGATGGCTTTTTAAAGAAAATCTGCCTATTCCTATTTACTAGGAGTCTCAAAAAAATTAAAGTTATTACAAATGAAACAATATCAGACAATAGTCTCCAGATCTGTATCTGGTATGTTTGAGTAGCTAATGGATATGCAGCCTATGGGGACAGACTAGTAGTAGTTATCTCAAAATGAATAAAGGTTGGGTACTGATCCACAGCATCAGCTGTTTTGCTCTGGATATCTCCATCTACTGGTTTTTATAGTACTTGATAACAAAAAACCAGCCTATGATCATTAGATATTCAGAGTGAATTTTATTGATGTTAAATTCACTATATCTTTTGCTGTGTATTTGGGACTGATATTCTAGATGTTAAGCATGCCAATATCCATATTGCCAAGCCTCAGAATTATTTTAGGGAGTGGATCTGCACATACCTGTGTATAGTTATGCCAGTCATGTTTTTCAGCATGTTGCCTCCCTTCTAGCAGCATCCTATGGAGCTCTGTCCCCTTTTTGTCCCTGCAAGAATAGACTTTGGCTGTGTAGAAGAGTCCAGATATGCTCCTTGTCCTGGATAAAATTTTCAGTGGGTTCCTAGTGCTGGTTTATTTTTTTCCTTCCCTGCTGTAGGCTGGTATTTTTGTGTATGCTATTAGGAAAAAAAGAGATCAATCGTGCAGATTGTTGAGCAGTTTTCCCCCTTCACCCTGAAAATCCATTGATTTATATCAATGGTGAGACAACTTCTTTCTTACTGTGTAAATAATCACTGAAGGAAAATCAACTCCTACAAGAAAAAAAAGTAGGACATTAATTTGTATTTTAATTTATATGGTTCATTCTTATATAGCAGGCACCAGCCATTTAAATTCCAACTGTGACTGAGCTTATTTAAATAATTCAAGCTGAGAAGACCGACATAGGTTACCCCTCAGCAAATTAATTGTCTCCATGTAGAAGCTTTTGTCAGAGTAGGACCTATTCTTGAAAATAATCTTATAAAGATGCTGTTTAGAAGGAAAACATTTCATTAGAATGTTTTTTGACCTCAAGCAGCTTTTACAGGGCCAGATGCTACAAAAACAGTGTATCTTCAACTCTTGGATTTGGGCAGCTGAATACACTTGAAACTTAGTCAAAGCAGATTTTTAATGAAAAACAGTCTTGGACTGACTAGATTTCTAGAATATGTATCATGTATACTTAGGTATAATTTTATTTACTAGTGCAAAGTTAGTGTGAAATAGCTTGTGTCAGAAGCTCAAGGTTGGAAGCTGAGTGAAGAAACACAGGTTATGAAGTTTCACAGCTGTTAGCATCTTTTATTTCTTTTGTAACTTTTGACTTAAATTATTTTTAATTACAGTTATGTATTGAACAATCCTGCTCCCAACAATGGGCAGGAAAAAATACTAGTTGGAAAAAAATTGTGCTAAAATAAGATTGTAACTGATTACCATTCACCCAAATAGATTTTACAGACATAGTTTTTGTAATTAAGGTGAAAGAAAGCATTTTAACACCTTTACAGCAAATTCTATGACGGAACAAGAATGACTGACAATGTGAAACCGTGCAGAGGGGACCTCATTAGTTGTTTTATGGGAGAAAGAAATTGGAAACCTCAAGCTTTCGGAGGGCAAGAGTCAGACAATGTAACAAGAACTGTGTCAGCTCACCTATTACATAGCAAACACTGCAGTCAAAATTCAAGTGAGAAATCTCTTCAGATAACAGAGATGTGAAATATTATTGTAACTGTCCTGTCCTCATGGAATTACCTGTTACTGAATTCAACCTAAGAATGAAAAAAGGCAGAGCTGTTCTGATAATGAGTACTCAGAAAATACTTATTTACTATGAAACATTTTTGGTTTATAGTAATGATGATAACATGGTAAGAACTAAATATCAACATCGGATGCTTTTATCTTCTAAGCTGTACTTTCCAGTAGGTAGTGAGCAATTAAACAGTCGTAAGGATCAAGAACTGGGTAGACACTCCAGATAACAACATTTAATCTTCAGTAAAAATGAGAAAAAAAAAATCCAACAAAAAACCCCACCAAGGAATGAAATTTATGTTGATGCTCTTTAAATTTCCTAGAAATATGCTGAATTTTTCCACTGTTATAACTCTGTTCAGTAGACTGGCAGGGGATGGGCAATTGATAGAAGTGTACTTCAACTTATCTCGAGCACTGACTTACTGTCATGAAAGAAGAAATTTTAAACCAATAAAATCTGTAAACTTTAACAGGTTCTGAAGGGTGAAATTGTCACCCTTTCTATCTGACCTTCAAATACAATATTTACATGTATTCTCTATCCCTTGATATTTCTATCAGACCTTTTAGTGTAACACACAATAATCCATATTCTCAGTAGGGGAATTAAGAGGGATTTTATGCCCAGCTAACTCTGACAGGATGCTTTGGTTTTCCTTGCCTCACCCTCAGGCAGCACCCATAGGACTTAGTCCCAGCACAGGCTGTGCAGAGGAGTTTGGTTCAGCAAAGGAGCAGAACTCTGTACCCTTGAGCTTGTCTTAACAATTGTGAGAACAACTTGGCAGCTGAGAGTGCTGCATTCACATTTATGTTTGAAACATACAACCATAGATAGACAAACTTGCTGAGTTAAAGACATTTTGTAAGTGGACACAGAAAAAGAAAGACAAGGCTTGCACAGAAAAAAGTGGAGTTAGAGGACCACAGCAGGAGAACCAAGGTGAAAACATAATCTTGATGTTTCTATTTTTCCTTTGGATATAAGAGTAGCTGTGAACTAAATTATAACATGCTAGTCCTTATGCACAGTTATTGGACCTTTGGACATGTGCTTCTAACTTAAGATGAGAAAGAGCTAAGCACCAAAACATCTTATGGATTTTTCTGTAACAAAGCATGGAGAAAAGATAGTCAAACCTATAAAACACTGTCAAATCTGCATTAGAAAAATTTTGCAGTGCTGTTAACAAGTCTGGTCTTCATCTTTGCATCCATCATTTTTATAAGCCATTATATTTGTTAAATTCCTCCATAGATATTGGTCTTTAAAAAAGTATTAACACTGTATAATTTTAATACACGCATTATATTCTCAACTGCTAGTGTTAATCTCTCAGCCCTGTTCTTTAGTTAAATAGCTTCCTATATAGGACTAAAGAGGTAGTAATTGTATGCTGTAGTTGAATTGCAGAAGTATTTGAACATTTCAAACATTTCTTTACATTGTGACCCTTTCCATCAACTCAGAACGTGCGATTTTTTTATTTAGAACAAAACCTACTCAAAAATCAGCAAGTAAATAAAGGTTTCTGAAATGCAGTATCATAGAATGAAAATTCATACGTAGCCATTACAAAGGATCAAGATTTTATCCTTGGTCTGGTTTTGATGGTGTAACTATGGTTGCATTTATATCCTGTGTCCTAAGGTATCTCCCTAAATCCAAGCTCAGGGGGCTGAGGAAGTTCTGTTAATCCTGAATGTTCATGAGGCAGAGAATGGGGATGTTCTTGCTCTTAATGAATACAGTTATAAGTGTCATTCCTGTCTCTTGGCCTTTTATGCCAAGACGTGACTTCCAAAGTCTTTTGTTGGAATTCAGGGCAGTTACTCTAGGGACTGGATGAGAATATCCCATTTCAAAGCCACATTGAAGAATCTGCAGAAGACTAGAACAAGGCATGAGTAAACAGGTAACTAAGCTTTCTAGAAAAAACATGTATGCTTTTTATTAGCAGCTTTGAAGGTTTTAATTTTTTTGTATTAACACTGTAAAGAGAACTATAAGAACACATGCACTCAAAATACCCTAATTTTTCTTCAGTATCTCCAGATTTTCAAATCAGACCTCCTAGCCCTAATCGAGACAAGGAGCAGCATTGAATTAATCCTTACTCTTTCCAGCAATAGATGTTGGATCTATACTTTTTTGCATTGGCAAAAAAATACTGGCTTGCTGTATACATACAGAAAAATATTACTGACACCCAAGTCACCAAGAAGCTGCCACTGAAAGGCTGATTGCAACTGATACTGTTTTCTGGTGGTTTAAAAGTGTCATAGCTCCCTTTTTCCATTGGCTGCAAGCATGGTGGAATTTTAAAGCAGAGGATGTAGCCTACATCAGGCTCCACACTTGCAGGGCCAGGCAGCACTACTGCTGGAAGGTACTTCAGGCTCTGGTGAAGGCTGAAGTACAGGCATATCCTTAGGATTAAGACTCTCAGGGATGCAAAAGTTCTAACACCAGAGAAGTGCTACATATGAGTCCTCTCTCCAGGTGTTTCCCAGTCTTGTAACTTGAGGGGTGTAGGGGGAGCACACGTTTCCCCCAAGCAGATTTATCTGGTTTATCCCCCAGGGCCATGGTTTTTTCTTTGAAATTTGGCAGTGCTGGGCAGGTCCTGAGATTCTTTGGGTAAGATGAGAGATCTAGTTCCAGGTTTTATTTCTATACCTAGGTTTGAGCAATGCATTAATACAAGTCTTTTGTGAAAAAATGATGTTCTCTATAGGTTTCTTCTCTTTAGGTGAGATGCTTAGACATATTCAGAGGGAAACTGTTTTCTGGGCACATGGTAAGATTCAGATAAAGTAAAAAAATACTGTCCCTAAATAAATGGTCCAAAAAACATTGGGGTTTTGTGGTGGGTTTTTTTGGCAGTAGGTGCCTCTAGCAGTATGCTGGGGTGTACCAGCCTAATTTCACACGTGTCACTGATAAAACTTGTAGTACAGTGTTGTGTCTCTCTAGGACTTGATAACTTTCCGCCCAATTATGTCACCAACACAACTGAAACCAAGAGGAAAAATGTTCACTGATACCCGAGGCAGAAGGATTTGGCTGATTTATTTTTAACCTGCTTAAAATATGAAATCAGCAAAGATCACGTGTGAGTGCATTCTAATGTAGTTGAATTGATTTTGAGGAGCAGGTATTGGTAACAAAGGTGCTGGAAAGAAATGATTTTCTGTTCAAAGGAACATCTTAAAAAATGAACTTTAGTTTTTAAGTCTAGCAAGAGTACTTGTATGCACTGGATAAATACACTTTACTGTACTAGGTCTGGGTATGATTGTGTAAACTAAATAGCAAAAGCTGCTTACAGTCAAGCTTTAAGCAGACTATCAGGGTTGTTTATTTAGACTATATATCATGTTAGATATGCAAACTCAAATGAAATTTGAATACATATTTTTTATTCAGTAAACCTTTAAATGTCTCTGTTATTGTTAAATTTGCATAATGAAAAGGCAGTCTTGCATGTCTACTTAATCCTTAAAGAGTATAAGCCCTGGTCTTTCTTTAGACTTATATTTGAGTATTCTTTTACATACACATTTCTTTACAGCACAGGTATATAACAATATTAAGTGGAAATACAATCTTTAAGATAGTGAAACCTACCCATCTGCTAATGGATTCTCTTGGTAAGAAAAATGGATTAAGTGAGGGCTTGCTCTTGAGGTTTTAACAAAGCTTGGCAACCAGTTTAAAACAATTGTCTATTACCTCTAAATTACCTTAATTAACCTTTTCTCAGAATTAGTAAAATGTCATTAAATTATGCGTTAAATACCCAAATCTTTATGTAATATTCCTCATATTAAAAATTGAGTGGAGATTCTGAACATCAAAGTGATTTCTAGCCCTTTCCATCTCTTACAAGGACATGCAGGTTTGTTAGCAGTTCATTTACTCCAAGTATGGTGACATAATAGATTCAGTGAAGTCCCAGGTTAGAGTTAATTGGTTGTAGTAGAAAAAATGTGCACTTCAAAAGTGTGTTAGTCACAGTGAAGAACAGTTAAGGACAAAATTTTTTTTTTCTTGTATTTTTATTTAAGTGTGGGTACTGAAGAATCTTCTTAAAATACAGTAAAATGTGAGTATTTTCAGACCAGATCTGTTCCAGTACCAGAGTAATATTATTCAAAAAAAAAAAAGAAAACCTGCCCTTGCAGATATTAGCGTCATTGATCTAATCACACAATTGAAGATGCTGAAATGCATATGTATTTTTCATTATGAGATGCAAATGACATAATAAACAGATTGAAATTGGGATGTCTATAATTAAAACAAAGCCTAAAGTCTTTAAGTGCTTCCCAATTTTAGTCAATGGCCAGGTAGAAGTGTTCAATTTGGTTATGAAATGCTCATTGCTTGATTTTGTGATTATACAGTACAGTAATTAAAGGCTGATGAATGATTTATTAGTTCTCTTAAAATATATACCATCACTTTCAGTTTAGCTTCTACTCCCAATCATTTTGCTGAGCTAACTATAGATTTGGAGGCTTTGCCAGAGAATGTATTGTCTATATTTATAACATAAAAAAATATATATATATCAGTCAATATTTTAAAAGTAGCTTTCATTAAGCTTCTTTTTTTTTTTTTCCTCTGCTAGTCTCATTCCTATTCTGTGCTCAGCAAAATCAAGTGTAAGAACCTGTAAATAGTGAAGTAGGAGACACCTACAGTGTCTGGATATATTTCATCTGCTCCTCCTGTACCTCTAACTGTGCTGGCTGAGATGGCTTAGCATACCCTGGAGGGAGGAGGCTGGAGGGACAAACCCCTCTTCTGCACCCCTGTTTCTTGGTGGCCCAGTTGCATTCATTTCTCTGCAGTCAGCTTGGAGATGCCATCCCCTGGGGCTTATGATGTCCACTTAGCTACCTGAAGGTTGAGCTGGGGCCAGAAATGGGAATTCAAGTCTTTCCATACTAATTATCAGTGTGGCTGCATTCTTCTGGGTCCTTTGGCCTGAAGCATGTAACTTATTTAAGTTATATAAATAGCTGCAGTTAACTTGGAGGAGCTGCCACCTCAGGATTTTACTAAGCTGAAGCATTAACCTGGATATTCTCCCACTTTGCTTGTCTTCTGTTTTGTTTAGGTACTACATATTTTTAATTAGTTCGATCCTCTGTGCAGTGTGAAAGAGAATTGGCAAATATAAAATCTGTAAGAATCGTGTAAAGAATTTTAAATATTTCAAGTTGTAGTTAAGATATAACAGTATGTAATCCGTACTGCATGCTGAAGTGAGAAAGGATTGTTTCTCTGGGATGAAATTCTAGTAGTTCAAATCCAGTTGTGTCATTGAAGTCCTAGATTTTGTTGTATCTTTGTACATAAGTGAAACTATATTCAGAGTAGTCTTGGTTAGTGTCTGTTCACTGAAGTAGATGTGGACTTGGGGAATATGTGTACATGTATGTGTATACATGTTTAGCAATATATATGCACATATATTAGTCTCATTTTATGACTTTCAATAATTCAGAGCAAACCATATAACTATCTGATCTGTAGGCATGAATACTGAATAATGAACATTATCCTTATAAATTCTTTCACTTAAGATTCATAGCTACAGGTTAGAGGGGTTTATTTATCTTCAACCACAAGCCAAGCCTTGGCTGCAGAGCCTTTGGGACTAATTGTAAAGAAAGTCTCAGTGTGCTACTGTAATAACCTTTGATACATTAGTGAAAAATGGGCTGTGGTTTTGTACTCTTGCAGAGACTGTAACTCATCCAGAGAAATCTGAAAGGATGTGGCAAATTATTTTGTCACTTTAACACTGCTAATTATCAGGTGAAAACTAAACAACAAAGTCAATAGGCTTTTGCCCATTATTTCTTTCCAGCAAAATGTAACCTGCAGTGGGAATAACGAAGCCTAATCTAGTGTCATGTGTAACCATGGGATCACTGATGTCTTCTGTACTGATTTTGAAATAATGGCATTTCTCTGTTTCCTAGGACTTAGCTTTGCCTACAGAGCCCATCTGAAGTGGAGGGAGGTGGCTCTGCAGTGGTGCACTGCTAGAGCATCAGCCAAGTGCAGGCACCAGGCACTCACCTTGGGCTGTAATAAGATCTTCCCTCCAGAAAAAGATGGAGAGGCTGGATATGAACTCACAGGAGTTAACAGAGGGGGTCTAAAAATGTCTTGGCTCTGAATACATTCCACACGGAAAGGAATAACAGGGAATTCATTCTGCTGAGAACTGCTTTATTTTAAGCATATCTTTAGGAGAAGGCAAAGCCACTTAGCAGACAAACTTGCAGAGAGTGTGCCCTTGCTGGAAATGTTTATGCTTTTTCATAAAGGGATGCTGTGCATGCTAATATAACAGTGCAGTGTTCAGCTGGTGGATCTGGGCAAAGCAAAAGAGTAAAGACCTTGTAGGGAGGTTATTCTCTGTTGGGAACACCACCTTTGGCAATGCCTGCCATTTTGAGCAGCCCGATACCGTCTCAAAGCAGAAGATTTTCTCTTCAGAAGTCTTTCTGTAAGCCTCGGGGAAAAGTTATTTGTAGCAGCAATGCTGAAGCAGTATCCAGGAAGGGGTTCACTCCATCAGAGACAGGGAAATCAATCCTACCCTCACTTTGGTGGTGGTATTTTAACCAAAGGCTTGTTCAAGAGCCCTCTGGCAGAGACCATGCTCATGTGCAGCATCAGCATGAGCTGGACTAGAGGATACTGATGTGGATAATGCCTGCTCACACCACTACAGGAAATTTCTGTTTCTCTCAGTTGGGAAGGTATTTAAATTCACTTGGCAGTCTAAGCACATGAGTTCTTTTTGAAAGGGGCTTGCTGCTGAAGGTTATGCTTTGCTTTCCAGTAAGTCACAGAGTTTTAAGTGTTAAGAGTTCTGGATAGGGAAACTACAAGTAAGTTCTTCTGACCATGGTTCACTAGAAAATATAAACTGGATTTTCCTTTTTAGACAGGAAAATCTTAGAGCAATTCTTGCTAGTCTGTTCTGCAGTGGAAGGTGGGGGAATACTGCAGATCCTCTATTTCTGCACCACATATTAAATATTTCCTGCCTCACCTAGCCTTTTTTTTTATTGCATGTGGGAATGGCAGTAAAACTTTTAGTCTTCAGTCTCAATTTTCAAGTATTTCTGCATGGAATGAGAGAGAATAGATGGAGCTGTGAATGGTATTATAGCAAAGGTTTTGCTGTGGGCATCGTTTTTAGGTTTAAGACACTTTGATCAGCAAGAATCTGTAGTCTTTATAATTCATCTCATCTATTTCTGAACAACAGTCACTGTGTACAGTAACAGAATAATCTCCCTTGAAATACATAAAGCAAAGGAAACAACAACCAATCACTGCATTAAGCTCTGAAAGCAAGTGTTGTTATTAAAACACATTTGATTTTTATTTGAGAGTTATGAATTTTTGGGAAGAGTGTTTGTATTTGCCCTGAAAGGATATTAAAGTAAATAAGGAAGATTCAATTTTGAATTGGAAAATTAGTCACCTCTAAGAATAAAACTTCCTTTTGAAAATGGGAATGTTAATTATTAATCACCTCCAGACACTATCTCCTCGAGTTTCTATGAGTTTCTTTATTTGGTTATATACATTTTTGACTGATTACCCAATTTTTTAAATTCTTCTCAGTCACAAATAGAGAGAGACACCTGCTGATTAAGGTGGAAATTATCAAGTGTAGGAACACCTCTCTTGACAAAGCAGTCTAAAGAGCTGAGAAATAACAGGGACTGTTGAATTTAAAATGTTCAAAGCACAGTTCAGATGAATTTTTTTTTCCTCGGTCTCTCACATGCACCTTCCTTGAAGACTGAAAATTTCCAGGCAGAATCAGATTCCTTTCTTTGTTGTTGTTGTTTGAGCGTCTCTTATTTTTCTGTTTGCTAACATTCTCCTGCACAGCAAGCACTACCCTTCCTTCAAGCCAAAAATGACAGCACTGGTTTTTTTTTCATGCCTACAATAAGCCCCACAATGGACTGTGCATGACCACATGAGCTGTCTCCAGGTAACTAAAGCTGGTGCTGGAGGAATGCTGATGAAAATGAACTCACTCAGCTCCCTCTTTCATTTTGCTATCAAACTGCTATGGTTTATCCTCCAAGTCTGGCTCACAACTTAAGCAGTAGTTGGGGGCAGGGCTGTCAAGTACTGAAAACCTGAAGTGAAGTGATCTGTGGGCTGGTGCTTGACTAGTCTTGGAGAATTTTTCAGTAGCAGCTCGATAGAGGCCATATGGCAGAAGATCTACATGGTTTTGCTTCTTTTTCAATTGTTACGTAATACCTGGGATGAGAAGGGAGATTTCTTCAGGTCTGTTTTTAATTCAGTAGTTGATGGCTGCCAAGAAAACTTGCTTGCACAAATAAAAAAGATGAGTGATTTCTTCTGTTAGTGATCCTCCTCCATTACCCTGTGCTGTGAGTCTTGGAAACTGTGCATGTGTGCTGGGATTGTTTGTTTAATCCACGATGGTTTTCAGAGTTTCTGTCATTGCCAGGAAACATCACTATTAAGAGGTTGGGTGGAAGTTTTAGTTGTTACTTGGTTTATAATGGCTATCATGAGCATGTCAGTCAGGGTTGCCTTGAAAACACTATGGAAGCTGGAGTAAGGTCTCAAACCTGCCTTATGGATTTGGAAATCACAAGGAAAGGAAATCACTAGAGACAGATTCATAGGAAAGAGTAGCTTTTAACTGGGAGATGTCAGTCAGATAAATTGATCTGACTTCTACCAAAAAGCTAGGAAACAAGACATTTTTATTACCACATATTTTTAATACCACAACTCTCTCTGTTAGTTAAAGCAACACAGCGAGCAGTAGTGGTCAGTACTAAACATATTAGAAAAATGACTGGTTCAACTCACTCTTGCTATAATTCTGTTATACTGTCTGCTCTGTATTTATTGCATGCAGTGGCACACAGTGGCACAGCAAGAAGTTGACTTTTACTGCAGCAGACCTGCATTTGCTTTGAATGTTAAATCATTTCAGAATAAACAGGAGCTGAAATTACTGAAGGGAATGTGGTCTGCTAAAGAATTTTGCACTAATGATTTCTACAAAGGGAATTCAGCCTTGTTAAAAAGTATGTAAACAGAGAGAAGCAATTCTAAAGCCCTCTGATGTCAACTGAAGCCTTTCTATCTCAGAAACTCATGTATGTTTGCTTTAGAAAAACAGCTTCTCTACAATGGAATGCTCACAGCAATTTCAGGAACAGCAAAGCAATTAGATTTCTTACTCTGAGGCTGCTGAGGCTATGAAAAGGAAAAAATACAAGACATGCCTAAGTAATGGGTTTACAGGAGGAAGGAAAAAGAGGAAAAAGGGTCTTTTTTAGTGGAAAATCAACTTCAGCCTTCAAATCTCTCATTGAATTTTAGCAACTTATAGTCTAACAGCAACATCATAAACAGAAGACTAAATTTGCCATGTCCACCATCATAAAATCTTTCATCTAGCTCATTAGAGCTACAAGAAATGAAAAATAAAATAATAGCGAAATAAATATAACCTATCATGCTGAACCTTTTATGTGGAGATGGGGTTATCTTTCTTCACTCGTGCAGGGGACTGTCTTTTAACTGTCTGCATAGACTTGCAGGATTTAAATTATTATGTTTCTAGGAATGACACTGAAGATAAAATTGGGTATCTGTAGCATACAAGAAGCAATATAAGAGGTCTGAGGCCAGTACTTTAAATTTAATGGTCAAACTCGAGTTTTTTCTAACTGTCCCAGATGAGCACAGTGTTCCCCAAGCAAGGAATGGGTATTCTTCTGAAAAGAACAAGGAATAATTTCTTTACTCTTCACTCAGAGAACACAATTGTTAAAGCAAAAAGGGAACTGTTTGGCTATGGTGCTCAATACAACAGGTATTTCTCCCCTTCCTTTTTTGTTTGGTGACCCATTAGTGAAAGGCCCTATTTTGTGATGGACTCTGAAGCGTGTCATACCTAAAATTGTTCAGAGGACTCTGCTTATTCCTGGGAGAAACAAATTATCAGAAATATATTAATGGCTGAAGCTATAATTGAAGAGACAATTCTTGAGGCAGAAGGAGGCCTTTGTCACTCTTAAGAATAAGCAGAGGAAAGCAAAAAGGAAGTTGTCCAATAATCCTGTGTTGAAAAATAGTGATTCAGATAGTCACTCTGTCTAACTTCCTATATAGGCCATGGCTTCAGAGATGCACAAGACTAAGACTGCAGACTGAGTGATTGGGATTTTTTCCTTGTCTGACTTCAACTCTCTGCCAAACAAAGAGTCTTTGTATGAGCTGATCAGCTGGACTCCCTCACAGCCTCATTTGTACGATGTGATTTTTGTCAACTAGTTCAGACAGCAGTCCTAGAATGGGACTCGTATATAGAGCAAACCTATTTCTCCCCAGTGTCTTTAAAAGCAGTCTAAACTTCTTGTGGAGATGGAGCTGGTTACAGCACATCTAACACAAGGTGAAAGGAACCTTGTGCAAAAGAGCAAACACACCAAGTAAGGGTGTTCACCCCTAGTGCAGAACTGTATCTTCTGCCATAGGAACAAATGTTCTTGTGAGTAAAGTCAGATGAAGAGTTTTTTATGCTCAGAGATGATGGAGACCAAAATAGAATTTCTTAAATAAAAAATAGTTGCTGCCCAAGGCAAGATTTTATTACCATTTTGTCTCTTCAGTTTGGTGAGTAAATTCCTCTCTAACGGTTCCCAGAGACTGCAATACATGTTACCCCCTCCTCACTCCCCAAGCTACATATACCAAAGGTTTGTATGGTGCTCCTTGTCATGTCTTTCAAAATTCCCACCTTCCATAGCTGACCCAGAAGAAGGTTAAGTTAGTGCACAGTGCATTTGCTGAACTCTAGTGGCTTACAGCAGATGAGGATGGCAGTATCTAAATTGAGAATTTGTTTCCATTGTATGCTACTTAACATAATAATTGAAATCCAGATTATCCTCTTCACGACAATAAATGTCATCTTTTTGCTGACACACCATTTTTAGCTGGAGAGTCTAGAAGGTCCCAAATGTTATGCTTTCCACTTCTTTAATGTAAGATATTACATAATGTATTTGCCTGTCGTGTCCTTGGAAGAGGACGACTTGTTCATTGATTGTTTACACAAAACAGAAATGCACAATTCTCTGACAATGAGAATCTGACTAATCAGTATGACATTTGCAAAAGTAATCACTGATTACAGAAGGGCACGCAGAGCCTGAGCTCAGACTCCCCAGTTATACAATATCAACACACCCAGCAGACTTAGAGAACTGTAACTTAGGGGGAAATTTTCTCACTGGTCCAGCTTCTTTTCCATTTTTGAAGATGTCTATAGACTTCTGACTCCTCACCTCATAGATAGCTTTCACAGGGTTAGTTTTCCCCAGTGCTTCCTCACCTCAGTCATTTTAGTCATTCCTCTGGATCTGACTTGTTCTTGACATTGAGTCCAGCTGAAAACAAAAGATTTCCCCTCAGCTGATAAGTGCCACAGGAATATGTGATATGTAACCACAGTACAGCTCTGTGTTGCACACATTCAGGAGATATTGATTGGTCACTGGTGATTATTCCCTCCACCCCCTCAGCTCTACTCTCCATTTAGGCAATACAAGGAAAAGGAGAAATTCACTTGTTTGTCATACAAAACTTCTCAAGAAGCTGAAAGTTTGGCTTTAAATCATCCTTTTCCTGTGTTTAGGGTAGGTTGTTCACCTATGTAGCTCTAGAAACATGCTTATGACTATGATCTTGGACTATTAGGTGTCTATATTCTTGCTCCAGACCAAACACAAAATCTCACATTAGAGTAATTAATCTTTAAGCACTTGTATTAATGTCATGGGATTTTTGGCAGAAGAAAGTGAGTCCTGTCTGGGTATCCAACCAGAGATCTCATTCAGAGAGAAGCTCACATACTGAAACCTTGCTTAAACTAGACTGAAATATGATCAGAGCTCAGCTCATATTTAATACCTATTTCTAAATTGCAGCAATAGCATTAGGTTAGTTCCCCAGCTGCCACTGTTGGCAGAACAAGATGGGTTATACAAGATGCTTTTGCATAAAGTGCATAGTAGCAGATAGCAGAAATCCAACACTTCAAGAAATGACCAGAGAAAGCCTATCAGTACCAGGTATTTCATTAATATGTACTTGCACTGAGTATTAGATAAAACTAAATAGCCATGACTAGGTTAAATCAACTGCATAGAATTAGGAATAAAATAATCCCAAACTCCAGTTTGCTATCTGTACAATAAATGCAAAATTGACTCAAACTCCATAAAGACATTAATAGACTTCATTTCCGTTGGGAGTTCTGCTTATTCCCTATGTTGTCCCTCAAGAGTCTGGCACTGCCATTGGGTAGGAATTACATTTTGCCCTCTGTGGTAGGTTCATCTCTATTCAGTTGCTCTCCTGTACAATACTGGGTGTATTAGAAACCCTATTTTTTTCAGTGTATTTTTAAGAAAGTATTGAGATTTCACTGCTGAAGAGCAGTAGGGAAAGGCAAGTGATTCTGTTGGTATAGCTCTCAACTTGCAACACATGAAATGGTTAAGAACCTGAGGTGTTTTACAGGCAAGACTTTTTAAAGAATCCGATATTTGAGATCTCTATCCAGTATCAATTGCAGTAGATACTCTCTGAATAATTTGCATAGCAACTGTTGCTAAGAAAAAAACCTGCAGCCTAAACCAAAATTCTGATAAATTCAAATCCTATCAGCATTTCCAGCAGCTGGAGAAGACTAAATATACATAGTTCAAATGGCTGGCTTCCTCCAGCAATGGTATTTTTAGATGTTTCAAAGAAAAATAATGATTCAGAACACATTAATATTCTTCCTATATATAAACTTGGGGGGAGGGGGAATGGCCATATCAAAGCAAAAGAGCATCTGGGTTTCAGACATGTTACCTGACCAGGGGCATAATGTCAGAAATCATACACCTGCCCCAGCAAAGTAACTGGTGCTCAGAGGAAGCTTCTGCCTACCCCACGCTCAAGCACCCTTCAGAGTGGTGAAATGAATGTTTTCACAAAGGCCTCTGAATCAAAACATAAACTATCCCAGATTTATGAAGCCTTACTTGTTAAGAAGTGGTCCCAAGGCACAACAGAAGGCAATGGGGAGCTTTGGTTTGCTACCCACACACCACTCCAAGCTGAGTTGTGTTTATAAGCCTTTGAAGCAGTAGTGCATCTCCCTGAAGATTTCCTCTGGTGAAATGCTTTTTGGAAAGTGCACCTCTGTTCGATCTGGAGTGAAATAATTAAAGGTTAAGAGAAATAGATGTGCTATTTCCTTTAGAGAGGAAAAAATGACTAAAGAAACAAAAAAAACCCAAACATATATAAGCATAATTTGCAATGCGTTGATAAAATTGCATATATTAACTCAAAGAAAAGAGTGTGTAACCTGAAAATAAGACAACTGAATGAGTCCAAACCAAATAAATCTTAAATTATCCCCTATTAAGCAAAGACTCTCTTAAGTCTCTGGCCCTTTGGTGATACAAAGCTGCCATAGCCGAGGTCCAGGATGTAGATTGGACTTGGTAAAATGATGGCTGGATTGCCCAGCAGAAAGAACTAAATATCTGCACACTAGATAGGATGTTCAGATTTCATTCTCCAAAACAAACTCCTGTCAAGTCGACTCTTTCATCTCCTGCTAAAGGAAAGACATTCTTTTTGTTGATATCAGGCCCAACTATGTTATTTGCAGAAAACAGGCAGAATAGAAAGAAATGACTGATAGATCTTTTCTAACAAAAGATAGTAAAGTCTCTAAATCTGTGAAATGACATTTTTCTGTGAAGCAAAATCTACATGAGTGTAGCTAAGTGTGACTGAACTCCATGCTTCACCAGTACATAATAGACTCATGTAGCTAAAAATTATCTAATTATTTTTTAGTAAGTTTCAATTATGGTTTCAGTATTATATTGTTTAATTAGAAATAAAATGTCTAGTTTTCCTGGCATATGCCTAGAAAAATATTGATACAGTGTTAGCCAGACCTGCTAGCCAGATGCAAAAAGCTTCAGGGCACATCTGCCCCTATAGTCCATGTAGTTTGTCCTGGTTTTGGGAAGTGGGTATGATGCTTTCAAATGCACTGAAGGAAACAGCAGCCATGACTCTATTTTCATGTCACTGCTAAGAGGATAGCATTGCATTCTGCTCAAGGTATCTGTTCCAAAGAGATTCAGGCAGACTATATTTTTTCTCTGAATGTAGCTGAAGCGATAGTCTGCAGGACCTCAGAGACTTTGTGAAGTATCCTAATCTTGGAAATTTACTCAGGGAACTTCCTGTAGTTTATGTGCAGATTTTCTAGTTCCTCTTCAAATGATCATTTGGCTAAATTTTCTCTTGTTGCTCCCTTTCAGGCTGAACTGTCTTGTTCTATGAAATATAACAAAGAAGTTCTTGCTCACTCTTATACAGATGTTGCTGTAAAACTTGGAAGCAACATGTGTGTTGCCTCTTTTTACTAGCACTCTAAATGCTGCAGGTGTTGAATGTTATCTGCTTGGGTGGATCAAGTAGACTGATCTATAGGACATAACACTTCTGTTTAGGTGATGTCCCCAGTTCATGGCATGTGAATGCCTCCTAGCCAACCCTCCAGTCCTTGTGCTGCAAGGCAGCAAGCCACACGAGAATGGAGAGAAGTCTGGAGTTCTGAGATGATGAGGGAAGACCAGAACTTTTATATATGCTGTGTTCAGATTCAACCAGGAGTTTGCAGCATTTGTTTACTCCTGCTACACACACAGCAGTCCTCAAAGGTGGTGTCTGTATGCTGGTGGTGTGCTTTGGCTTTCTCACACTTCACATAAACTCAGAAAACCTCTGCAAAAATTTCAGAACTCATTTCCGTGCTCATAAAGAACAGAAAGGGGTTTGGGTTTTTTTTTTCCTTTGAATGAAAACTTTCTCTTACATGTAACTCATGATTCTGTGACATTGGCGATGTCTTCCAAAAATGAGGTCACTGAAATTTTTTGTTTAACATTTTACAGCCAATTAGTTCCTGTTGGCCTCTAAAGTAAGGGTCAGAAGAAAAAAGCTTAGGCTCTGTACTTATTCAGGGAAGAGGAGATACTGCCATCAAATAGTTATGCTACTTGGCAGTTTGGACAGGGTCTAAACAGCCTAGAAAGCAGGAAAGGTAAGAACCACAGGGAAAGAGCAACAGAGCAGGAATGAAAAAAAAACCAAACTACAACATAAAGCAGAGGCTGGTGCATCTCTGCACTCCCCTACAGGTCTGTCACCAGCATGACTACAGGTAGGACTCCCATCCCATCCCATCCCATCCATCAGACATGTACTGCTTTATGATAAGAGCTTTAACTTCTCCAATGTATGAATGAAATGCCTATCTCCTTCCTTGAAGATGGCAATGTTTGTTATATAGATGAAATAATTGCATAGCAGATGATATCATGGGATATAAATTGGATGCATAACAAAGTTTGATGTCAGAGAATGCAGACTCCTCTAGTGTGCCAAGTGTCTGAACATTGTGTGAATCCCACTTAAAAGGGGTAGGGCTAAGCCTGCCCTTTGGACTGGGCTATGGGCACTCCTGGGCCTTTCCATTCCCCTCTAATTCAAGGGCTGTGAATGCCCCAGATGATTTTTGGCTACACCTGTCTGTTTTTGTACAGTTGTGCTTCTGGGAATATTTTTCTTAAGAGCAAGAGCAGCTGTGGAATGCCATTAGGTAAACTCTTTCCTGCCTTAAGGATATTTATGTCTCTTTTTGGAGTAGTTCAGAGGGTTTAATCTAAGTACAAAAATACTACTTCATCTTGGTGTGTTGTGAATGAATGCTTTACAAAGAGGCAGTCTAGAAACTGAGCTCGTGATGAATAACCAAATGCAGATACTAGAATTTATATATTCATATTCCGTGGCATGATTTTTAGGGTTGGAGGATTCATTATACTTTCCCAAAATATGTCTGGAACTTTGTTTTCAGCAGCAAAGAAGACCTTGGTGCATCAAAATATTGTTTACCCCCAGCACCAAATGTGAGTGCATCTGCTGTCTCTTTCTCTGCTTTCCAGCTGGAGAAGTCAGGCTGGTCAGCATCTTATGCAGGATGGGGCACCTGCTCAACTCATCTATTTAAAAGAGTTGTCAGCTGCTGATGTCTTTAGGAGCAGGGAATAGCTCAGACTTTCCTTGGCCACAGACTTCCCTTCCACTGCTCTGAGCAGAGGTCCCGATGGCCTTTATTTGAGAGTTGGGAAGGGGAGGGCAGCAGGACAGCAGGCTATGAGCTTGAACCTTGCAAGCCAAAGCAAGTAGTAACCAAGTTCTAAAGCTTTTTTCCTAGCTTGTTTTTCCTTTTAGTAGTTTTTGAGAATAATAAACTATTAATGCCCATGTGAAGCTGCAAGTGCTGAAGATTTTCTGCTATTGGATGAAAACAAGTGTATGCCTTCCCTTATTTCATTAATTTGATTCATTGAGTATACTAATAGCAACAATGTTCAGGCTTTTATAAAGCTGAAAATACAGGTAGTTTTATTCTGAACAACAAAAAAATTCTTGGAGAAAATTATAGAGTGTGTATTCCTCTAAAATGTAGAGCACCATTAGCAGGACAGATTGGAATACACATTAATACACATTAATATTAAATCTTAATAATAAAACCCCAACCTACCCTTTCTACCATAATAAGATTTTTTTTTGTTTTATATTACACCCATCTCAAAAAAATAGGGAAATCTGCAATAGAACTAATAACCTATGAAGATCTCAGCACTGCATTTCCTGAGTATTCGGAATGCCAGTGTTTTCTAAAAGGGATGTTTTAATATTCTGCAATGCAAACAAGGTCATAATGTCATGCAAATTAACTTCCAGATTGGAGAGGTCTTCTATTCACACATTCATTATGCTCCATTTTCATGGATGCTGATGACATCAAAGCATTTAGTTAAACTCAATGTTTTATTGCAATAGCATTGCAGTGGAATGACAGATGGGTAATATACCCCTATAATCACATTGCTTACTGGCACATCAGCAAAATATGCTTCTTAGTATGAATTTGACAGCTTATGCTTATTGAAATTAATGGTAAAACTTTTGTTGGCTTGGTAGTCACAAGAAGTTTTCAACAGTTGATTTTATATTGAAATGTCTTTCTGAAATTAAATAATCGAGCATTGTTGTGATATTGAGCAATAGAGCAGAAAATGTCTTAGTGAACTTTTAGTGAAAGCTGCAGGGAAAAAATTGAATATCAAACAGTGAGCTGTGGGGTTTTCTATTTTCTTTTTTGTAATGCTGTATGTAATAGTGACTGTAAGAATGAGAGGAAAGTAGTTGATGGTGAGGAGTCTTCAAAGGCTTTGCTAAAGAGTTTAATGATTTCTCCAAATCAGCTCTACCAGAAGTCATGCAAATCATGCTGGCACTCTGAAGAGCAAAAGAAACTTCAAAAATATGAGGTGCCAGTGAGTTGTGTGAATATGTGTAGGTCTCCTCCAAATGAAGAAGAAAATGGATTAATGAACAAATACAAAATGGTGATCATCCATGTAAAAATTTCTGCTTGGGAAAGTCATTTTACAGCATTCTTCTCCCTTGTTACATGGACATCATCAAGTTGCTGTGTGTAGGGTGGTACTTTAAAAGATGTGTTATTTGAATAGGTCTCCTAATGGTTGTGTGCTCCTCTATTCCCTGATTTCTACCCTGCCTCTGTCTGCTTAAAACACATTGGAATGCAGAAGAGGTATTGCTAATTGCTAAAAGAAATGCCATTAGAGCCCTTCTCAGTGAAAGGGCTTCTGGTAGGTTAACTCTGGTTTAAGTGTTAGAAGGATGTCTGTGCATATGAACAAGTCTTGTAGCTTAGAGTTCTATTTTCCCAAACCCTGTGGTGATC
Source organism: Florisuga fusca (assembly GCA_038090715.1). Lineage (NCBI taxonomy): Eukaryota > Metazoa > Chordata > Aves > Apodiformes > Trochilidae > Florisuga > Florisuga fusca. The sequence continues at coordinate 2,221,997 of JAAWXA010000026.1, read as the reverse complement.
ATGTAGCTACAGGAAAACAGAAGAATACTTGCTTTGGAAAATTATTACACTTATGGGAAACCCCCCCCCAGTGTTCCAATACTGACTTAAAAAATAAAATAAAATTTATGCTCTACACAGGAGCTGCTGGGTAATTACTTTTTGAAAGGATGTATATTTTTAAAGAAGTTTTTGGTATCAGGATACAATTTCTAAATTTTAGTGGCTACTGTTGAACTACTACATACTAAACAACTATTGAACAACTACATATATGTACATTTCCTGTTTACTGTACCAAAAGTTTGAAAAAAATCAAATTATTATCACTTAGAGGTGCTGGACATATTTGTGTAGAACTAGGTATTGATTCTACTAGTTTTAGAGAAAAGATTTCAAAATTCTGGGTTTAGTTCTGTTTTCCAAGTCTTAGTACTCATTATGCAATTCTGAGTAGGAACACCAACTTTGTTAAGAAAAAAAAAAAAAAAAGGTGCCCAATTTCATCATAAAGAGCAGGAACTGTGTGTTCTGTTGAAAGAAACAACTTCTGAACAAAATCTTTGTCTGCTAACTTTATCATAAAGCATCATTAAAAAAAAAAGCCAAACACCTCGGTTCATATTCCTGCTGGTATGCACAACAAATAAAATCTTCATAGAAATTGTAAGCATCTAGTGTTAGACAAAAGCTTTATTTCCTCTCTAGGACATGCAGGGTGGGAATAAAAGTTTTAAACAACTTACATGTCACAAATTTTATAAAGTGTTTCTAACAGCAAGAGAATCATTCATGACTCCACTGTTGACTCAGTGACAGATAAATTTTCTTTCAAGCTACAATTAAAAAAGCCTTAAAAACATATGGCTACCTATTTTGTATAAAATGGAGCTTTGAAAGCAGATTTTGTAATAGGGAAAGAGGATAAAGATTGCATAGAATTTACCAAAAGTTAAGTTTGAAAATGGGAAAAATAAAAGAAAATAAGATTAAATAAAAGAAAAAAGTAATGCCATAGAACCTCTCTGATTTTATTATGGATTTATTGTAAGGTTTCTCTTTCTTTGTGAGCCTCTTTGTGAGTTTTCTCTGTTGACACAGGCTTTTAAAGGGGCAGAGCATAGATACATCTCTTCTGACTGTAACAGAGGTTGTGTTAGACCTGAGTCCCACTTCTGTCTAAGTGGTCCAAAGTCTGGTGAAAAGAGCTTAGAAATTGTCTGTTGATGAAGCTTTGCAGTAGACAAAACTATTTCTGGTTACAGATTAAATATATTTAGAATGTAGATTAAAATAGTTTCAAAACAGATGACACTATTGATGAAGTTCTGAACATGGAGGTGTTGCCTACACTACATCAGTGGGGTCCTTCCACTCATGAGTGGGGAAGTTGGGGCCGTGGAAGTGGAACATGAGACCAGGGGGTACCCACAGCATCTGCAAAGCATAAACCCTTGAAGATGATGTTGGCAGAGCACAATCAGAGCCCTTTTGTCAGTGGGGGAGCTGACTTATCAGTAGCACTCTGGGCATCTCTTCAGAGGTTTTTGGAGAGTGCTCCAGCACTTAGGTGCTTCAGGTGGTCTGTAAATTAAAAGCTTGATGCCAGACTCTCAAGAGGGAAACCTGTTTGCTTTGGTGGGTGGCAGAGCTGCCAAGTAAAATCCACTCCACGCGTTGGTTTCCCACTCCTGCAGGTCACCAACACCCTTTGGATTTTTACAAGTTATTAATTTCTAGACACTTGTTGCATGATGGCTTGGGCTCACCACATGCCCTGAGAGCAGGAAAGTTTCTAAAGGGTCTTTAGGGTGACCAAGAAAGTACATTGCATTCTCCCAAAGTTTCTCCACCAGCCTTAGTTGGCTATTTTAGTTTCTAAATCCTGTCTCCTTCTGATACCCTTGCTCGTCCCAAAAGGCAGTTCATGATCTAAACAAGGCAGGTGACTCATTTTATACTTACAAGGCAAGAAATTCTTGACATTGAACCTATATTGTGTGTGCTGTGAATAGATCCCCAGCATGTATGCAGTTGCATGGGAATTGTATTTAGTCAGCAGTCTTAGGGAAGGGTTCTACAGTACTGAGCACCATGAAAACAATCAGCAGATGCTGAAACCTGCTGATGGGGCATAATTTCAGAATGAGCAGGGCTGAGTGTGAGATGATAAGGTTAAATGAAGGTGGAGAGGTCAGGGGAGCTGCTCTGCAACCTGGTGCTCAGACTGGAGTATTAATGTGAGCCAGCATGAGAGGATGCATTTAATGGAGGGTTCAGAGTATTCTGAATATTTTATTGTCTTTGGGTCTTGCTTTTTGTCCTTCTGGATAATGCAACTGAATTCCCCTTTCCCCAAGTCTTTTCAAATCAGATAAAGAAATCCTAAGTGTTACACTCAGAGGCTCTTTGCTTTTACTTAGAATTCCTGAGAGGGAAGCATCTCTTGCCAGGAAATTTTCGACTCCCCTAGAGTAGGCTGAATTGTTTATCTGGTTTTTACTTTTCAAATGGTTAATGATAATGAACTGTAATTGAGAATTGCTTTGGGCTCATTAATATGCATGTTGTCATCCATTTATCTCCCTGTTTCCTTTGAAATCACCTTCTCAAGGCTTTGAAATGATGTTTAGCATTCATTTTTTTTCTTCCTGCCTTCCTGTTGATATTTGCAGGTTTTTATTTTTGTCCTTTTTTAGAACTGCATCACTCTAATGCTTTTTTCTCAATAACTTTACCATTTTCTCTTAAAATTTTTCTCTTACTCTAGGCTTCTTGATTTCTAATCACTCCATTCTGTATTTTTAAATGCATTCCCAGTGTATGAATAGAAATAGAAAAAGCTTCTTAACCTAAAACTTTCAGTTACTTTCAGCTTGCTTGGGCTCATGTTATTAACACATCTGCTCTTTCTGGCTTAAGCCATAACTGAAAACAAGGTGTATTTATAGTTTTTCTTTTGACCAGAAAGCTATTATGGAATAAAAAGTATATGCCTGACTGCGTTCAGGTTTTGAGAGAGGGCACTTTGTTATTGCTGTGTAGAAGTGAATTACTGTAAACTCTTTCTTGGCCATTCATAGTGTGTCCCTGCTTCTCAGGCTGTTGGAAGTGCTGGGTTCCCAGCACAAAATTACTGAATGAATTACAGCCTGAATTACTCAGATAGCATGGACTGGTATTGCTCATCACCTCCCTGATTCTCTATAAATTTCTGTACACCTCTCAAAAAGTAATCATTAGCAACTATTGGGATGTTGTTGGGTGCAGGTGGCTCATACTCCTTCCTTTACCACCCCACATCAGCCTGCTTGCTTAATGTGGTGGCAGAGCATCCTGAGGATCATCCCTTGGACCTGTCCTGGGTTCATTTGTAAGGATTTTTTGCCTTCTCTGCTTCCACGAATAGAAAATCTGCTTTCTGAAGCAATGCTCAAAAAAAAGTGGGAAACTGAAACTGGGCTCTGAAAGCCTCATTAGTGTGTTTCAATCTGAGTGATCCCATATGAAAGCAAGAGACTATATCATTAATAAGAGAAATTTTGTTCAAGATCATTCACAGTTAAATGGTGAGCTAAAAATAACAGACGAAAACTAATATGAAATTGTGTTTATTCTCATTCTATTCATTCCAATTTTAGTCAGCCTTGTGAAGATATTTTTCAAACATCAGTTTTGGAAGAGATATTCCCAACTTTAAGAAAGGCAACAAAATAAGCATCAAGCAAAACCAAACCAATCCTGAATATCTGTAGCTATTTTTGTTTGTTACATGGCTTGTTGTTTCCTGAAAGAGAAGCTTAGTGTTACCATCTTAATGACAGCACTTCATTGTCAGCTGTCCTTTGGGAACAGAGCTCCAAACATCAGCAGCAGGGGCCTGAAAATCTGTTGAGAGGTTTTGACAAGCTCATCTCCAAAGATGGATTTGTCTGTGGAAATCCCCTGATTCAAAGGGGGGCTCATTCAGAAATACTGGGTCCTTATTTAATGATTTCCACCTCATTTTTTTTAACATGGATCCTTCTTCTTTCTGTACATGTGCACATTTTTCAGGTTTTTGACCTCCTAGCTGTGACCAGGATACTGGCAGAAAGAGCAAAGTACTTTCCCTTTGTATTTTATTTGGTCAAGTTTGTGTCTCAATTTTTTTTTTTTTTCTTGAAAAGTTTCACTTCTGTAGAACCCGTTTTTTGTTTTGTTTTGTTTTGTTTTAAGTACCAACAGAAGGAAAGAGGTAATTTAGTACCATGTAACTTTCAAAGTTTTTTTTTTTCCTTCTCTGTTACAGGACTCCTAAGTTTCTTTGCATCAAATTACTAAGCATCATAATCCTTGTCATTACAGTGAGCAGAGGTTGAGAATGATTTTGTCTGTTTGTTCTGTAATGCAGACTCCAGTTTGATCCACGTGTGCATTAGTGAAGCAAAACTTCCAGTTGTGCCAATTCTCTCTGTTTTCCCAAATGAAAAATAGACTGGAGAGTGCAATTGCATAATTGGAAAATATACATTTGTCTGTTTCTCCCACTGCTCTGGAAGCAGCTTGTCACCAGGACTCTTGCAGGTGGATGAACAGATGTTCTGCAGCTGCCACCCGTGCTGCCCTTTGGCCAGCTGGCAGGACAGGTCCATCATTGCCTGCCACTTCTCACAGTTGTCTCTTCTGAGAGGTGTCTGTACACAGAGTGTGTTCAGACTGTGCCAAACTGCTGTTTGATGCCACGGGGAGTTACACATCTTTGAGCTTGCGTTGATAAAAAAAGCCATAAAACTGTGTCTGGGGAGTCACAGAGAGGCACGGCCTCCAACAAGCAGTTGTATGGATTGTGATTTAAGGTGTAACTCCCCTGGGGACTGTGTTGCACTCCCCAAACACTGAGAAGGCAGTGCTCATGCCAGCTCTCATGGAGCTGCTGCCTGAGTGCTCCTCCTCAGCTTCTCCCAGCCTGAGGGATCAGGTCCCTGTTGTCCCAGGAACCCCAGTCAAACCCTGGCCAGTTCTGGGGGTGAAGTGGAGAGGAAGAGCAAAAGGTTTATGAGAAATTTGAGTGGTGAAAAAGACAATTGTAGTTATGTATGCTTCAAGGAAGTTGTGCATCCTCCCCCAGATATTTTTCAGAAAGAGACAGTATTCATAAGGGCATATGTTTTCAGGAGCTGCATCATGGTGTGAGCTGTAGATCAAGTGTTGCAAGCAACAGTGATTTCATTTTTCCAAGCATGAATGCTTGTGATGCTACTTTTCCAAGAAGTCCTATATAATGCTCAGTTTTCTGCAATTAGTCTTCTGCTCTTATGAAAATCACACTGAATGGGGTTTGTAAGTTGATAATATTCTGTGAAATACTTGTAAACCAAGGAAATTTTCCATGGAAAATATTCTACGTGCCTACCTTGCCTGTGGGTATACAGACTAGAAAATGCCACACCAAGTTTCTCTTCTGTAGTCCTTGACTGCAACGTAGTGTGAAATCAGACTAATTTGTCAAGAATTACATTACATAGTGATGTCATTGATTGCCAGAAATACTGGAAGTATTTTAAGAACAAAACTTGGGAACGACTTTAAGAACAGAAGTTTATATGTATTCCTGCACTGTTTACTCCAACTGAAGAAGCAAACGATGCAATTCAGGATAGATGGAACACTCCTGACCATGCAGCAGCCCCTCTGTATCTGCCAGGAAAGTTTATCCCCAGATTGCTCAATCCTCATCCTTCTGTTTTGCCTTCCTTTTTCCTCTTGTTGCACAGAGGCCACAATGAAAAACCTTTCCTGTTTGCAGTAAACATGTTGATTTCAAATAGCACAAAGGGATTAGTCTAAAGCAACTGTAGGAAAGTGATAAAAATAGCTGGGGAAAATTTTGTCTTCCTTTAGTTATAGAAGGGGGAAGGATACATAATAAAGCCAGCTAGGTTCAATGTAGAAAAAAGAAATATTACAGTGATCCCTTTCCTCTTTCTCTCCTTAAAAGGTTTTTTAAACAAGCAATTTTTTTCAGTACTTTGGACAAAATGATAGAGACACATTCATTTTAAAACCACTTGCTGTGTCAGGTTAATAATCTGTGTTAGCAGTCAGACACCTCAGAGTGTGTGTTAGGATATTGATTTATTTTTTTTTCAGGTTGTCACAAACATTGCCATTTTGGCCTCTTGTCTCCCACCTTAGGTGCACTCTTGCAGTGTACTGCAGCAGCCAACTGCTTGAGGGCTGAGAGCTAAGATTATACCATGGTACCAAGCAAATCAAGTGGAAATCCTCTTCAAGATGAATTTATGTTCCTTCTGATTTTTATTTTCCTTAATTTAATTTTAATACTAAAGTAAAGGAAAAGCATTCTGCTATCCTGGAGAATGACAGCCAGCTGTCCAACTGAAGTAGGACTGAGGGAAGAGGTCCTACTTGGAAAGATTTCTCCCAGTACAGGGCATAAAAGTTAAAGCAGAAAGCAAATTATGTTGCTTTTACCTAAATGAAATTCTCAAGCAGCTGCTAGGTCAGAATGATTTGTTTTTGATGAGTAATACCTGATTCAACAGTATTGCTGTAAGGAGGTTGGACAATGATCAGCTGGGGCAGAGTTAGAGAGATCCTTTGCTTTGGCTGAGGAGCTATTACATGTTCTGACACAGTATCAAATATTACATTGTTTCAAGATGGATCTGTTTCTCCTCATGACTCTTCTCAAATGATATCTGCGTTTGTGTGGCTTGGAACAGAAAAAATTCTAAAAAAACCCAGAGGTATTTCACCAACTACTACAGGAGGGAGAATCCCAGAGCAACTAATTTTACTTTCTTATATCCATTCCCGAGCTACTAAGCTCTGCAGTGATGTTTATCTAATAACTCCATTCTCCTTGAGGCATATTTTCTATTAATAGTAATTATCTATGGCTTATAATTCGTCTTGAATTCTCCTTACTAGTACAGCCCTTGAACTGATTACATACTCCCACTATTAGAATAAAAAATGATGTGACTGCGTTCTTAATAACAGCTGCATATAATTGTGTGCATAAAAATATCATATCTTCTGAAAGTGAGAGGTGTTTCTACCCACAGTGAGGTGGATGAATGCTCACCAATCTCAGAATAAGTGGGATGAAGAGGTTCCTGACATTCTCTTTAATGAGATAAAATGTCTCCTGACATTGACTTGGATGATCTGGAAGCTAAAATTATTCTTATAATTAATTATATTTATATATTGTTGAAGCTCAGAAAACAGTGATGGTTTTGGTACTTAGTTCAGGATTTTTTTCTGCAATAAGCACACAATAAAGCAGACCCTGACTTGAAGAGTTTACAATATATGTAGAAAAACCAGAAATTACTCTTCTGTAGTCTGATGTAAATTCCAAAGAGATCATGAACTTCTCAAGGTCCTATGTGAGACTTGTCAGCATCAGGAAAAAAGTTGAAATGCCTTCAATCCAGGTTTAGTGTGTGTACAGTAATGTACTCTAATGTCCCATATGTTACTGATTGCTTTTTGTTAACTGAAAAATGGATCCAGCTTTTTCTACCTGTGTCTGGACTGCACTTGAAAACTGTGTTAGGTCTTCACTACCTTTAATATTTGCACAAATCCTCCTCTTGGGTAGGTGAGTGCTATCCTTTGTCTCTTTAAAATAGGAATTCAGGTTTTGCTGAGTATGCAGAAGGAGGTTGGAAAACTGCAGTCAAAATAAAAGGTGGAATTTATCCCTCTGTAAAATGTATTATTCACAACTGTATGGCACTTCAAGTTCCTCCTGTGGTTACTGCTGGTCTATCAGTAATTATAAAACATACCACAAAGGAGGAAATTTATAAATTTTTACTCTTATTCTTTCTTAACTCATCTGACCTCAGAAAGTTGCACTGAGATCTTTAAAACCTATCTGAATTTTTATGGTTTTTATGTCAGCTGGGTTGTACATGCAACCTTAAATCAAACTAATAAGAGTTAAAATTTTCCAGTGCATCTGGTGCTGACTGTCATTTTGAGCTGGTGACCCTGACATTTTACTTTTCTCATTAGTATAAAAAACAACCAATCAAACAACCCAGCACATCTGCTTTTACCTCACAGAAATTATGTATAATTAAATAGTTTATCTTATACGGTTTTCTGAAAAATAATTTTAAAATACTGTTGTAAAAAGGAAAAAAAAAAAAGCTTTAAAGTAGTTTCTCGAATTTTAGGCAATCTTTTAAAGATACAGAGGAAGAAAAATATCAGCTACTTTGGACCTAAATTTTTCAAGTTTTATTTTGTAAATCCCCTTGATTCCAGAATGGATACTAATTTGCATTCCTACACCTGATTAAAAATGTAATCAATGCCACTTTTGATTACAGGGCATTGCTTATCCTCATGCACTGTAGTTACAGGTGTAGTAGTGGTTGATATATATTTGCATACGTTGGGCTGATAGATATTTAGCATATCCAATATATGGATGCAGTAAATGGGGTGAGGAGTGCAAGCCTATTTGAATATCAGTAAGTATAGTATTCCCATGGGAAGAGGATTTGGTGATGTTGAGCCCACCCATCAAATTAAACAAGAGAGTTGGATTTGCATAAAACTGTCTTGAACAGATGTTCATCAACAGAATGCAGACAGCTTTTATCTTCTTTTAATCAAGAAGTATAGTACAACCATCAGTTTATTGGATTCGGGGGATAGGGTGGGGTATGCAGCTTCATATCAGGAGTACATCAACTGAAAAGGTAGAAACCAAAAAATCAGGATATTTCCATGTTCTGTCAAAGCAAATGACCTGGACTGCAAAACAATCAATTAAATTTTGGGTTTTTACAGTCCACAGAGAATTTACAACTGAAAATGAATCAGTACATTTAACTGCAGCCAGCATCTGTTGCCACTTGTCATTACAATATGTTCAAATTGCTATATATGTATATTTGATATACGTATACACTTGTCTGGAATGATGTCTCCTCACTGATAGTCTCATCTTAAGAAAGGTGTAACAGAATCACATAACAGAAGCTATGTCAGGTGCAGAACTGAACTGAAATCTAGAGCCCATTATGAGAGATTATAGTTACTTAAAAGTAATACCATAGCATGTAAAATTTAGGATTGAAAAGTTTCAGAGTTTTCTATTAAAGGTCATATGTTACATTAGAATTAATATATGAATATATAAGACAATTTTGCTCCTTCTAACCCCTGAAAAATTTAGCAGTTGACTTGTATTCAAAACTGCTGAATGAAGCTAGCTGGGTAAGTACTCAGCCCCTCCTCAGTCTTTGGATCTCTTTACTGCTAATAGTAGTATCTCACATTGTTTTAATAAGGCCACAAAAGGAAAATTTGTCTGATATGTTTGCTTCCATAACTGTATCCTCATGTTAAAAAGTACCTATGATCAGTTGGCATTCTGAAAAGTGCCTCTGATCATTTAGCATTCATTAGCAAAATGAATGTGAAGCCCCCTGAGCTCTGTGAATATTGTTTTCTGTTAATTAAAGTAGGACTGTCCTACCAGCTCTTAGCTTCCAGTAGGCTACTGCATATTTTTTACATCTTGCAAGGAAGCAGAGGGATAGAAATATAAGGCAAAGAAGCCTAAAACAAGAACTCTCTTCTCTTTTCAAAATCTACTGTAAAGTTTAGTAGCCTGAGTTGTGTAGATTGCTTGCAAATTACTGGAGAATATTTTCCAAAATAGTGTTTGTTTGCCTTGGAAATTCTGAATAAAAGTTGATTTTCTTAGAAATACTGGATTTTGTCCCCTCTTTCTTGGTCTCATTCCAAAAGGCAGATAGTTTCTCAACAATAGTGCCAAAGGGTTCTCTGCAGTTCAGGATTATCACACAGCTCATTGCCTGCTTCATCCCCACAGCAGAGGGGAAAGTCACCCTCTAGAAACATTATAAGAGATGATCAAATAAGAAGTTATCCTGCAAATCCTTTGATCCCTAGATCAGACTTCTATGAACCAGGCCTGCTCAATTTTGTGGTTTTGTTTCTCTTTTTGTGGGTATGACAATAATCCCCTTCATTTCCTGCCCTGCTCCCCCACCCCTCTGCATCATATTCACATTTTTATTCTTTGTTGAGAGTTCCCTTTTTTTCTCCCAGCTCTCTCCTCCTCAGCCTGCTCACTGCAAATTAGTCCACACCTTTCATACATACAATATTTAGATAAATTGTATTGGAGAGTTTAATTACAATTTCTAATCCAATTGTAGCATTATGAAGTGTTTTTGAGGCTTCTCAGAATATTTGCCTGTTCAACTGTTCTGAGTGGAAGCATCTCTTTACATACTACACTTTCGGCATAATTGCTTTGTCATGAAGTTAATTAATTTGTGTATTTGCCTGGCACATTACAGAAAACAACTCTAACAAAACTTTGTTAAGAGCACCAGCCCTCTCATTGACCTGAAAGGCTGACTGGGTTCCAAAAAACATCTGGCTTTTTTAGTCAATAAACCTGGCATACATACAACTGTGTCTATAAGGCAAAAAAGGTTATATAAATTACAGGGGCATTTTTAGCCATTTTAATAAAAACATTTAAAAGTGAAAAGGTAGAAATGAATTCTTAAACTGTGGTGGGAAGGTATTTTTGAGCCCTTTGTCCTGTACTGTAGGACCAAGTGACAACATCCACTTTGTCTGAGACAAGTGCAGCTTTATGTAATAACAGTGAATCAATATTGATTTACTGTAAAAGTCTGCATTTGAATCTGATCATTAGGTGACTTCCACAGGCTTCTCATTTCCTGCAAATAGTTAGGTATTGGAATGGCACTTGTTTGGAATCTTGGGATTTACAAGTGGCTTTTTCCTATTTTGTGGAAACTCCAAATGTCTTAACCTCCTTTAAGTTGCATATCTCTGTTTAGAACCTGCTGTGAGACAAAGGTAAGGACTGAGACAGTGGGTCTTAGCCTAAACCTGAGGGTATATGTATTTTTAATGGAGAAAAGTTAATTGTCTGTATGAAAGATGCCATATGATATAGTTTCTAGTAGCAAATTATGCATTTTAACAGCTAAGATAGTGATAGAGATCAAATAAATTATGCCAATTTTTTTCTATTCTATATGTACCATAAGAAGTTAAGGACCCATCTCATTCTCCCCAAAGAAGCTAGCACTGTATTTTAATAATATCACTGAGATAAATTGTCTTTTCCTGATCTGTGCATTCTAAGGTGGACATAAAACAGTCTAGTGTTTTATACTCTGAGTCTCTTCTATTAAGAACCCTGGATGAAAATTAAATCAGTAGTAAGATGACAGAAGGCCTGTTTACGTTCTCAAAGTAATGATTATTACTTTAGCTTATCTGAAGTCATGTACCATCATGTTTTTACTACTTTAAAATAGAGCTTTGACTTTCTTGTGCACCCAAAAAGAACAGTGGGATTTAGGCACGGGGTGATTGCTTGCCCACCCTTAATTACTTGGATGGCATCATGGTCTGGATTTTCTTTCTGCTTTTAGAATAGCCATCAGGAAATATCCTGCTCTCCCAGCCTCCTCATGGGAATGCATTCATGAAACTGCTTTGTAACAAGAGTATGGTGCCTCTGAAATGAACACAGCATATTGGGCTAAAAAAGTGGTACATTCCCAAAGTATTATTTTATTTTTTTTTTTTAATGAAAGGCACAATGAAACTATTTGGTGCACCTTGTTTTAGCATTTGTAGAGCTTGTTCAGCAGTAATAAATACGCATTCATGAATAATACATTCAGCAGCTGACAATGTTGTAAAATAGTGATTTGTATGACTCAGCCATGTGTAGAAAGACTTCTTAATGGGGAAAAAAAATGGATGTAGTATTTGTACAGAGCAAGTTGGGGTTTTCAGCAATATGAAAGAAAATAGAACTGATATTTTGCAAGAAAATTCTCTGAATGCTGTTTGAAATAATGAGAATGAGACTTGGGGACCCACACTTTATAGATAGGTAAGAGGAAAGTTGAGATGACTGCCATGAGCCTGACTGGGTGATACCAGGTGATGGCTACAGCCTTGTCATAAAAGTCACAGCAATAGGTATCCCATATAACTCAAGGAGCTACAAGCAGAGCTTGCTGTTCTTATTATTTTTTATTTGTTAAAAAAAAAAACCAACAAATAAACAACCAACAAAAAATAATCAGCTGCTGTGGTTTCCAGCAGCCAAACAATCTGTGAACCAGACAGTTTCATAGGACTGGGATGTTGCTAGAAACCACCTTAGGACAAGATGAATCTTTTGGGCAGACTCAGGAATGAGATTCCATGACTGAAATATCAAGGGTGCTTTCTTCCACAGGTGTGAGAGTTGCCCTTCTTGTCCTAGCTAGGAGCTGCTCAGCATCAGTAATGGAGCATTCACTCCCTTCCAGGGATTTTCAGGAACAGAAGACCTTTGGCTGTATAAGTCAGGCAATAACCATTCTCTGAAATTTGCTCTTAATTCCTTATTGTTGTGCATGGATATTTGATAGACCAGGTTATGTTTCTGGCAGGTTCATGGTATTTTGTTCACTCTGTGACCTTTCTGAAAGTCTCTTGACAACTTTGATTGGTTTGTGTCTGTATCTTGGGCACTATCTGGGATGCCCTGGTCCTCTAAGTGTGCACAGTTTTTTTGGTGCAATTTTGCCTTCAAATTTACAGCAGGAACCATTACATTCTCATAAATGGGAGTGGAAACACCTCTCTAGTTTTTCATAATAGAAGTCATGGCATCCCAGGATGTGTCATTCCAGATGTGTCCCCTGCATTCCATCACTAATTTTGCTGCGAACTGATCTTTTTACAACAATTAGGAAAGAAGAAACTTCTACTTCTTTTACTTCTCAGATCTGTTCCATTTGTTGAAACAGTTTCACAATGGAAAATTGGTTTCTTCCCGAAAACTTTTTCCACTGCATTATATTCAAAACTAATGTTTTAAAAATTTTTAAATCACAAAAAACTTATGCAGATGCTTTGGTTTAAGCTACGATGACCAAAATCTCATGGGAAGGGCAGGCAGGATAATTTTTCTGACCAGTTCTACATTTAAGTTGTCTAGTGCAGGTACCACTTTTGCTATGAGTCTGATCCACAGCTCTTTTTCTTTTTAATTTTTTTTTTCCTACTGGAAAATTCAGCAGCTTTCATGCAGTTCTATTGTACAGATGTGAACTGAGCCTTGATGTGATACACACCTCAGAAATAAAAACCTTTCTCAGAATTCCTTCTAGGCAGAAGAGCCCAAGTTCCATCTAAGGAAAGCATTTGTATTAATAATAATTTAAGTGGGGATGACACATCACTGGTGTCAATACTTGTGGCCAAATATTGATTAAACTTATTGAGTTTTTATTTAACTATCTAGCAATATATGCAGGATAATATGAGAACTGACAGAGGAAAGCTGTTCCCCGATAATTTCTAAGGGAATTTTTTACTGTCTCTAGAATGAAACTTTTTTTTTTTCCCAGAAAAGAAAATAAAAATGAATTGTGCTAACTTGAGTAATGTCTGCTTGCCAGTTTTGTTGAAATTAATATTCCTATGGCATTTTGGCATTTGACTTTGTACCTGACACAGGACAAGTCAGCTAAAGCATGTTTAGCAGCAAGTGTTTGGGTTGCACTCAAGTCAAAGCATTCTTCAATTTTTGCTGTTCCAGTGATGTAAAGGAACCAGAAGGCCCACTGTCCTCCAACACCATACAAAAATTTGCTCTTTGATCCCTGTTTTCTCTGTAATCAGGCCAACATTTTTACCATCTCTTCAACCTTTAAGGCGATGTCAGTAGTGTGGCCAATAAAGAATATGGCTCATATGTTGAATGTGGGTCTTGGTTTCTCTGTTACTGTGTCTTCTTGGAGACCATTGCAAGTGATATTTATGTGAGTAATCTTAATGGCCTAAGTGTCCTTTGTAGAAATGTGTAATCCAGTTTTGCCTTCTCTTTTTAGTAGTAAAATCTGAATAGTTTCAATGACATTTTTCAATTTAGTGTCACCAGGAATTATTTTTTCCCTTGTGAGGATGTCATGGGAGTCACTTTGAGATTGCTTCATCTTTAAATGGAACTTTTAGAGAGGGAGAAGTCAGTTTGCACATCAATGGCCTGAATATTTTCCTGGTGATTTTGGATTATCAAAGTGCTCACTTACAGAAGTCATGACTCCTTGATCAGGTCCCGAAGAAATGATATTTTGTGTGTAAACAACAACTTGGTTTCCAATCTTAAAATAAAGGTAGGATGTTGGATTCATGTGACTTGTAGCTTCTAGTACAGCTGAAATTGCAGTGTAAAACTCACTAAGCTTTATTTGCTGCCCACTGGCCTTGAATGGAGCACATTTAACCAGTGGTTTTATTTCAAGCACACACTACTACTCCTGTGACTGCTCTGTAAAGAGCTGTTAATGAACAGGTCTCAAACATAGAAAGTGATTTTCTGATAGAGAAATTTTGTATGCCCGCAGAATAGAAGAGCAAGTAGGTAAGCTGCTTACAGAGCTTCTCATAGAGACATCTGTGGTCATCAAGGAGTTTGAAGTTCCTTGGACCCCTGAGGGTTTTCTCCTTTATTCACTGTTGTCATCTCTAAAGCACATAAAGAATGGCTTGGGTTTTGTTTTCATTGTTAAAACAAGTAGGCATGCCTAAATATAGAATTTAAAGACACAATTTCCTTAATTATTGTTGTTACTGGAAGCTGTAGACATTGCTCTTTAGCTGCTCATCTTAAGGCATCTCAATCTATGGATTTATGGGTTGTTTTGTTTTTGTTTTTGTTTTTAATAGATTGTTCCACAATACATTTAAGTGTTTTAGTACCTATTTAAGTATTATGGTACCTATAGAGTTATCACATAGGCTTAAAAGTTGGTATTTGAAACAGCTTCTTAGATATGACACCAGTTACCCTCAGTTATTTCCCTTCACTTTGGTCTTATTCAATATGCTTCAGTAGAATTACTCCATTTTTATGGTATTGGAAGCAAGATCAGAATAAAATCCTTAAGGTAGCAAGGGCAAAATTTACTGCTTTGCCTTATTGATTTTAAAAACTACCTGGAAAATACTTCAATTAATACTAAAAGCACAAAGTCTGACTTGTACTGTCAGACACGTACAGACTTCTGTCAGTAAAGGCTCTGTCCACCTTACCAGAAAAAGTCTTTTTTTGAGGGGAGACAGATGCAGTTGTAATCTGTAGACAGATTATACTTGAAGTAAAAATGTGTGAATCAGACCTTTCAAATCTAAGGCAACAGGTGATGAGCTTGTTATTTCTTAAATTGGGAACTAATATTTGAAAATAGTAATTTTATGGTGGCTACACTGTGAAATGTTTTGAACTATTTTTCAGAGACAATATTTGGTGTTATACATAGCACTTGACTCAAGGTTTTCTCATATTGAGAGATTTAATGTGATTTCTTGAAGCATACCAAGATTTAGTCCATAAGGAATACATAACATACTAAAACTTGAGAATGCATCTTGATTACATTTGTTGACCAAACTCATATTTTTGCTCATACAAAGATATTTCCTTCTTCTAAAATGAGTTCAATCCAGTGAAATTAATGTCTTTGAATAAATAACTAGTTAATTTCTGATAATTTCTAGTCTGAATCACGATCCCCAATCCAATCTTTCCCACAGAATCATCTGTGGAATTAACAATTCTTTAATATAATTTCCTGATGAGATTGTAAACTTTGTGCTGATTTAAATAATAGTTGAGTCAGATGGCTTTGTAGACATGAAGAGGGTGAAAGCAGGCAATAAAAGGCATAGTTTGAGCTTTAGTTTTGGGGTTTTATTATGATGTGTTTCACATGCAGATAGCACCTGTTACTTCTTGGCTGAGGACCTGCCTTGAAATCTCATAACTGTTTCCCACATCACTCTTGGGAACACCGTGTCAGTCAAAAAGTCAAAAAGTAAAACAAGTCAACTTGTAAGATGTGATATTTCCTAACTTGACCAAAGTGAAGCTGACATTGTTACAAGAAATGAAAAATTTAATGTATGGGAATAGCAGACATAGGTATCCCAATAAAGAGGTTTAGATTGTTAGTTTTATCTTGTTTTAAATTACAAAATATTTCTGTCTGTTCTATGAAAATATTATGAGCAAAGCAGGTGTGAGGTGGGAAGAAAAACCTTTGCAGTAGTGTCTGAATATGTAACTATATGTGAAGCCTTATTTGCTCATAAAGGCACATAAAGAATTTAGTACCTTAAACTAATAGAACTCTTATTTATGGCTTGAAATATAGCCCAGTTGTAATTGGGGTCAGATCATGTGTTCATTAACTAATGACTTCTTTGATAACAACCCAAATTCGTTGCAAAGTGATTTAGCAAAAAACACATTACATGGTTTATGAAATGCTGCAATGACTTGCATTGTCTCACTGTTGTATAACCATAGCACATACCTGAGTTATGGCTTTTTCCCTATAGGTGTTTGAAAAATTGCATATGTTTTGTCTTTGGACAGGATTTAGAATAGTTTTGGGGTTTTGGTGGTTTTTTTTTTAAAAGGTCTCTCAAGATACATGGAATTCTGTTTCCTGTTTGACAGTTGTGGGGATGCTGGTTTTTGTTTTTGTTTTTTTGCTTTGGAGCAGACAATCTGTTGCAAGACTTGGAGCTGAGAAGGGCTGAGTCTCATCGGTGCTTTGGCATACACTCTGCAGACACTCCAGTGCTCCCATTTGCATCAAACTTCTGCCTGGAAATGAATGGAGCTTTATTCTTTGTACACAGGCATCTCTTCCAGCCATGGCTGAGTGATGGTGATGTTGAAGTAAAGGTGCAGAAAATAATAGCTTAGCCTCTACCATTCTGCTTGTGGATAAGAACTTTTTTTCTTCACTGTTTTCCCCATAAAACTTGGCAATGGACAGCAATGATGCAGCCAGTTGAAAGGCTGGTGGATTCTTATTTGCTTTAGAAACTATGCAAAATTAATGGGGAAGGGACATGACAAACAGATCAATAGTAATGAAGGCTAATATGTAATGAAGATTTCTGTTGTACTATGATTTAATTATGTAATTGTTCTTAGTTCTACTTCTTTTGACCAATCAGAATATACTCAAGAGGAGTTTAAGCTATGCTGTGCCTTTGAGGGGCTTGGAGGCTAAGACCAGACCATCCCTTCTACTAGGACACAGAAATGTATGAGGTCAAGGCTGAATAATGCATTAGCAGGGTGTGACAGCTCAAGGTAACTGCCCATCTTCTCCCCAGCAGTGCTCTGGTTTGTCCATAGGAATTCCCATCTTAAAGCAACCTTAACTCCTGAGCTTCCTATTGCAATACAGTCAAAAATACTGGTAGAGACCCATATTCCCTAGTTTCCTTTAAATGTGTATTAAATAGAGAAAAATAGATTGTTTTCTACAGAAATACCTATGTATATATGGATACATAAATAGATACATACAAATATATATACATATATATAAACCTTTTCTATTTGTCTGCTTGTGTTACTGTATTGCTTCTTTGATTAGTGTTTGACCAGAACCAGAATTATTAAGTACTGATAGTAATTGGAAACAATTACACTTATTCTAAGATGTAACTTGACATTAATAACATTAATATTAATTATACCCTGTATATACAAATACCTGTATACCCTGTCTGTATAAAGCATTAATAGGAAAAATACATCTTTCCTTCCTCTCATTCAAACAGATGTGAGGAACCCACCCTACTCCAGCTTTTCCACTTGAAAAGCTCCTTTGAGAAAAGATAAGCAGCCTTTGTGGTCAGGCTGAAATACTCTGTTAAATACCAAGAGCTTCAAGTAAATCTGTAAGGTACTGATAGCTTCCTAGTCAGGAAGCTTCCATTACTTTTTACATTGAAATACCAGGTTCCAAGGAAATAGTGACTATTTAGTAACTCTGCATCAGCTTTAAAATTCGTATTTAGAGTCCTTTTAAACAAAGACCACACACAAAATTTAGCTTCTTCACTTGTTTTTTTCATAGCTTTTAAACATTTTCATTTTGTGCATAAACTAATTTTATAGTACTGTGAAAAGTCTTATAGATATTAATGGTCTCAAAATAGAAAATTATTCAGTGAAGCAAAAATAAGGACTGTTATATTGAAAAATTACCTCTTGGTGTCCCTGGAGCAGAATTTGCTTTTTGCAAAATAAGATGTATTTACAAATTATAAAATACTTACCCATTGTCCATATTTTATTTTTTTTTTTAAATAGTACATAAAGGCTTAAAATGGGAAAAATTGTCACAATTTCAGTTTCAAAGCAAAAGGAAGGAAGAATTCAGTGCAGTTACAAATACATCCAAGTGTGCCAGCCTGCAGCCAGTAAGGAAAAGCTAATTGCCACCATGCCATCTCTGTGCAAACAAGAGTTATTATTGACTCAAGTCTACTTAAACTGTCCCCAGCTAAGCTCTCCAGAGTTAGAACAGGGAGTACAAAAGGTGATTGCACATGCTGAGTGCAGCTACCACACTAGTAAAAGCAATGTACTCCTCTTGAAATGGGAGGAGGAAGACAGCTGGAACTGCTTATCAGACAGTCACAATTGTTACAGTGCCAATAATGCAGTTGACAGCTTACTGGACCCAGTCAGCCCCTAAATATTTTATCACAGTGACCAAGATGACTTTTTAGACAAAGCAGAAGACCC
Source organism: Florisuga fusca (assembly GCA_038090715.1). Taxonomy (NCBI): domain Eukaryota; kingdom Metazoa; phylum Chordata; class Aves; order Apodiformes; family Trochilidae; genus Florisuga; species Florisuga fusca. The sequence goes on along the minus strand of JAAWXA010000026.1, from coordinate 2,203,342 downwards.
TGAATGTTTCATGTTTCTGGTAAAAATAATTTAATGTACTAATATTAATTTTGAGATGGGAGTTCTTATTTTTTTTTTATTTGGCTCAAGGGTAATTATTGTGGTTTTGACTCCCACCAGTGTCCATTATACCTGCAACAACGTTGGCTTGACATTGATTTAATTAGGCATAGCTTCCCTAATTACATTCTTTAAAAGGATTATGCAGATGAGAGCAATTATACAAAAATATTAGATAACTATTAAATATAGGAGAAATCCTCTGTCTGTTTGTGTTGAGAGTGCCAAATAAGTTAAAATATTTCAAACTTTGAATATGCTGACAGTAGTTTTCCTCTGGAAAAAAGTTCTAGGGAATTTGCTATGGATAGTTCAGTAGAATCAGCTGACAAAATGCAGCCTGTTCTTAACTAGCCATCAAGACTTCCTGCCAGGAAGTTCCCTGGAGCTGCAGGCTTGCATTTAGTTTGCTGCATCTTGCTGCTTCTTCAGCCTTAGACCTTGCAAGCTCCCTGACATCTCAGTCCTGCCCAGAAATTCCTTTTAGTTTGGTGGTACTTCCCTGGTCACTGTCAAAACAAAAAAAGTTACAGTGTCATAACTAACCAAAGTACTTGAACAATAGTTTCTATTTTTGTTTTTCTTGATCATCATAAATATTATCTCACATTAAAGGAGATGAAAATGAACTTGAAGATCATTTCTTTTTCCTATGTAAGTGTTATGAAAACATGCTGGGATTGCAGCTCACTTTCATGGGATTTCTTAACATTATTTTGGCTCAATCTCAAGTGCTACATAGCAGTGCAGCTCCTAACCTTTCAGGGAAACCATGCTAGTTATATCAGTCCAGAGCCAGGCTTATTTTAGCAATTCTTATTGTCTTTTTAAAAAAATAATCCTGGTATCGATATTTTATATCATGTAAACATTGAATTTTTTATAACAATTAGAACAAATGCACATTCTTTTTATTTATTTTTGAAAGTATTTCAAAACAATTTAACTAGAACTTTTATAGTAGAATCAATGTAAGAAATATTAAGTATTGTTAGAACCCTGTGCAGTTTCTAGCTTTCCAAAGTTTTTTTTCCAGATGATGTCCAATATAAGTATTTCCTCTTTGAAAATTGAGAGCACTTGTGGATAGTCCTTTGAAGTCCCTGCATGGCCTTCAGTGATTTCTTGAAATCTTGAGATGTTCTTCAGATGGACTGATGGTCATTTCGAAGATGCATTGCAGTAGGTTCAAAAAACTGGAAGAAAAGTGTAGAGTGAAGTTTTAATCTATAAGTTGTTAACAACTCACTTAACCAACAAAGGCACCTGATTTCTAACTGTCTCAAAAGACTTAAAACTGAACTGCCTGGCAATCCTCTTAGGATTCTGTGTGTGTTACCTGGATCAGCAAAGCTCAGTTGTGAGTATGGATGGCAATGGTGGTGTTCTCCTGAACCTTGATAGGAGAACAGCATATGACTGTGAATGATACAGCAAAGCTAGATAAAGCCCTTCTATTCTTCTCACTCTCCGTTCTAAATCAAGGAATTTTTAAAATAAACTAAGCACCCAATTCACCTAAATTAGTATTCAGCTCAAGAACTTAGCAACATTCAAATGAAAAAGAACCCCAACACAAACCAAAAAACCTAGGCAACCCACAAAACCAAACAAAAACCTAAAAGAAAAAAACTGCTGTATGACATTGTCTTCTCAGACAGATAGATTTGTTCTCCTTTCAAGAACTTCCCTACTTGGCTATTCCAGAAACTGTGTAATTTTTTCTTACTGTATAGAGATTTTTGTGGATGGAAGATATTACTGTGCATCACAAAATATGCATCATAGAAACACCCTGTTCCATTTTGCATGCATAAATAATGAGAATGTCACTTCTCCAAATTTTCCATCTACATTAATTACAAACCAACCTTACGTAGCAAGGGAGTAAGTCCTCTTAAATTAATTTTAATGTTTGGGGGGTTTTTCGTATTATAAACATCACAGTGACATTGCTGTAGTTAAGGATCTTTCAGCATTACAGTTAAAAAATATTTTGAGAAAAAGGTGGATTTATCATACAGGTATCAGCATTTTCTATGGTCTAAAACCTGGCATCTGTTATTTCAGCTGGGAATTCTTTCATATATGTGTTTTCAATTACCTCTTCTTTCCTAGTTTTATGTTGTTCTTTGGTTATGTTAGGTTCTAACAACATGTTGTCTAGGAAAATTCAGACAGAGTGCTATTTTAGCTCCATTTCTATGCTTTTACCAGTGTAACTATTGTCTTGCAATGCTCAACAGCATGCTCATAGCTACTCTGCCATGCAATACAGTTTACATTGAAATATCTTTTATGTATGAAGTTGCATGGTGGATGACTGCTACTGAATAAGAACATTTTCCCACTTTTTCCAATGGAGAGTATGACCATTTACTTAAATAACAAGGCCAGAAGAGAACTTTATCCCCATTTGAGTGTAAAAAGCATTCAGCTGAAGCACTTGATTTCACCTCAGATTTTTTTTTTCCATCAAGCAATGCTTCTGTTTTTCTTACAAATGTAGCAAAAGATTAATTTTACAAAGCAAGTTTACTTATAAACCTCCTGGTTTGCTGAGGTGTGTTTGATTCCAAATATATGGAGTATATTTTATATATATGTATGTATATATATATAACTATGGATATATGCAGTATAATATCCAGAGTTGAAGATTCTCTTGCTATTGTCCAATCCTGCCCACTCTGAAAAATAATGTTCAAATACTGAAAGGCATAAATACATTTTATTTAGAAACACCTTCATTCTACAGACTTCTAAATCCTAAAATTTCTGTGTAGCTGACGTTCACTTACTATACATGTAAACTAAGAGTAAGGGTAATTAAACTGAAGTCTTCCAAAGAATTAAAAATTATTAAACGCAGGGGGAGGGGAAAGAAAAAATTACTGCAAGAAGCAATATGAAATGTACTCAGGCCTCAAAGTTCTTATAAATACTATCAGATACAATATGCAAGAATGACTGCTTCATTTCTGTAACATATGGCCCATTACTTAAGCCATAAATAAACTCCTTAGTAGTACAGAAATACTACCAAACAGCCTAGGAGAGATCTCCTCACTTCATACAACTCTGTCATCCCATTAACAAGGCAGCTCGTTCTAACTGATGCTCTGAATCCAGAACATAAAATTAAAAAAACATTCTTGAACTTCCTTCAAAGTCAAAGGAAGAGTCTGGTCAGAAGATAATGGCACGAGTTGAAAATTACCTTTGATTCTAGTGCTAATAGCCTGCTTTCACTAAGAGCTTCATTAAATGCTCCTTGATTTATTCTGTATGCACCATTCAAAGACAGGAGTTAGCTGTTCCCTTTAGAAATCTCCACAATAACAAACTTAAGTGAATAATGTTCTGCTCCAACTCTGCACTCCAAACTACCCTAATCAAAATCCTAGAAAGGTGCACTACAAGAACTCAGACACAGAAAATTGTTATTTCAGGGAACTGATGGGTTATTTTTTTCCATTTTGTTTTTAAAACAAAAGCCAAATGAACTCAAAGGAGTAACTCAGCGAAGCTAATATACCTGAAATACTGTACAAAAAGGACTTTCTAAATGAAAATCAATTTCTTAACTAATACTGCACAAAAAGTCAACCTTTTGGGCTTAAATTTTTGATTAGTTGGACTGGCCTTGAAGATTGCCATGCTTTGCTCACCTCACTGTATCTCCTGCTTCAATGGAAAGGCTTAGATACATTTAATATGTTTTTAAAGCTGAACCAATCCTGTTTTTTCTTGAAAGTAACAATTGGGAAAGTGATACAACATATTGATTTAGAAACCTAGCAATGTATATCCCAATCTTTATTAGTTATAACTCAGTAAGCAACAGGAAAATGTAATTTATCAATAAGAGCTTGATCAACATTTTACATAATTGTTTGCATTCTTCATCATTTGAAACACCCCAGCTCTCAGTACTGTTCTGTTTTCCAAACCTTCTTGCTGGATTTCTGTCATTCTAAAAGGCTACTACAGAATATATTATTTGAGTTTATAAGCAGGTTTGTGAGCCTGCAAAAGTGGCATTTTAAAAATATTTATAGTCAGCACTATGTCCTCGACTTCAGAAGAATTTTAAAAGCTTAGTTCTAATATAGTTATTAATATACAAGGTTCAGTGTAAATATTTCATCACTGCCAAGGGAGATGGCAACTATGTTCTAAATATTTCTAGATCCAAAATGTGAATGGTTGAATGAACTCACTAGAGTTAGGGCAAGCTATGCAAGCCAGAGAGCTGGCATCTAAACAGAAGCTGTAATGACTAAACATGAGCTTTTTTTGAGACTTCTCTGACTGAGATAAGTAATCTGCACACATAGTCAATATTTTAATAGCAGGATCAGTAACTCTGGCACAAATGCTAAATTTAGCACTGGGCAGATTTTGAGTGGCCAGGAGTTAGCAGCTGTGACCTCTTGAGGGAGACATCTGCAGAAACATTTCTAACAGATAGTGCCTCCTATCTTCCTGTTCCCCTGATTTCATGCAAGCTGCTTGGCAGGACACTCCATCTTTGAGAGACAGCATTTTCCAGATCACACTACCAGCAAAAATCAGCAAAATTAGAGCCTAGTTAGCCTCTACTTCAAGCAGCTGATCAGCACTGTCTTTTTACTTTGAACTGCAACATCTCCTGGCTGTGCATGAGATTTCCCTTGGCTTGCTTTACCTTTAATCTAGAAAATAAAGGTACAATCTGCTCACCACTCAGACCAGATTGACAGACTCTGATTTTATTGATGTAAGGGACTTTGTCTATTCAGTACTATCTAAAACCCATCATTATCTCTCTAGCTGTCCTCAATAAAGCTAAATGTACCAATCATATTGACTTCAAAACACAATGAGATTCAAAAACTATGGCAATGAAGCAAATGAATATATTTTTTACCAAAGAAACTGGACACCATTAGCTGTATTAAGGCAAAAGGGAAAAAATGGGGGAATTAAAGCATTAAAGACTTAGTTTAATGACTGCTTGAAAATTATCAGTTAATCATTGATTGATAATTCTAGATGTGCTCAATTTGCAGGGCAGTCATGTCTTCTGGGCCTCCTGGATATCTAATGATCAGTCTGATTCAGACAAAGAAGCAAAGAATTTAGCACCTTTGCCTGCATAAAACAGTTCAGCTATATGAAGAAGGAAAAAAAATCAATGTTAAAATGCATAAAAACAGGTATTCTTGATTCATAAACCCTATCTTGCACTTGTTAATTTTTCACACTATGCATAAATGTTTAGAATTAATAACACTTTTTGGGGGAGACTGTTATTACCTCACTGAGCAAACCTTAGGAGATATTGAAATTTTTATCTCTTTCACTGTATTGCTTCAACAAATAATGCCACCATTCCCTACTGCAGAAAGGAAGACAAAGAAATAGAAGATTTAAGATTAGCTTGTTTGCTAAAAATGCCTTCATATGTTGTCTTACACAATGTGTTCTGCCCAGTGCAACATTGCATAGAGGTGTTTACATTCCTCATCTTCAAATTGCCTTTCTGCATTGTACTGAGTGCCACTGCTACTGGAAACCACAGCTGATTTTTTTTAAAGAAAACTAGTAACTAGTATCAGTAACCAGTCCTTTCTGAGGAGAAAGAACTGGAGTTACAAGAGTGAATGAAAAACAAAAATAATATTGGTCAAGTAAAGATATTATAGAAGTAAGGTATTATAAGCAAGTACTCAGAGATCTTCCTACTCACTTCCATAGTGTCTTTTGAAAGATAAACGACCCAGTATACCAGGTTGAATCCTGCAAATGCCACTGGAAAGAGGATCCTAGAATACTGGTCTATTTTACTGGTGCCTCCAATAGGTGGTGGTGGTGGTGGTGGTGGGGCTGGTGGAGGAACAGCCACTGGCTGAGACTGGGATGCACTGTTGGCAGTGATGCTGGCTTCAGAGGAACGATCTGCCTGAGAGGTGATGGAGTTCACTCTCTTCTTCAGGTTACAGTTGGAGTCTGAATGCTGTAGAAGAAAACAAAAAAAGGAGAGGAGAATGGTGTGAAAGGGTGATTTTTGGATGCAGAGCCTTAAGTTTTGAGATCATGAGGCTTTTCTCTGTCTACTCAACTTTGTAATTTTAATATGGCTTCTCTGCTCTCTCAGTTGCCCACTTTCAGGGTAGTATTACATGCAAAGAAACTTTCAAAATCCTTGCTGCTGCAGCCACTACTCAGAACAATAATGTGGATGCACAGCAGCAGCCACATGACTGGTCTGGTGGCACAACATAAGCAACTATTCAAGGTTTGAAGATGCAGCTGTTTTGGCCACTAGAACTAGTTGACCAAATAAGCTAATGAGGGAAAGCTTAGATAATGGAAATAACTTAAAATAGAGCAGCTTGAAGATCTGTTGCAAAATGGAGTAGTGCCGTTTTCAATGGTTTTAAGGTAGTAAAATGCTGTTAGATACCCAAGCTCCAAAGTTACTCCTTGGGTAGATATTTGGTGACCATCATTGACTGAAATTCAGGTCACTTATTAGCATTTCTGGGATTTATCTTGCAGGATTTCTATGCATGAAAACAGATTTTAATCAGTCATATACATGAATATGTAATGAAAAGAAGCATTTTATGAAATACATTCAAATACATTGCCTATACTTGCACATGGGCCACAAATTCTAGATAAAAGACTAGCATAACACATCTGGTATCTCATGTGTGACTGAAAACAGGGTTATAGCTGAAATTATCCTTTTAGTGGTCAGCGTTACTGCCAGAGTATCAATACAGGTATTATTGCTACTACATTATGTACATGATGCCAAGTTGTGCTCATGCATGAATGGACTGGAATCCAACTGAAATGAGGGAGAGAAGGATTCCTCATAGCTGATTTCAGTCTAAGTATTTAGGGGAAAAAAAAATGAAAAGGATAAAAAAGTGTTTTTTCTGCACAAATTTCCCTTACCTAATAAAGTTTTCTTCCTCCACATCCCATGAACACTTCCACCTTGCCATATCTCTCCTTACTCCCTTTGCCATCTACACATTACATGAGTGGTATCATGTTTTGAAGGGACATTAAGTGACACTCATATTCTGGGGCTGTGCCTATCTAGAACACAGATGTTTGGGTTTGTGTTTTCCAGTAACACAGCAAGCAAGAGACAGATTTAAATGGAGGATGATCTACAGATGTGTCTCAGAGTTATCTGTGTCTACTTGGGCTAATAATAATAATAATAATAATAATAATAATCCCACTCTATAAACTGACTGACAGACCCTGGGCTGCTGCTTTCAGTTCAAGTTGCTATCCTGTTTTGCTTGTGTGTCCTGCTTTCAGCTGCATTGTAGAAATTGTAAGGTAGCTTGTTGTTACTTGACTGCAAGCTAGTTTGACCCTTTGTGGAGAATGAGCAACACCTAAAAATCCAAGTGCTAAGGTGAATTTTAGCCCTTTTAATTTGCAATATTCTGGTGTAAGGTGGGTCAAATTCTGCTCTGGATCATTCAGGCATGACTCGGGAGTTGTTGTATTGAGGTACAGTATTAGTAAGGTACATAATTAGTACATTACTACTAATAGGAAGAACAGATGTAGCATATGGTCTGGGGATGGTGTTCAGTACAGAACAAGTTTAGAATGTAGAGGTAGTAAAATCATTGTGATCATCTGAACAGGCACTCAGAAAAGTGTAATCCTTATTGCTATTCCATTTCTGATACTTATTGAATCTCCTTCCTTATACAAGGAGGATTGCTATAGAAGGGGGATTATCTCAATGGGATTTCATCTCAAGGTGGAGACAGAAATATCTGGAGTCAATGTGCATCCTCAGTACCTGGAGAGCACAGAGTAGCTTCATTGTGTACCCACTCTGGGGACAGTTTAGGTCCATTTCTTTCAGTGGAGTGATATTAATAAATTCTCTTTACCCAAAAGAGCCTATTCCAATATTTAGGAAGGGCAAGTACATATTACAGTCTCAAAGTTACAGTTTTTTGTCATGCTCTTCACCTGCTGAGTAGATGGTTAAGAGTTGACATAAATGATTAAAGAAGTCCCTGAGTGGCTCTTTACACCATCTTCAACACCCTTGAGTGCCATCCAGCAGGATTATTTTCTTGTATACCAGCCCTCAGGATATGGAATTTTAAGTCCAAATTCATGTCAGATGTAATGAAAATGATTGTGTGGTAGCTGACTGTACACAGAACTTGCTGCCCCAGAACCACAACTCATTTTTCATTGCAATTCACTGCCAAACCAAGAGGAGGAGGCAACAAGAGCAAACCATAGTTTCCAATTACAGTTGAGTTCTGAACAGCTACAGTAATTTGCTTGCTATGGTTAAATTTAACTTTTCCTTTTGAGAGAGATTACTTACAATGGAATAATGAAACTTCAGCAAAATACAGCAAGAACAGATGAATAAATAGCTTATGTTCCAGAGTTCACATAGCCAGCCACTCACTAAGGGCTGTTTAAAAGTAGCAAGAGCAACAACTAGAAGCCTGAGGCATGGCACAGTGCAGCTAATGAAATAATGAATTCTCTTAAATTACTGGATCCTGGTTCGGAGAATTACTCTTGCAGTCATGTGAAATCTTAGTCCCATCAGGCAACTACAATTGTCACTATGTCTGACTACCCAACAACACACAACAGATTGCAAGGTCCCTGTTTAATCACTGTGGGACACCCTAAAACTGGAGTAGACAAAGGCTGCTGTGCATGTGGGCTAGCAAGGTACAGTCTGGCAATTCAGCTGCTGCAGCTCAGCTCTCTGATGCCCCAGGAAGCTCACAAAGCAATCTCACCTCTATAAAGGTGCTGCTCTCTCACAGCTCTCAGCAATATCTCTAGAATTTACTTTGGCTTAGAATATATCAGGAGGCTCCAGCAAATTGCTTGGCTTCAAGATTTTAAAAAAACACAGCATGTATAGCCTTGGAATACATGGAATTATTATTTGTATAGATGCTGTGATTTATGAATGCTTTTTGGTTTTACATTTCTTTTTCTCAAGGGATTTCTGTAATTCATAATTCTTTACTGTTCTCTGTTCCTTTGTATTGCCAATGCACATTCTCCCTATCAGTTTAGTTTATGAGCTAATAGTAACAAGAGTATCTTATGTATTCATTAAGACACTACTTAACTTTAAACAAACTAATATATTTGTTTCCTTACTTATCTCTCTTTTACTCACATCTGTCTCTCTTGTGGGCAATGCAGTAAAAAGAAGACTGTGAGAACAACTCAAAGTTTAGACAAAAAAATGTTATGCTCTCTTTTCTTTATAATTGATTGGAGAAAAGATACTGAATTTTGCTTATATCATAAAACAGAAAAACCCACCCCAGAAACAACAACAACCAAAAACCCCAACCCAACAACTAGGACCAAAACTCAATGTCTGTATAAAGCAGAATACTTAATTAATTACATAACACAACTGTTCCTTGCCCTCCTCATTAGTAGATGCAGTCTGAGTAATTTCAATGGTTCTTATTATACACACCAGATCACATGCTGGTGACTTTGCTCCCAAAGGGGAATCAGGCACAGCTTTAGCCCTACATAGAGCAGTGGGATGGGTAAAAAAATCCAAATGCAGCACCTTGCAGCATGGAAGTTCACCACATTATGTAAGAACTCCTTTTGGGCATGCACTAAGGTACCTCAGTTTTTACAGTCCTGTGCAGTGTATCCAGCTCATGCTAGAGATTGATTATTACAGGTGGGATCTGATAAAAAGTATATTGCAAACATCTATATCCAGTGTTCTGCATAATTAGAAGCTGAATACGGTTTAGAAGTCACTAATAGTCCTAGATTTAGGACTCTAAAGAGTCCTAAAAAAGAGATTTTTGCATCTCTTTAGGAATACAAAGTTTCCTTTTCTGAAAATAGGAGGAATAACATGAAAATTTTTTATCTTTGTGCTTTACCATAGCAAAAGGGTCAAATCACTGAAGTTAAATTACTCACTGGAAGCACAGGAAAGCCACGTTCAAATTTTTTCTTAACCATCAGGAACTGAAATTCACCCTCAAACCATAACCTAACCATCAGGTGAATATATTTAGGGGGAGAAGCTATTGCCTCATTACTTCAAAGCTGGTTTATTTGCATGGAAAATCTAAAGAGCCATTGGAGGCAGAAAGCATAACTTTGAAAAATATACCCTGCCCATTGTATTAAAATTGCTGTCATATAAAACAGGTATACATTAAAGAGAACACAGACTGGAACACTACTCATTTTTATTTTTTTTTCAATGGGAAGGTACTATGGTAGAGTCTTTTCCTAACATTTATATGCAGATTATCAGAAAAATAATATAATTAGCACAGAGTCTCTGCCTATGTTAAACAGGCAGTTTATGTGGCAATGTGCAAAGTCACATTCAGCTCTTAAACTATCAATGTCAGTCCAGAGTAATCCCTGTCTCTACATTTATTCTGCTAAATTTCTACAGCAGAAACTACTACCGTGTCTAAATGAGACAGAGCTGTATGAACAGCACTAGACAGGTTTGTTTGTTGTTGTTGTTTTCTCTATAATTTATTTTGTTCTCACTGTCCCTCTGCAAAAAAGGTACCAGGACTGGACTTCAATCTTGAACAAAAAAAATTATCTTAATCCAATTCATCCTGAATTTTTCTATTTTGGTGCAAGATACCAACTACTTCTCAACCTTCTTTACTGCCCTGCATTGCCTGTGTCAATCAGACAAATATTTAACTCAGACAGAACCAAATAACCAGTTTCTGCTTTCTTTGGGATGACAAAAAGTCAATATAACTGAAAGTTGTTTGTTTTAAATAGTCTACTTGGAAATCTGCACTTGTGAAGGAGGAGAAAGGTCTCCCTGTATCAATGGGAAGTCAAGGATTTAATGCAGAGAGCTGTTTCCAGGATGATCTCATAAAAGGTTGTTGATAATGCAAACAGAAGTTACACCAGGGTACTCATCAAAAATACTCAATATACTGTGATGTAATTATAGAAAACTAAGTTCCCTATACTGAAGTGACATATGGCTGCTCTGCAGTTGGGCAATGCTGTTAAAGAGAATGAGAATTCTTTTCTGCCCAAGCCATGGTATTTTGAAACCCCAGGAGAGGGCTATTTGTAGGGAGAAGGAAAAAAAAATTTCATGTTATTCCTCCTATTTTCAGAAAAGGAAACTTTGTATTCCTAAAGAGATGCAAAAATCTCTTTCAGAACACAACTAGAATCAAGATACCACCCTGCAACAATCTTTTGTCTTTTACATACAGTCTGTCAGGTGGAAAGGATGTTTTTTGATCTATGGTGTGCACTCCCTGACCATCTCCTCAGATGGTGCACTCCAGACACTATCACCCTACCTCTGCAGTTTCCTGTCTTGGGGTATTCCTGGACAAAGGAAGCCCCAGTGGTGAAAGAATACAACTGATACAGAAAAGACACATTTTAAATGGAGTAAAAAGCTAAATTGCATTATGTGTTTTAGACATATGTATGTATATAATGTTTGGGTTTGATATGCTAGAACAAGCTTGGTCACCATAGGAATAAAACCAGGTTTCTGTCAGGGGCCAGATGAGTACTCAGCTTGTTGCCATCATATTTTGGAGTTGAACACCCATAGCTTTGTGTTTCATGCAGGGATTGCCTGCAGTTGACAAAGAGAGCAAGCCAAATGCTGCTCTGAGTTAACTGAGGTAGATAGAGCAGCTTTCCTGGAACCAGAACAAACATGCTGGGCTGTCATCAGCTAACTGAGCATTGTCTCTCTTACTGAAACCAGTGTAGTGCAGTAACTTCAGCAGAGTTTCTCCTACTTTCACTAGTGCAGTAGAGTAGAATTTGGTCTTCTGCCATCTTTCTTTTTTGAGTGTACAGGTTTTTTTCAACTACCATGAAAAAAAATCTCATGAGAAAAACCTTTGTTCATTTGAAAAAAGCAAGATTTCAAATGAAATTAAGCAGACTGAAGGGGAAAGAGGATTTTTGATTGTACCTTGAAAGATTTGTGGGTTTTTTTTCTTCGGGAAACATAGTTAATTTGAAAAGTAAAAGACTAAAACAGAATATAGTCTGTAAATACGTTTATCTTGATAAGTTTAGGCCCTCACTCATGTAGCAAACGCCTTTAAATGGCTGGTTTACACCCTCTTTAAAGGTTATAGTGATGAGATTAATGTATGCTGTAAAACTTAGCCTGAGATATAAGGAATATATTTACAATCAGTTATGACTTTTTTTTTTTTGATACGAGAAATCCTTCCTGTCTTCATCACGTATTAAAATCTATCCTTAATCTTTAAATTTGTTTTTCCTATAAGTTTTCACCAACATAGATTTTTATGAAAGCAACAGATGACAAGTTTATAGAAAGTTTAATTCCTTTTCTTTTAGATGACCCACTTATGGTACATACTACAGTGATCCCATAATCATCTGGCCAGTGCACGTATTCGTTCCATTGTAGAGTGTCCTAAAAATTCTGCAGACTTACTGAGAGAACCACAGCTGCCTGACCACATTGCCTACAGCATTGCTCGAGAGGAGTATTATGGGTAACAGTCTAATGACTTTCCTGAAATCTCTTACCAACTAAACATCTCTCTAGTAAATCACGTCTCAAATTTAAATAAACAGCACAAATAAACAAAGTATTTTAATTTTCTGGAATAAGAAAAATGTCTTGATAAATAGACATTATCTGGTTACATAATCTGTTTCAGGTTAAGATCATTTTAATATTGTTTTGCATTCACCACTTCAGCTGCCTCTTCCTATATGATGCTTAATATCAGAAAAACAAGCAATTACCGAGACAATCTCGTCCTCTGCCGGTACAGTTGCTGCTGATAGTGCTGCTGCCAGTGCTGCTGCCCTGGCTGCCTTCCTCATTGCTCTCTGAGTCTGAAGATTGGTAAAGTAGTTGACAGCTGCAAATTCAATAAGTGCAGAGAAGACAAAGGCAAAGCACACAGCTATGAACCAATCCATGGCGGTAGCGTAGGACACCTTGGGCAAAGAATGGCGTGCACTGATGCTTAGAGTGGTCATTGTTAGAACTGTAGTGATTCCTGGAAAATAAAAGAGAGGAAATGGGGGTATTAGAATTTTGCTGCAACCTGGTCACTCTTGAATTCCTATATATTAAAAAAAAAACCAACAACAACCTCCTCTTTGGTTTTAGAATTCATCCTACGTACGAGCTAACTAACAAGATAATAATTTTTAAATGGCTTCAGCATCTAAAAGCTCTGAAGAAACTTTCTTCATACACTGAGCAACCTGAAAGTTAAGGCAACTACCTGCTACATTGTGCAGCTACTTAAAATTGTGATAAACATTGAGTAGAACAGAATTCAGGCTCAAAGTATGAAAGTCACTACTTGCACGATTACAATGTGGAATGTTTGACAAATTTAGATTAACATACTGTCATTTCCCAACACCAATCCTCTCCTTCTCCTGTTGCACAAAACAGATCATGGCTTACAGAACCCCCACTGGAGCAATCAAATTCTGTATTAAAATCCATGGTAGGCTACAATCCAAGTATTTCTAGTAATAGGAGTTTGGTCCTCTGTGCAGTTGTCTTTAATCAGTGGATACACTCTTCAAGGTTCACTAACAGTACCTGGATTTGAAAGCACCCATAGTTACAAGTATGGAATGACAGAAAAGCTCCTTCTCTGGAGCTGCTTATCCATTTTCACACAATAAATCTGGTCACGTAGCTCACGGGCCCCATAGTGTTCTTCACATAAACTCATGACTGTTTTGGAGTGTACAGCATTAATAATGTAGCAAATATACTCACTTCTGACTGCTACCTGATTCAAGCAAAAAAATGCAAGAGCAAACACATTAACATGTAAGCCTCTGACTCATGTTTACTTATAATTTTTCCTGTTAGAATGTGAAAACTGCAGATATTTAAAGACAGTAAGGTGGAGAATACCCTCTTCTGCTCTTTTCTGCAGTTGGGAAAGGGTAGGTGGGAAAGTAGATGATGTTATAATGTCATGTTGTGATGATGAATCAGTATGCTCTGTATGATGCTCAGTGGAAAGGCTGCAGTGTCATTGCACACTGCAGCATCAAGACAGAGTGACAGTTATTTTCAGGGTTTTTTTGCAAATCTTTCACATGATGTTGTAGCTTTCCAGCTATTTGAGCTTAACTGAATCCTGATGACACTGCTTACCAGGTTTTAAAGAAATGCAAATGGGAGATGGTACAAAGATATGTAGGATCTCTGCTCCTCCCAGTTCTGCCAGACTCATTTGATAATGTGAATACAAGTATGGTCAGATATATTGCAATTTCAAAGGTCCAGAATGAACTTTTCAATGGAATGTGTGATTAGATTAGAATCTGCCCATGTGCTAGTTAGTAATAAAAATGATATATTCTGTGTCTGAATAAAAACTTACTGCAGCTGGAATTTAAAATTAGGAATAAGACTCCTATTCTATTACAGATATAGATAAGACCTCTCAGTGTGGAGTGAATATTGATGAAATGCTCTGCACGGTGGAAAGCTACTTTATCAAACTGAATGCCAAGTAGCAGTTGGTAAACTGTGTAACTGATGATTGTTTACCCTCGTCTTTCAATTTTGAACAAGTCAGGGTAAATTTTGAAGAATCTGTTACATAATACAAATAATGAAATATATTCTATTTTCTTATTAAAAATCAAACAACAAAAAACCTTAACACCTCTCCCTACCTGAGATGTTATTATAAACAAACTTTAATGACTAGATATTAATTTAAACTAGCCAGGGTGACCTGCTAGGAAGGTAGAAGCTGACTACTCTCTTTCTGCAGAATAATAGATGAACTTTTTGACAGGAATAAAAAAGATCAGATAAAGGCACGTAAAAATGTGAAGTAATAGTCATTGCCATATGTATTCAGAGCATACTTAAAATTAGGCCACCACTAACAATGTTTCTTTTTCTAAATAATTTCTGATAAAGCCATGCTTCATAAAACTCTACACATCTATATGTCTGTATGTATGTACATAGCTACATACATCACTCAAAATAAAGAATGCCATCCTACAATCTGCTCTTCTTTTCAATACACAGTTATAAATAAGGCAAGAGTACCTCTTCAAGGATTTTTGTCTCCCATTTTTTTACTTGCAGGTCGAGTAGGTGCTCTTCAGTTAACTGGTGTTAATTAGGCTTTGCAAAATGTTCTAAGTATTTACTGTTATGTTGCCTGCAAAGGGCAAGTGGCATCCATTTTGGAGGTAAACAGATCTGCTAAATGATTTTTTTTTCTGAGAAACTGGTTTTGGCATACTGCTATTCTTCTTCTACTATTAGTTTCTCTGAAACTTACAGTTTAAGAACTTAGAAATAAAACTGGAAATTTTTAATACAGGTATTGATGCAGAAAGGAGATTTTCTTCCCTAATTTCAACCTTCTCTATATTAAACTGTTTCTTTCTTTAACAAGGCCTGAGTCTTTTTTGACATAAGGATTTTTTCCTCTTTTTGCTAGATAAAGGTATTTTAAATGCATGGTATTTTAAACTAGTAAGGACTATAAATTCAGACTGTGCCTGGGAGAAATAAGAATGGAATAAGGACTGAAATATTTTTCTAAAATGCCAACATTGCTAATTTTCCACAATACTAAGAAAGGTACCTATATAACTATTTTATTTTTAAAATCTTTAACTCAGTATGCAAAGAAGGGACAGTTTCAGAGTACATGTCAATCTCAATTTTCTAAAGAGGAATTTTTCTGTTGATTCTCATGAAACCAATCTAAGATACATTGAGAGGAAAAAAAACATCACAAAGAAGTCTGGCTAACCAAATATTCTGAGTTTGCCCTCATGGGCAAACTGAATATTACTTGGTTTAATTTTAATGTTTGCTTTTGTTCACTGAAACCCACTATCTGACTTTTCCAATTCCCACTGGATTACAGTAGCTGTTTGATACCATGGATTCAATACAGAGCAAAGTGAATGAGAAAAGAACAAGACACAGATACCAGCCACAGTTCTTGCTGGAACAGATTCTTTGTTGATCCAAAACACAACTTGAGACAGGACTACAGTCATGATGCATGGAATGTATGTCTGAATGAGATAGTAGCCTATTTTCCTTTGAAGATGGAAATAGAGGAGTTGAAGTGAATATTCACCTAAAACAAACAAGCAATGAAAGAAATGAATGAATGGCATATGTGATGCTGAGCTGTTCAAAGACCTTAATGCAGCATACCAAAAACTGTTCTGGCTGGAACAGACTCCTTGTTAATCCAGAAAGACACCTGAGAAAGAATGACTGTCATAATGCATGGGGTATATATCTGTATCATGAAGTAGCCCATCTTCCTTTGCAAGTGGAAATAAACTGTCATGATTACATATTCACCTGTTAAGAGACAAGTATGTCAGCATTATTTTGGCAACATATGAGTAATTATTATTGGCTTAAACCCAACATACTCTAATCTGAGGGCAGCACTTACAGGCCTCCTGTTGTATAGTAAAAGTAAGCTGATTAAAAAAAAAAAAAAATTAAATGACCTTATGGAAAACAAAGAAAAAAAGAGAATATTATTCATTTTGTGTATTGTTTTTACTGGAGCAGGGAGTCAGGGGAATTCTTAAGGACTGCATGAAAAATTGTATCCTTAAAGGGACTATATTGAAAAGCTGTCTTTTAAGAGACGATGGGTTGATTCTTTTCAAGGATTTACTTTTTCAAATGGCAAAAGATAATTAAACATTCTGATTCTATATGAAAAAAACACCTGTAATTTATTTTTAAGATGTGGTTATAATGTCAGTATTTCCCACATGACCACATATTACCTGTGTTAGATTTAATTGTTTCACTAGATACAGTTTGTCCTATGAGGTCATACTGGAGGAGACTGGAAGACTCTTGTGGAACTTCTACTGAATGCAGGGGTCCTTTTTTCCAGGTATAAATTATTTCACTTTTTGGATAAGCATCTGAATTAAAGAGGGAAAAATTACTATTGTTAATTATGTAATTTATAAGCCCTTGAAAAAAATAAGCATTATCCCTTTTGGGGCTCAAACACCCATAGAAACAGGCATCCTGCTCCAGCAGGTTCCTACCCTCATGAATAACAAAATGCAAAAAATCAAAAGTAAGAGAATGGTTGAGGTGGGACCTCAATGGCAGTAGCTTCTGCTTCTTCATTGCTACAAAATGCTTCAATTGATTACTACAGAATGAGTAAGTATTTTCATTTTGTAAAACTAGAAGTAATATAATAAAAGTAGCAGAGATTTTAGCACTTGTTGAAGGACCCACTTTGTTTACTAGATGTGGAAGAATAGAAACCAATAAAATATGCTTCAACAGTCACCCTTCAGTGAATAAATTCATGATTATGAATGTACTGAGTCTCAGAGGAGAAAGCAAAATTCTAGTATAAAGATATCATTAAAAATTGAGCTGTGTCATTAAGCAGTGTCCTAGAATCTCACTTCTAATATTCTCACATACACGTAAATCAAATACATTAATATAAAAAAAAAGAAAGATGCAGAAAAACTTACAGCTTCCAAACTTCAATGGACAAGCATGTCCATCCATAGGGAAGTTCACCAGTCGCATAGGACAATCAGCATTAATGGTTAATCTAGAATACATTATAGTAAATGACAGTGAAAAAATAAATGCTATGTAGGAACACTGCTGAAAGTATCAAAAATAAAGGTCAAATAGCAGAAGAACAGGCTCTCACCTCATTGTGTAAAGAATAGTTCCATTCTGCATAATTCTGAAAAGTTTGTTGGGAGTTGTCATGTTGTGAGCAATTGATTTTTTTCCATTTCTAAAAAACGTGTCTGGTGTCCAGATTTTACTGACCATTAAATTGTTCAAACTCAAAATTTCAGTTGGCCCACTAAACTTCAACCTCTCATCAGTCCATGTCTGCCGAAAGAAGACATCCATGGTGTATTCCTATAGAAAATAGGTAGGTGACTTGTGAATGGGGGTCAGCAGTCCCAAGTTGCCGTGTATACAGTAATTCCATGAAAGCAAGTAACACACATGTCAATGGCATTTCATTTACCTCTTAAGCACTTAATCCTATTACCATTAAGTAGTTACTTAAACAAAAAGTAGTATGAAAAACTACCTGACTTTTTTATAATTTAAAGAACAGTTACAAAGCAATCAGTGAACAGATAATTTGAGTAAGAAGAAAAAGCTCATTGTCCTCTCAGAGATAATAATGTAATTCAAAATGACTGCCTAAGGAAATACAAATTACTAATTTAGTATCCTTTCAAAGAGCGAAAACAAACTATCAATGTTTAATTGCCAAGAACAAAAAACCATGCTCCCTGCCTCTACTGCAGCTTACTTTGGATATTCACAAAGAACGAACTGATGTGAGTGAGGATCAGGGTGTCAAATTAATATTAATCTGCGTTAATTTTCTTATGGTCTCTTAATAATACTCTCAGAAGTCTCCAGAAAAGAGTTCTCTATAGAAGTTGCTTCAGAGATGGAGCCTAAACCTTGTCTGGAGGCAAATGTGTAAGAAATCATGGTTATGCCTGCTCTTAGACTGATGAAGAGAGATGGGAAAATGGTCGTATCTTGAGGCCCACAGTTCCTCGCCTGCACACAGTACCGTGTGCTCAGGTGGGCAGGGATGGGAGGCAGTGCACAAGGGCAAAAAAGAGCAAATCCAAGTCAGTTTCCCAAATGAGAGCAGCAGTGCCTTAACATTTTCCTGGGGCTTCTGCTGTATTTGCTGCTGCTCACCTGCATCTGCAGCTACCTGAATGTGGGGGCACCCAGCATGAGAAGAGGCAGCTGCCTCAGAAGTGGCACCATTCCCCTGAGGATGCTCAGGAGGCTGTTGCCTGCCACGCAGTCTCCCTGTTGGAGAGTTGGGCCACACACAGATGCTTACAATCTTCTTAACGAGGCTAAAGAGGCATCTTTAACCTCCCTCCCTCCTCCCCCTGGGGGTTAGGATTGCCCCCTGTGCCCAGCCTCGGGCCTGGGCCAGGGGCTGCCCTGGCCGACTCTGCTGGGGAAATAGCTGTATGCAGCTCCAGCCAAACTGCTCTGATGGCTCCTACAGATTGTCAAGGAGATTAAGGCTCGTAATCTGCTTTAACGACGGTCAACTCGGATGCCACCGTAATGAATCCCGGGAAAGGAGAGCAGGGGCTGCAAGCGGGGCCCTTACCATCTCCACGTCGGACACCGGCCCGAAGCTGGTCACGTAGATGTCGGTTTTAACTTCTGTCACGGCACCTGCGGAACACGGAGCCCAGCTGGCAGCGGAGCGGGGCAAGAGCCGTCGGGGGCCGTCAGGACCACCCCACAGGAGCCGGCGGGACACCGGGAATGTCCCTCCATTGCCGCCCGCCTCGGGTTTCACCGCCTCCCTCCTGCCGAGTCCCGGACGGCAATGGAGGGACATT
>JAAWXA010000026.1:2141044-2183771 GCA_038090715.1 Florisuga fusca | reverse complement strand
GGACAGGGTGGGACGAGACGGGACAGGGCTCTCCTGGGGACAACCCCCGCCCTTACACACACACACACACATTCCCCCCATCCCCTCGCCGGAGGGGTCGGGAGTTTACCTCCGAATCCCGGCCGGAGCCTGTTGTCGTAGCCGTCCAACAGCTTGTCTAGGATCCGAGTGACGTTTTCCAAGAAAAGGTCCCCCGGCTCGCCCTGGCCCCCCAGCGCCTTCCCTATGCTGTGAGGAGGGGAGGAGAGGCGAACCCCGCCGTCAGACCCTGCCCGCCCCTCCGGGAAAGGAGCGACAGGGCCCGGTGCCAGCAGCCCGCGCTCCTGGGGGTTGGGGGGAGTTTTCTGGAGGTCTGGGAGGGGTCAGTTCACTCACCTCAGAGCGACGCATACCCAGGCGGCGAGCAGAGCCATGCCGCAGGGATGTCCGAGGACGCTCAGGTGCCCTCAGTCCCGTCAACTGGAGCGGGTGTCTGCTCTCATCCTGCCTTCCCCTCTTGGCCCGGGGCTCCGCCGGGTGGGAGAGCCCGGCTGCCTCCCCTCCTTCCCCGCGGTCCTCGGCCGCCCTCTGCCCGGGGTGGGGAGCGTCTGTGGCCGTGCGTGTCCTTTGGATTTGCCACCGCCGTTCAGCCTCATCTGACCGCTCCAGTGGGGGAATTAGGGTTTGGAGGGACGGTGCGCGGTCGGAGAGCAGTGACAATAATCGAATAAGGCATTAGGGGAGATTAAAAGGAAGAAATCCACTGCTAGTTTTGGCATGGAATTAGCAGGGACCCGTTAGGAAATCTGGAAAAGCGCTGGCATCTTGCTGATAGAGATTATGTTAGAAATGGCCTCAGCTTTTATTATGTTTATGGTTCACAGGGAGATTAATATGCGGCTTCTCCATTATTAGAACTTTGGGGGTGTGTGTGGAACCCTACAGGTTCCAATTTACTGGGTTTTTTGACCTTTCTGAACAGACTTCCTAGTGATCAGTTCTTCAGAACTGTTCAGAGGACATGAATATGTGAACATATTAATATATGAACATTGAACAGTAAAAGTTGGTTCTGGCTCAGGTTTTTGGATTTATTTTTCTAATACTAAGCTGTTTTAGAGGGCTGCATACACAGCTTTCACTTGGACTTTAAACCAGGGCATTACTAGGACTTTTGTTAGAATTAGAGCTCCTTACTTTTAAACCACAGGGATTGTATATCGGGACTAATTTTGTCCTGATAAGTACTGACTGGATCATTACTGTCCCCTCCTTCAGTAAGTGTGGTAATGTAGTCAGTCCTAAAGGAAAATAAGTTCCAGCTGCTCCAGCTTTTTCTGTGACCCTATTACTTCTTATAAAGCCAATGAATCATGTAGCACCTATGCCATTGAGCTGCACTGTAAACAAAGCAATTGGGTCAATTTTCTTTCCTCATGGTAATACAGAGGCATCAATAACTAGACCAAAGCAAATTAATCAGTTGTGTGAAATGTTGTTGTGTAAAGCACGTTAGCATTACCACCCTTCAAGCAAATATATTTGTCAAGCAATGAAAAGTCTTTCATGCAAACTTGGGGACCCATGTGTTTATTCAGCAATAAGACGAGATGTCCAGCACTGGGATTCTGTGCTCAAGTTCTGTGTTTAACAGAGACACTGATACTGTGAAATGAAGAATATAAGACTGCAATTAAAAATGCAGCATATCTTCTGTCCCTTTCCCTGTTGCTGTGGGCAGTAGCCTCATATAATCCATGTAGGTGGGCTGGTCACACACAGCCACAGCTCTGGATTTGCCTTTGAAGAGTTGTGAACTGAAATTCCTGACAGGATTTTGTTCATGTGCTCCATGAACACACCAGTGATGTATCTGTATTCTCTGTGAATTTACCAAGAGGTAGTATTGCTCAGTATTTTGTTGATACTCAGAACCTTTTATCTGCAATAAGTTATTCAGACAGTAGCACTGCATCTATGAAAAAAAATCAAAGGCTTTTATGAACAGCTAGGTAGAAAAGGGAAATCAGCAAATCAGAACCTTCTGGGAGTTATGTTCTATCTGTTTCTGATTTAAAACCTACCAGTTTGAAAATTCACCCTAGTTTTCAAATATGTTTGATCTTGCTGACATGTTTGGGCCTTCTGTATGCATCACTTGGACCATTAAAACTGCATTTATCATTTAAACATCCCTAACACTCATTTTTGCAAATATGCTTCCATCAGTATTAAAGATAGAGGCACATTTTAAGTAATTTTCTTCGTCTTTCTGGCTCTACTGAATCACTTAATTCACTACTAAGAGATCTGTGTTCTCTGGCTTACTTTACATCCTCTTGGAACTTCTTTTTCCTTTCAATCATTAAGGTCTTGCCAGGATATTAGCAATGGTACTCTAATTTCATTCCCAAAATGTGCAAGAGGAGAAAACTTTTAAAAATGAAGCACAGGCCTTGTGCCTTGGGCCAGCAACCACTGCTTATCTCCTTTTCTTTACTTTGCTGTAAATTAGACAAGAAAACATTTTCTATTAATCATATAATTTACAACTGCCTTTTGTTCAGCAGCACCCTGCTCCAAATTAGACTCCTAGTGTGTGAAGAGACAGACAGTCTGTCTCACTCACTGAGAGGAGACCAGGATGTGAGTCAGAGAAATGCAATATTTGTTTCTTAACCCTGCACATTGGAGCAGATTAATACATTTACTTTTTTTTGCCCAGATTTTGCCTATACTACAGAACCTGTTCTGGGACTCCTGTGAGGGTTTTTATCAATAAGGCATCTATGTAAGTGCAAGGCTTAAGAAATTTGGGGTTAGGTGTATGCCCACCCAAGGAAGCCTACTTCATAACTTGTTTAGATTGAAAAAGAAGTGTTTTGTGGGGAAACAAAGAAAACAGAAAGAAACACTGTAGGAATTTAAATGTTCTAGGAGTTCACTGTCTTCTGTTTATCCTTTTCACTTACAACTATCCTTTCACTCCTAACGAAAGGGATGGTTTTGACAAATAAGCAATTAATTATTTGCCTTCAAAATAAATATACAGATCACAACACTTGTGGGGTTGGACAGCTGTGGTGAGTTATCCAAGCTTAGTGTTGCTACTGTGAGGAGGCAACAGACACTGCTCCACACTGGATCCCCCAGCTGGAAGGGATAATTTATAGAAGTAACAAAGTAAGTTAGCATGGGAATCTCTGCTACACACCTATTCCCTTTCCAGCCTCCTGAGATAGCTTTTACACTGCTGCACAGCACTGGGCTTTGTTCTGTTGTTATGTTACTGTTGAAATAAATGTAAATAAAGAAGTGCAAGTTGAAAGGGGGGGGAGCTGAGTATGAGTCCAAGTGTAGAGAATCAGAGTTTAGAGCATGGTTTAATATGTGTGTTGAAAAGCAGACGTGTATCAGCCTGAAAGCTCTTTGGCCTTCCTTAGTTGACAAGTTTTATCTCGCTTCTGAGTCTGGCCAAGCAATTCTTGCATGGCAGCATGGACTTCTGATGGCCAGGCAGGTCACTTGGGCAGGGGGAATGCAGAGTTTGAATGAGTTGTAATTTCAGTCTGGGATTGCCCTGTAAGAAAATGACATGCTAATAGTCTTTGTAAGGAATTTGCAGATAAGAGTCAGAGAAAAACAAAAACCCCTAAGCAAAACCAAAAAACACAAACAAAAAAACCCATTTAAAATATTCCAGCCTGCTTTCTAAAATGCTAAAACCAGCCTCTGCATGGTAAGGGCAGTAGAGGGGACTTCACTGTCCCAAAACTAGATTCTTTCATGAGTTGAAATATGCTTTGCTTACACTTCTTAAATCTAACTTATCTTGAATTTCCAGTCAATGGTGTTTTTTTGTGGATCTGGAATTTTCAAGAGTGAAATAAGTATACTCCCTTCTTCAGCAGTTTTGAAATTCTCAGAACCCAGAAGTTGTATACTCTTGTTTTCTAATTATGAAGAGAAATATCCACAATATCAATCATACAAATTCCATTTTCAGAGAAGATGGAACCCCAGCAAATTTTAATGAGGCTGTGGTTATCAGCCCAGTTTGAGAATAAACATAACCAAGAAAATTATTTGGAACCCATAATTTTATAAGTGATCTGAGTAAGCTTTATAAACGTATCATGGGGACAGAAAGAGAAGTTTCTTGGGAGACAAAACTCACATGAGAATAATAAAAATGTTTATATTATAAAAGGCTTGTCAGCAACATATTCTTTGGGTACTGAAGTAAACGAACAATTTGGAAATTTGTTGAGAAAGTGACATGAACTAGACAACAGCTTGAGATAATTGAATGGCAAATTGAGAAGCGTGGTGGCAAGATATTACACTTTTCAGATGCTAATTTTATCACCTTGTAGGATGCCGTTAGCACTGTGATGAAATATGATCTTTCTGATTCATTTGGGAATAGTGGTGCTGAAAACTAGATGAGTTTCGCAACAGATGAAAACTTCTTGAGAAATGTGTTTGTTTTCTTCTTGAAACTGAGGAATTTTAAATGAATATAGATCTCCTGACTGAAGTTTCTGTGGCAACTAGGAAGTTAAATTATGACAAATTTGGCACAAAGGCTACAAGACTGGTTAAGTCTCTGGTATTTGCAGTTAGTCTGATACATGCTAACAGTTAGCTCCTGGCAGAGATGAGTGTCTCCCCCATTTCTTCTTCCTCAGCAACTGCATACAAAATAAGTTTTTATGATGTGGATTTGATGATTAAATTAATTGAAGTGCCATAGGGAAACTTCCTTTAAAAATTGCCTTTGCTTTGTGGAAAAAATTATTTCAAGGCTTGGGGGGTTTTGTGTTTGTTTTTGTTTAGTTCGGCTTGGGTTGGGTTTTTTAACTATTTTTCCAGTGAAGAAATTAATTTTGTAGATGACATGCAGCGGAGATACAGCTAAAATCATTTTATCTTTGTACAATTCTCTGTAAACGAGATGCATGTCAGATAGCTGTTTCTTCATGGTCATCTTTCTGTCACAGGACAGCGTCTCCTCCGTTTACTCTTTCAGTATTTTTCCTCTGCCTTCAAAACTCTTCAGGGAGAATGTATTCACATATTGCTCCTTATGCTGCCCCCCACACCCTGCCACTGCTAATACTGATTTTGGATGAGTCATCTGCTCACAGATTGCCTGATTGGTACCTGGCAAGATGGGGAGCTGGCACAGGACAGAGCATCTCCCAGAACTGAGGGAGCACACTATGGTAGAGGTGCCTTTGTCCTTGTGATTCTTGTCCTGTACAAAGCTCGACCGCAGGGAAAAATTGTTTTCTAGTTGATCCGTGCAAATCTGAGCTGTGCACCTGCAAACACATATACAAACATACCTTCTCAGTTTTATGTATTAAATGCTTAAATATTTGAGACAATATGCATAGGAGACTGAACTTGAGTTTGCTTTTATGTCCAGGAAAATCAAAGGTCTAAATGAACAGAAACCATAAGGTTTTTCCAAATCTCAGGTTGATTCTAGACATGATTCAATATGTAATCTAGCATAAACACTTCAGTAAAGGAAGGAAGCTTGCTTGTAGTAGACCTACTGGGCAGCATATTAAATTCTTCAGTAAGACCATGGGACAAACTGTTGTTCATTTATTAGTGCATGTTCCACCAACCATGCAGGATATAACAGCTATTTCGAAGTACAGCTGGAACTGGCTGTGTAGTGTATATACTGATATGTTGTGTGGTTTCTTGGGTTGATTTTTTTTTAGGGATTTCTATCAGTCATAATAATGACTGAAGCATTTCTGGGAAATGTGAAGCATCCATAAATCACAATATGGAAGCTGATGTCTCTCTTTAGATGAAGCCAGCAGCTTCTCTCCTTGCTGTATAGGAGCGAAACTCTGCAAAGCAGACATGGCAGGAACCACATAGGGGTAAGCCATGTAACTACGTTGCCTCAGTTCTTGACCTTTTGTTAGCATTTTTGCCATCTGCCATATCAGCTGTTTTTTGATATCAGCTGACAAGGGCACTCTTAGGTAATACCAGCAACTGTTTTCTATTCTCAGTAGGAGAGGGAAAGGAATCAGGGAGTGATCACCCAGTGCTTCTCTGTGTTTCAGTCACCTTTATTTAAGCACCATCACTAGCAACAGATATGATCATTCTGTAAGTGAATATGGGAAGAAGGAATGCTTCACAATTTGAAACCCTGCTTGTTCTCCAGATGATCTCTGTAGTCAGGTCAATAATTTCCTTCTGCTACTTCACTAGTGTGTGTTTGAAAGACAGACCTGGTTTACAAGAAGATGGTCTCTCATATCTCAGAGATATTATAGAGAAAGCAAACATTTGGCTCTCTAGGTTATGTTAACTGTACTTGGTGTTAATAATCCCTGGTTAAGGACCTGGGAGTGCTGGTTGACAGCTGGCTGAACATGAGCCATCAGTGTGCCTAGGTGGCCAAGAAGGCCAAGAGCATCCTTGGCTGCATCAGAAATAGTGTGGCCAGCGAGAGGTGTTTGTTCCCTGTCCTGGGTGCTGCCTTGGGTTAGTGCCTGGGGCCTGGGGAGCAGGCTGGAGCAATCTGTTCCTGAGGGACTGCACCTTGCAGGAGGGACTCATGGCAGAGGGGTTGGGGAAGGGCTCTCTCCCATGAGAGGGACCCCACGTTGGAGCAGAGGAAGAATGTGAGGAGTCCTCCCCGTGAGGAGGAAAGAGCAGCAGAAACACCGTGTGGGGAACTGATCCTAAACCTTCACTGCCCTGAGGGGGAGGCAGGAGGGAAGTAATTTGGGAAGAAAGGAGGGGTGAGGAGAGGGTATGAAGATCTGGTCGTGCATTCTCTTTCTCATGATGGTTTACGTTATTTTTTTTTTCCTCCCCATCTTGAGTCTGACTGGTTTGGCCCATTACCCTGCCTGGGGAATAAAAAACTCCCTGTCCTTTTCTGAAACCTTGAGGTGGGTTTCCTGCTCCCTGTCCCACCAGGGGCGTGAGGAGGGAGCTGAGTCTGGGCCTGAACCCCCACAAGGCCTCTCAGGTGCCATGTTCTGTTCTGGACCCCTCACAAGAAGAAAGACCTTGAGGTTTTGGAGCTTGTCTAGAGAAGAACAATGAAGCTGGTGAAGGGTCTGCAGCACAAGACTTATGGAGAGTAGCTGAGGGAATTTGGGGTGTTTACTCTAGAGGAGAGGAGGCTGAGGGGACACCTGATTGCTCTCTACTGAGAGGAGGCAGCAGTGAGGTTGGAGATTTGGCCTCTTCTCCTATGTAACCAGTGATAAGGATGAAAGGAAATGGATTCAAGTTGTGCCAGAGAAGGTTCATATTGGATATTAGGAAAAAAATTATTAGTGAAAGAGTGGTCAAGAATTGGAACAGGCTGCCCAGGGATGTGGTGGAGTTACCATCCCTGGAGGTGTTAAAAAAAATGTGCTTGTGTAGCAATTCAGGACATGGTTTAGTTGGCCTGGTGATGTTGGGCTGGCAGCTGGACTTGATGATCTTAAGGGTCTTTTCCAGTCTTACTGATTATATGATTATTATTTCAATGTAGGTAATCTTTACAGAGCCATTCAAAACTAAAGAATGAGGCTTAGCATTAGCTTCTCAGGAGGAGAAGAGCAGCCTTTGTCTTAGGACAGAGGGTTGGTTATAGTAGAGGAGAACCAGGTTCTACCATATATCCTCTATTTTTCAGAATCTTGTATAAGATTTGCCATCTTGTCTGCACCAGCAAATACCCCAGTCCTGATCTAGAAGCAGCAAATTCTCTGTGTGCATTTCTCACCCCAGTACACATGGGTTCTATGGTTGTTTGGGTATGTTCCCAGCACAGGTGCAAGCTCCAGGTGAGAAGGAAGCCCTTCTTCAGCAGCTCCTGAGGTAGCAACTGCGGTTTCACTGCCCTTGGGTTGGTGCAAAGCTTAGTGAATTCAGCTGTGTTAGTTAACAGGACTCCCTTATTATTATCTAATACTGGTCCTTTCTTCCCAGCAAGCAGGAATTGTTTGTCAAGAAAGAGATGCTTCTTAGCCTGATCTTTTTCTTCACATCTCAAGAATCAGTGGACATGGATTGTGAAGCCTCAAGCTTTCTACTGCTTTGGAGGTCAGTCCTTTTCTGTGTTGTCTAGAGAGAATGCTAAGCCCAAGTGCAGTGAAAAAGCCCCAGTAAATCTCTGCTGGCCTTTTATTAGTTGTGTGGGGGATACATGGATTTCTGTTCAATCATGTAGATAGTAGACTATCAAGGATTTACAGATAAAGCATAGTCATAGTCAGCATAATTGGCTTTGATCTAAGGATAAAGCTGCCTGGATAAAAATATGCAAGACTGCAGGAGATAGGAAAGTTATAAGTCATTCAAGAGACACTAATATGCTGATTAACATTGTCTCCTTGAGCACATTTCCTTAGGAGAATATATTTAGAAATCAGACCTACTTCTGAGATGCGTATATAATAAGTCTTTACCAACTATTATCTAATGATGTTTATTTTATTTTTAGAATGCAATGTAATTGAGTTTGTTTTCACACTTTTGTTTTTAACTTTCTTATAAACTTACTTCTCAGATTTGTTTTTTTAATATACTTCATTATTCTTTCAAAAGTAGGAATAAAAAACTTAAACTCATTTTAGACCCAAAGGAAGCTAAAATAATGAACTTTTAATCTTGGGTATGTGTATGTGTTTGCTTTTACATGAGGTTGAAATAGGAGAGAAAGTGAGAAAACTTTTACCTCTTAGAGTCACTGCATTGCCTGCTGTGTGCCTAGATGACTGCTTGTGTGCCTAGAAAATCCACATTTTTCTCTCAAAATCCTATAGATCAGAGGTTTTGGCTATGTTAGCTAAGAAACTAATGTACAAGTGTTAACTTTAGATAAATATGTGTTAGATCCAGAATGTCTTAAATATGTAGTAGGTGATACAGATTAGGACTTCACTCTGCAGTAGCTAAGAAACACATTGATAACCAGTATTGGTCCCTTTAACTGGGGCTCCTTGGCTGTGATCACCTCCCTGTAGATACTCACCTAAGCACTTTAATAAAATTAATTCATCTATCTTGTCTCTGGTTTTTATATTCTCTCAAAGTTATATAATTGTAATACATAATTTAACATCTGAGTTCCTAATTCATGGGTTTATATTGGTGTGTGCATTTAAATATATGCTCTTAATTGCATGCTCAGTTAAGACAAATGCAAACACCTCTTGTAAACTGTTTTCCAGTGACAAGTTAAACACTCTTAAGTATTCCATACTATATGGGACAATTTATTTAAAAAAAGGTAAGATAAATTTACAATTTTTAAGTGTTCCTTTTAGTGTTGCAAATACTTTTAATGTAATTACAACACTCTGGTAATCTTTCCCCTTCTTCTTAGAAAACCAGGGAAGAAGTAGTAGATTATTTGGTAATCCTTAGAAGTTGCTCTTCTTCTTTTGTTTCACAATATCACAATTTAATGTCAGCATTCATATGTTGCAGTTAAATCTCTATATGTTTGCATCCAAGGTGTTGCATTTCTCTCTTTTCTAACAATTGTTTTTAGTCCTCTCAGAGAACATACAACTTTTACAAATTAGTTACTTTGCTGTGTAGTTCTACAATTATTGTCCTAAAATGCATTACTATAAACAGAAGCTAGCTAGCTGAGTCAGTGGAAGGCTGAAATATTGACTAATCAAGCCTAATAGGATACACTTTCAGGACAAAAATTTATCTGTTTTTGTACACTCTCCTAGCATAAAAAGTAAGCATTATTTATGCATAAATGTATTTAAAAAAACAAACAAAAAAAAAAAAACAAAAAAAAAAACCAACAGCATAAGCTGTGGGAAATAACAAATACCACAACACAAACATGTAAATTTTTTTCAGTAAATCTAAGTGCCCTGTTCCAATGGTGTCCTAAATAAGATGATAATTTAAAGATGTAGTTAGAAATATTTTAAAAAATTGTGCAGAATTATACATATAGAAAATTATGTGACTCAAAAAGATTAATTTGCCCATGTACCTGCTACATAGTTAGCCTAAAATAATTTATGATGCATTTTACAGAAAAGCCACATAATCTATTAACATTTTAATAATTTGCTCTTTAGCAGTTCCACATTTCTTAAGAATTTTTAATCATCTGCCCCTCTTTTACTACATCATTCAGACTTGTAATTCATTGTAGACCTTTTCTATGTTCAGTGCTTTGCAGTAATATATGAACTATTCTTTACTACTATTTTTACTGTGGATAAAATCATATTTCTCAGATGAGCATCTTGCAATCAGTAATTTGTCACTGGTTATAAAATATAGAAACACTAATTAGAATAAGTGCTTTCTAGATATTTATAGCCTGTACTAGAAAGGGGATCTGGCAGGGGCTGAAATGAAAAACAGAGAGATAAACAGATAATAGAGATAGTGTTTGCTTCAAATATTTGCCAGATGCTCTTTGACATGATATATGGTAAAATAATGAAATATATTGTGTAATAATTTTATTATAATAGATACAATACTCAGAGGATTCTCAAGCTGTTAATACTTCTATCATAATGAAAAATTGTTTCTTTCAGTCTTGGACTAGGGAGATACATAAATAAACACCATGTCAAGAGCTGGAATCAAGTGAGTTTCTGGTAGTTTTTTATACAAAGATGATATTCCAGACAAATATTCAAGCCCTGTTCATATTACTTGGTGAACTTTCCCATCTTCTATTGTAACCATCAGGACTCTTTCAAATAAAGAAATGTGGACATAGTTTACAACATCCTGAACATTGGTTGTTATGTATAGATGTGTGGTGGGAGAGATGTAGGACAGAATTCTTGGGTTTACTGAACAACACAAAGAGATGTCAGAGACCTCTCTATGCAGAAAAGCTTTAGACTTAAGCTACACAGTGACTGAAGGAGTTGCTTTGCTACTTTGCCAAAGACCAAGTCAGCAGTTGCATCATGTCACAAACATTTAGACAAATATAATGGTTATATCTACCTGCAACAACAACAAAAAAAATCCATGTGCTTTTATTCACAAGCTGCTTTAGTTTATACAGGGAGTAGCTGTAGGAAAAGCATGGGCATTGTACTTTGCAATTAAATGAGACCAGAGATTTAGTGGAATGCCTGCTATCAAATCTACAGTTTCCTGGAATGGGTGTCTGCTCCATTACATTCATCTTCTTTCACCTCGTCACTGGTAATTTTACTTTCCATAGTCTTATTCAAACTTGATAAGAATGAAATAACCCATCAATGTAAAATTAAACCCATCTGAGGGTGTATGTTTGGCATATAAACCTGAAAGTTTTCCATTTCCTTTACTATTTTGGCAGCTTCATGTTCATTAGTTCTTGTATATTGTAGGTAACGTGTGTAAATATCTGTGTAAATATATAATCTTAATCAAATCTGTCTTTTTTTGCATATTTGCTCCGACATATAATATATAAGAGAGAAAAAATGGTTTAGGCAGTGGAGAAAAGCCATTATATTATAAGACTACTGGAGGAAAAATAACAGTTTAATGGCACCTATTTTTATCCTCTTTATCCTATTTCCCAGTATAATTATTTCTGGATCAGTGTCCTCCTTTCTGCATGCAGGCTTCTGTGAATATACCAATTTATTTTCTTGCTTTTCTCTAACGTATCGTTTTAATTTGTTTTTCCCAGTTTTTATAGCTATCCTTTTTCCATTCCTCAGAAAAGAATTCAGAGCATCTTAAAAAGTCTAGCCTAATGCTTATATTCTTTTCTAAGCATGTTGCTTCTATTTAGAGATGTCAGCCCTTTCTTTCTGAAGTATTGGTGTTTCTAATTGAATCTAAACCATGATTTCTCTTTCTTCAGTGCTGCAGTAGATCTAGGCAAACAATACAGTTGTAGATAAGAAGATACTGATGTTGTTTTTCTCAGTTTAATTAGTGCATTCAGTCATAGTGGACTTAAGGTCCCGAGCTAAATTCAGCTTTCTGAAGTCAATTCTTGAGTATATAGAGAGGATACCAATTCCCTTTGGAATGCTATGAGAACAATGAATGAAAGCAATGATCAGTGGATGAAAACTGTTTGTGTTTTAATTTCTGAGATGGTGAGACATGTCCTACTGCAAACACAGTATTACAATACAGGAGCTAGAGCAGCTTCTGAGCCAATAAATTTGCAAGAGAAAGCATCTCCAGTATGTGTACTTCATTTTTCTGTAATAGTCAAAGTTTAAGTGAACAGAATTCACTGTCACCAAACTCTGAACTATTTCCCAGGTAGCCTTTGCTTTAAAAATAGTGTTTGAAAAATGCTACAGCAGTAATTTTAGATTACCTGACTCTCTTAACTTTTGCCAGCTTCCATTGTGTCCAATGAATTCTGTCCACATTTATATGTCAGCCAAATGTAGAGTCTCTCTGCAGACTCATCATGTTAAATCTTTGAAGGCTCAGCTATTTCTGGTTTAACTGCAAAATTTGGAGTACTTTGTAGTGTCCTTACTTGCATGTACTATTCTATTTATAATATTTTTGAGTGTGAATCTAAAAGCACATATGTTTAAGCTCACATAAATGCAAGAATACACGGGAGAGAAGTAGCGTTTTTACACCTTGCCTCATGAGAAGAATATAGCTGAAAAGAAGATGGGATAGTTTCATGAAGGTCCAGGTCTTGCTAAAACTCATTTCTGTCTGTGCCTTTCTATGAAAGTCCACACGTGTGATGAAGGACAAATTCTGTTAATAGCCAGGTGAAAAATTCTGACAGTAATAAATTTTCATGTTGAAATCTGTCAAAATAAATACTCCAGGAGAACAAGTTTTTTCTTGGCTGTTGGCCTCTGAAGCTTTTCTGATCCAGGTCCTTAGCAGCCCCACTAAATAGAGGAGAATGGCCTAAGCCTTTGGGTTTCTGTTCTTCCAACAGCAGCTCTGTAGAGAGCAACCACTTGCCATGTCTTGTTATCTGGGCTACCGTGTTCCACAGATCAAGAAAGCCCACTTGGAAAGCTGCAATGAAGTGCAAGTTTTGCTGAGGATGGCTGTGCTTCTGCATTTTGCTGTTCATCATAACTTGTTTTTTTGCAAAGAATTTTGATATTTCCTTTGATGATCATCCTTCCTTTCTCTTACGTGTCTGCCTTACAGATTTAGATTATTTATCTTGCAGAGGTTTTTTGATAATCTTAGTTTCTCAGTGCCCAATACAATTGTATTTGTGTTGTGCTACTACATGACAGCTTTTATTGATTGGGTAGCATTTATCTACTGAAGCTTTGAAGATTGTTAATCAAATACCTCATGGGAATTGCTAGCTTTTCTCAATAATGTATTTTTAAAATGTGATATATTTAATAGCTAAATTCCAGTCAAAAATTTTCTTGTGGGAGCGCTGTTGAATTTCTGTCAGTTCCATCAACCAAATAATTCCAGTTAGCATTGTCTGACAAGTATAACTCTATCAACAGACAAAAATACTAGTTTTGCAAACATTTTTTTCCCAAGTAAAAGATATTCAGACCTTGGTCTGAAAATGAGGAATGTACTTTCATAAAATATGAAAATAATTTCATTTGGAAGGTGCCTCTGGAGGTCATCTATTCTAGCCCCTTGTTTAAAAATTGGACCTATCTCCAAGGTCAAACCTCAGTTTTGGATGTTTCTAAGGATGTGGTTTCATAGCCATTCTGAGTAGTCTGTTCTGAAGTTTGACACATCTTGCTCTGAGTTTTTATTTATCTATATATCTATTTATATCTGTTTTCTTCATGTGTTACATTGGTGCATTAATGCTGTCTACCAGAGAGCCCAGAAACAATCAGTATCTTCCAAATATACAAGACCAAACCTATCTAGAAATGTGAGGAATGGTGTGATTTGGGTTCAGTCTTCTTGTACTGTACCTAAAGTCAGTCCTGGCACCAAAGAAACTTACTTTTTTCAAACTTAGCTTTCCACCCCACCCTCTCCAATCTACCACGCACACCTTGCTGCTGGCAGTCTGCACAAGTCACCTCTCCCGTGATCAGTGTTTGTGAACAACAGGAAATGATATAGACTATGTCACAGAATATTACAGAGAATGTGAAATTGGAGAAGAAAATGGGGAGACGGGGCAATGGGGTGTAGTAACGGCAGAGTAACAGGGAGCCTTCATTAGCCCAGGGTTCAGGCACAACGCAGTTTCAAAATTCTTCCTATTTAATGTACTCTGGGGGAGGGTATTCTTAGGAGCAACATGAATAAAAGAAAACACTGATACAGTTAGGTTTCGCGATTAATTTTGACAAATGCAGATACTTAACAAAACAATGCAAGTTCAATAGAAATTGAACAGAAGTTGATTGTTAGACATCAATTTTGTTTGTTTTCCTATCACCATCTACTGGGAGGAGGCTATATTACACAATTGTCTGGCATGTGTGGTTCCCTGGACTTCAAGACTACTTCAACACTCAGGTAAATTTTAATATTATGCATAATATTAAATGACTGAAATAAACACTTGAGATAATACGCATGAGATTCAGGTTTGTTTTTTTTTCCTTGTAAATGTTTTTAGTAATCTTAAATTCATCTTCTTCTGCCCTATAATTCAAAGGCGCAAGGATCTGGAGAGTAGTAATAGAAATTAAATATATCAAATATTAAGGCATCATTGGAACCAATTTGGTTTTGGTTCACAGCACTAATTAATTGTGTTAGTAGCAATATGTACTTACTTAAATCTTCACAAAAATACTTAATTGCAATAGCAGACTGAAGTTTAGCAACTTGCTTATTCTAGAACAGCAAATCTTTTGGAATTCCACTGGTAAGTTCTCTAAAAGTAGAGAATTCGTGCTTTAAAATTGGAATAATAAAAAGTATGTTATTTTCTATACCCTTATCAAATTTACTTTGCCTTTTATGGCCATTATATATTTCGACAGCTGTGGAAATTTTGGTCATGTTCTCTCATTTCTTTGTCCACAATGTCCTGACTAGTTTGTTGTAAGTGAAGAAGAAAGGGTTTGAAATCCTTGGCTCATTGGACCAATTGGGATTCCCATGACTATTCTGCATGATCATTACTGATCACATCACTAAAAATTCCTGGCAGGGCAGCTTCTGATCTAGAAGTTTGCTTTTTTTGTGGTACACCAGAAACTCTGTCTGACTAAGTATAGAGTAGTATTCAAGAAGAATACCTTCTTGCTCAGCCTTTACTCTGTGCCATGTTTTGGTGAAATATTTTTATTTGAGCAAAATCAATGTATAGGGATGTTGGTTCTACTGCATCTGCAGCCAACCAGTTACCTTGAACTTCCCATCTTAGTTTTACTTTTATTTGGACAGGGGTACATGAGTAACTTCTGCTCATTAGGAGGAGTAATCACGAGTTTGGAATGCTTGGGGGTGTTTTTGGTTGGTTGGGTTTCTTTGTTTTATTTTTTGTTTTAAATTGAACCAAAGTCTGAAAGTTTTACTGCTTATTTTAGGAGGATAATTAGGCTATTATTTGTATGTTTTCTATCTGAACTAAGATCAAACTCAAGTTGTGATGTTCATTCATGATACACAAATTTGTTAGTTTCGACTTCAAGTCAATATAAAGATGGTTATGATAGCAAGAAAATTATATCCTCTAATTGCCTTGTGCTGAATTTTTCAGTCTATTTTTATTTTAACAATCAAGTAAGATGGATGTTATATAACCCAGTGAAATGAAGATTCTCTTAAGGTATATGTGTTTCTGGAACTACTTGGCAACAAAGCCTTGGTTTCAAAGTAAAAAAATTGCGTGTGCATCAAAACTGAGTTTAGAATTCTATTGTATTTTAAGAGCTCATACCAAGTATTAGAGCTGACCTCTCCACAGCCAGATACCAAAATATGGCTTTGTTTGGAAGTGCTGTGAAGTCCATAGACGTTGCAGGCTGAAGTAGAGAATATTTTTTCCTAAGGAAAGGCTAGTCATGCCTTTAAATTTAAAAATTGCATATCTATTGACTGAGTAGGTTCCTAAAAATCAGACTTTCCTATGAAAGGACAATGACTTAAGGTATAACAGATTATTTCTGTGTGATGTTACAAGTTTTTACTCATGCAGATGTAGAAGACAACAAAATATTAAGGCCAATCAGTATTCAGAAAACAACTATTCTTGGTATAATACACAATAGCTGATATTTAACAGCTGAGAAATAGATGACTGAAATATAACAGCTTTTCTAGAAAACTGGTCTTTTTTTTTTTACTCAGCAATTCATTAATTAGTGACAGCTCATCCCTTCTCTAATGCAAAACATGAGTTGTGTGTTGAAGCATTATTCACAAAATTTATGATAATCCTCCTGAGCTCTGACCCCTGTGCAAATCAACAAGGTATGATAATGTCTGAGCAATACTCCTGTTCTCTGGGGTATTTAAAATTGAATTTTAGTTTTGCAGAGTGTAATTCATGCGTGTCATGAGGAAAGTCCCCCTTGAAATTGCTGACAGCTTGAACTTGTGACTGGGTCAGTCAACAGCAGCATCTATGTACACAGCTGAGGTGTATACACTGAGGAAAGTAATTTTATTTTTGGCAGATACCTGTGTCTATGCAGAAGTCTTGAAACAGAATATTAATAAAAATATGGTCCCTTTTCTCCCCTTCTACAAATTTTGCCCAATCCAAATCTGAAACTGCCTCTGAGCAATGGGATTCAGCAAGCCAAGTCTCAAGTCTGTGATTCCCTTGCTAGCAACATTTTAATAACTTAACAAAAATGTTTTTAGTAAGCTTTTCTGATCTTTCTGCTTCTTCTAAATCTTATTATCATCTCTAATTTTTTTCCAATAAGAAATGGGTCTTTAACATTTTTTCCAGGATCATAGCACAAATAAATAATCCAATTTAATGAAATGTTAAACACAGAGATTAAATGAGGTTCAGTAAAATCATTAGCAGATCTACACTAGAGATATGATGTAATAATGATTTCACTTGAAAGCTGTGGAGGCCTTGTAGGAACCACCTTGCCTTTTTCAGCACTCTAACAAAAGAACTGGGGGGATGGTGTGTTTTGGGTTGGGTTTTTTTTGTTTGCATTTCCCCTAATCTTTCTAGTTATTTATATTATGATTAGGATGCAAAATTGTCTAAATTTCTTTAATGATTCCAGTAATGGTTAAGGAAGAAAATCAAATATTTTGGGATATATCTGATCGTGCATAAAACTATAATTTAACCTAAAATAAGGTTGCAAGTGTACTAAATGAAAAATGTATGACCTTTTTGGTATATTTTAATTTTTTTTTAAATACCTTGTATTTTCAGGATAGCAATTTAACCTCCAAAGGAAAGAAGCATTTTCATAATGCATCACAAAGAAATATTACTGGAAAAATATTAGGTTTTACTTCCTCCTTTTCTCAGTGTTCTCATCTCCAGCAGAATGTAGCAGAGGAACTCATTTGGAAAAGGTATTAGCACAGTAATACAAATCCTTTTTCAGGAAATAAAGTTGTTAGAAAGTTCAGTAGTTTATAACCTGATTTGAAGCCCATTGAAATGTTACCCTCTTGAGAATATCAATCAAATAATCAATATCAATCCCCAAATTTCATTTATTTTTAGAGCAAACAGCATAAAGCATTCTGCTTTGTTCTCAGACAAAACATCTTTGAGCTTAAGTAGGAATTTAAGTAAAGATTGTACATTAAATTATTTATCAATATGATGAATACCCAGTTTTTCATAAGTCATGGATTTTCCCTCCAAATGTCATGTACAACTCTTGTACTAAACAAGAACTCAGGTACTAAACCTGATTAGAATATTTTCTAGATAAGATATGGTATCCTGAAAATGTGTCTTTAATTCTTAAATCTAGAACACTGTTGTGCCTTCTGAAATCCTGAAAATTAATAGCAGTGTTTTGAGTGCCTTCAAGTTTCAAAAATTTTTTCATTAATATATATTTCTAAATCCTTAAGGGTATTTGGATGTGGAAATTCAAATTAAATATCACCCATCTCTTGGATGACAGTTAAATATTTATTCACACTGAGAGCTACCAAATACTTTGGCCTAAGAGAAGAAAATATTTTTTCTTGTTTAAGATTTTTTTCTTACCCCAATTAAGATTGCTAAACATCTGCTAACATGGGATGAGTTCCATAAATCACAACTCAAGGGAAAACTACCCTTGCAGTAATTGAAACGTAATTCTTAACTCTATCATCTTACAAAGGGTTTGTTTGTTTGATTGCAGTTTTATTCTCCTGATCATTACAAAACCTCGAAATCTGTTGCTTAGACAAAACGAGGCAGTTCTTTCCCTACTAGTTTCTATTTTTCCTTTAGTAATACAGAAAGGTTAAGCTACAGATGCTTTGTGCACCTGGTTATCCTGCCATTATATTTATGAGTTGGAATATAAAAAAAACTCCAAATCCAACCTCTGACATTCCAGGGTTTCAGAAGGATACTTCCATTTCTTATCAGTCGACTGGATTGCTGATGCAGTCATCCTTCCTTTCCCTGGTTTGTGTTGGCTCAAAAGCACCCAATTATTCAAAAGCACCCAATTCTCCCTGGCATGAGCAGACTGGAGTGCATCTGCAAGTTGCTAAAGGTGCCACATTACAAATGCACCTTGTTAATGGGGTCAAGATGAGCATTATGCAGAGATTTACTCAAGTTTTGCTGTAATAATGGAATCACAAGGGCATTTGAGGTAAACAATGGCTTCATCTACATTAGGGTTACTGGTACTGGTGTATAATAGATTGCTTTAAGAGTTTTTCTTTGAAACATTCTCATTAGTGCCATTATACTGGATATCTTTCTTCATCATGGGAATTTTTGACAGCAAAGATTCACCTTTGGTAACATAAACCTAAGTCACACGTGTTTTTATAAGTTGTGATAGAATCAGCACTTCCCAGCAGTATTTTTTTCTTGTTGTTGGAATTACGTAAACTATTCAAAACCTGAAAGCATTTTCTTGGATATGTTCATCCTTCCTCTCAGGTGATAGCCGGCAACTCATTTGGAAGCAGAAATTCTGTTTGTTGCTGCCAGAAGTATCTTTGGTTGAGAAAGATGAGTGGAAGAAGCCTGGCTTTTCAGATTAATGTGCAGGAGCATTTTGGAGAGCATTAGAAATTGCTTCTCTCCCTTTCTCCAAGTGAGAATAAGAAAACCCTTGGAAAGGAAAGCCATACATTTCAAGTAGGATAACTGAAGGGTATGCACTTAAGAATATGCTTTCATACAACTAAAACATCTGTTTTAAAAAGATTATTAATCTTGTTAATCACGCCTCCTTGCTGAGTGCCTATTTTACCTATCTTACAAGCAGTCTTTCCTCTGGGAAATTCATTCTTTTAAAACTCTTTTAGTGTGAAGTGTTGGCAAAGTGACCACAATCAGGCTGATGCTGTCTAAAGAGTGTTAGTCCTAGATTTAGATCTCAAGCTCTTGAACAAGTTTCCAGGGGCTGGAGACACAAAGTCTCAATGTAATTTACCACAGCTGAGTCACATAATGCAAGGCAGAGGGTACTGTTAATGAGGAAAATAAAGTCTGTTGTATCAAAGCTGTCTGATAGGAGCACATGCCCTTACTTGTTTCTCATTTTATGGTATCATTTTCTGATCTGAAGGAGACTTTGAAGTGGAAAGCAAAGAAGTGAGTGATGGCTATTCCATTCTCCTTGTATATGTCCCATCAGTGAGTCAGAGTTCCTAGGAGATAGAATCATGAGAAAGATGGCTTACTATGTATTTTCTCTCAGAATACCAACTCAATAAGAAAAAAATAATTTCCTTATTAGATTGTAAATTAAATCTGAACCACAAAATCCAGAAGCAAATTTTCCTCTCATATATGTGTTGTGAAAACCTCACAATTTGATATAACATGCACAAGAAAGTGATGATAAAATTAATATAATCAAAACATTGTAAAGGATGTTTCATTTTAGAAGGAGTGAGACTAAATTAAGTCCTCATTTTTATAGTGTGCAGGGTATATATTCTAAGTTTGAAAACATTCTGAGTTTTAATTAGAGAGACTTTGGAATACTACTTCCAGGTTGCAAGATACTCTGTACTTTTAATTATTTCAAATAATGTTTCCAAATGATCCATTGCTTCTTCTCATCTCAAAGCTGATGTGATTGCTAGACAAAAAGATGTGTAACAACTAGACACGAATGACTAGCAGTGCTGAAGAGCACGAGATGTTTGCTAAGGGAAGATCTATTTAGGTGCTTTGATGCAGTCAGATGTTTAACAGAATTATTTCAAGGCAATTTAGACAGCAATATCTACTTCCCACTGAATTTCACTTAGTCACTTCTATAAATCTCATCTGTATCTTCTACATCTTTAGGCACTTGAAATATCTGGCCCAAAGGCAGCTGAATAGCTGGAATCTGTCAAAACTGTAGGCAGACTTTTGTTTTCCACTACTGGAAAAGAATTGCATGTTTAAGCCTAGTCCTCAAATTAATCAGGGTTTCACCCTTGGAGGCTTTTTTTTCAATGGGGATATCATAACTGTCTGTGACAGTGGTCAGTGTGACCTGCTAGAAACTTCTGTACAGATCACTTCTCATGAACATAATTAAGAAGAAATTTGTAAGAAATGTAAGCACAAGTGCAGTACTTCCATTACCTTTCCTTTTTCTCCTTTCTTTTTCCTCTCGCTCAGAGACTAAGCTATGAAACTTTCCTGGCTGAATAACAACTCTAATATTTTGTAAAATTAACAAAGCATAAATCCTGGGAAGTATAGCTGTTTCACTGGAGAAACAATTTTGTCAATTTTCTAAGTAACAAACCCCGGCACAATGAGGGACATTAGTTACAGAGTTTAGTGTTTGGAGATTTTTGTTTGTATGTTGTTTTTGGTTTTTTAATGCACTAATCTTCCCTACTTCTTTAAGTGTACAGAGCAGTGTGGGCTAGGGATAAGTAAAGCCCCCACTGCCAGTCTTTCAGTTCAAAGCCAAGCATCCAGAGCCTTTGGGTTTATTTAAGAGATGACTTGGATCACCAGCACAATGGGAAACACCTTCATACACACCAGTCTGTTGTGATGCCATCCAGGACAAAGAAGGGGAGAAGAGATGATGTCTTTTCTAGTCTCAATTGAGATTACCATATGTTTTTCTTTATATTACCTGACTGAATGCATGGAAGAGGGCTCCAAATGCAGCTTATAACATTAAATCTGTGGAAAATATGCAGAGCTTCATAATAAATATAAAAAATATTTTTAAAAGCTAGATATGACTGAAGGATAAGACTAATGAGAGCTACTGTGGTCTCAGGCCAATACTATTTATTCCGTTTTTAGGCACTTATTGTTATCATGAGCCAATGCATATAAACCTCAGAAGCATATAGGCAATAAAACCATTCATAATTTAATGTTGAGTTTTCAAGCTAGAGGCTTTTTGTTTATTATTAATATTTATTATTATTAAAGGGCATCTGAAGATATAATGTCATATAAAACACAGAACATTCCTGCACCATTATCCATGGCTCATTGGCATTTGCAAGATTATCATTATTGAAAGGGTAACACACAAATTTGCAGGTGAGTGTTCCCAGTAAATACTTTCATGTTCCTCAGTGGGTTTTGGGATACTCTTCAGGAAGTAAAAGAAGCATCAGGTAATTTAAGTGATAGACCTGAAAAAGTTATAGAAGCTGAGCACATAAAGCAAGAGCACTCACTGGTTTGTAAGTAAGCCAGCAGCATATTTCTGCACTCAAATATATAAAAATTAAAATATTATTAAATAGTTGTGACTCACTAAAGGATTTTGTTAGGGAATATATATAAATGCCACTCATACATAAATATGCAGGTATAAATGGTTTACTAATTGGAAAAAAAAGAGTGGAGGAAAGTCTAACAAGATGGTTAGCTTATGGATGATATACACAGATAGTGAGTGACCTTACTAACTTTTTAAGCTGCTACTCAATACTGAAGCCTAAGAGGTTCTCTGTTTTATTTCTTCCCCTGCGTTATCTTTCCAATGTGAAATGAAGAGCCATTTGCTGTTTTGCCAAGTGATTCTATGGCCCTATGAAACACTTTGGAGATCATTATTAATAAGATGACAGTCAGCTCTACAGTAACTTTTTATCTAACCCATATCTTATAGCTTTGTAGCTAACTAATTATTGGAAGACAATGGATAAAAGTGAAATAGCTTTAGCTTACTGAGACTAAAATAGGCCTTTCTCTTCCCTCTCTGCCTTTCTAGAGACACATTTAAATGAAAACCTAAATGATAAATAATTAAGAGAAAACTGAAAGTGGAATACAGAAAGTTGCACCATCTTTGTCAGAGGAGACTGTGACGGCTTTCAGGTTGAATGTATCACAAACTTAAATGTTTTGACATTTTTGGTACCCAGGGGTCCTTTCTGATATGCAGGACATAAGCACAGCAATGATTTTCAGGGCAAAAGACTTGTCCTATCCTTTGCCTTCTACAGCACAACTATATGTTAGCCTTAAAGAGTGAACCACTGTACTCTAAATGCTCAGTGGTAATTTGTCCAGGTGCAAGGAGCTCTGGGCTGGTCTATCAGAGGATATTATTGAACATAATTGATCTGTTAATCAAACTTGAGAGAACTGCTTGGAGCTGGTTTTGGTAGTTTACCAAGAGTGATAAATGGAACTCGGTATTGGAAGAAACTGATGGCAAAGAACAGTATTTCTAGGAGAGTTATATTCTGTGCTCGTAGCACAAAGCACGGTATTTCTTAAGTATTTATTTTACAGACTTTAAAAATAATTTGACTTATCCTGTGTGAGAATATATATATGAGATGACATTTTCATAAGGCTTTTGCTGTTTGCATGGAGGCAATACATTCCATTCTAGTTAAGATAATCTATTTTGGTAAAAGACATTTGGGTCAATCTGTTCTCCTACAAAGTTTTAATAAATGCATTCTTCCTACAACACCCTTCCCCATGCAGTATGAACAGAAGAATTGCATTTTTATATTTGTGAGAAATGTTATTGTTTACTGCTCTATGATATGAAGGCTATAAAAATAAGTCTAACATTTTATCGTATTCTATAAAGTTTTAGGGCACAATTTCAAACTTGATTTTTGAAGTTGAAGAATAAAAGCTGGTAGGCAGACTGCTAAGCATGTAGTTATCCTGTCTGCATGTGCAAGACCATGCTATTGCAGACTCATTGCCTGCAGCGTGCTTTCAAAATTTAGCATTTTATATTCAGAGATGTTTAATAAATAATATAAGAAGCTGATTCCACTGCACCTTTTTCACAAGGGTTGTAGGATATAAATGAATTAGGGTTGTGTTCTGAAACCATTTTAGCTTACAGCAAGGTTTAATATGAAGTATGTGTAATTAGAATTAGAACTTGATTGCCAACTTTAGATCTACTCTAATGCTTATATATTTGGTTATATTAGAGTGTGCTAGTGTTAAATTTTTCAGTAATTGAAAAATATTATTATATTGAAAAAATATTTAGCAGCAGCTGCACAGTTGTTAAATTTAATAACCTCACTAGTTTAACTAAAATCATGAAAAATCATTTGGATCTGTAGTAAATTTCCAACCACTCGGACCAACCTGTGGGCCTGAAGCATCACTAAATAGCTTGTGTCATTTACTGCTTAAAATAGAATATAGTAAAATGTCTTTGTGAAGCATTTCTCTTCATGAATGAGAATAATTCCTTTCAAACAATGAAAGAATTGCCCTGTTAGGTGTTGTAGTCAGAGGGCAGTAGTTCCAGTGACTGGAGTCTGCTGTGTGTCTATTGATTTAGTTTTTCTGGGTTTTTTGTTGTTTGACTGAGGCAGTCTTGTATACAAAGGAGCTTTTTCCTGAGGCAGACAGTATTCCTGTTTTCTGGAGATCAAAGATTTGGGTTTTTAATGAATACACAAGAAAAAACCAATCATAATAGATCCTGGAGAATGTGATGTCTGTTCACCATGTGGTTTTGTAGTAAGAAAAATCACTGACTACTTCTGATCAGGAAAACTTCAAAACTGGAGAAGCTATGCTAAGGTGTTTCTCAGGAAAATATTCCTGTATGTGATACCATTATCTGATATAAGTACTTGAAAGAAAAATCCCCAATACA
The DNA here is from genome assembly GCA_038090715.1 of Florisuga fusca. Classification (NCBI taxonomy): domain Eukaryota; kingdom Metazoa; phylum Chordata; class Aves; order Apodiformes; family Trochilidae; genus Florisuga; species Florisuga fusca. Next base: position 2,159,667 of record JAAWXA010000026.1, on the reverse strand, counting down.
TGTATGCATGATGCTCTGTGCTACTATCCCAGAACCTGTGTATTGCTAAATCTCAACTTTAAGTCTTTAAGTAATAGAAGTTCAGTTTGACTCTTGGTGACTGCTTTGTCCAAGATGATGATTTTCTAATTCTGGTGTCAGAATTAAGGGAAAAAACAAACAAATGAAAAACTCCAATACTTGCAGTGGTTTGGAGGTTTGTTTTTTTGTTGTTGTTGCTTTGTTGGGTTGTGTTTTTTTCCCTGGATATTCTGCTTTGAATGACAGGATGAGATGAGAAAAGGAGAGCTTTTCTAATGAGTAATTTTACAACTACTACTTTACACTTAAGTCCTATTTATCCTTTTTGTTCATGCTTGGGTTTGGGTTGCTTTTTTTTTTTTCAGTATCTTATACTGCATCATGAGAAAGGGGTTTACTTCTGCATGGATCACTGACAAATACCCATTTATTAAAAGTATTTACAGGGACAATACAGAGACTGTGTCCTAATTGTGATAATGAGATACTGCTCTAATTTTCTGGGGTTTGTCAGGGGAGGGAGGGGTCCACACTGTACCTTAGGAGAAGCAGAGCTTCATGAAGGCTTCTGAGTCACTGAGAACAGAAGTGCTTCATCACTGTATTTGAATTCTGCTTTGTTTTTCTGCTACTGATTCTGTCAAATTTACCATTTCATAATATACAATCCAAACTATTGAAAAAAGTGGGAATGCAGTAGCATTTTTTGTGCGTTTCCTTCCACTGCATTCAGTCCATGTCAGTATCTTTGTCGGTTACCTTGGAAACTATCATGGGGTGAAATTTCATTGGCTGCATTCTCCAATTGATTATTGAAGTCATGGGCAGTTTCAAGTGGCAGACATCTCATAGGTTGCAGAAAGTAAGCAGCACTAAATGGTTCACAATTTAAGATTCTGTCTTTCACGTAATCCACAGGAAGTGGCACATCTGTAATGCCTTGAAAGTTTTATTGGAATGAGCAACGAGTTAAAAATTTCATCTTTTTTGAAGCTATAGGGGTGGTCTTTTGAGATTTTTTTTTTTACTCTCCTTATAGACATTGAATTCTTCATTAAATGCCTAAATCCATTCCTTGATTCTTCTTCTGCTGATATCTGCTATGGAACGTGCTTCTAGCACTGAGGAGGAGGAGTCATAAAACCATGAAACCTTAAAATAAAACCCAAATAATCCCAATAGGAAATCATTGCTGTTACAAAGTATAATCTTCTGTCAGAGGTGCAGGAGCAGTCTGTATCCTTTGAGCTACTTGTTTTCTTCCCCTTTTTTATGTCTTCAGAATTCACACCAAAATTATTTAGTAGCCTCTCCTCACACTGCTGACTTCATGAAGACTGATAGGCTACAGAGTGATGCATTTGGAATCTTGAATTGTGTTTTGCTTGCATTTTTTTTTCCAGCAGTATAAGAACACATTTTTTGTTTCCAATCAAAAATTCACTGGTGACTAAGGCCTCCTTATGTCAAGTTGTCTCAGTTTCTTTTGACAGAACAAATTGTATGGCATAAAGCAGAAAACATTGTTTCAAGAAATTATTTAGAAAATCATGGTTGATAATGTAGTTCCCCCAAAATCCTGTGTTATCTTTAGTATCTAATGTTGCTTGACTGTCATTGACTTCAAAAAAATTGAATATCTGATCCCAGTAAGAGTGTATATCACATTGCAGAGACCTAATGCCCAGTATTACCGTGGGATGCTTATACAATAGCATTAGGAGGAAAGAGTAAGTGTAAAGTAACTATACCATATAGGGATATACTTACCATCTTTATTTTTTCAGCTGCTGCTTTCTTAGGATTCTTTCTTAGCATTCTTGAATGACTTCAAAACCTTTTTCATAACTGGAGTTATGTTTTTCATTTAATAAAATAATATGCAGCTTAATCTTCACCTCTGTGCTCAACCTGATGGTACTTAGAAGCAATGGAACAGGTTTTCCAAGGAAGTTTTGCAGTCTCCACCTTTGCAAATTTTCAAGACCTGGCTGGAAAGCCCTGAGTGACCCAAGCTGACACCTCAGCTGACCCTGCATTTTAGCAGCAGACTGAGCAAAAGGACTGCTGAGGTCTGTTCCAGTCCTAATGATCCAGCTCCACAATATCTGGGTCTTATTTCCAGGTAGTGTTTATCTGGCTCTTGCTTTTAGCTAATGGTTTTCATTAATCCTTCTCCTGTTAAAGAACTCTTTTATACTTAGTGCCTCTCTCATTGTGAGTGAATATTTATATACACTAAGCAAGCTACCTCTCAGTCTGTTTCTAGACAGGCACTTAATTTGTTCATCTTTTAACTAATTTGCTCCATTTTCCATGTATTGTAGTTGGATGCAGAATTCCCTTTTCAGAGCTTTGAGTGGTGCCTGCCACTCTTCCTTCCTTTTTCATCTTGGTGAAAAATATTCTGAGCAAAGCTCTGAATCAGAAGTATTTTGAGCAAATAATTTTCTATGCAATTTTTAAAGTATTCTTATGTGAAAAGGGATCTGGAACCAGCTCCTGTCTTATTTCTTACAAGTTTGCTTACCAGTTGCACAGTCAGATGTTAAGCATAGACGGCCAGACACAAATATCTTGCAGGGCTGCTCTGATCTCTCAGCTCCACTGCAGCTCTATTGCTCATTCTTCCAAAGCAAGAAGCCTCAGGAAATCAAGAGCTGACCCTCCAGGGCAATATGCTACCTTCCTCTGCATGGATGGAATGGAATACTGACTTGTACTCATTTTTTACGTCCTGAAAAAATTAAGTTTATTACATATAGGCAATTAACTTCTTTAATGATATTTGTAATCTTTTAAAAGAATAAAATTAAGCTTTTTGTCCAGACTAACTGTCTCTAAATTCATGTAGCTGGGAATTAAGTACTTTTCTATACCTTAATTTGTCAGACTGTTGCAGCAGCTTTCTGTTATTTTGCCAAGAAGCAAAGCTGGGCATCTGGCCTGTGGTTACCTGATTCATCCCTCTTGGCACTTTTCGTAAGGGCACAACATTGACTCCTGGTTTTCTGGAGTTTCTCCAGTATTCTGTGATTTATTAGAAAATTAACAATAGTAGGCAGGAGATTTCCTCTGCTTCATCTACTTTAGTAATCTCTGGGTTTTCTGTTTGTGGCTTTATTTGTTTTTCTTCTAGGTTTTCTATTTTTTTTAAACAATGTGTATTGTTGGTAATCTTCACTTAGAAACCTTTCTAATAGTTTATCATCAAATTATTTTGTCATCTTCCTCTGCAACAACTCATCCTGGGTTTGGGTTAGATTTTGAAAATTTTTTTTCATAGAAACCATTATAATTTGTACTTTTGTTATTGTATCTCTAATTATGATACTACGGGGTATGTAATTTGATATACATATTAAAGCTACTTTTTTCTACTTTATACGGGATTTCTACTTCTCATCAAATTAACCCCTCTCCCCTGATTCCTGATCTCTTGTTTCAGCTTTTCTACATAAAATGTTCTTCCTCTTGTTCTCCAAGATTTTGGTGCCCCTGTTACAGACAGGACTGGATATACTCTGTGACAATTCATGTGGAGCCTGTTTGTAAAGATGCTAAGGCTCTTAACTCATTTAAAAATCAGTGGGATTTGGGCATGGGGAAACCTTTCAGAAATAGCTATATGCCTATAGAAATGTAAAAATTCTTTCTTTCTCTACCTTATTCATACCTCAACGATTTACTTGTGAAGGTTAAGTGCTGGAGATCGCGGAGGCACTGAAATGCCCAGCCCAGATAAAAAGCAGGAGAGCTCTGCAGCTCCCCATCTGCATCTTTGTTTAGCAAATGGTTGCACAGACTATTAGGTGCTCTTGTAGCAACAAGTCCCTGTAGCTATGTGTGAGACAGTGAGGATGCAGCCATACCTTACAGATGGTGTTTTGAATGTACAGCTAGAGCAGGAAAATTCCTCCTGTAACCTCTCAGCAGTTTGCAAAAATCAGCTGATTTAGGAATAGTGGTAATTGGCAGGTTGTGCCTGACTTCAGTCCTCATCTCCCCATTAAGTCAGCTGTGACATTCTCAGCCTGATCACACTTGCATCAGTTCATATTTGCATCCTAGGAAGTATCACTGTGACAAACTGGCAGATAGAGAACAGCTGTAACAGCTGGCAGTGGGAAAAAAAGCAGAGCAGACTGAAAAAAAAAATCACCTTGAAATCAATGAATGTGTATCAATGTTTTGATTGTGTTTAGAATCCTTTCAGGCCCAGTTCAATCAAGCTAAAACTTTGCCTGAGCAGATTTAGGTAAGAAAGGGAAGGGGTGCTCCTTCTTGTCCAGACTTTGGGCATTATTAGAGTGCAAATATATGGTGACTGGATTCATATAGCAATATTTTTTTTGAAGAGAAACTAGGTGAATAAAATTGGAAATACTATTCCTTGTCTATGAGGATTCTGAGTTGAGGCACAGTTTTATCTCCTTTTTACCTGAAATTAGGCAAGTTCTTTTACTGCATCATACTAACTAAACTGTATAGCAGATACTGAAATAGTTCATTAGCTGCTTATTAGTAATTTCTTATCTTTCTGATAAATTAGCTACTCTGAAGCTTGCTTTGATTTTTATTATATCAGTGCTATATATATTGTTCTGGACAGAATATTTGCAATATAAGAAACATGCATTCTGTTAGAGTTTCTGGAAGTAGCTTTCTGTTTGATACTTCTATTTGTAATTACTACTATAAATTCTCCTATGAAAATAGTATTGGTCAGGCTGTTGTGCTTGGGTTTTATTTTAAGTTTGCTGTTGTTCTGTGGTTTTTTGTTTCCTTGAAAATACACACAACTGCTAGATTGATTCCAATTGTGAAAATAGGTCTTGAACATTAAAAACTATTAAAATAAATGTAGAAACTTGGGTATATAAAGGGTGAAGGATATCTTCCTTCCCCTCCTTTTCTTTCCAAAATTATGCTTACGTTAGTAGTAATCTATGGTAGCTTAAAATGCACAGAATTACTTGTGCTTAAGAGATTACATGAGATATTTTAACTTGAAACTTAAAATAGTAATGAGCAGGCATTGTTTTGACTCAAGCATTGTCAAGAAGTACAAAGTGAATTGAGAAATGTTCTGCAATCCATTGATGCATATTCCTGAAGCTTCCTGAAGCATCACATCTGCAGATACTGTATCATAACTTGATCCCTTTCTGCCCTTTTAGAAAGGAAGCAACAGGAAAGTAAGGGTAAGCAATGACAGGATTTTCAAATTTGCATTCCTTGCCCCCTTTTATAGGTTCAATAAAATTGAAGGCTATTTTTGCCTACTACATCCTCTCTCTGGTTTGGCTAATATGGGTTCTTCTAAAGCAAAAGCTAACTTGGCCATCTAGATTTGACTTTTTGCTGTGGTCAACCTAAAGACAAGAAATTCAGAGCAAATACTTCAAAATTTTACTAACTTTGGGGCTTGTGGTGTGCCTATTGTTTTAGTATGGAAATGGTTATAATTTTACTACTGAATTGAAGAAGAATTCAGGCCTATTAGAACTAGAATTCAGAATTCTAAGTGAAACCCAACACAGATTCCAAATAGGTTTAAAGGTTTATCACTAATCTTGTATCTGTTCAGTCCCCAAGCATTGGGGATAGTCTTTGTCATGAAAAAAAAACCCAAACATATAAGAGTTCCCATGTAAGATGGATTTGTTTACTTGGTTTTTATCTTGTTCTTATTAAGTTAACTGTTAGCAGATTTAACTTTGGACGCTGAGGATTAAGCCTTATGTCTTGAATACTCACAAGTAACTGTCAAGCACGTTTTATTTGTGATAGGATCCAAGCCAAAAGCTAAATGGATGAACTTTGAGGAGGTGTTTAACACGTATCACTTATTAAAGTACTCACTGTTGATGTATGACATCTTTATTTACCTGAAATATGTACAAAGAATTAGACAAAAAAAAAAAAAAAATTCAAATGTGCCAGTAAACATAACTATAGTAATTTTGTGAGGGATTATAGCACAAAGATAGTAACAGGCAGATGAGATGCTGCCTCTCTGGACTGGCTCACTCAGCAATCATAGGAAACATCCCACTCTGGATTGCTTTCTAATGCTGTAACAAGGCAGATTACCTAATGTTATATTTCTACTTTAAGGGCAGGAGAAGAAATGGGAGATAAAAATAGGTAGGCAGATGGAAACTCTTTCACTTTTCCATATGCTGCTAGCAAACTACTAGGCCTCTTAATCATCCCTCTCATTAGTGGTTACATTTTCAAAGTGGTCTCAAAAGGATCTTTAAATGTGAATAGATAGAAAGAGATCTGCAAAAGAGATATGCACTGATAAGGTAAAACTGAGCTAAATTTTGGAAAAGTGTTTGTGTTGTCATGGACTAACTGGAATGCAATTGTGAGTGTGCAAATAGCTTGGACATGATGTAGCATTTTTTATCAAATTTCATTTTTTCTATAAAATCTCTTTGACCAGGCTTTTACATTGTTTTCTGTTGCTAAAAGTGATAATGTTCTTAATGTTTGAATGAGAATTTCTGTAACTTTGGAAATTTTAAGAAGGTCTCAAGGCCAGGGATCCACTGGTGTCAAAGACATCAAGTTAAAACACAGCGTTAGTAATGTACAAATCTGATCTCAACATATCAGTGAATAAATGGGGCAAAAATGCAAATGGATTCATCTTCAGACTCTGAGTATCACTGGAGACTTACTGAAACAAGTGTAATATTCAGCAGGTTTATCTGTCTGACAAAATCCTCAGATTCAGATGTCTAATTGCATATATTTCTGAGGGACAAAAATCTCCTCAAAGATGGAAAAAAACCCCAAATCTCTCCAACAACACACTGTATTTTTGATGTTGTCAGTGGTCACTGCATATTTTATTCTGATACACTGGTGTAGAACACCTGTAGCCTCATTTTTTTAGAATTTGTCAAGAGAAATAAAACACGTTGCATAATATGTGATGAATACAGTGAGACAGTGACATTTATCTGGTTTATAACGTGGTTTAATTTCTTAAAATAAGCACGAGGAATTTCTAAGAGTTATGGCATTATGGCAGGAATCACTGTTAAGTTTTAGCTAAAATTTTCCTTAGAGTTCTGTTCCCATACCATGCAGTGTCTTAGCTTTTGATTTACTTTGCCAAAATATTTAAACTGAGCCTTTTAAATACTAAAAATTTCTTAACACAGATACCACCTTTTCTACATTGTATGTGACAGACTTTGGTGGATTCTGTTGGGCAAAATGAAAATAAATTGCATCTTCCCAGCAAAAATTCACTAGCTCCCTGAATTATCCATTTAATTTGCAGATGGACTTTTCTGCTCATATCTTGAAACAGCCACTTGTAAAAAGGTTCTGTATTATAAATTGTTTAATATTTTTTAAAAATTTATACAACATCATATGCAGTCATGTGAGCGTGTCTGTTTTCAACTCTTTCTTGAATAATGCAAAATGTTTATACACATTTTTTTCTTAATTTTTATTATTTCTACTCACTGGACTCAGTGGAACTTGCCAACTCATACACCTCGTCCAAAGAGCACTTCTCAGGACATATAGTGAGTGGGATGTAACTGATGGAAAAATTCTGATAAAACAGGATAAAGTATTCAGAGACTCCTGATTAAGCATGGAAATATTTAGTGAATTCTGTTTTCCCCAAATCCAAGTGGTTCTTAGCAGATTCGTGGGCTGTGTACTGAGAAATTCTGATTCCATACGTTGTTGGGAAGAGTTCCTACTTATTTTAAGTTTAGGAAGCAAACAGAACACAAACAGAAAATTGAGTTTCGAAAGCAGACAGTGAAAATATGCAGATCTTGCAGATGTTAAGCTATTTGAAATGATTTTTAAAAAACTGTTCTAAGTACTGAAACAAATCAGTGATTCCAATCAACTGACACCTCTTCAGTTATCAGTGTTTCTAATAGTAATTGCTAATGTTTCCATTCCTGAATTTCTAATCTCACTTATCACCTGTAGATGCTAATTTATTGCTACATTACCTTTATCCAACCTTACTTTACCTCAGTTCATCTTGATTCTTTTTTATAACACATACAACCCCTAAAATGTGTTTATATAATTTGAATTTTTATAACTCACTTATTTCTTCTTCCCCTATGCTCTACTTTCCCATCTCCTCTTAATTAGTGATTCCTTAGTCTGTGGCTATTTGCAAGACCTCTTAAAGTCTCTTTTTAGCAACAAAACTGTGTACCAAATTTGTTGCAGAATTTCAACAGCATTGAAGCTTTGCGACGTAAAAATTGATTTGGGCACATTATTTAAAATCTGTGCTTTAACCAGATTAACTAGTGAAACCCTTTAGGTTACCTGTAGCCTGATACAAAGCAAAAAAGGGCAATATATTACAGATTTCTTTCAACTTCACTTTTTAAAATCTACATATAGACAAACCTCAAAAAAAGTTTATGGTTTCCCTGACTTTATGTCATGCTCTCTTTAAATTTATAATAACTCTCACCTGTAGTACCTCATCCAAATAAATATTAATTCTTTTCTTGATTCATGGACTATCTCTAGAGGTTTTTAACCGTTGGTTTTTCAGGACGTGTTGAGGCCCTACCTTGCAAAGTAATGGGACATTAGGTGAAATTACTCCAGAAAGGAAAGGCCAGCACTACAATTTTGAAAGTGTCTCTCTGTTGCCAGAATTCACTGGTCACTTCTGTACAGGTGATTTTCTTTGGTTTTGTTTTTTGGAGGGTTTTTTTAGGTTTTCTGGGCCTGATTTTCTTTTTCTTTTACTGGGTGTTTGGTTTGGGCTCTTTTGTCTTTTGTTTTTGTGGTGGTTTGTTTGTTTTGTTGTTGTTTTGTTTGTTTTGTTTTTGATAAGTGAGGTCTCTTCTTTAGGAATTGTATATTTTTAATGTATCAGAATCAATTTGCTAAGAACCAGCAAGTTGCCTTATGAGTGTAGTGACAAAGAGGAACATATTTAGAAGGCATATGGTAGAGAAGGCAGGGTGTCCTGCACCCTGGAGATCTCTTCCTATTTTCCTGCAGTACTTCACCGACTAGAGCACATGCATATGGGCTTCTCTTGAATGTGTATTAATTGAATAAGACCATTTCCAAATGATGGATTCTATGCTCATTTAGATTTTCTTGTTTACAAAAATAACACCCTTGAACAGCAAGTATCTAATAATTGCTGGTCTACACTAGAAGAAACACCATGCCTTTTGTTATTAATGACTCAGTTATTTTGTGCATAACATGCAACTTTGAGGTGAGACACACCAAACAAAAAGCCTGAAGTGTATATAGTATTATAAATTATACAGGTATGTATTATCTCTATATATGTGTAGAGAGAAGCTGTAAGTAAGGTCTGATATAACGTAGTCTAAGTGTATATATCCTATACTCATCCTCAACTGATCTTTTGTTTCCAAGCGCACTGGCACCTGCAATCAAGGGCAAAATGCATCTTTTTGCAGCATCTCCTATACTGCAGTTACAAGACTAACCTATCTTTTAGGGTAAGCTGCAGCATCAGAGAGCTTGGTGTGGCTACAAGTTCTTTCTGAGAAGCTTGACTACTTAGTACATGCTGAGTTTCATGCTGCTGCTGCTCAGCTTCTGATATGTAGACTAAAAACCCTGCAGGAAGCCCCTCCAGAGTCACTGTGCAGAGATGTGTTTTATGAAAGGTACAAATTTGGAGGCAGTGCCCTGCTTCAGTCTTTCCTGAAGGATTGAAACAGTGGGCTAGGTGTCAGAGACCTTTTGTAGCCCACTGGAAAAATATTATTCAATGGAAATCCATCCTGAATTCTAGATCATGAGGAAGAGCAAGCCATGGATTGACTCCAGAATGAGCAGGAACTAAATCCCACATGAGAACTCTCCATACTGCACCTAGACACGAATGACCCAAATAGATAATTTTATCCTATGTATTTCTATTCCTAAATTTAAAGGTCAGCAACACAACTTAAAAGGAAGGTGTGAAACCACATGATGGTTTGGAAACCTTATCCTATGGTAGTATGTGAGCTGCAGTTCAGAACTCATAGCAAGAAAGAGGGCAATTGGTATTTCCCTTTCTACTTTTGCCTGCCAGATTGTTCTTGAGAAAGTGTCAAGCTTTCACAGACTGATGGAGATTACCACGTTAAAGTGGTAATGTATATTATTTTTTATTTGTCTTAGTTACCTTGGCATAAGATTTTTACTATAATGTAAGCATATCTGTGAATCCTTAAGTAAAATCTGTATGGTGGACCTTGCATATCTCAGTTCAAGCTTAGCCTGAAAGAACGTTCTTGCTCTACCAGCTTTCTAAAGAACTCTGAGAAGTTAGAGAAATACAATTATTTTGAAACCTAATCTGGTGTATATAACTTATGAAGGTATTAACTGAGTTTCATAGTTTGTCTGATAGTGACTGTTGCTGCATACTCTTGGATCAATGTAATTCTTATAACAAAATTCCTTCTCTTATTTCATCAACTACTCTTGCACTTTTTGGTATCTCGGTCTTTGAGAATTCCTCAAAGGCTCCTTTCTACTTCACTTCTGTATATGGGTGTCTCATGTCCAAAGAACTAAGAAAATTATCATCTCACTGCAAGGTCTCTGGGGGTTCTGACATCCTGCATGCATTCTGCTAAGCTTCCAAAGTTTGTTTTATAGTGTATCTTTCTTGGTTTTGACAATCTCATTTGAGCAGTAACCTTCTAACCAGGTATTGTTTAGAATCTTGCTGCTATAATTTCAGTTCCATTCAGAAAAGGAGCTGAAAGGCCTTTAAAATTTGTATTTCAGCCACTTTAGTACCTTCCTCATTCATTGTTTAACATTAATTTTCATTGTTTTGGTATAGAAGAGTTCCCAGTTCTTTTCCCTGATTGTCTGACAAGATCATGTCCAGGCTTCTTCCCATGGATTTTAGTTTCCTGTTCTTTTTGCTTTATATTCTTTAAAACTTCTCTAATCTACTAATTTAAAAAGAGTCTGGCTCACAAATTTTCAATGTTGTGAACTATTGCTTAGTTTGATCTCACAAAGCATGCCAAATGTAATTATCTTATGTTTATTCTTTAGCAGCTCATTAATACTTATTTAAGGGATTTATTTCAGAAAGTTACTTAGGGCAAAGTCAAGAATAGCCTGTTCTCCTGTATGCTTCAGAATGAGCTGTTCCAAGATGCAGTTGTTTTACTTTGAAAACTGTCTTTCCAATTTATGATGCGATGTGACATCCAACTCATTAATATTTGGCACAATAATTGTCCTAGCAGACTTTGTTACAGATTGTCTCAATCTCCCTGAAGACCAGCAAACACTCTCACCTGTAAGGGTATTTTACAACCTGAATCATGGGACCTATCTAGATGATGACCCACGACCTAAATGAGTATTTTTTATGTAGAAATCACTCTCAATTGGCCCAAGGAAGATCATCTTAGAAGAGTTATCCTTCAGGTGCACAGAACCAGAAGTTCCATGAACCAGTCCAGTGATGCTCCAGTGGAGGAAAAAAGAGCAGGAGAGTTGGGGTGGGGAGGGCAGACACGATGCACTTCTCATGTCAGATTGGGACTGAATCACATGTTCAGTGCAGTGTGAAAAGACAATAGAAATTGGTGTGACCTTCCAAATATTGTAGTGTGCTGTATTGGATATGTGCCATCAACAGGAGCCATTATCATCAGGGTAATGCACATCTAACTGTGTATATACAATGTAAAAGCACTACATCTGACCAGATCTTTATATAGACTCTGATTTTCTTCATAGACATGTTTATGTATTTGTGTCTTTTGTCATTGACTGAAAATATTTCTGTTGTCTTGTTTCAGAAGTGCAAACTTTCTCCCAAATCCTAGGAATCTCACTTTAAATCTTCTCATGATTGCAAATTTATTTTTTTATTTCTTGCACTAATACCTTTACTTCAAAAGGACTTCCAATAGCTTTCACCTTTTTTCTGTTCTGGTATTTTAAAATAATTTTCTTAAAGGAAAGGCAGGGTCACTAATAAGGATATTCAAAACAATTACACTGGAGTGCTTACATTTCTTCCAAGAGCAGTTTATTGTTGCAGATAAATTTATTATGAGACTATCTGAAGATAATGAAATAGGAGGAAATGGAAGTTGTTTGGGGTTTTTTCCTCAAAACAAACTGAAGTGAAGGAGTGGTGAAAGAATCACTTTGATTGTAGAGGCAGTATAAATTAGAATCATAATAAACTTTTATATTGTAATAACCTTAAGAAAAACAGAAGTCATTCATGCAGAATTATATGTGGCAGTAATAGACAAATCTCCTGTGCATATGGTGTTTCCCTGTGGGTCTATGGACTCATACAGCACCGTCAGAAAACTGATGGGTTCAGAAAAAAATTGCAAGGGAATGACAGCCACATCCATCAGCTTTGCCCTGCAAACAGAACTCTCATCCATAGCCTCAACAGTAAGTTGTGACAGTGTCAACTGTGTATTTTACTTACTATAAAAGGTCATAATAGGGACTAACAGTGGGAAGAAGATGATCAAACTCAGAACAGAAAAAAACCCAATTTAAACAGGACTTAAAATTCAAGAAAGTAGAGAAGAAAGTGTTTAGCCCTTAATTTCTTGGTGTGTTTAAATGACTCTTGATGCCTTATGGTGAAAATTATATTTATAGAGTGAAACTGGACAAACTAAAAGACGTTAGGAAGACAGATCCAGCTCTTTTGGAACTTGAACTCTGAGCCATGATGGACGTACAGGTTACTAATGTATAGTTAGGATTATTACGATTTGTGGAAGCTGCATAAAGCATACTTTATTTTTCACAGTGAGCTAAACATCTGGATGTAACTCATGAAACTAAGTACATAAATGAAGATATAAATTTATATTACTGTACAGAGAAGGTCTTACTCAAAACTCTATTTTTGGGTGGTGGTTTTTGTTTGTTTTTGTTTTTATAATGATGTACCCTTTGTAAAATCACTTCTGATTTACACTGGCATGAGATGCACGACATTGCCATTTAAAGACATAAAATGCAGGGCAGTACCTTGAGTCTGCTGTGTACCATCATCAAATACAGGTATTACTTAGCTTTCATTTTCACTGTGAAAATAAATTGGCAAATTGAATGCCATGCTTCGATCAGATTGATGAGGGATTGTTCCACAGTTAGTTTGCTGCTGGTTTCTGACTTGTTTTCCCAGGATTATTAGAAGTACTGCTTCAGTTGTGATTTGCATACATACCCATGATGTGTAAATCACTTCTTCAGGTGGTCTCTGACAAGTGGAAACAGTGGTTTGGTACTTGCAGGGCTAGTGCTTTGCCATCTTGACTTCCTTCAGCCCATTTCCATGGTATAACATTGAAGTTAAAATACCCTTTACCGTGGAGGGTAATGCATCTCTACAAAAACACTCTCAAGTCAGCCAAGCTGTTCCATTCAGACAGTAATTGCTGCTGAACACAAACATTTCTACCTCCCAGCATCTGTAAATAGAGGCAGATCACATGTAAAGCAAGTACTGATTTTATTAAACATTTGGCCTGCATCCACAAAGTTAAAAAGCATCAGTCAGAGGCAAAATGTGTTACAAAATTGTTTTTCTGCTTACTGAAGCACTGTGGGACATCTTGCTAGGACTAGTTGGAATTTTAGGATAGTATGGAAAGGATAGGAATATCAACACAAGTGTGTTTGGAGTGAACATGCAAGAAGGGGAAAAACAAAGAGGAGCATTGTGTTTTTCCCATTTGTATTGGGAATTTTCCCACTGTATTGCTTGAAGTATTAAAACTATACATTTTCAGAAAGCAGATTCATCTCCCCTTCTAGTGCACAAATAAAAAGGACAGCTGTAATATTATAATAATAAGTTACAGTTATAATTATTATATTACCATATTATATATATCATTATATTATATATAAGTTATAATTATTATAGTATAAGTTATATATAATATTAATAATTATTATATTATATGTAAGTTATAATTATTATTATATTATAATAATAAGTTACAGACAAACTTGTCTTCTCCTAGTTGTCACTGAAGAAGTCTGCTTGAAGAGCACTTAGAGTATTGATTATATCCATTGATAGCACTTCTTGAACTCCTTCTATTACTAGATTTTTAACCTGTATGATTGTTTTCCACAAGATATAAGGAGCATGTCTGAATTTAACATTGCATTGTGTAATACTGACACCCTTTTGAATCAACATTCTGCATTTTTAAAAACAGAATCTGCTGATTAAGCTTTGAATGGTTTATGCTAGTCACAGTTGGTATCTTTGGAGCATTCTTTTACATATGATATTTTTCATGTGACGTTGTATTTCACAGCTACAAGTGGCAAGTAAGAGCTGAACTATACTGTGAATTTTCTTTATTTACAGGAAAAAAAAAACTAATTTCAAAATATTTCATCTGGAACAAACCATGTTTGATAGTTGGTATCACAGGAGTCAGGAGACTCAGATCCCTGTTTTGTCATCTCCTGATGTCTAGAGAACAAAGAATTGATATAGGAACTGTGTTTGTTTTCTGAAACAAAAGGATTGATTCACATCTTGCATGTTAGTTTAAATGAGCAGTAACTTCGGTACTTTTTGGTTTGGTCTTGAGTCCTTATTAAATAACTGTCTCTCTTCATCTTTCATTTTGCCATAGTATAACACTTCCACTCTTTTTTCTCTCTCCCTTCACTCCTTGTTAATATGCCCTGTTAGTTGGTTTTATATTCTTACTTAATTTCTTCTTTCCTACCCCTGTTGTCCTCTCATCTAGCCAATGTGTGATGCTAATAATGAGAAGGAGTTTTCTGAAGTAGTGAGGACCCCCTAGCTAATACAAAGCCAGCTAAAACCATGTAGATTTCCATTTCAGTCCTAAAACTTGGATACAGTCATAGGGGCCCCAAGACTGATGTTTGAAGCTAAATGGCTTTAAATAGAAAACACTTTTCATTTTTTATTGAAAGCTTCCAACCTTACGGTTTTAGAACCCTCAGATATTGTTTATAGCAGTATTCTGGAATGTATTACCCAATATAAAAAATTTAGGAAACCAACTCTGTCCAAGAGAGCTTAGAAAGGAAGACCAAATCCTGCAATCAGTTGATGCAGACAAATGCCACTCCATTAATTTAATAACAGGTTTCTGCAATCTGCTTTCAGGGCTGAATCTTGCACAAACAGGATGGAGGAGATTTAGGCACCGGGTGACATAATCTAATCTTGGTGTACGTTTTGTGCTGTCTAAGTGTTCTCCTGTCCTTACCCTGTGCAAACACTCCTTGTGCCTTGCCCTGCCTTCCTATCAAGATGTTTCTTGATACTTCCTAGCTATTTGCTGTAGTAATTTCCTAGCTATCTAAGTGTCAGTGTAGCTAAAATTGAGGAAATAAAAAATTGCTGCCTATACAGCTGAGAAATAAATTTTTCCACCCCTTTGAAGGAAACTTCTGTGGTGCTTTTGTGATTTGGTAAGATGACTGGAGACTTCATTCCATCATTATTCTAGATGCCAAACATTTTGTAATTCACTCCAGGTCTCATTGAGCTGCTGAAAATTGTCTGCAATCAAAGCACAAGTAGATGTCCCATACATTTTACTTTTTTTTAAATTAGTAATTCAGTTTCACAATAAAATATATCTGTATTGATCTCAAGCTAAAGAAAAGATTTTTGTTGGAAGACACAGAAGGTCTTTTGACTCAAAGTACAGCCTAGGTCATTCTCTTGGATAAGTGTTCTTATCTATAGTGTCTTCAGTGCTTTGGGATGCAATGTCACAGAATGAACAAATACAACTTCCAGCAAATAAAGTTCTACATAAGGACATAAACCAATAAGAGACTCTAACTTGCCCCTTCCATTTACTTTTCTCCTACAGTTAAGTGAAGTTCAGGCCATATGAAGTTCTACTTGTTCCTCAGTACCTCACCAGACTAAGTTGCTGTACAATACTGATAATTTCATCTTTTTTTAAGAGCCAAGAGCAATATTATTGGCAAACTATAGACTATTGGTTTTGTTGATAGCTTTACCACTTTCAACTCATAGATGATATGGCAGTTGAGCTTATGTTACACTCCCAGAAGATTGTCACTACACAAAAGCTAATTCCATTGCCCATGAAAAGAGGAACCAAGATACACCTGCATGAAGAACTTTTTTCTGTGTATATGATGTAGCAGCAGGCTGAGTGCTGACAGGCTGATCGGTGGTGGTGCATGGACTGTGAGATACTAGATGTGAAGACCTAAAATGCAAATGAAGCCCAGATAAAAGATATATCGTTGTTCAGGAAATTTCTGCAAGGCTTGATTTTAATTTTTATTATTTTTAATGAATTTATAGCTTTTTAAGAGTTGGAAATGGAAATCGGGCACCAAAATAAATAATTATTAAGATTCTTCAGTAAATTAGGGAATAAATTATTATCTGAGACATAGAAACAACTCTCATCTGAGTGTTTCTGATACTCCATCTTATCAAAAAAGATCAGAATCTCAGTAAACATCACCTTCATAGAACTGTATTCTATGCTCTATGTTGAGGCATAGTGAAAATTTTGGGTTTTTTTAAAGAGGGGTTTTGCCCTTGTTACATTACTTGGGATACAGAGCTATTGTTCTTGGGCTAGCATAAATCAGCATTTCTTCTGTCTCTAACTTAAGTGATTGGATCACTTGAGAACTTATCTTGAAATTCTTGCTTCATCTGAAAGCTTATTTTGCATGATCATGCAAACCATGTGAAAAACACTTCAGAGTAGTTCTCAGTACATGACCAGTGATACTGTTTGGGATGACAGCAATATATGCTACAGTCAAGGGTTAACAAGACAAGCAAACTCTGATGTTACTTATAGCCCTATCGTGCATAGTGTTCTTGTCAGCAAGGATTGTGGGCCATTGAGTTAGAGCATCTCAATTTTTGAGGGTATTCTTTTGCACTCCTCAAACTTAAAAGCTAAAATTCAAAATAATCTGCAATTAGCATTTAAAGTATAACCATCTTTGCTGGCTTCTCTGCAAAATTACAGTACTTGTAATCTGAGTTATTTTTAGAGCTAGAAGTATCGTATCCAGCTGGGAACTAGGTTGTTTCCCCATTGTAGGACACCCAAAATCTTAGATAGCAATCCTTAAACAAGTTACATGAATGTTCTGCATCTTGCATTCAATACTGGTGTTCACACCAGTTATTTCCTGTCCTTCTCAAACACGCAGACAAAAGTGAGAAAAAGAGAGGAATGATTTCTTTAGCAAGCTGCTTAAAATAAACGGGAGATTTTGATGGTGCTGAGAAATTCGGAATAGATCAGAACCCTGTGGTCAAAGAAAAAGTGGTATTGTCAAAAGCACAGAGCTAAGAGTGACACAGTTTGCAAAAGGAAAAGTATTGTATGGCTTTGTACTCTGTGTCACTGTGTAATGATGACCCTGTCAAGTAGACTTGTTTGGGCAAGTTTACTTGGGCAAAGCCTGGGTTGCTGGTAAAGAAATGTTACCAGTGTAGACCCATACAGACAGTCGTGCATTCACAGCTAGCAAAAATTATAATTTCTGCAGATAATCCCAAGCATGGCTCAATAGAGCCTGTATGCTTCCAAAACCCCAGAATATATATGAGTTTTCCATCCATAATGCACCACAATATCCGTATGTGCTGAGGTTGTTTGAGGTACGTTCTATTCTTTTTTTGCTGGAATAGCCAGACTGAGAGCAGGTTTCAGTACACATGGCAGGGTGATACTCCAGGCCCAGAATGAGTGTTAGCACTTACTGATTATGAGTGCATACACCAGATCAGACAACAAATGCTAGTTCTATACTGGCACAGATTGTATTCATTGGGTGTACTCTTCTAGAATTCCCTCTGAAACGTGGTACTTTTCTGCCCTTGGTATTGTGTTGATACGTAAATAAAAAATTCCTGTCTGTCCACCACTGAATATTATCAGTCTTTGGCCTGAGGATCTTGTTGATATCTGGTTCAGGTTCAGACACAGAGAATGAAGCATTTCTGTGGTGCTAAGGGTAACTAACAGAGATTCAGAAGTAGCACAGAAATCAGGAGTGTCAGATGTAGTCCCAAGTTAGCTCTTGCATGTTAGTTCCACAGGGCAGGAATGAAGTGTTTTTACCTTGAGACCTCCTGCTCTTGTCATATGATTGTGGAAGGAAAAAAAAAAGGTATCTATTATACATCTGAAGTAAAATGAGTCACTGCACGGAGTATCCACCATCTTCCTTTCAGTGCTATGTTTCAAGAGGTTTGGCAGTGAAGCAGGCTGGCTGTGTGAGAACAGAAACCTCCACTGGTGAACAGGCATAGTGGCTTTGTAACATCAGCCCTGGAACAGAAAGCTGAAAAATGGGGGTGTGTAAAAGTAGCAAAAGCTTAACCCTTTTTTAACTTAGTTGTTTGTGGTTTTTCTTTTCAATACACAAATGAGACATTGTTATATTTATCAGAGACACAATCTTGTCTCTTTCATCTGGCAAAGTGTATTTTCTCCTCTGTGCAATTCCCATTTTTAGAAATGTCGAAGCTGGTGAAAATAAGTGTCGGTGAAATCCCCCCCCCCCCC
>JAAWXA010000026.1:2055311-2140212 GCA_038090715.1 Florisuga fusca | reverse complement strand
CGGGGGGGGAGTGAGGCCGCGGGGGCTCCGCGCCTGCCGCTCCAGCACCAGCAAATGACCCGTGGGAGCTCCCTCTCCGTCCCCAGTGCCTCTGCTCCTGGAGCAGCGCCTGATAGCACAGTAGGAAAAGAAAGAGTCTAATCCCTTCTTACAAGAAACTATTCGTCATCTTCCTTCCTTTTTTATTTTTTTATTTTTTTTCTTTGTGAGAAATACTGTAGGTGCCTATCTCCCCTCCTCCCCCACAGCCAGCCCCCGTTGCAAGCGCCGGCTCCTGTGCCCGCATCTCGCCTCAAGCAGTTCTTTCCAGGGACCGAAAAGTTAAGCCTACCCCCTTTCCCCCCACCTGCCCCTGGCAACATACGTACGCTGTGCATTTCCCTTTTTAACCTATTCTCCCTCTGTCTAATCCGAGTCCGTCCAGCCCCCGCCTTCCCCTCCCCCTTAAACTAGGTTGCAAAGCTGCTGTACCCTGCAACTCCTAAAACTTGTCTCCTTGCTTTGTTTTATATTCTATATTAACAAAAAGGGCAGCAAAAAAACATTGTCGATTCTCCTGTGGATGACTCTCTCTACATATTAAAAAAATAAAAGCGTTTCCTTCTTCCCCTTTAATTTTTTTTTTTTTTTTTTTTTTTTTTTTTTTTTTTTTTTTTTTTTTTTTTTTTTTTTTTTTTTGGCAAGGAAATTTGCTCCCATCTCCAGCAGCAACCACTGCTCCTTTTGATGTTGTGGTACGCCGTGCGCATGCGCTTCACATTAGAATTACTGCACTGGCCAGAATAAGTTGGATCTCTTCTTCTCTTCACTGAAATCCTCAATCATATAAAAAGCTAAAGGGATGCTGAGAGTCCGGAAAAAGGGTTACTTTGGGATTTGGTCATTCCCTTTAATAATAGCCGTGGTGTGTGCACAGAGGTAAGTGATGAAGGTATCTCTTGCTTTACTTTGAATGGCACTGCATGCTGCCGCTGAGGGGTACAGTTTGGGTTTGAGAATTAAGAAATAATATAGTGTTATTCTTTTTTTCTTTAGTGTTAATGACCCTAGTAATATGTCACTGGTAAAAGAGACCGTGGATAGACTGCTGAAGGGCTACGACATTCGCTTGAGGCCAGATTTTGGAGGTAATTTGTCCGCTTTTGAATCGGGGAGATTACATATCGGGCTGTGCTCCTTTGGTGTGCGTGGTTTTAACGTGTTGTGGGTGCTGTTGCTTTGGACTCTGTGTGTGTTGCCATTTTCTCAAGCAGATCCAAAGTTAAGCCCGTTGTTACTCAATTTTCTGAGCACAAGATGCATTTAACGTGATCACTCAAATATCTTGAATATTTGTAATCGGTCCCTCGGTTTTTTTGGTGTGTTACTTTTTTAACCTGTAATCGAACCCTTGTTTAATTTATTTTATCGAGGTGCAAATCTCTTTGAGTTCACCCAACGTTTGTTCATCTCAGCCTAATGTGCCTGTGATCACAGTTACTATTTTTGAGTACAAGATGTGCTGTTAACTGATACAAAAATGTCATTTAACCCCCTGTGTGCTCTTGCCTCCAACAAGTTTGTTGATTTCGGACGTGTGGGCGTCCCTTGCCCCCACCCCTACCCCCGGGGCTCTCTGCCCGCCGTCCCCTGNATGCCGCTGCCACCCGCCGCCGCCTGGCAGCGCTGCCGCTCCGCGGGGATGCGCGCAGGGAACCGCTCCCGCGTAGCCCCCCTCACCCACTCCCCCATCCTCCGGCTGGACCTCTTGGGCTTCCTGGGGAACCGGGATGGAGGCTTCCAACCTGTCTGCATGCTCGTCTGGGTTCCACTTGTGTGGTATTAGAAATACACTTTGCTAGAAGTGCGGGTTCGAGAAAGAAAAAAAAAAAAAACACAAACAACCAAACAAAAAGAAAACCAAAACAAACAAAAAAGAAAACCAAAACCAAACATGGTTTTTACTTCTGTGTGAGTTATCCAAAGCTTACAATTTTTTTTTTTTATTTTTTTTTTACATTATTATGTATGTATGACTGAGGCAATGATTTTACAAGTTTATTTTTACAGGATGTTTGTTTCTCTTATCTAAAATAGTTCAGACTCTCCTCAAATGCTGAACTTGTTCATGGCATGATAATGCTTTCTGTGTTTCACATTCATTCCCTGGGACACTAGTGGAGTGTGGAGGAAACTGGAGAAGTCTCAGATTGATGCTATAGAAGAAGTTGTTCTTGATGAAACTTTTCTAACACTTATTTTTCTTATTTGGAGATGTTTGGGGTCAAGTTTTGAAGTTTTAACCTTAATTTACATTTTACTTATTTAAGGCTTCCTACTCTTAGGGAATTTGTACAAAAAGAGCAAAATGAAGACACTGAAACATACTATCAGTAACTGATACAAAATGTGGTTTTATTAAATATTTGTTATTAGTGATAAAAGTTGTAAGTTTCCTTTCCTGAAAACATTTTAAGGCAGCACCTTTCTAAATACAGACGTCATTTTAGGTTTACTGCTGCATGATACATTTGAAAATAATACATTTGATACATTTGAAAATAATATTTTGGAAGTTACCAGTGTGCTCATATCCATTCTGTACTCCTTGTTGGCATGTTTGGGTTCTTAGACATGTTCCACTGAGTGACTTCTCAATTATTTCTTCTCAAACTGGATGATTTTTGTGATGTACAGGAATTTTTTCATAATGTAAAACATAGCCCTTGACCTAATTTGAGGGTGATATTACTGGTGGCTGCACTGTGAGACTGGAAGGTCTCAGTGATGGAGAGCTTGATGGAGCTGGTTTTTTTTGAAGGTACCAGGAAAACTGAGTAATTTCCTTGTGAGCAGCATTACACGTGAAATATATCTCTGGGGCTAAAATGGGCTTCCAAACTTTCACTGAACTTGTAATTCTACGTTCATTCAGTTCCACATCCAGGAACCTTAGGTGCGAAGAAAGAAAATTGTTTTGTATTTTAAGCCACCTTCTTTTCATTAAAAGAACTGTGGGTAGGAGACACAGACATGCAGTTGTTTCTTAGACAGCCATGAGGAGTGTGGGAATGATGAGGATTTTCTTGATGGAACTGCAGTCTACTAGGTCAGTGTTATATCCTTGTGGGTCTTCAAAACCAGAAGGTTGTGCCTAATGTTTTTGAGACAAGGTTGGTAATATTCTTTCAAATCTTGTTATTTTTTTTTCCTTTCAATGATTTCTAGAAATGTGACATCCAATTAAAGGTGATAGTAAATCAGAACACTGTGATCTGACACTTTACAGGTTAGCTATAAAACTGAGTATTATTTTTAGTATCCCACAGCCATATTGTTGTGTATTTATAATGAAATGTTTTACGTTTGTCAGAAAATCCTTTCCAGGCTTTCTGCAGAACTACAGGGGTCAGCTGGGGGGAATTGTACAGGCAATTTTGTCACTCAAGCATTTAAGCTCTGGGCTTGTTTTACTCTAAGAAACTACCTATTTCTTAAAACCAGGCATTCATTTTAGATACTATTTTTCACTTGAAGTTTTAGAAGAGATTCCAAACCAAGATTATTTTCCTCATCTGCTTAACAGCAAAATTGAGCATGCTATATATAGATCATATTACAATGGTTTGTCTAGCATAACAAGTACTAATATACCCTGACAGGCCTGAAATAAAAGAGGAGACATACAAACAGACAACAAAATACTAGTGTGCAAGGGCTTAACTTTTTCCTTGAAAAGTAACCAGAATTTGGGGCAGAAACTGAGAGGAAAACCATTGATTGTATTTAAGGACCTATTTTGTGAGCCATGGGTTTGCTGTTGCTTTCCCTGTAGTCATGGCAAACACCGATGGCTCAAGATGAAGACAAATCATTGCCTATGGTCATGTATTGACATTAATGGGATCAAACTTCTTGCCTTGAGAGGAAGGCTGAGCAATCATAGTTATTTAGCCTGAGATCATTGCTTTTCATTCCAGTGTTAACTTACTTGAAAATTATCATCCTTATCTTTTTCTTCCAGTCCTTACACATTCCCAATACCATATATATTTGTGTTGCTCTGCAGGCAGAAGGCTTGTCTCCAGTGTCATGAAGAGTTTTTACTTTGAACAGCAGAATTTAGAGTTGCTGTGTTAGGAAATGGGTGTTTAGGATGTTCAAGAATATTAATGTTTGCTTTGAATTCTTCAAGAGGAGATAAATACTTTGCATCATAGCAAAGTCATAGCGTAACAGGCATTGCAGCTGCCTTCCAAATGTCTTGTATGCAACAGAGCTGAAAAGATAAGCTGTTAAGCTGTTAAACTTCAACTGGTACATACCTTGGTTTTCAAAAATGGTTTCTAAGTACTGGTACTTGTGAACATAATTCTTTCCAGCTCTGGGGAATGCACATGAAAAAAGTGAGAACTTCAGGTACATGTGGCAGTTTTGTTTGGTGTTGTGTTTTTTGTTTGTTTGTTTGTTTTTTTGGTTTTTTTGGTTTTTTTGTTTGTTTGTTTGTTTTAATTGTGGGTTTTTGCAAATAAATAATATATATCAGGTGATGATTTTATGCAGTACAATAATGATTATGTTTAATTCCACTTATTTTTCTGAAGCAGGCCCTGCACTATGGTCAAGTTTATGCTTTTTGCCAGTTATACTGTAGATTTTTCTTAAGTTTTCTCTTGTTCAGGTAAAAATGGAAAACAAACATGGAGAGGTGTGAAAGCAACGAAAATTGCTTTCCTGGAGTAATGAATTTGATCTCACACAAGAATAGTTGTATTGTAGTGAGTCTAATGTAAAGTTCTCAAGAGAGTTTCTAGGTATTCCTTACTGGACTTGAATTTTTTCTTTGTTTTCCTTAATATTAACTGCTTATTTAAAAAATAAGATCTCCAAAGAGCTTAACAGTGGTTTTATTTATTTATTTAAATAACCCATGTTAGGTTGGATGTTGCATTTCCCCATTTTCATCTCCAACACAGCAACCAAGTTTGTCCTAATTTTTTCCTTTTCTTCCCAATAGTTCCCTCATAAACTGTTTTTTAAAACTGGTATAGTTTCATTAAGAAGTAGAGAAATAAATTTTCTTTCCCAGACACCACTGAAGATTCTGCATGGCATGTTATGCATTTGATCCATCTAGATGAGACATGAGGATTTCTTTGGTTAATGTCAGTCATGTGGTGGTTTTGAATGTCTTGGCTTCTCACCTACTGAATAGGTCAACATTTTTTTTTTTTTTCTTTTTTCTTTTTTTTTTTTCCTTGCTCTGTGGCTATCCTGTGATTCCAGTACAGGATGTCTTGATAAGAGAGAAATGTATTTTGTTTTTACCCAGGAAATACATGCTTTTGGAGGTAATAAGTTGTATAATTAACTATAACTCTTCATGCTGTGGGTCATTTGGAATTTGCAGGGAAGAATTAGAACAAGTATTTACAGTACTGGTTTGCTTATTGTTTTCCCGATTTAGGCACACTTGGTGTGTGTATGTGGAGGTAAATAGATACAATGGATTGGTTTGTCTTAGTGGGAACCATTAGGGTTGATGGAGTGCATAATCCTCCCATCAGGTGGGAGTTGGAGAAACAAAGGAGCTGTAATCATCTATCAGGGAAACGTTTACTTATTAGCATATTCCTATTCCAAGTTTTACACAATGGAACCTAATAACTTCAAAGCTCAGGAAAAAAAAATGAAGCTTTTTATTTTATATTTCACTTTATATTATGTTATTATTTATATGTTGAAGTTGCATAAATAGCAAGTGTATTACTCGCTAGAATATTCTCAGTCTAAAAATTAGCACAGATGTAGCTGTATTTCACTAATAGATCTCTGAGTTTCAATTGCTTTTGAAAACAGAGACCCACTACTGGTTTTCTTAAAATCTTTTGTGTTTTCTCGAAGTATTTTCAGTAGGAGATATTGACAAAGCTCAAGTGACATATGTTTAGATAAAGCAATGGGGGCTATGTGGCTGCCTCTCAAGTAGCAGCAATTACCTTTCAGTGAAAAGGGAAAAGATGATTTGTGATATAAAAAAGAAGTGGGGGTTAGGAGGTCAGGAAATAGGATGGAGTTGTTCCAAACCAGAAAACTGGGAGAAGTTTTGGTAAA
Organism: Florisuga fusca; assembly: GCA_038090715.1. Taxonomy (NCBI): domain Eukaryota; kingdom Metazoa; phylum Chordata; class Aves; order Apodiformes; family Trochilidae; genus Florisuga; species Florisuga fusca. The sequence goes on along the minus strand of JAAWXA010000026.1, from coordinate 2,134,119 downwards.
GAAAAATTAAGAGGAAGAAAATAATGTAACAGGCAAAAGTGTCATATATATACTGGTACAGAAAGAAGTGAACAAAATGGTATCAGCAATATAGATTTGGTGATCCCTTCTAGTTGTGTGTCTTGCTGTACATGATCCATAAAGAGAATATGATGAGGATAGGATTGAAAATATGTTAAAAGGAAATATTAAAAATACTGGGAAGATGTTGCTTTCTTAATCTCAAATACTTCCTGCCACGAGAGACTTTATTATTTCCCCTGTGACAAAGATGCATATATTTCTTCACACAAAATTGGATTTCTCAGTAGACAGTATAAATTTGGCTCTTGGAAAATTATTGTGCTTGTATACTATTGACTTATATTGAAGTGTCTGCAGACACTCCTGAATGCAGGACAGGTGATAAGTGAGAACTCTTATTACTGAAAGTCTTTTCACCTGTTCCTTCAGTTATTGTCTGGGATAACATCACAAGAGCTTTATTTGCACTTGTAAGTTGCATTAGCATGGATTGCTGTATCCTGTTACTACATGTCTCTGATTTATGCATTTTCGTTTTTTAGCTTCGTGGTTTGTAAAAAAGAGGCTCCTGTGTTCAAACAGAACATTTATTCTTGGGGATTAAAACAGATGTTCCTATTGGTGTGCTACATGTGGATTGAAATTGCCCTGTTGGTTCTGCTAGAATATATTTAACCACAGTATGAAATTATTTCTCCAGAATTTATATACACGAGTGTAGTGAGTTTATAACTACTGTCATAAGCTCCTTAAGCAGTAATGAATTAGATATATATATTACATGTATCTATATATATCTAGAAGCATGACATTCTTGTTCTTTTTTTAAGGTCATTATAAGTGGTTTGTAACTTGAATTGCACTTTCAGTGTTGCAAAACTTTAATCAGTAGAAAATCTTGTTTCATTGGTGGTAGTAATTTTTCAAAGTGATCACTGACTTTAGCAGAGCATGGGATGGTTATCAGTAATTTAAAGAGATAGCCTTGGAGGTGATTTGTGCAATTGAATTAATAATTATTGCCTTCTTGTTTTTAGAAATACTTGACCTATAAATACTGAAGTAATTTGGCTCCTGACATAGAAGAAAAGATGTATCTATCTGTAATAATTTTTAATGGGCACTGTCTTGGTTCTAATGCATGAGAATGAACACGTTCTTTGTTAGCTCCTATTATGGGCTGCTTTATTTCATAAGTTCTCTATTGAAAATCACATAAAATTTTTATAGGTGAACCATGTAGTAGAATGAAAGATTTTTATGTTGTGCTTTACAAACTCGTTACAAGTTTAAGCTATTCCAGTGGTTCTGCTTGTGCTTCTTAGTGACTCTGAAGTCTGTCAGTACACCATGACTAAATCCTTATTATTCCCCCCTTTTTTATTCTCATGCCTTGTGTAGCTTTCTGCAGTATTTATAGAGGAGCTTTCACTCCTTCACTTAAATACTCATTCAACTGTATTTAAGTCAAATCTTGTAGTCTTTACAAGTGCTGTATGAATTAGATTGGCAAGATTTGGATCCTTCATTTTAAAGAAGGTTCATCATCCATGAGATGATTTTAAAAAGCCTCCTTTAAGTAAGGGGAGAGAGCATCTTGTTTGTAGGTTTAAGAACTGTAGAAACAGTCAAATGTCCTGTGGTATTTATACTGAAAAATTGGCAACTATGGATGGATGTAATCTGTAATTGAAAAATAAACGAATGTGCATAATTACATGAAATGTGTAGTTACCCTGTGGGTTGACAGAAAGATAAACAGGACAGAAACAGCCTTTGTGCTTATTGTAATTACTCCTGCTATGCTTTTATGGGGTTTCTCACCCAGTTCACATATCTTGAAAGCAATTCTAGGTACAATGGCCTTGTAACAGCATAACACAGAGCTTACAGGAATAGTGATGTAGTGGGAATATTTGCAGTTATAGTTTTAGCTGTCTGAAGGCCTGGTTGTGAAATATCACTGCCCTCACTTGATAGGTTTTGCCTATGAAGATCTTTGCAAGGAAATTGTCTGGTTAAGTATTTTCAAATTAGCTAATCAATGCAAAGATTCTCCCAGACTTGGAATCACATCACAATTTATAGTTCACATTTAACATAGCTTATCACAGGGAAAATAAAGCATTTTGAGTCTGAGCTCTTCCCATGTCCCCAGACTTAAAGAACAAGGAGGCTGTGCTATTTCTGTCTACATTGAGCTGCTTTTTTGCATATATCTATCAAGGTTAAATCCTGTTAATTTTTATTCTGTAAATACTGACAGGGGGATTAATTTGTTAGTTTTCAAGTAATGAGAACTTATCTACGTGGGGGAAAGAAAAGCATGTTTTGCATTTCAAGTGTGCTATTGAAGTAGATGTGGCAGCTCAGAATTATTTCCACTGATTTTGATATAGACAAACCACTGATTCATTGCTGAAAGGCAAAGTCACCTCTGTAGATTTTGGACAAGTAGAAGAAAACATTATGGGAAGTTTGGCCGTGGATATAGTATATAAAATTGCCTTAATGAATGCGTATTTTAAAAATCCATCTGCTTGAAGTGTAAAGTCCTTGTTCAAGTGTCTGCTCTCTGGACTATTCATCACAATTTTCTCAAAAAGTTGTTTTGCATTGGCATAGGGCAAAGGATCCTAATGTGCAAAATACCTTTTTTTTTTTTTAAATATATTTTTTAGATGAGAATCTTGCAAAAAAATGGGTCAGAAAGCATGGAGTTAGGTAAAGATCACACTAAACTTAGTTGGCATGAGAAGGTCTTGCAGAGAAGTTTGTGGGTTTCATATATTTGGGATGTCTGAGGACTGTGGCTCTTGTGGTTTCCATTTGCAGAAGTGTTTCTCATTCAAATTCTTTCATAGGGTACAACAATGATTTAGGTAGAATTTCCTATTTCTTTTAAGCAACTGAAGCCATTTTCTTTCTCAGTGAGATCAACTCATTAAAACATGTAAAAAACAAATATCTGAATAATATACCAAAGCCTTTTGAAAAACTATTCAGTGCCATGGGTGGAGAGCCCTTTTGAAAAGCTGGTCCTAATTTCTGTTGTAGATTATTTTTTTCAGTGGAATTTAAATTGTTTTTTAATATAGGGAACAGAATTCTTCTCAACTGAGTAAAATTAATGCTCTAGCTTGGTTTTCTCTGTATAGGCCCTTAAAAAGGTAATTTGTAAAAAAGAAAGGTAAAAATAAATAAATTCTTGCATCTATTTAGGAGAAGTAGTGAAATATTGTTGATACTTTAGGGTCTGTAAGGGCATATATGTGTTGTCATTTGCATAACAGTTTTTACCCAAGAGTCCAGAAGTCATTATGGTCCATTGATTAGTCCATATTTGGTTGTTTTACAAACTGTATTTTTAAGTTAAGAGACCCTTCAACTCTGAAGGAGTGGTGGAGCATTGTGAAATTCTTTTTTCACTTTCAAGGACTGCTGTCCCAGTAGGCTTTATTGGCTCCCTTGATGGTGTCAGAGGAACAGTGTTAACCCATGTTTTTTGACAAGACGTGCACTGAAGGAGTCATAAAATTTAAGTAAAACAAAATTAGTTTTAAGGACCAGTAGACTTGAGTTTCTAAATTAAATAATTTAGGAGTGTAACTATTTCATTATTCTTTATCATGAAATGATTCATTATTTTAGATAACATACAGGGAAGAAGGAAATAGGATTAGAGAAACTTGCACATCTTTAATTACTTTTAGCATTTGGTAACGAATTGCATCATCGTGGCCCTAATCATTTAAGTCCAGAAATGGCCAAGGAAACCTTTTAATTGTTCTGAAATCTTCCTAAAATTTATGTGAATGCTCTCTCTGTTATACTGTCCTGTTGCTCTGATGTTTTGTGAGGAGAGATGCTTTTAGGAATTTCATACCTAGTAGAATTAGAGATGTGATGTTCTTATCACGTAGCATATGCCACCTTAGGTTGTGCAGGATGAAATGCTTAACAACCTAAGCAGATAGAAAAATTACTTTCAAAGTTGCTTTTTTCAACGGTGTAGGAATGTTTCCTGAGTTAAGCATAGCTGAGACCTTTCATATCAAGTTTCAGTCAAAAATATTTTATTATAGCTGATATTTGTTCCTGAAAAACAGATTTGTAGTCAAAGTGCCAGGACACCCTTAACTATAATAATTTTTATTAGCATAAATGCCTAGAAATGAATACAGTTTTCATTGGTCTGCTGTTATGTGACACAAGTGAACACTTACCAAGAAATCCATAATAATTCTAGTTAACAGGCTGTGTTAAATTTCTGTGCACAAGCTTTACTGGATGCTTTTGTGAGCTCAAGTCCCACACTAGACTTGTTTTGAAATCTTGAAATGTTTAAATTTGATGCTGAGTGCCCCACTGGGGGTATTTCTCAGAAATAGAGAATATTCTTCACAGAATATTTGTATTTAAAAGACTTGAAATGCAATGCAAGATGTCCTATAATGCCTCAGACATGGAGAGTGAATGAGGGCAGGGTAGTAGTTTCCAAAAATATTGGTGTGCAATAGGTGGTTTTTGTAAATGAATGGACGTCCTTGGCAATTTTTATTAGCCAGAAAGCAGTAATACCTTGCTGGCTGCTTTGGTTTAATGATATTTAAAAGTCAATTAAGTTCAATCATAGGAAGAGTGTACTATTACTTTTCTACTCCTAGGCTGCACAATAACCAAATTCATTGGTAAGGCCATTATTAGGAGGCTCATGTGGTTCCTACTGCAGCCAGACTTTAACTGTTGATAAATGGAAGATATAATATTGTATCAACAACTTCCTGGTGTCCTTTTTTTACTTTAAGTGAATTAAAAGGAACCTTTCTGTTCTGGACAATAAAATCTTATTGGTGAAGATTTATAGCTGTTAATGAAAAATCTTCAGGTGTAGAATTAAATTTTGATTAACTTTTTAATTGAATTGTGGGTTTGTTGAGAACACAATGATGTACGAACTTTTTATATAGCATTTGACATTTTAGAGATGGGTATCAATGCTACAATAATCCACTAACTAGGTAACAGTTTTGTTAAAGGATGGAGGCATCAATTATTTATTAAAGATTCAGAGTGAGATTTCCATCAAAATTGCTGGTCTTGTATGCAGAAAGATTCTGATTTAAGCTGTTTTATGGGGAAAAAAATTGTTTTTGTAAGGAACTACAACAATATATGTCTAACTTAAATAATCTCTTGAGTTAAACTTTCTGAAAACATTTACTTTAAAAACTGAATTGAATATCACTAAAATGAATGTACTTGCCTGTAGTTGCATCATTAAGTGATTCATACCAAAGAATGTATTCAAGTGGAGTATGTAGTACTGTTGGCTGGCAAAACTGTTGTTCATTTTTCTTTTGTAATTTCAAATAGTTTGTACCTTTCAGCATCCATTAGCAAATTGTGTTGGGAAAAGCATATTTTTTTTTTTAAACAGAGTACCATATCACAGCTGAACAAAATAGTGACTAGAAATATATAAAACCTTGTTATCTTTGTTGGTTTTAGAAAACCAAATGTTATTTAGCTGAAGAGATGATTATTTCCACTTTTCTCAGGTTCTGTCTGATAAGATATCAAAGATCTTGGAGTTTGTTGGTTTTGGGTTTGAATTGTGTTTTGTTTTAGTTGTTTTTTTCCCTTTTCTGCCCGTACTGACTTGTGCTTTTTTGACATAACCACCAACCTTACATCACCATCTTACAAGTGAATTCCTGTATATTTGTGGCTGTTGGTAACTCAGTAAAATTGCTGTTTGGCTTTTGAAAATTGTTGTTCCTAGAGCTCTGTGCTTCAGGAACATTTGCTGTCAGAAGAAACATGTCACTGGTGTTTGGCTGGTATGGAGCCTGTGTCTGCTTCTGCCACTTGGAAATTTACTGTTCAGAATATTGGGATGGAATTAATGTTGGGGGAATGTTGGGTGAAAGATGAGAAGTGATGTCTTGAAACCACGGCATCAAGATTCTTGTCAAATATCAGCCAAAACCTTTAGTAGTGCAAATACTGGAGGGCTGAAATTGATGATTTATGTTGCCTTTAAAGAGCCTCTATGATTTCATTTGAAAGGTTATAAGTCTAGTTGATCCTGCTTTATGAGAAAAAAGGAAGGAGTGAAAAATGCACAGCAGAAATTATACATCATAAATACAGGGCTCCATTAAATTTACCGTGTTAAACAAAGGTTTTTGTTTATTTTAATAGTGTCTTAAATGGGAAAGAACTTAATTATGGAATAAAGGAATGAGCTACTATCTGCATTTCACTGTCTTGAGTAATGGGGAGTAGAATATTAAATAGATTTTTATAGATTAATGCTATTAATGCACTGTTAATACCTAAATTAATGCTGTTTCATAGCTCAGATGGTAAGTGACAGAATACTTACTCAAGCTTGAAATCATACTGTTTTCTACAAATTGAAAAATAATTCTGCATATCTGCTGGGCCAGCCAGGAAAATGGAGTCGTAACATAACAGAATAGATGAATTGGAGGCAACAAGATATTATTTTCTGTGCAGACATGCAGCAAGTTAACATTTCTTTAATTGCTGTTTTTTATTTCCTTAGGCCTAGTTAGAAAGCAGGTGTCAAGGAGGAAAACTTGGTTTGAGAAGCTAGGCAAAATCATGAAAAAGGGCACCTGAGAAGAGTAATTATATATGGAATAATCATACATGGAAGTAGATCTGGTCCTACAGATAACAGCATGGAATTTTATGCTAGTTTATGAAAACAAACCTTGTTTTTCCTTTTTTCAGGTGTATGAGCTGGACAAAAGCAGTAAGTTAAAAAATAATGCCAGCAGTTAAGTGGCAGTATTCATATGTATTAAAATGTTTGATTTAGTTATGGTGTGAAATAGTCACATGGTGATGTATTCTCAGAAATCATTTTGCACAGCTTAAACATTTTTTGCATTCATGAACCTAGCAAGACTCACCTTGTAAATTTTTATGTGCTACATCATCAGGGTAATGATGCAGTGCTGGTTTTGTGGGATTGTGTTGGGTTGCCAGATATGGCCTAGGAATAATTTATTTATTTTGTTTACAACAGAGAGCCCTATGCTGTGTCCTGAAATGTGAGAGAAAGTAATTTTGCTCCTGAGATTTTTTTCTTTTGCTTAAGATTATAGCTCAATTAATTATTTTTATTTGAATAATTGTATTCATTTAATATTTATTTATTTATTTATTTCCATTCAGTTAATCTGTTGAGAGGTGAATGTTGTTTCAGTCTAATACCTTTACCAGACATGGTGGTCAGTACATTAGGGAAGACCACAATATATTTAGATGTGTATACTATACCCTGCAATTTCAGCCATACTCTAAATATTCATTTGAGACCCCTGGCATATCTATTTCCAGCATATGTCTGTGCTAGTCAAATGATTCTAGTGATTTTTTTTAACAGATACCAAGAATTTGGTGATGGAAGGGATTGTTAAGTGCCTGCTGATTTTGCCAATCAGCTTCTGCAAGAATATTCTTTTCCAATAAACTTCTCAAAATATATGTTCTGTGGTTGTCTGGAAGCATCAGTTCGTGACTCCTTGTTCTTACAAAATTTTGAAATGTCTTTAAATCTGCACCGTTCCAGGTGGAGTATCCAATGGGTTAAATTCAGTGCAATCAGAAATGCAGGGGGTAGCTTTCATTTTGTTGCAGTTAATTTTTTTTTTATTATTATTTTTTTTTTACTCAGGGATAGAGGTTTCTTGCCTTGAAGTACATAACTTTTATTTTGATTGATTGTGGTGTCTGGTGTTTCTTGGATTGATCATTATTCCTTTTGCAGATATGCTGACATTATTGTTTTGGTTGGTTGGTTTCTTTGGGGGCTTTTTATTGTTATTTTGGTTTGGTTTTGTGGTAGTTTTCTTGTGGGTTGTAGTTATTGTTTTAGGGGGTTACTGGGCTTTTTTTGTATGTCTGCACACCTGTGTGCATTTGGGGGGATATTTTTGCTTGCTTGTTGCATTTTGGGGTTTTTTTGTTTGTTGGTTGGCTATTTTGGGGTTTTGTTTATTTGTTTTTTTGTTTTTTGGTTTTTTTTAATGCTAGTGTCAGTGTAAGCAGTTGTAAGAGATGTTCCATGACATTGAGGAATCCTAAGGTAGATGAGGAACAGCAAATTGCACTATTCTCTGCATAAGGTCTGTGAGGAGGATAACAAATGGAAGAACAATGTTTACTTATACAAAGTAAAAGGCAGGACAATTTTACTTATACAAAGAAAAGACAGGGTAGGGGTTAAGAACTGAGGAAACACATCTCCGGGTGCAGTGAGGCAGAACAAAAGAATATATTGGCTTTGAAATACTCAGCCCTGGGATGCAGACTGCCACACTAGGAAATCAGAAACCAACGAGGTGATAGCAAAAGGAAGCACATGTCCAGTTTTGTATTTTCTGTTCCTTTTAGAACTTGCTCCAAATAATGGAGTTATCATCAAAACAAGTGACAAGCCATGATAGTTTAACCTTTAGTGATGGAAGGTAGAATTCTGCGATGGTTCCTAGCACTTGTCCTGGGATTAAGAGCTAAGTTTGAAAATGAACAATGTGGTGCTGTCAAATACTGTGGAAAAATTGGGTCTCTTCAGTCCTGGGGCCATCACTGAATTCTAGACCAATTGATACTTAAAGGGAAAAGTTTTAGAGACCACGAAAGAGGCACAGTAAAAGAAGGAAGAAATTAATAGAGGATGAATACAGTAAGTAGCTTTTGAATAATTTTTTTCTGAATCCTGATATATTGATTCATCCTCCAAACTCAAAATAGAGAAGCATAAAATAGTGTGGGTGTTTAAAGACAGACATGTATTGTTTCAAAAATCTAGAGGAGAATGCCAGTGTTTATGGCTGTGTGACTAGCTGCTTTGATAGATATATAGGATGTCATTTTGTAATAGGAAAAATAACATGCTGGTACTGCTGTTATTTTGGCTTTACAGAAGAATATGTACTTGAATTTTAGCTCACCTTCCTTTATATAACAGAAATCAAAGCTTAGCTGAGAAAAATAGGTGAAGATAGGTTATGGACAGGGTTTTATAAATCAGCACATCTGAATTTTAATATAGTTTTACTTGATACAGGTCTTGTGGATCTTGAAAAAGAAAAATATATAGTTCCATTTTAAATACACCACTTCTTAACAACTTTCATCTTGTGTTCAAGAACCCTTAACAGAATCATCAATCTGCTCTTGACTTGTCGTTTATATCAAATCTGGGAAATATACAGCTGATTTTGAATTTGAAACATTCCTTTGTGTTGTAGTGCCCACTGTATAATCTAGAGTAGATTTAACTTTGTCTTAAAACATTAAGTCTAGGATTTAATTTTAACTGGAATCTGCTACTCTTCCAGCATGCCCCTGTTTTGCATGAAGAGACATGACATTTTCTTGAACTGTGGCCTTGAAAATTTTTTTTTTCCTTGTGCAACAGTCCAGTTACAAGCTTCCACCCCCATGTCTCTTGTCAGATGCTCCTGTATCCTTTTAGGTTGGCAAACCATAACATATGGTGTTCCTTCCCTCTCTCTGCATTATTGATTTGGGTCCACATTATTACAGGCAGCACATTTGGGAGTCCATTGTACCTTTCAAAACCAGCCCTTTTTTCCTTACTGATTGTAGAATAAACCTAGGAAGGAATCGTCTACTGCTATAAAGTTATCCCTTGGGACTTTTATGCCCTTCATGAATTTTCCTGTCATTTTTTACTTGGGGTCTGACTGCAGTGATGTTGGTTAACACAGGCACACAGATAATGCATTTGTGAAAGCTGGGATGGGTTAATTAACTTTCTTCTCTTGAACACCTCAAGTGCAAACCTCTGCCCATCACAGCTGATGTGTTTCCCCTCTGCTTTTACTCTTTGTGTTTGGCCTGACTGCAGTGTTACTCCCTCTTCCCCTTCTCTGTGTAGCAGTTTCCATTCATTCTGTTCCCTAGGTCTGTTACGTTTTTTCTGGCTGATACAGTAAAGTAGTCGAGCATTAATGGTTTACCTTGTGTTGACATGTTTACAAACAAAAAAAACCCCCTGAAGTTGCATTTGTAATATGCAAATGTCTGACCACTGGCCCTAATCTAGCTGGCACTGCTGTGGTATCATGACACTCACTGCAGCACTAATAGTAACCTGAGTGCTTCCCAAGACAGAAGGAGAAATTCTGGATATTCAGTCCTCACATCCTCATTTTCTGAGGACACCTATCCTGTAAGACAGAAGCATGTGCTGTAAGTTCAGCTTGTGTGTTTCTGAACAGTGGCCTTTCAGTCTGCAACATGGGATATAGCTAGGAGCTGGGGGAGAGTTCCATTGCAACTAGTAGTAACTTCATAAACAGGATTATGTCTTGACTTGTAAGTGGCAGATTAAACAACCATCAAAAGAGAAAATCTGTTTCCCAGCAAATATTCTCAGTAATACAGAACCTTAGGAGAGAAAGAGAAAATGGGATATATAGGCAGAGTATTTTCTATGCAGAATATTTTTTTCAAATTTCCCTTGAGGTAGCTGCTGTTCTCTTAGCATCCAAGAAGTTCCTTGTGCTTCTGATCAGCTTCCCACACATTCTCACCCACACTACTTTGCTGTGTCATCCTAATGTCATTTTTTGAATACTAACAAAAGCATTTTGTTTATAATGTAGAAATAAAAATCCTGAGAGGGGAAAGAATGTCTTTTGTGTGTTATTTTAGCGAATCAAATCTGACTCATGAGTAGCAAATATGAAATAAAGTAATGAATGTGTTTAGAATTCTCAGTTCCTGAGTTAGGGATTTGTTTAAGAAGAACTTTGACTGTAGTCATCAGATTCCTTAGACTTTTTTCATATATGACTGATATTAATTTTAGAAAATTTACCTTGCTGCAAAGTATTAAATTTGTGATATGTAACAGTATGGAAATTTTTAAAACTAGATATAATTGGTGCTTTAAATAATTTAGTTTGCTGCATTGAATAGGTGTGCTGGAGCCCAAATGGAAAGATGGAAAAACAACCTTTCTCTGGGGAAAAAAAAAAAACAAAGAAAAAGATGTGATATGATTTACCTAGCATGGGAAGCTTAGTCAGCCCTTCTCATCTACTGCCTTTGTGGTGGCCTGGTATAGTAAGTTCCTAGAAAAAAAAGGAGATATGTTATGGCCACCATTGCAGGCAAGCACTCATACACCAAGCTAGCATTTGCACCAAAACTAGAAATTTTTAAGATTACTGAATTTAGACTGTGTAGTCTCTTAGAAATGCAAGATTATGAGAGGTTAGTGAAGAATAAACCATTTTCTTCCAGAGAAAAGGGAGAAAGGTGTTGATTTTGGGGTGAGAGCTTGATTTTGGTGGCACAGCATAACAAACATCATCAGGAAAAAAGTTCCAGTTTTATGTGGATACCACTGTCTGTGTATGAATAGCAATGGGAGAAAATTATTTGTATTAATTCTGTCACTTACTATCAGTAGAACAAGTGCTGCTTTTCATCTCCCCTGTACATTTCTAGACAAAAAACAGATAAATATAGATTTGCTATTTGTTACTATTCTGAAGAAAACAAGTATACATCTCTGTTTTTTTGCTAGCTATTGGGAAACCTAACTGGGAGTTTGATTGAACTAGGGTTGTCCTGAGGTATTTGAAGCTGAGTTCTTCATGACTGTCTAGGCAAAAAGTGTGCTTAAATTTTAATTAAGATTTAGTTCAATTTATTTAGAAGTTGACTTCAGCTTTCAACGTTTCCTTGAGAGTCTCATGAGTTGTTTTCACATGAGTTTCCAAATTGTTGGGTGTGTAGGGCTACAGTTGCTTTTTATTTTGCAGTAGCAGCTCCCAGCCCTTGTAATGACCCTGTTGTAATAAGGGAAAAGTGCTTGAAGGAGATGAATTGCAATTTTTTTCTTAGAATGAAGCTAAGCAATTCCTTTAACTGTGAATCAGCACGAACTGTAATGTCTGTTGCTATTTCATTTTATTTTATTTTTTATTTTATGTTTTTTATTTGATGGCAGTTGTTGTCTACCATTATCTTAACATACGAATAAAAACCTTTAAAAATATTGGAAAGAGATGGGTCTCAGGAAGGCCTCTCAATCCTACCAAACTCTTACCAATCCTATTTTATGGATATCTGAATTAGCTTCTTTGTTAATCATCTGCTAGCAGTCAGCTTGTGTGAGAGCAGACTTCTTTCTCATGGTGTAACTCTCCTACCTCTTGTGCCCAGGCTACTAAGGTGCTACTTACATGTATTTAGCTGATGTGGAGCAGCAGTACTGATCACCATATTACCACTGTATAGCTCTGGCACAGCGTTTTTCCCAAGTGGCTACATTACAAATGGGACCAGTTTCACGGTTACATACCATTATTACTGACTTGGGAAAATGTTCCCTTCCTTCAGCACCTAAGGTACAAGAATTAGTAATAAATATTTTTCTTCCAAAAATACTGTTTGCAAATTCACAGCTGGAATGTACAGAGAACTTTATTCATGAAGATAAAAACAGTTACCATATAGCTTCTCTCTCGAGAATAGTCTTCACCAGCAGAAAAGATTAGCTATGTTGGGCTGTTTTCCCTCATGTTTTTTAAATATAACTCAGTCTGGTTCCCAAAGCCATCTGCAGTAATATATCTAGAGAAAATAAAATATCATATTAGTCATTTTATAAGTGAGCATAACTTGGCAAAAATGAAAAAAAAAAATTATGCGGAAATACCCTTTTAAGCACAGAGCTCTTAATGTGCTACATCATAAACATTTTATGAACGTAGTCATTGTGTTTGCCTCCTGTTTATAGGCACCCAGCTGTGGAGCACATTCAAAGTGGGTTTTTAAGACCTGTTTTTGAATGAGTAGTATTCACCTTTCTTGGAGATTTTTCACATTCTGTTTTCAGCCTAAAGCATTGCCTAGTAGGAAAAAGGTGATGATTTCTCTAAGATGAACCAGAGTAGTAGAAGGGAGGGAGGTTTAAAGTGAACAGGTGGGATTCTTTCCATAATAATTACCTTTATGAAAATAGTCTTTAAAAATGGCACAGAAAAAAAAAAAAAATCCAGCATTTCATCTTCTCTCTTGTATTGTTGATGGTTTGGGTTTTTTTATATTTCTATTCTTTGCTGTCCTTTATTTGGTTTGTTGCCTTTGTGTGTTTGTTTGTAGTGATAAATAATCAAACCTGTCTTATCATTCAGACTTGCAAGGATATTCACAGAAGGGTATCCATTTAAAAGATGTATTCCTTGAGCTGCCATCACTAAGATTTTATAAGTATATTCTTTAGTATTCCTCTCTTTTATTAGCAAAGGTTATGCTGCCACTATCTTGCAAAGCAAAACTGTGGGCTGCAGTTCTCCCTGGGTTCCCTCTGCCTGACAGTAACACCCTAAATCCTCAGTGTGATCCCATTGTCTGATCCTCTGTCCATTCATGCCTTCATATTTGTGTAGGTTTTTTTTTCTGTGTGATTATTGTGGCTATCTTGCCTACAGGATCTCCTTTTTGATTCAAGGCATGGCAATAGCAGCAGGTGAGAATAGCAGCAATTGAGAAACACATCCTAATAAACATGAGTGTTCTTTATAATAACTAACGCTACAGTAGAGGCAGATTTTTAAAATTTATTTTATTTTATTTTCATTATTTTTAAAATTTTTTAAATTTTTTTTTCCTTAGAGCTCTAGACTGTTAATGCCTTCCTCTGATAGGCATCTGTTGGCACTTAGAAACTTTCTCTGGAGGCTGCACAGTCCGACTACATATGCCTCATTTTTGATTACAACTTCAGATTTTAGTTCAGGTGTCTGAATGTTCAGAGTGACAGCTGTAACAGTCTTCAGACAGCATGCAAGACCTTTAGGTCATCCATAAGCTTTGACTTGCAGATTATTTTAGAAGAGTTGAAATAACTTCTGCAGTGACTGTTATCCCTTCCTAGTGACATCCATCCAGTGGTAATTGAGTTAAAACCTTTGTCTATTTGGAACTGACTACTGTAAAATATCATTGATTAGCAACTCCAGGTAAAAGCTGCCTTTTCCATTTATGACACTTCTAATGCACACATTTCTACCTATTCTATGCAGAGAAAGTTTGATAGCTTTTAAATCAACTATACAGTGTTTATCCTCTTGCTTTTCATCTTGCATCTTTATACACTTCCCTGTAGAAGGATGTCAGTGTATGGCTTACGGGAGAGGAAGTTCATCTAGAATGTGGCATGCAATGTCCAGGATGACAAAATAATCTGTGAAAGTTGATTTAGTGCATTAATATTAGAGCACTGTGTATCTGTCAAGGGGTTCTTCTCAGTTCTGTAAAAATAAATAAATAAAACATCTCAGCTCCATCTAGAAGCTGAACCCCAGTTTCCTTTAGCCACGTTGCTGTTTTGAATCTTGTGTAGTTTGATAAGCAAATTGAATGAATGGCCTGAGTAACTTTATCTGTCTGATGATGAACTGCTGTCCTGGCCTTGGGCTGTCTGTAGCACAGTGGGAAGCAGTAACAATACTTGTTTTGTCAACTAGAAAAGTTGTGACAGTAGCACTTCAGTTAGAGGCTTCTGCCAGGGCTCTCTAGAGTCAGCGTTCACAAAAGAGAGGATGGCCTGAGTACTACTTAGAGATGATTATTTGTTAACAGGCACTGTTAATCCATTTTTATTAACAGCTTGTTTTGAGTGGTGTTGTGTTTTTTGTTTTTTGTTTTTTTTTTCTTCTCTAGCACTCCCCCAACCTTGATTACCGAACAAAAACAATGAAACAAAAATGCAGGATAAGAGTATTAAGAATGAAAGTGAAAAGCACTGCTGTATTTCTGTGACTATCTAATGCCTTGAGAATTTTAGTGAAGCACCCATTCATACTGCCTGTAAGAAAGCAAATCCAGCAGCAAAGAACAGGAGAACATCTGGAGTGCAATCTAAGTATCTAGGTCAGCAAAGGATGGTCACGTTGTTGCTTAAAAACAGTTCAAGTTAAGGATAGTGGTTGAGCCTTACTTGGGTAGAATTATTTTAAAGTCACTGTTGTTGTTCCATGGTTTAATTTTATCTTTTTTTTGGGGGGTGAGATAAAAATTGTTGGGAGGACATAATTTTCAGCTTCATCAGTTTTACACGTGCCATTATCCTATGGCTGAGGTACTTGTACTGATCTTGGTAGTAATGGGCATCAGGAAGTATGATTGCTACAAACTTTCTCACAGGGGAGCAACACGTCTTGAGAGACACTTGTACCAAAGGCCAACATCCCTTTGATGCCTGAATGCTATTTCTCCAGAGAAGAGAGTTTTTATTTAAATTTCCATAAAGGCCTGAATACAAGATGTTTAAATCCTTTATACCTTCAATTTACAGACTCTCTTCAGTGCCGTCTAGGGTTAGTTTCATGCTATTAGAGAGCAAGTCAGAGTGGCCCAGAAAAGTATTTATCCTTGATGGAGTGCTTTATTACATGTATAAGTGCAGTCTTTTGGTACCAGTATTCTACAGTTGCACAAAATGCTGCTATTATTAGGATGCTGTCTAAAAGTTAATGTACTTTAAAAACTGAATTGAATACCAGTAAAATGAATGTATCTGCCTGGAGTTGTGTGTTACCTGCTTTTCTGTAAGTGCATTGAAAAGTGTATTGTTATTATCTTGGTCTTATTTCCCCAAACAGAAAATATAGCTGTGCTTTTAAAAGTAATTCTGGTTTGGGTTTTAGGGCACTTAAGTCATATATACACACGACAAGTATGTCTTTATACTCATTGCATTCTGATGGAGAAAGAATATGTGGAGAAATTTAGATAAATTTGAAGAACAAACAGAACTGTGCACTCTAGCTGTCCTCACACTGAGAAGTACTTTATGTAAAATCCTCCTTATTTGAATAGGCTTTTTTTGGAAGTTCATGTATTCCTGTCTTACACATTAATAATCTATGCCATTTTCACTGAGCTAAGGAATGCATTTCTATGAGTATTTTCTAGCCAACTGGTTATCTTCATTAACTGGGATCTAGACAAGTTTGCATAGTTGTCTATGTCCATATGAACACACATTTAAGATGCAGAAAGTAATGCAGAAAATATCACTGGTATAGACTGTGTAGAGCTGTGTGCCACTTAACAAAAGATCTCTCTCTTTTAACATTCATGATTTATTAGAAGACTTTTGAAAAAGATAATTTTTGCAATAGTAAATTGCAAGGAAAAAACTCAAAAGGAGCTAAAATAAATAAAACAATCTAAAATTAGTAGCCATCTTAGGGCATGCTCATTGTTTAGGGCAATATGCAGCTGACAGCATGATAACAGAAACCAGACAATTTCCATTAATAATCCACACAAAACTGAAATTAAAACAGATATTATTTGGCTTTGGTATTCTGGCAACAACAGTATAACATATATGACATAATCTCCAGAAAAGTTGTTGCATTTCAGACTTCTTCTGTCTCTTTAGAATTGTCAGATGCTTCCAAATTTGTACTCCTGATAATATGGTCATTCTCACTGGAAAAATACTTAGTTTTGTCAATTTGTGCTTTAAGTCCCATGTTTCTTTCAGGGACCAAGAGCTGTGTGGCATCATTATGGGATGTGCTGGAGATGGAGGGTGTTGGACTTCTCAGGAGTTACTTCTCAGGACTGAACTGGGGCATTAAAGAAAGAATCATGTAGTACATTGAAATTCTTTACCTGAAGAGCTCAGTTTTGGGGTGCACAATTCAAACTAGTGTTCTCAATTAAAAATTACTGTCATTTAGAAGGACCTTAATTGTACAAAATCAGGAGATTTAAGAAAGTTTCACTATCTTAATAGTTTTCTTCTGTATTTAAGGATTTAAAAAAAAATAATTAAGAACTCCTGTGTAATTGAAGTGCTTGTACAGAACAGAAGACTCTTGGTAATGCACAATTCCTTTAGAATTCCATAGTTGCATGCCATAACCCACTTCTCAGGGTTGGTGATGACTGGCTCCTTTTCGTAAAAAGTATCCAGCTCAGAAAGGCTTGTATTTATTTCCATGCTTCACTTTCATAACATCTCAATGGAAATACTTTCCAAGAAATAAGAATGAAAACCAATTAGTGCAAAAACTACAAAACTACTTGTTTTAGAGCTGCAGCCATCACCTTTTATGGGAGTCATCAGTATTACTTAGGTGATGTTTAGTAGTCAGAAGAGTGCTTTGTTTCTTAATTCTGCTTTTACTTTTTATGACAGTCAGTAAGTCAAGTGAACCACGAGCTAAAGAAGTGAATGAAGCTGAACAAAATAAACTAAAATTAGTAACATTTTCTTTGCTGTGAGCTATGTATAACTGATTCATCACAGTAAGGGGATCTTGGTTTTCAGTTTGCAGTCTATTTGCTCTGTGTATTAATAATCAGTCTTACTGACCATACCAACTGTATTATCTTTTTATTCTCGTGTTGCATTTTAGGCTGATGTTTTGGGGATGAAGATGTTTTCAAAGTTTTAAATGTGGAGCATTTGACTCACTAGGAAGTTCGACCTTTTCTTCTCTGGCCATATGTTTTGCTTATAAATTGGGAGGTATACAGCAGGACTTAAGTCTTTTTTTTGGTAGAGGATGAAGAGTGGGTAATCTGGGTGTACTGGAGAGCAAGATGCCAGTTCTCCATTTGTCCTTGCTGTCCCTTAGCCAATCTTTCCAAGAAACAGAGTTGGCATTTTGCTTTAAGCTTGTGATTTAGGCTCCTCCAGCAGCTCACCTGTCTGTTCTATCCTCCCCATTCTGTATCTTTCTGTTACCTGCTGGCTCTTCATAGAGAGCCAATCAAATGATGTCTGTCTTACAGATTTTAAAAAAATTTATTTTGTCAGTTTGTGAAAGCATAGTGATGTGTTGGGGTTATTGCTGCTTCATACCTTGTAACGTGGAGTGGAAAAAGATCCATATTTTTTCAGTATTCATTGTACAAAGCATGCCAGAAGTCTTCAGATCAAATATTTGAAGCATGCTTATGGCTTCAGATGGACACATTGCTTATAGAACTTGGCTCTGCTAAATACTGAGGAATGAGAACATTCCAGATATCCTTAAAATGTAGCTTTTCAATTAATTGATGTGTTGCCTTGTGATGATTACCATTATATAGAAATTGCTGTTCGGTGAGGGATTTTTAGGCTTGTCTTTTGTATAAGGAAATTATCACTTTTTAAATTTAATCGTGAGAATGTGGATTGATTATAGGTGTGCAGTTCTTTCAGTGAAGGTTTGTTGACTTCTTGTTACATTTACTGCAGGACAGTTACACCCTTGCTCTGTGTGGAAGCTGTCAGTGCTGTGGTGTAGTGTTGGAATTTTTAATTTTTTAATTTTATTTTATTTTTTCTTACAACAGAGTCATAAGCTTGTCATCCAGGATGTCACAATCCATTAATTATTATTACTAACGACTTACTAACTGGTTCATAAATTTCTTGCTTTGCACCATGTGCAGAATTTAATGCAGAAGTGGAAATTCTTCTTTTTTTGTAAGATATTTTGCTTTTTTTTTTCATAGTTTTTGCACTTCCTCAGCGTCTGGTAAGCTCTGACATTATTAATGCAGTACTTATCTGGAGATCATCAGGTAATTTTTTAATGTGCCAGGCAAAAATTACAAAAAATTGCAGATAGCATTCTGAAAACAGAAAAGGTAGGTAGACAGTGGGCTTGCAATTAAAATAGATGCTACCAGCTGTTTTAAAGACTGGTCACTGGGGGTCTCATGTGAGATAATTAACATAATTTACATAAGGTAAATTATGCTCTCACTCTTTGGGTGCTGCTAATGAAAGGCCCATTAGGAAAATGCAGAATGAAGTGCAGAGACAATTTTTAAGTCTGTCTGATGCTGTTTACTTCAGCTCCCACATTACCTTATGCCACAGGGAATATAAAGAAGCAAATAACCATCCTTTATTCAGACATCTGTAAACACAAGTGTGCAGCACATGCAATTTGTGTCCACCTCCAGAGCATTAATGGTTTCTTAGTATCAGCTGAGATGTTTAAGAATTTATAGCTTTCTAGTATAGTTTTGCATTTCCAGATCTCCCAATAATATACTTAGACACTTCTCCCATCAGGAAAATAGGGTTTAATTTACAGATGGTCTTAAGTGGTTTGTTCCTGATTGGAAAAGAAGTTTGTAAAAGGCAGAGGAACTTAACTGAGGTTTGGTGCCCAAATTGCTGGACAATCACTGAGCCATCAAAGGAGGAAGGAAGGCTGCAATAAAGAGAGAGGAGGGCAAAGTGCCCTGGGCCTAGCCTGTCCTTTCAGCTTAAAAATAAAAGAAAAATAAAAAAGCTCAAGGCTATATGCTTTGAATATCTTGGAGGGACTGTTTTAAGCTTTTATGTTACATTGGCTTTACATGCATATGGTTTCCTGGTCTGAACTGGATCTGAACAGATAATTAGGGGTAGGTGGATGACAATTAAGTAGATTACTGGAAGCAAATTTAAAAAATCAACACTTTCATAGGGGTTTTGCCATAGAGCTCTCTATTAGTTGTGAAATGAATATGGTTATCATTGGAAGAGTCTTGTTTCTGATTTTCTGTACACATTTAGCTGTGGATATGCATCTTTTTCCAGCTCCCAAATTTTGAGACCTTTATTGTAGTTAAAATGGGAAATGGATCTTTTATTGGCCCTTTGTTGTTCTCAAGTGCCTGCTGTCTGAGTTACAGGCAAGTTTAATTTTTTATTATATTTATCTGGATCACAGGGGAATCCTCGCTTTAATTAGCACATTGCTTTTCAGTTCTGTTTTTCTATAAACTGATTGTGGTTGAGTTTGAATTGCACTGTGGTGCTTATCTGTGCTGTCAAGTTTGTGTTAGGAAACTAGCTCAGCATCTGTGCAGGAAGGAAAGCAGCCACTGGGTAGGACTTTCTGTAATTCAGAGATGCTCACCCAGCACTGCGATATTGGGCTACGAACTGATGCACAGCAAGTTTCAGATTCTTCAGCTTGTGTCTCCTGGTCCTGGAAACTCTGAAAAGCCTCTTGGCCTCAGCCCCATCACCAGCATGTAAGCCATCAGGGGTCTCAGGAGAGATGCTGTTGCCCTCTGACTTGTGTGCCATGAGCCAGACACTGGCACTGAGCAGACCTGCCTTGCTACCAGTTGTCTGAGCACCAAGAATGAGGTTACCTCTGCTGTTGCTGAGGATCTCAGCCCATATGCTCTGGACTCCCTGATGGGTTTCCATTTTAATATGAAGATTTCTGTGTTCAGCATTATCTAACAGGGCATCTTCCTTGCTGCTTTAGTCACTTTGGGATGGCTGTTGATGAGTTGGGGCAACAAGCTCTGCCATCGTAGTTCTCTCTTTTACACTGCACTGCTTCACAGGACATCCCCAAATTTTCAGCCACCTGCAGAAAACATGTCTGAAGCTACAACAAATTGATAGTGAGCAAGTGAAGCCTTGAGCAAGTGAAACCTTGCTCAAGTCTTCTTTTTCCTCAGGTGAAGAAGGACTGGGGAACTTCTTCAAGGATTTGCTTGTTCATCTCAGTACAGAAATTCAGAACAGGATTTTTTTTTTTTAAAGTAGGGATTGATTGAGGCCCCCCTGAGTAGTGCATGCATGATGAATCAACAGGAAAGAGCAGTCTACTTAGGTACCTGAAATCTTTGAGGTATGATGCCCACATACCAGGCCATCCTTTCTTGGCATGCAGCAAACTTCATTCTGCAGTTTGAAAGGACACTCTTGATGCTTCTGGTATAAATCACATCCGTGGTTTTATGTGCTAGTGAATGCTTGCAAACCCAAATAGAAAACCATATGTCTCTCATATGTCTTCCTCCATTTCTGCTTCTGGTCATTTTTCTAAGTTGTGCTATATGGTGGGGCAACTCATAGTTTCTCTGTCTACAAAATGGCCATAAAACTATCCATGTAACATTATTTGTGGGTTGGCTGGGGTTCATAGGCTTGGATTAAAGGCTGTAAATGCTGCAGATTTCTGTAGGGGGTCAGTACAAATGCTGCAAATTCAGAGCAGCACATTTGAGCAACTGGTGCTGTGATGCAATGTAAGGTGTAAGACCAAAATATTGAATCAATTATTTAGTATAACAGAAGTGTTATTTGTAGTAGAAAAGTATGAAATTGATATCCCTTAAAAATGGCTTAGCCGTGTCTTGGCATTTAATAGCAACAGGAGACTATTATCCCCCAACAATGCACTATCTCATTGACATTATCTCTTAAGTAACACAGTATTACAAAAAGAAATTATCTAGGCAGAAGATTTTCCTTCTACACATAAAACAAAATGTAAATGCAGAGTTCATTTCGCAGCTAATTTCTGATGATCTTCTTTATCTTTCCTTCATTGAGATAAGATTGTGAACAGGGACAGTTCTTGAGGTGCTTTATTGATAAGAAACTTGTAAGATTTTCTTACAATTTGAGATACATGAGGAATATGCTTTTTTTCTGATGATGCTTCTAGGGGTAGTGGTGAAGAACGTAGAATTTCAATTAGAGAACCACACAAGGTCACCTTCTACTTTAATGGAAGGAAGATTACGATATGTGGCTGGTTGGATGTACTGGCTTAAGCCCTGGTAACAGCCAGGCTTTTGGTGGGGGTCTCATTCCTTGCTAGACAGGTTCCTGGGTTCTGCCACATGTTATAGGATAGCAGCATGACACATTCTACAATAATATTCTGCTTGATGTGTTTCTATTTTTCACCAAACTAGGAGAGGTCAATGGAAAAAGATCTGTAGACTTCAAAAGAAAAAGGGAATAAATTACTCAGCCTCTTCCATGGTAGAAATTGTATTTGCATCTAGAGACCTATGTAGCATGAACTATATTCCCAAAAGCCACAATCTGTGTTCTTTTATTCCTGTGCTCGCCTCATTGCCATTTTCCTTCCCTGAATTTGTGAACATGTGGTTTGCTTTTGTGGAACTAATATTGTGAATGTCCTATTATTGTCACTTTTTGCCCAGATGTGGGGTATCCTTAGCTAGTTCCTTGACATGAGAAAATTACTTCTTTAAGGAACAGGCTTGCCGAAAATTAGATGTTAAGTCTACAATATAGCCACTAAAATCCGTATGTGAAAGGCTGCAAGTATGCCAAGTGATTTCTGAAAGCTTATTTATGTCCGTGTTTAAGCTGCTTGTTTATATACTAGCTGTATATAGCTGTTTGAATATACTAAGTTTTAATATATGATGTATGGTTCTGTTCCTAAGACACAGAACAGGATACTTATTTTTTTTAAAAGGTGATTTAACTGAAAGTTCCAAACTTACAGACTACAGACTTTTTGTTCTATGCTGTAGTCTGGACATTTTTGTGATTTTTTTCTTATACTCATTTTATATACATGGTATGTGATATTGCAAGCTGGGTTTGCATAACCTATTCAGCTGGTTAGGGTAGAGATGTAGTGACTGAAATCCTGTCTTATGGGAAGAAAGCAAAAGAAGAAGATATTCTGTGGGCTAATGGCTTACTACAAGAAAAAAAAAAACATGAACAACCTCTTAAAATGGATATGTTGAAACACCCAAATATTAGTGTGTGGGGAGGAATTGCTTAATATCCTTGAAATCCTCTAGGCAGCAAAATAAACTGAGTGAGGGTTTGATTTCCCTTGGTATTAAAAATAATCCATTACAGTTGCTATGTCACAAGATATTTCAGCAACTTAGTTACATATATCCTCCACTTAAATGTTTTCAATGCATAATGCTTTATTCTTGATCCAGAATAGCAGATAGAAAATGCTTCTTGCAGAACCAGAAATTCATAAAATTAGGGTGCTTTCAGAGACATGCTGCTAGATATGTGTATCCAGAGGTTTCTTTTACACATTTGAAGAGGTTTTCTGGCTTTATAAATATATCAAAAGATTTGCATTTCACATTGCATTCTTTTTAACTCACTGAAACCTTGAGCTGTTGCTGTTTGTGATGTAAAATGCCTGTTGCTTTCATTAAAATAAAAAGGCTGAAGTATTATTATACACAATACGAACTATCACAGAAAAGACTTCAGAGAGTTGTTAGAGATGTTCTCAGAGCTCCAGTCCTTCAACAATCATAAGGTTATTGTAGACAACAGAGAGAGAGAGTGAAAGATTGGGAAATTTTAAAGCAGATGACAGGTGAGTCTAATTGCTGTACTAATGTGTTGGACATGTGCAGTAATATGAAACAAGACCAGAATCAAAGTCCCTCTACTCAGACCCTCTGCCTGTTTGGCTACAGAATCCTGTAAATTTGTGTTGGGTTTTTATATTCCTATAATATTCCATAATATATTTATAATATATTTCTATAATATATTATTTCTGTAATATAATTTCTTAAAACACCAGCAGTAAAACTGGTGATGTTTGGTCTCTGACTGTATTAACAAATAAACATATGGACACTTTATGCATATTTAAACTAAAAATAATCCTGTAATCTACTACCTTGTCTGGAAGACAGATGTGAACTGGAGAAATCCAAGGAAATCAAAGCCAATATACTATTTTCTTTAACATGCCAGATGATAATAATACTTAACACATTGTCAAGGACCATGGAGAAAATGCTTTATGGGAAGGAAGAACTGTTCTTATAGATAGTATGAGACTATAATCTAAAAAGCTTCATTCACACCCCTCCCCCCAAAACAGGTCTATGATGATCAGACTAACCTGGTGGACATGAAGGAAATCATATAAATGTTCCAAAGCTTTGCAGGATGTTGGAGAAAAAGTAACTAAGACCAAGTCAAATGTACAAAATGTTTGTTGTCTCATTTTGTAAAGCATTTTTCATAGGTGTGAAGCTCTCATTCCTTCCAGTGTTGAGTTCTGATGTATCAGTGAATTTATTTGCATTACTGAGAAATTTATAAATGTAGATTTTTAAAAAGTTTACACTGTTTGGTGTAAAAGTATGCAAAAAAATTTTCAGTCTTTGAAGAAGCAAATTAACTGAATTCCTGTGATCTGTGACATTTCTGATAGTGCCCTGAATTCTTGAGGTAGGAAACAAAGACACAAGTTGCTGATCAAGACAAATGAACAAGTTTTGTTCTTCTTCTTCTTTCTCTAGTTTATTACCTTTTATCTTTTTGATTAGGGGTCTCAGTTGAGATAATTCTCTGTTGGTTGTATGATAGCACATTGTCCTAAGAAGAACATTTTTCCATAAATATTTGTCCCATAAGTAATTTTAAATAATATGAAATACTTATGAATCATCCTCTTATCACTTACAAAAAAGAACTTTTAGTCTTCCATCTGCTTCTTCTTAAATTTTCAGCTTTATTACACATGCAATTACAGTTTTCCACTTCTAAATAATTCACTGTACAGTTCATTTCACACAGAAGGTAAATGAATAAAAATTTGTTTTCTTTAGCATTAGCCTATTTTCTATGCATGGCTGGCAGCCAAGAATATTACACTTCAACACCCACTTTTTATAAGTGTGAGTTTAGTGTTAATAGTAGATCATGTGTATGGCCATTGTGTGAATTACCCAATGGTTGGAATCTGAGTCCTCCTTTGCCTGATTTTTGCCCCTTCGTTTTATTGTCTCTTCTGTTGTAAGCAGAATGGCTAATTACACTGAACTAGTATGAATGTAAAAAGTTCATGTTTTGTTACAAATAAGCAGAGACTAGTGAATATGCTGAGGTTTTGTTGTCAACTAGAAGGTACGTGTGAGATTGCAGTGTTTAGGCAGTCTTTTTAACACCTTTTCATTCCTTTGGCTTGTATTAAAGGAATCATGCTCCTGTGAGGATTTAGAATAAATTTATACTAGGGAATTAAAAAGTATTTATTTATTATTATCATGGGGGTGATTGTAGTTTTTGGGGGTTTTGTGGTTGGGTTTTTTTGTCTGTTTGGTCTTTTTACACAGTGTACCAGCAATGTAAATAAAATGCAAATTAAATAAAGTTACTAGAAATGGAATAGGCTACATAGAGCCTTTCCTGGCATCCAGATCTAGAGAAACAGGATCTAAATAGAATCTCAGAATCAAATAGAATCTTAATGAGAATCCATTTATAAATGGGTCTTGTGTGTCACCAGTTCAGTGAAGCTCAGAATTATGACTGACTGTGTTAATAGTGCACAGCATTCAGGTTTTTTTCAAATCCCTATAGTGAAGTTTGATCATGATTTCACTGGGTGCAGGATTACCAGGTCTATGTGAAATGTTGTCCCTAAAATTTCTGGACTTTCAGGAAAACGCAGAAATCCACTGGTTTTGCCTATGAATGTCCCTGTTTTGCCTTTGGTTTGTGGGTTAATTGTTTGGGGTGTTGGGGTGTTGGTTTTTTTTAATAACCTTCTTAGTACTGATCTGGTGAAATGTTCAAAATATGTTTGGAAAGCACTGAAGAACATAACTAGTATTAAGTACTTAATGCTTTTCTTAAGAGTGGTGATTTCATTAAGTATTGAGTCTGTATTTGCCTTCTGTTTGTGCAAACTCTGTTATAATTTTAATTTTTTTTAATTTTTATTTTTTTAATTTCATGTAAATAGTCTTGCATTCTCACAGGTTTTGAGAGCATCTTCAGTTCTAAATTTTCCTTGCAGAATACCTCAAAAAATATTTGATTTTCGGAATTAAGATTTATATTTCAGTGAGTTCCTAAAACAATGTGGCTAAGGCAGCTTAATTATGATTCATTAATTATGAACTGCTATAGATAATCATGTTATGCTGTAGGTCAGCTGAAGTCTAGCTTGGCCTTTTGAACATTACAGAGGTGAGGAGATAATTTAAGAGGGGCTCTTAACAGTAATATTTGGTGACATCAGTAACAAGTTGTCTAATACAAGAATTCAAGCAATTGATTTAGGGTGTACTTTTCTCTTAATGTTCATAGAGCAGCCCAGGCTGGAAGGGACCTCAAAAGATCAAACATTATTTTATGGTTTTGCCTCCATTACCTGTTCTTCCCCTTTTCACCCCAAATGAAAAACAAACCCTCAAAATTTTGCAGCAGTTGTTAGGGAAGACCATGAGACTGTTCCTGGGCTAGCAGGTACAGCTGTTCAGACCCCATGAAATGGTCATGAAAGGTTATAGGATTCAAGAAATTCACGGCTGAAGAAGCCAGGCAAATGGAGGTGTTTGGGTGTATTCCCAAAGACTTGGATGTAAACAGAGAAGAAACACAGAGAAGTCTGAAGTGCAGTGTGTAGCCTCTGGTGTATTAAACCATGATATAGAAATCCTTTTAGGAATGAGCATTCTATCTGTGGGAGATTAATAGTCTCCAGAGTGCATGGCTTCTCTAAAGCTGTTTGCCACTAACAGATTAATGAACCATTTTAGAGAACTTCTTGGAACCAGCGGGCTGTAGGGATAGTGGTGCAGGACCTGTGACAGTGTTTAGCAGCAGTGAATTGCTTCTGGTGCTTTGTATGGCAGTGGAGAATGGCATTAAAAGTAACTGGCAGGTTGCACCCACATAGGAAACACACCTGGGAAGGGTATTTGGTAAGTAAGTGAGGTATTTGGGGTTTCTACCTAACTTTGCTTTGTATTTAAAATCAAAAAAATTGACAAAAATACCAGGAAAACCAGCACTGAAATCTAGCATAATTAGTAGTGGGAGAAAATGCATGTACAGAGACAGAGGGAGAAGGATGCTGGGTTTGTTTAGAAGAAAAATAAATCAAAATAAAATTGGGGTATGTCACACTTACTGGGCTGGTTTTTCTCCTTTAAATTTATATGAATTATCAGCAGCTCTTGGAGACTATTATAAGCTGATGAAATAAATTCGTCTAATTTCCATTGAGTTTTACAGTAAATTATTAAAGGAAATGTTATGTATCCTGTTTTTAGCATTTTGAATTGAAATCTAAATTTTAGAGGAAATACTCTGAGTTTTCTATAAAACTTTTCCATAAACTCACATTCTTGCTTTCACTCACTGCCTTACATCAATATTCTCTGAGAGGCTGTTGTTTAATTAGTATAAATATTGTTGTGTCAGCTGATATGAAATTTTGATTTAAAATTTTAATTTACTATTAAATATGTCCTTGATGATTTAGTTTTAGAAGTGTAACAAAGATATTCCTAACTGCCTTGACAAAACTAAATAATAACTGCATCTGTATCTTGCTAAAAGATTTTCCAAGCCAGGATAGAAAGCGACAGTTGTTAGTTTCAAGAAGCACTGAAGAAAGCAATAATTTACTTAATTCATTAGTTATTTGTATTATATTAGCAGACACTTTATTTAGGGCAGCAGTTAGAAAAATGTTCTGTTTTGTCCACTTTTCTAGTAGTAACAGAGTTTTCTTGACAGTTGACTAACTGCAATTGCAGTTAAATTATGAAAAAAAAAATTATAAAGTTGCACAGATTGAGTAGTAATCTGATGCATCCTGAAATCAGTCTGATTGAACATCCTAATCTGAGCTGCTCAACTCTTTTTTTTTTTCTTAAAAGGGGGTGTCATGTTTAGTAATTCTAAATGCTGACACTGCTGAAAATATCATCATAGTATTGATTAATATTCATACATCATCTTTTTTTAAGAACAGTTAGAGTAAGTCTAGCTGGTCTGTTGTCCAATCAAAAGGGCATTGTCACAAGCTAATAAGGTTTTATTTATTTTCTTACAGCTAGAAAAAAATCACAAGCAAAAGAAACATTGATGGTTTTATCACTTGTAAAATAAGTAAGAGAAAAAAGGTCTTGAAGGCCAGAAAATTTATCTGAAAGACACCCAAAGTGTTTTACTGTTAAATGATACAGAGGGAATAATTACATAGATTTGACAGTAGTACCAGAGTAGAACAGCAGAATAGAAAAATGACTTGAGCATTGAGGAAAATGAAGAATAAGCATATAGAAGCTTTCTGTGGTGTGCCTGTTGTGGAAGTTACCTTGCAGAAACCTCTCCATTGCTGACTAGGGAGACAGCTGGCTTTTGACTTGAAAGGACACATGAGCAGAATAAACTGCTTAGTAAAACAAACTAAACATAGCGATGAAAAAATTTCTTTGCCTATAATAATCATCCAATAAAATATTCATACAGTGTTTTTCAAGAAGTGCATCTTCAGGCAGCCCGATTAAATGAGCTCACAGGAGGGACACATTATTGTTAGAATATTGCATTTCTCAATGCACTAAGCATGCAAATTCTGGCTGAAGCTCAGATAATAAAATTTTTGGCAGCCATTTCTCTTCCCTTTTTAATATTAAAATTAAATTTAAACTATATCATTGAGATAACTTCATGGCTTGTTTTATGTTTTGACAAGAATGTTGGTATTGCTGCTTTCAAATGTTTTGTAAGCCTTGAAACTCTTCCTATTACTTTATTATTTGAAACAGCTCAGAGTTTGATTGTATCCTAAAACATGAACATGCTTCCAGTTGTTTGCAAGACTGTAGCAGCAGCCTAGTGAGATAAACTGGGAGTTTGCTTGTGGTTTGGTTTCAATGCCAAGGAATTACTTCTATAATAATGTTTGGAATTTTAGACCTAGTACGGAGAATTATCTACTTACAGCAATTCAATTATAGTTACTGAGACTGAGATATTTTTAATTGCTTCTAATTGTTAGTAGTTCAGAGAAGATGAACTCTCTGGTGTGTAAGATTGAGTGGGGTGATACAGGACACCTTAAAATGTCAGCAGGCTTTATGTTAAAGGGAAGAAGTGTAACTGTTCAGGAGGATTTACCAGGTTCTGTCATGGGCAGCCAAGTTCTAGCAGCCTCATCCGTCAGCAAACGGAGAAGGATGTAAGTAAGCAACCTGTTCTAGTAGTAAAATGCTGAGTATACCTCAGATTGTTTCATTCTCATTAAACTTCAGTTCCTGTGGGCTCAAAGTCTGCAGCTGGGGAGTTGAGGGATTGCTGTACATCCTTTGAGATGTGAAAAAGCAGATGGAGATAGCTGGGGTATTAATCATATTAATGGGACCTTTGTCATTGGAGTGTCCTTGACTTGATAGAGGGAAATCTCCTTCGTTGAAGGAAACAAGGTTATATTCCAAAATAAATACATAGATGGAATGTTCAGTAATTTCAATATTCCCCTTTCGAATGTTATTTTAAAAATAAGTGTTCATTAAATGAACACATTTTGAATTTTTTAAGTAAGTTGTTTAGATGTTAATTACAATGATACAGAACAGCATTAACTTGGCAATTCATTCAGTTTCTAAATGTGTTCTTATGGCTTTGTTTATATTTCAGCAAAACAGGAAACCATAAAGCATCAGGAAAAAACACTCTTCCAGACGTTAGGCCAGTTCAGTTCTGTGCTTTAACACAACCTGAGTTCTGATGTTTCAGCCAGATTTAATTTCACTAGGAATTACTGTATTCTTATCCCAGTATTTTTTTTTTTTTTTTTTTTTTTTTTTTTTTTTTTTTTTTTTGGTTTTGAGTCTCTTCTCCAAAAATTAGCCTAGGTCACTATCTGCTCTCAACAAATTTTCCATCTATATCTCCAGTTCTGTTTTATCGCCAGTTAATTTCTGCTCTACTTAAGAAATTATGTGGTTTTTTTAATATTTTCAGTAATATTTTTTTACTCTTCTACAGTGCTATCAATAATGGGCTAGAATACGGGAAACCTAGTAATAAATGGAATAGAAATTATTTCTGTTGTAGGTATTTACATTTCTGAAGATCTGTAGGGTTGTATGATTGCATAGGAAATGATCTGTGAGCTCTGCGAATTCCCTTCTCTGGGAAATGGCTTCTAATACAAGAATAAAGGAAAAATTGAAATTCAAATGTAAATGAACTTTTTTTCTCTATTTCTTGTGCTTTAAAATATTTTATTCTACTTCAAAGATATGACTAAATAGTACTAGCACATATTTTTTTCTGAGACAGAAAAATACTGTTTTCCTAACTTTTCTTTAAAGCAAGTATAGTTTGCATTTATTCATATTTGCAGTGTTCATCTGTGATGCCTGCAGTGATGTTTAAAGAGGACTAGATCCTTTCAAAAGTGTAAAATCTGAAGATATCAGTACATTACTGTCTTAAACAAGGAGCAGTTAGGTTACAGTTCACTGCAGTGAATATTCCTGTTATTATCAAGAGAGTAAAGCAGAGAGAACTAAAAGACATGGAGCAGATGCTTTTTGATGGGAATGACATGCAGATTGCTGTCACATTTGTAAAAATGCAGTGTCATGGTTCAGTCTGGGTGAGTTGTCAGAAATGAAAAATCCAGTGTCAGTGTTTTGCTAATGGACATTACAGGGAACTCAGCTGTAACTTCCATTTCATAGCATGAATTATAATGTCCAGGCATCTGCAGTGCAATGTACACATTACAGGGTGGAGGCAATGTAAATATTGGCTGCTGTCAGGAGTGCTGAGGAGACACAAGTTCGAGATCTTTTTGCTGAAATGGAAAGCAGTCCATTACTACAGGTTTCATGCAACCAATAGTAAGAAGTTCTACGTGTAGGAGTCTTGCTCTGGTGACAGTCATTTGGCTTTCATACGCAAGTCTCTTGCTTGATTCTGGGAAGTGTTTTTCTGAGAAATGTTGTGGGAGATAAATAGCCCATCTTTGCTTCTTTGTTCAGCTGAGGAATGAGAAATGCTGATGAATAAATTTGGGTAGTTGCAGAATAAAAGGCAAGCTTACTTGTTGGGATGTTTTTGGAAAGATTATAGACTTTAGATGATACAACACCCATGAAGAAAAACTACCTTGTAAGTTTTAGGAGACACAATTATCTGGAAGTGTGTAATGGTTTTGAAGCCAGCCTGGAAACTGGAACTCAGTAGACTGAGAGAGTTCAACTTGAACTCTGTGTAAGCTTCTTCATGTCATTGTCATTTTTAGTATTTCAAGTGTAGATTTACAGTATGTGAAAAGTACTTTTTTTAAAAAGGCCTTGTGATAGAATTTATTTTGACACTTCATTGGTATCACCCATTCTTTCAACAGTTCATTCTAATTTTATGGCAGTCACTTTATAGTGTCTCCCGTGTTAAGAGAGCAGAATTTTTATGTTAATTTTCTTGACATAAGTGTGAGATAGGTAATGATGAGTTGAATATGTTGTAGTGGTTAGTTTTGAATGAAATGAGAATTGAAAGGATTGTCAGTCAGCATTCAGGGAAAGACACTGATTTTGAAAGAAATCCACCAAAGTCCCTTAACTTGAAGTGCTTTGTTTTGGATATTTTTATGTACCATTTGTGTAATGAAACATATTCTGCATTTCCCATTGTAGAGATACTGCACACAACAGTGACAACTTTATTTTAGTGTGAGGATGGAGAAGAATTAATATCTGTTCCTTTCTTCTTAATGTAATGCTTTTATTATATTAAAATGCATTTTGCAATGTACATGTATACTTTTATTAATTTAACTAATGACACATTAGAAGATTTACATAATGGCACTTTTAAATATGCCATCATCAGATAGTTTCTAAATGTACGTGGTAAATAGCTGTAGCATTCAGGCAAAGTCTTTGGCTTCAGGCATTTTCAAAAAGAAATGCTTTAGCTCTAAAATGTAGGAGTAAAGTATTTTTACTAGTTTGGAATAACCAGGAGACTGATGAGAAGTGGATTTAAGCCACACCACAAATGAGCTCTCCATTCATTACTGATACATGGAAATGAATGACTTCTTCAATCCCATGCTGCTGTTCATTGTATTTATAATATACGGAATTTTCCTTTTACTTATTCAGTTTTCTCCTCTGAGGTTTCCTGATTTTATTACTTCCAAAGTGTTTAAAACAGCCGTATTATATCCCTGTTGATATGAGTATATACATTATGTATGTATGTATACATATGGTATACATTTTTAAGCTGCACTGTGAATCAGTCCCGTTTTGCGTAACACAGAAGAAAGAGCTATATTTGAAATGTTGTTTTTCTCACATTAGACCTTATCCTCGTGCTTTGAAAGAAGTTCTATCCAGCACAGTCTTTTGCAGTAGGCTTCCAGTGTCACTGTGAATGTTCATGAAATTTCCTTTTTGTGCCTTCATCCTTTTTCCAATATATAGAGGACCAGTAATAAACATTTTGTAGTTATTAGCCCATGGGTGGGTTTAGCTAAGGCCAGTGTTCTAACCTTTTAAAGCTGATAATAGCTCCAAACTAGCATTTCTTTTATTTCGGAGTATAAAAGAAATGAGAGAGGACCCATAATAATGCCAGTTACCAGGTTTGACTCTTTTCTGAGCAGTATCTTCCCTTGGATCTCTGAAGCTGATGGTCATTAACTGAAGACTTGGCTGCCTGTATCTAAATTTAATTTTAAGTCTCACAGCTTCTGTAAGTTTCCAGCAACTGTGTTTCCACACAGCCAACACACAAAGATAACATTAATGATAAAAATATGCTAATACTAAAAAACCTGTTAATTGCTTTTTATTCATACGAAAAAAAATTGCGTTAAGGTTCATTTCATCTCATATTTGATGCTCTTTTCACTGTGTGAAATAAGCAAGAAAACTGGGAAAACAAACTTTTAGAGATGAGAAGAAGATGAGCAATGTTTCTTTGATTAGGACAGAATAGGGGTAACCATCCATTTTCCCTTTGCTAAATATCTGGTTCTGGACAGAATAACAAAGTTTATTAAATTTAAATCTGAACAATGGGATAATAATTAAAGAAAAAAATATAGTATTTGTGTATTTTTTAAAAAAATTGTATTTGGCTATTTATATTCTAGATTTTCCTTGTAACTTTGTCTACACTAATGAAATTAGTATGTATTTCAAGCTATGTGTGCTCAAGGGAACTGATGAATTTACATTTGTACAGTTTGTCTCTGTATGCCTGTATTGTGACTAGCCTGTGCCTTTGTAGTTTATCTGTGCAATGGCACACAAAGGCACAGTCATCACCAGTTTTGTTTTCATATTTCTCTCTACTCCATTGTAATTACCTCTTTGTGCCAGGCCAAGTTATTTCACTCCTGTTTCATCTTCATTCTTACACTAAGCTTCTAACAATCCCATCCTGTGAATTGAATAGAATATTAAGGCCTTAACAAACTAAATCATCCTTTACTAGCAACTTCTATTCCTCTATTTCTTTTATGTGCCTGTCTTCCTACAAAGACAAGATGTTTACGTGTCTGTTTTGGTGTTTATCCTTAGAATAGAGGAGAATTCCCATATTTAATGTGAGATTAACAGAATTCTTTCTTAGTGTATTTCTGCTAGACAAGCACGTTCTTAATCTCAGAGTATATAGCATCCTGGGATACTTCAGGGACATCTTGTACCTGCACATCTTCTATTTGAAAGAGTGTTTCATTGGGGTTTTTGAAGCATTATTCCTCTCTCCTTTCTAATGAATTAATTACAGCTTACGTGACTCGTTTTCCTTTTTTTTCCAACTTAACAATTTTAGCTTGTAATACGTAGCTTGAAATGTGTATTTTTATTTTATTTACTAAGAGTTTAAAAAAACCATATAAAACCCAACAAAAACAACATCCCACCTATATGCAAAAGCTTGTGAGGGTTTTATAAAGAAGTATTTCAGATGTCTTGTTTTGACCATCGGAAACTCCAGTCACATCTGAAAACTGGGGCCAACAGATGACAAATAATTTTTAGTTGGAACAGCAGCTCTGTTTCTGGAACACAGTGTGTTTCATTCTGAACTCCAGCCTGGAGACTTGGCTTTTCTTTCAGCTATACCAGTGCTCCAAATTTACAGTTTTATGTAATCCATTTTTATGCACCAAACGGTGCATGTTTAGTTTCCTTCCTCCTCTTCCCATTTTTCTGAGGTGTGAAGAGGGAAGCATGTTTTATATATATATATATATATATATGCCATGTATTAATACATGGAGATTATTCCTTAGAATAGGAATAAAATACAGCATTCTGAGGGTAATAGGGGAGCAGTTGCTACAGCTCATGGATTTTGTGTTGTGATATACTAGTGTAATGAAGATGAGTACATTTCCTTACTGCCCGTGTGTTTCTGAACATTTTGTAGTATCTGGTTATGAATCAGAAACTGCAAAACAGTGATGAAACATAACAGTAAAATTCTTCAGATGAAGGTGGAACCTTCTTAGAAGCAGATTCTTATCCTGATGCTGGAGGGGTCGGAGAGGAAGAGATTTCAGATCATTAAGCATGATCAGGTTAGAACAGTTACCAGGTAAATTTATTAGGTAGTAAAATGATTGAAAACACTTACTTGGTGTTTACCTACCTGTAAGCATGCAGTTTTCTTAATGTGTGTAGCAGGCTACCAAAGCTGAGCAGTCTTATGTGTACCTGGGTGTACCTACTTCCACTAGCAACTGTGGTGTAGCTAGTGAAAGGTGGTGAATCTCTAATCATCACAAGCAGAAGACTAAAGGGACAGCATTACCCTTCTGGTTTTGTGCTGACGTGGAAGAAATGCAGTAAATATTCTTAACAGGAATGCATGTTTCTCCCTGCTTTAGTAAAAACTGAGGAGGCTTTTTGAAGCTCAGGTATGTAGGCTCTTGTGGGGAAAGATGAATTAAAAAAAAAATTGTTTCCACAGTGTTTTCTACATCTCTGTAGAAGAAGTTTGAACTGATTGATCCAAGCACCCACTGTTCTGCAGAAGGGACAGGGTCACTTGGTTTCTAGGTGAATAATTGCAGCAACCTAATTTATGCATTGAAGCTTTCATTAGTAAATAAAGGCAAAAGAGTTCTCTGGATACTTAGTCCTGGCTAATAAAAGTGATATCTGATTTTGATTTTCTTTTCAATTTGTCATTGACACTGTCTTAAATTCAGTTAACTGGAGGCACTTCACCTAGGTGTGTAGGTTAGTACTGATTGCCTTAGATCTCTAAAATCACTGGAGACAGATGTGTCTCCAGGGCTCAGAGTTAAGTAGGATGAGTACCACCTCTACACAGCAGTGAAAGAAACTGAATGTGTCTTTTTTACCACTCAGCAAGGAAGGTAACTTTTTCCACATACCACTTGTGAGATTTGGGGTTTACCAGGTCTTAGGCTGTCCAGCAAAAATTTCTAGGAATGTAAAACTTACTCTTTTTTTTTTGAAGTATAGACAAGTGATTAGTTTATATATATATATTATTTTTTTTACAGGGGCATTTTTGTAGGTATTTTGAAAATCTAGTCTCTGAAAGTGCAACATAAGTAAAACTTTCTTATGTATCTTGTGATAAGTTCTGTAGTGTTCGTGTGTCAAATACATGAAAAACAACACCTACCACAACTCTATTTTACAAGCATTTTCATTAAAAATGTATTTCGACAAGAAGATTAACATTTCTTCGCCAGCTGGAGTAAGAAGTTAAATTATTGTCTTTCCTATAAAATATAAAGTAGTAAGAACTAATATTGCAATTTATGCAATAAAATATTCATATTTTGCATGTATTTTCTCTATTGTGCAGTGCTAGAAATAAATTTGTGCGAGGTATTCACTATAGCTAATTATTTGTTCTAAGTTAGGTGGGATTTCTTCTTTTCAAGAAATGTTTAGCTACAGACTTTGATATTCTGACATGGCTGAATCCTGGAGCTGCTGATAATCAGCTTTGGTTGACTTTCTGTTGCACGCAATCTTTTGCAAGCTAACAGTTCTCACAATTTAATGAAGTCCGTGTTAAATGAGAATTCTAAATCGAAATAATCTGAGGCCTGATTGTGATTTCTGTAGCAAAACAAAATACTGACTACTCCTGTTTTTTATTTTACTTCAGTAATGTTTTACAGCCCTTGACCCAGGGATCTGTCATCGGATGTACAGCTCCTTTGTGCATTATTTATGGCTTTCTTTTCATTATTATTTTATTCTAACATATAAAGATCATTCTGCCTCTCTATAACAGGTGTTACAAAACCATGATTTTTGTAATTATATTGTTCTCTAAATACCAAAAAAAACATCTCTGAAGGTACTCTAGATCAGTGGCCTTCATTAAGACCAAGCAGGTATAATTCTACTACAAATATTTACCCAGATGCTTAATTGTGCTCTCTCAGTTGTTCCAATGAAGTAACCAGAGTTGCTTCATCTGTAAAATTAAGTAGAAGCCTAAGCCTGTGTAGCATAGAAACCTCAGAGACTTCCTATTGATTTCAGTGCCCAAGGGAAACTTAACAGACTTTGAAGAGATTTTAATTTAGAGAAGTGTTTCCATGCTTGTTGTGACTGCAGACATAGAAGACCAGATCCAGAGCTCTACTGAATATGGGGGAGACCATGAGATGGAATTCAGATCTGTCCATGTTCCTGTTTCTTAGAATTTGAAAGCTTGTAGAGTACTGCAGAAATTGTAGACTGTTTAGCATCTCCAAATACTTTTCCATTTGTTTTTAAATATTGGAACAAGAAGTCCCAAGTCATTCATAAAATGCAAGCATATGTTTCTGAGTTCTTATTTCTGTTATTAAATATCCACAAGATGTTCAGTACTCTAAAAATAAATGAATCTACTTATTGAAATTCTGAACAGGAATTTTTGCCTTTAAGAAATTGTAATCAATAAGTGTGTATTTTCCTTGTGTTGTTTTTGGGTTTTTTTGTTTTTTCTTGGGGGTTTTTGTGTGTTTGGTTTTGTTTTGTTGGGTTTGGTTTTTTTTTTTTCATATGTGTACTGACCTTCTAAATGTCAAATTTTTTTTAATCACAGGACTATACATTGACAATGTACTTTCAGCAAGCATGGAGGGATAAGAGGCTGTCATATAATGTAATACCTCTAAACCTTACTCTGGACAACAGAGTAGCTGATCAGCTGTGGGTTCCTGATACCTATTTCCTGAATGACAAGAAGTCATTTGTACATGGTGTCACTGTGAAGAACAGAATGATCCGCTTGCATCCAGATGGGACAGTCCTTTATGGACTCAGGTCAGTATGAACCATTTAATATTCTTATTTAATTTAATTCTTCTTTTATTTTTAGCCTTTTAATGAGACCAGTGGAGAATTTTACTCATGCTTGCAAAAACTTTTTTTTTTTTTTCCAGAAACTGAAACCATGTATTTCATTGTTAGCTCTGTAACACAGACCAGATAGTATCCTGTGAACTGTAGACAAACATTTACCATTTGTAACTCTATGGAACTGATTTACAGATTCTGATGTTTTGTGCTGCTTACTGTATTTGACAATTTGTATTGTGTCCACTTGTGTTTTCTGCATGAGAGCAGTTCAGCCTTTGGTAATATGGCTGCCAGCAAGTCTGGAGCTTTTATTTTTCAATGAAACAAGCGATAGATTTTTCATTAAAATGGTGTGACCTCTTCTTTACAGTAAAGTGAAATGTAAAACAACTGCCTAACACACATTTGCATTAATGGAGTAGAGCAATAAGAGCATAACAGAGATTTTGGTGTAATTTTCAATTTAAGACAAATTACAAAATAAGTATCAGGTTTAATGTTTTCTTCTATTTGTGACAAGTTGTCTTCATTCTACTTAACAATCCTTTATAACTTCTGGTTTTGAAGATGCTGGTAAGCAGTTAGTAGATCTCACAAAAAAATAGTTCTGTAGGAAAATTAAATAAAAGAAATATTTTCTTTAGAAACTTTAAAGCCATTCATGAAAAAAAAACAATTCTGGTTTTCACAATTTTTAAGACTACTTTAAAAAAATATAACTACATACGATAACCATTTTCTGAAAATGCTTTGTGCAAAATATTCTGGACCACTACAAGAATGAATTCAGTTGTCTTCTTTTAGCTGAATTGGTGTGTATACTGGTTCATTGTCTTGGGTGCCAGTACTCCTTTTCATTAAGCATATATAGAAAATCAACTCTAATATATTTTGTGATGTGGTAAGAGAA
Organism: Florisuga fusca; assembly: GCA_038090715.1. NCBI lineage: Eukaryota > Metazoa > Chordata > Aves > Apodiformes > Trochilidae > Florisuga > Florisuga fusca. The sequence goes on along the minus strand of JAAWXA010000026.1, from coordinate 2,096,237 downwards.
GTCTTTTTAATGCTTTGGTCCTTTATTTCCTAGAGCTATTTTTATCAATACTTGCAATCACAATATGCAGTACAAAGTTATTTTAGATTAATTCTCTATGTTGTTTTTAGTACAGAATTTGTGCACCATCCATAGTAAAGATCCTTAGAAGAGTTTTTTTCTGGGTCAACAATTTCAGACCCAGAGATAATTTACTGGTGGTGTAGTATACCTAGTAATCTCATGTTTGTGATTATCAGTTCTTACATCCCTTTAAGACTCACTTGGAAGATTTCCAGTATTCTCTTTGCCCCTTGACCTGGTACAAGATAAGTGATGAATGTCAGTTCTGCCTTGGTTCCCGTGTTGTGCTGAAGTGAATTGTGCACAGTAGCAGAGGACTGTCACCCTGTACTCCCCCCTGTCCACCATAAGAGATTAGGGGCTGTGATTGTCCTGGGTCCTGCTGCAACCATGTGCTTGAACAGCAAAGTGGGGAAGGACACATCTTGTTTTTGGTATAGAGACTACACAGCATCACCAGGCAGCAGGTGAGGATATGGCAAGAAAAGGTCCAGCCTTTGACCATAGGGTATTTATAAAGTCCATTTTGTTTTCAAGACCAAGAGTGAATAGCTCCTAGTCCTAGGAGAACCATCAGATTAAAATTATCAGCTGTTACTAGAAATTAAACATACATTATTCTTACCTGCATGGAAACATGGACCAAGCAATGCCAATTTACTAATAAAACCCTTTATTTTTGTCATCGTATCTTACGCTGTACTAAAACCTGTGAGGGGTGGTCCTTGAGGTTATTTGCTGCATTTAGAAAGATGCACTTCAAAGTGGATACAAAAGATAGGTCACCATATAGCTCTCCTGCTCTTATATAAATTCACTCACACATTCTGTCCTGAATGCTGGAGGAAACATAACCCTATTTGTTTTCAACTGAAAACAAACAAAAAAAAATATGGTTATTGGTTTTTCCTGGTGTTTGTGACCTTGCACAACAGGTTTGGATTAAGAATTTTTCATTGCTTGTCATTCTTTGGATAAGTAAGCTTGCTTTAGAGAAATCTTGACTGTATTTGTGTATATGTACGTTTGTAATATATATATACATATCTTAATCAAAATGTTATACTGTTTTTTTAAAGACATAATATTCTGATTTTGAGAAGAATGTCTCTTTCTAGCTTTATTTCCTTCCCTGGTTTGTAGGATATCTACCAGCCTGTCCTTGTCAGGATGTAGCCTGTTTCTGAGGAGGACTGCAGAGGGAATTGCCAAGGGCAATACACAAACCTGAATAGCAATATAGGTCTGCCATAGTTAGATAACTGCCTTCAAAGCCTCAGTTATCAATAATCCATGGAAAAATTCTTGTGATTAAATCACAGAGGATCTTTTGATTTTCCTTCTCCTCCTTAGACTCAACCAAGAAAGTCTCAGAAAGGCATTTTTGGGTAAAATGTCTTTCAAACACTAGGTGAATGGGGCAAATACACACTCTGGTAATACAAGGGAATTATGCAGTTGACCATATTCTGCTTCTGCCTTCACTGGACCCCATGGCAATCAATAATAGAATTCTAATGTTAAGGTTTTGGTTTTATAGCTTTAAATATCTTTAACTCTCTACTTCATCTAAAACTTATTCAAAGTTAATGTGACTTAAGGTGTCCCAAGCAGTAACAGATTTAATGCCTGCTTAGTATTAATTTCCACATATTTTTTTTTTAAACCCTGTACACTGTAATTGTTCTGAAAATCACTGTTATTGCTTCATTAATTTACTTTTGCTTATACTTAAAGTTGCATATGCTTTGAGATACATGTTACTAACTTGAGATTTATTTAAACAGCAGTCTTAATTTTTTACTTTGGAACCTCCTGCCCCCCAAATCAATGTGGTGTGTAAATGGATATGCAAACAAATTTCTGTGAACAAGGTTTCATTTACCTTGACTGCCATGTCCAAGTTAATTGAACTGCAAGCAATGTGCAATTGTAACCATCCCATTTCTTTATGCCCCAATATTTTAAGTATAATTTTGGATATATAGAAAGCAGTGATGACTTAATTTTGTCCTCTTTGGTCTTCTTACCAGAACCCTCATACACTGTGTGCATGTCAGATCTGATTAGATTTAACATTGTGAAGGTAAATTTCAGGAAGTTTCAGGAAAGCAGTTTTGTAGGGACCTGGCTTGTGCTGTCACAGAAAAGAGGGGGAGGATGGAGGGAAAGAAATGGCTGATAATGAATGTGAGCATCCATGGGGTAGTTATGGTATCCTCATAATCTGCCCTATTCACTGCCATGGGGTATTAGTTAAGGGCATAATGGAATTATGAGCAATTTGTTACAGAAAACCTGACATAGTGGTTACTTTTAGGTTTAGAAAGATTTTTATTTGTGATGGATAGCTGCCAGCTATTTATATTTTGGGATAATGCTTTTTTCATATTCTTTTTGCAGTACGGTATTTACAAATAAGACTTTTCACACACACACACACAAAATATTTCATATTATTTTCATATTCCATCTGGCAAGAAAGTTCTTTGCTGCCAAGACCAGGACATTCAATAGATTAAATATTTAAATCACTACAAGGGTAGAAAATTGCAACAATATAGTATTAAATGAAGAGTCATTACAGAGAAAATTACTATCTGTTGGTTGCTGAGTTGCAATATGATAGCAGTGATTTGACAATATATATAGAAAAGTAAAAGTAGAGGATAAAGATAGAAATCTATGTAAACAGTCAGTTTACAGTAGGTCGAACAAAGCTTAAATAAAGAAAAGGTAAAGCTTTAACTAAATTTCTGTATGTCAAATTATCTGATTTATGTTATACACATGGCAGAAATAGTTGTAGGTAAGATCTGTTGCTTCTTATATTTCTATATATGTTACTTTTACCTGACTTTTGACATAAAATGGTTCTACAATGCAGATAGAAAACTCAGTTGTCTTTGGTTTATTCTGTGTGATTCTGGGGAAGAATCACTTTGCAGATTTTTGCAGCTTGTGAAAGCACTGAAAGGTTTCTGAGCTTTTTCCCAGCGTTGGAATGTAACATTTGAGAGGGGTGAGGAGGCACTTCTGTATGTCAATTTGGAACTGCTCCTTTTTTTTGTAACTTTCTTAAAGTGCCTTTTTGTAACTTTGCTGCATTTGAGTGTTGTGTGTCAAAATAAGAAAGAAATTTTGAATACTAGGATTAAGCATAGTTGGGAAGCTGAAAACAAAGGATGTTTCATGTAGTGCTGCACCATGGTTTTAGAGATACTTAAGTTTCATATATGCTTCTCCTAACAGTCCTTGCAAGTGAACTCTGACAGTCATTGCAGACTGATAATTTCCATGCTTTTGTGTCTCTTGACGAAGTCACTTTTATGCTTTTTGTGACTGAAGCTTGTGGGAGTGGTTGTTGAAAAATACAGACAGAACTTCTGCTAGAGGCCACATTGGTTCAGATGATGAGATTTCGATTATTTTTAGCCAGAAGGAAAACCAGAAGGAAGTAAAGCAGCATAGTTCTGACAGAAGTTAAATACTCGCCCAATCTGAAAGCCCAACAGTTTTATTTGCCAAAATTTATTTAATACCTCGCATGATATGAGTTCCCAACTCAACCAATAATAACATGTAACTGCTTCCCAGATACAACCTTGTAGTCTCCTGTAAATAAGAAATTATTTGTGTGATAGTCTTACTTTGTTCTCTTTTATTTCTTGCTACCAACACGGAGTCACATGATTTTAAAATAGTCCTGGATGCTTGAATTTTGTGTTGTCTCAGCTGTGCCTTCTGCTGCCTGCTCACTCAGCCTCAGCTGCCTGGAAATTTGCACTATTGCAAGTAAAATAGATTCTCCCACGCTTTGCTCTGTCAAAATAGCTTTGGGCATTTTTGTTGTATTAATAGACTTGTTTAGCAATTTCACGTCTTATATAGAGCTTATTATCTGCAAAATCAGATGGACGGTTTAAAAAGCAATTGCCTCTTGAAATGCCTTTAGTTCTCAGAACATACTGTTTGAGAGGTGAACTGATCACACCAGACATCTTTCAGTAAGTCCTCTGCTCTTTATTTTGCTATTTTTCACTACTTTTTAATGTTTTTGTTTTTTTTTAATAGGCTACTTTTTTATTAAAATAATAAGCATAATTTGAAGGTAAATGTTTTTTTGGGGGTTGGGTTTTTTGTGTTTTTTTATTTATTTTATTTTTATGACTGTAACATCATCTGTGCAAGTTTGAATTGACATGATATCTCTGGTCTGCACGTATTGCAAATATCTTATTAATTCTCAGACTTCCTCTGCGAGAAAGACAGAAAGGATCTGTTTTACCTTTTTGGTATCAGTTCTGGAGCTCTGGCCTAAGGTACGGGCCAGAATCTCTTTTCCTTGCTCAAACAAATAGTTCCATTGAAGGTCGCAAGGAATTCACCACAGAAATGCTACTGCTGTTATTTTAAAATATATATCACAAAGTCTTGGACTCTATTTGTGACATGAAGCAAATCATAAAGTTCCTCTGTCTCAGTTGTTCCATTTATTAAACGGGTACAGTAAAACCTGCCTTTTTGCAGGGGTGTTGTGAAGATTAATTAATTAGTTCATAAAGTGTTTTGATCCCATAAAACATTATGTCAGTGCCAAGCATTGTTATGAATAATCATAAATTGCCAGCTTTCATGTGCAGCTTGGGATAGCTCTTCTGTTGATACAAATCTGTTTTACTCTCCTTAGAGCTGCACGTTTCCAGTTTTCCTACATAGTAGCCCATTCACAAAAGGAGCCTTTTTTAGGAAAGGTACAATTTTTGGAATTAAGAGGAGAACACTGACTGTCAGAAATATATTTTTATTCAGCTAAGCACTCTGGATTAAGGAGTATTTTGCTGTAGGAGTTGGTATAATTTCAGAACACCTTTGTCTGCAGAGGGAGGGAGGGTAGTTGGATTTTAAATAACTCCCCTGTCTGAAAGAAAACAAAAATATCTTTCTACTTCTTTTCCTAATTATATCTTAAGTATGGGACAAGTATTCAAGAAAGTCTTTTGGTTTTATTTTGTATGAAGTAGTTGTTAAATTATTAGTATGTGAATAACTATTTCAATTAAGCTTAATAAGGAAAAAGCTTTAAGTCAGAGGAATCTCTTCCATTAAAAGCCCTATTATTCAAGATTATTACATTGCAATGAAGTGAAAAAAATTCTAGGTTTTATTGCCCAACAGACAAACTGTGACATTTATACTGTATTAACAAGAAAAACTCCATCAGCTATAGAACCATGTAATAGTTTAAGTTGCTCCAGGGGTGTTTTATGTTCCAAAAACAAATAAAGGTCATCAAACATTTAATCTTGGATTGAAATTTAAATAATAGCATAATTTGGAATTACAACAGTCTATCTTATTTTCCTTCTGTAACATCTTTTTTCACATCATTTCAGTTGGCAGTTGCTGATCCTGACAATGGAAATTTTCTTATAGGAAGGACATAAAATCTCAGAATTCTCTGATCAGGACTCAGCTGTGTCTACTTGCACATGTTTTTTTGTCTAAAATTGGTAAGATCCAAGATGGATATCATAAGTAGGAGGAGAGCCAAACAGCTTTATGGGTGAAATTTTAAATCCTTGCTTCTATAAGAAAAAAAAATGTAATGGCACTGGGTTTAAAACTAGTAATATGTTCTGTTTTCTGTGGATCACAAATAGCAACTTTCTAGTTGTTTGTGTGATTGTACAAATGAAGTTTTTTTCTTTTACGCTTTTATGAACATTACTGTAAGACATTGTTTAATACTATTTCTTAAATGAAAGTAGAAATTTTATTTTTTTGCTAGCAAGTGTTTTATCTGAAGGTCCAAGTACTTGGGCTTATTTTTCATACAAGTAAAAAATCTAGTTATAGTAATTTTTTTAAAAAAGCTTTCATTTATTTTTGAACACACCTACTTTAAAGAGAATAGCTGATTTGTTCACCCACTCTTTTATCGTATTTTGTCATTGAACTTTACAAATAAGAATTGCTCAGTCCCCTAAAATGCAAGTAATATTTTCTTTAGTATTTTCCCCATATCTCCTGGTTCTATTTTCTATGTTTTTATTCCTCTGGAAGTTTAAACCTCTTTTTGGCCTTCGAAGCAGAATTACTGGGGTTTTTGTCCTTCCAACTAAGTACTCTAGACTCCAGGTATGTGTTCAAGGTAAGCATCAGCAGAAAAGAACTATTAACCCACACTTACCACTGATCCTTAGGCTTTAAGGCAGACACTTGCTTTAGCAATTCTGTGAACTGGGTTTTTAATTCCCCAAAATTTCTTGTGGAAGAAAGCAATAATTTTTCATGCACGTGTGTGCATGTGGGGTTTTTTTTTCTGAATAGGCATTCTTAGAACATTCCCTGTTCCTGCTAGTCCAGAGCCATGCAATTTGAGCAGAGAGAGAACAGAAAAACATTGGAAAACCATTCTTTTAAGTTGACTTGAGTGTGCCATCTGTATGAGCAGATGGAAAAATGTTTCAGGGCCAGTAGGAGACTGCGAGATCAAATCACAAGGAAGCAAGTATGTGCAGACACATTTCTAGTATCAGAACAAAAAAACACCTTAACAATTATCTCAGTGATGTGACCTGGAGCCTGGTACCTCAGAAACTGCTGTCTCACAGGAGATGTTTCAAGGTGCTGAAGTCAATACTGTATAGATCCCCGTGGCATATTGTCCATGGACTCTCTCATTTCTGGGAAATTGCCAGGCAAGAAGAATTATTTAGATTTCTACATTATTCTCACATATGCACTGTAAATCCACATCCAGCATTTCATGGGGACAGTTTGCCAGAGCATTATCCTCCTTGGCTTCTGAATTTTAGAAATCATTGTATTCTCCATCTTTATATGGTACAATACATCATTTTTGAGAATGCTGTTTTTTAAAAAGAAACTCAATAAATGCAGACTATCAAATATATACAATATCTTTTGATGGGTTTACAGTTTTGGTTGTGTGATGACTATTGCTGACAGTGAATGTTAATTCACAAGTGGTGTGAAAGTACTTGCAGTTTATAAGTATGTTTTCATTTACTGAAAAGGTTCACTCTCTTGGGACTATAGTTTAATACTCTGACATTTCAAAATATATGCTCCAATTTATCTTGAAATTTAAAAGGCATATAAAAGCATATTGCCTCTTTTTGGGAAAAATCTCCTATTTTTCCCGAAGACTTCTCCTGCAGGGTCACAAAGCCACTAGGGATTATGAAGCTAACATTTTTTTCTACTGTAGAAAATAGGGAGAAAGACCGTAACAATCAGTGTTCAAGACATAAGTCAGTTATACTGCAGAAGGCATTGTATGCCAGTGTTCAGCCTGTTTAAAGTGCTTATGGAAAATGTATCCAATATTCTGAAAAATATTATGGCACATCCTCTTCAGTGTCAGAATGGAAAAAGCGAGGGAAGAGGAGCTGTTGGGCAAACAATTTGAGATCTCTGTTTCATTTGCATTAACTGAGACTAGTGCAGTATGGTTAGGACTGAGTGTTCTGGCATTTATTTTGTATGCTTTGCTCTCATGGGCCATAACTTTTCCCCCCTTTTAATCATTTGCTATTTTTGACTTGTGCCAGTTTTTACAGCAGTTCTTAGGGGTGGAAATGCTAACAAAAATGAGCTAACAGTTGATCTTTGTGTAGGGGTTTTTTGTTTGATTTGTTTGGGTTTTTTCTCCGTGTTTTTGTTGTTCTGAACTTTTTTTTAATAACTAAAATCAAGATGTGTGTTTTAGATTAATAACCATGTACCTTAGTGAAACAATATAGCTGATCCTGCATAGGAAGAAACACTGAAAAAAAATCTGAGTGCTTTTGCTTATGTGAGAGACCAGTAAAACATAGATTGCTGGAAGCCTATAATCTTGTTAAATTTATCTTGTAGATATTTTTTGCACAAACATTACAAATGTCAGGCAATCAAAATCACTTGGAAAGAGTTTAGAAATCCCTTGAACTCAGGTGACTACAGAATGTCTGTATGTTGTCAGCTGAGAAAGTAAATAATTTTTTTAGACCTTTCTGATGAGCTCTAACCTTTCAGTGAGATGTCATCATCTCTGTTTTCATCTTATCATTCTCTGTCAAAGATGGCTGATATCTGCTCTATTTGGTTCTGTATGTAAAAAAGAGACAGCATCTGCCTCCTTGCCTTTGTTTTGTTTCCATCCTGTGCACTAAATATTCGTCCTTCTTCCCTTTTATTTTTAATTATACAGATTAGAAGTGTTGCACAGACTGTATATTTTTCTTGGCTGACAACTGAGAATAAAGCACTTTGTACTTTAGCAAGCTGGGGGCTGTTTCTGCAAGAGGGTCTTCAAAGCACATATAATTCTAATGTGTAAATACTGTATTATATTTATTCTGAAATGCATACCTTGGAATATTGTTTCATAGTGTGTTTTGTAATGTTCTGTACAACAGAGATGATTCCTGTTGCTGTTGGATTCTTTTTTAAGAGGCAATAGAGTAGCCATAATAAACATACAGTCAACATAATTACTTCTCATAGGCTTCTCTGTTCAGCTTCTGATGCAAGATGGTTTTATGTAACAGAGAAGACAGTGTAATTTCAGGGCGATTGTTTAGGTGTCATTAGGACTGAAGGATACTGTTAAAATGTGGGGTGTTGGTGTCCAGGAAGATGATCTTAGTTTGCCGTTGCATACACCTTTAATAATACAAATACACAAAACTCTGAAGGATCCTCAAGTCTTTTCCAGATACCTGCTGCATTCAGTTATGATGTTTTGAAGATAGCTTTAAAAAATCACAAAATCCCATTGAAAATCTGAGGAGTACAACTTACACTTCCAGGAGAGATGAAAATCCCATTCTTTGGGTAGAAAGATGTTTTTACAGAAGGATAAGAACAAAAGATTCCCCTTGAACAGGTGGATCTGGAAGTATCCACTGATGCTGCCTGTGGGGTCTCAATCATGTAAATCAGCAGCAACTGCAGTTTGCTGTTTAAGTCAGGCTTCCTGCCATCATTTCTTGTCTATTCCTCCTTTGATTTAACAGCACAGACCAAAAACTTAAAATGCATTTATATATCATGGCATTTGTTCTTTTGATATATTGAGCCCTTGACAATTGTTTCCAAAGCCATCTAAAAACATTCTGTGTAGGGATGTCTCAGGATCCAATAGCGTGGTGTTTTTTTTTTTTTCTTTTCTTTGTGTTAATATTTTGTTTCCACAAGTACTGAAAGGCTTTTCCATGTATTAAGGGAGATAGGATCCCGTTCTTTCTCTTTCGTGGTCACATCTTGTCTGCTTCACCTCATTTAATTTTCTTTAAACTTCCTCTTTTCATTTATTTTCAATACAGCTTTGATTTCAATACACTCTATATCTATGATCTGTGGTATTGCTAGGAAAATATGCTGTGTCCTTCTCACAAGAAAAAAATATAAATGCATAAAGGCACTGAGATTGTTGGCAGAGGGAATACTACTCTAAAGAACTAAACACATGGAAAAGGGTGTGAAGGGTAATATTTTTTAAAGTCAAGAGTTAAATATCAAGTGTTACCTCTACATTTCATTACAGCTATTACACAGTCTTATTAGTAATTTGTTCAGGGGAGGGTATAGATATGAGATCAATATAAAGCAATTAGGAAGTGCATGATTAATAGGTGAAGTGCCTGAACTATACAGCTTCAAGAAGTGAAAGATAATTATGACTTAAGCTTATGGAAAAAAAGAAAGACACTAATAAAACAGTTTTTATCACTTAAATTTCTTTCCTTATTAAGTTGCATTTGTCAGTGCAATAAGTAACAACATAATAAGTAAAACAGCTTTTAGTTTGGCTTTGTTGAGTAATGGATCTATATATTCAATTTTGTGGGACTCTGGACAACTTAACGTAGTGCCCATGGCTGAAAACCAGAGTTATTTATAGAAACAAGGTATCCTCATGCTTTCAGACTTTTAAAATTCTATTTTTGTTGAGAGAAATGAGCAGAAAATGAGTGTTCATTTGCATTCATTAGGTTTGACAGGGATGAGCAAGTGAAAAGTTTTATTCCTTGCAGTTATTTGTTCATCAGTTTTTACCATCCCTGGAAAACGTGATGTTCAAAGTGTTTTTTGAAAGACTTCAATAGTTCAGACCTAGTGTGACAAATAATCTTTTGTTCTCACTCCTAGAAGTGTCATATCACTTAAGAGAACAGGGTGTCACATCTGCATCAGAGGACTTGACTTACCTACTAAAAAAGTTTTAGTGAAACCATTTTGAATCAAGGAACAGGGGAGGGTTTCCACTTAGATAAACAGGTATCTCTCAGTGTTGACAAAAAGGATCAAAGTCAGCAAAAATTTTTCCCTTCACCATCCATTTCACAGCATTATTTTTGTATCATTTCAAAATTGAGTAGTAACAAAAATACACGGTATAAGTAAGTTGAGGTCTGTGGCTGCCATTGCAAGAAGTTTCCCTGCCCCCTAATTTGTAATTGATTAAATATTTTCTTAGCCCTGACAAAGTTCTGCTTCCCTTTTTTTTTTTTTTTTATTTTTTTTATTTTATTTTTTTAATTTTTTTTATTTTTATTTGAAAATGCATTACACTTGCCTCTTCTGGCATTGCTTAACTTTACTGCCTCATCACGGTGTGCTCATCCAGGCTTTCTGTTCAGCTATTTCCTTATGTACAATCTCTAAATTTTTTGGAAAGCCAGTTTTAGTTTTGTGGTCAGTTTTTCATTCGGTAGCAGACCTTGTTTAGCCCGCGAGTCATCATTTTCATCTAAAATATGTGATGTGTTCTGTTTTCTTTTCATCCTGACTGTGAATATTGCTTGTACTTGAGGGGGAGGGAGAAGGTTGCCTTAGATTAATAGGATTAGATTGTCACTTTATCTTGATATCATGCTTCTGCTTACTAACTACTCCTTCAAAATGCATCGTTTTCACCCAGCTTTAGTGGCACCATTTTTAGAGTATTGTTTTGGAGCCACTGTTCCAGCTTCAGTAAATGGGGAGTTTTAATTAATTTGTCTAATGAGGATTAGGATTTGGCTAATGACTAACATAGTCATAAGAGATGATGCTTTTCCCTCCTACTCCCTCATTGCTTAGAACATATATTAATTGTGCAGATGGTAGTGACTTAGCTATGTGATAGTTTGCTTTCCATCTCCTCCTCTCACGACATTTGCACTATGCAAAGAGGGTGCATTGCCATCTCCTTATTTCTGAAGATTTGTGATTCATCACCTGCCTTTTAAATAAAATACTAAGATTATATCTTGTTGCTAAGAGGCAGAATTTAGATCAGTGCTTTCTTCTTTTAAGTATACCTATGCCAAGCTTTGCCTAAAAGCTTCAAGCAAATCACAGCCAGAAGTACTGAAATTTCATCTTCATTCCTACTGACAGCATGTGAAACTTGCAGTGTCTGTTTTATGTGGGTAACTAGAAGTCATTCCTTACGTGTTCAAAAGATTCATGCTTTTCAGTCTGTAACCTAGCCAAAACTCAAGCCAAGATTTACAGGTATTCACTGAAAATGTTTTTTGGAATTACTTGAATTCAAGTGTGATCTGTGAGAGATGGAAAGTAAATACGTCTAGTGCTTTTTATTGTTTTGCTTTTCTTTCTTACTCATACATTTATTCATTCTTATGGCTTGAGAGAAGCAATGGGAAAAATCATAATTTAGATGCAACCATAAAGAGAACTCCTTAAAATTTCATTTCTTTTTTGGTGTCATCTGTCTGTCATGGCCATCCTACTCACCAGATTGTCTACTATTGCTTCTTCCACGGAAGAATATTGCCATTTCTGTGTTAAGACATTTTCCATGCTTGTTTTTCACAAAAGTCACTGATTTTCTCTGTTTCACTCATTTATAATTTAAAGGCTTGTTTACTTTCACGTGTCACTCCTGGATTCCTGATCAGTATTTGCTAATACTGTCCAATTGGATTTAGTTTTTATGCTGTATTTTGCTGTTTATTTGTTCAGGAAAGACCTATGTTGCATATACAGTCAAAGGCAGTTCAGGATTACTTGTCATTTTTGCAAAGAGAGAACAATTCTTTTCCTTGCAAAGAGTCCTACCTCTGGTGTTACCTTTTCCAGGATATGTATTGCCCATGGCAATATGGGGCTGAATACCCCTGTACTTGAAGCTCTGTGCAAGGGGCTACAGGGTAATGAGCCATTGGGTCCCAGAGGAGTGATGCTGAGAGAGAGGAATGCATTTGAGAGCTATGTTTGGCAAGTGTCAAGATTTTTAATAGTTTCAGCTTTTTTTTTTTTCCTGCTAGGCTTGAACCCAGTGCGTGGTTTCTCTTACCTAATGCAGAAGATGGGAAGGCTATGCATAATATGCAGTTTGCCCTCTGAATGAGGGCTAGAATTCCGAATTTGGGAGGCTCACTGCTATTCCAAGAAAAAAAGAAGTTATTAATACCTTGTTGAGGCACTTCAGTCATGATGAAACTAGTTGGCTAGGAAACGACTTTATTTAAATAAAGGAAAAGCTGGAACAGATCTGCTGCACCACAAAACCATTTGTATGCTCTCAGCGTCATAAATTTGGGATTTTTTTAGACTGCTGAAAATTTTGAAAAGTTCATTAGTTTTGAGCAAGCTGGTTATCACCTCAATGTCTAGATCTCTAGGGAATGTGGGTTACAGTGTATACCAGCTCCATTTAACTTCTGAAGGGCTGCTTTAGTGCAATTCTGTCATTGCATGATGAGTCTTTTCATTTGTCAGCTTGAAGGAACATCAGGGGAAAAACATTTAACCTTAACAAAGAAATTATTGAACTGCTGACATTATTTGCTCCATTTCTAGACTAGGGTTGGAAGTGAGATATATCACCTATATGACATTTTGCAGAGACCCTTAGGTTAAATGAGCTTATATAACACATGACAGTAGCGATGATTTCTGATCAGTGCTTGAAATATCTGAAATTATATTTCTTTGTGAAATACCAAGTTATAATTGAGAGCATGCATTGTGAAATGAATATTGTGAAATTAAAAGACTTCTGGGACAGATTTATAAGAAATATCTTACCCATTCAAAACAGTGCAGAGAGAATTTCCTTGTCCTTTCCATATTTCTTACTCGAGAAACCTGCTTGTCCATAAAAGTGCAATTTTCATGTTAAAGCATTCTCTCCCTGCTGTCCCCATATTGAAGGCAATGCTAGCTTGAAGTCCACATCTCTGCTGACTTCTCTGTTGAGCTGCTATTATTAAAAACTCTTCAGACACCTTTCCCACAAGTATCATGCCTCATGGAGGGAGTGGCACAAACTATTATTATCCGTGAATTTTAAGAAAATGAAAAGGTGTTCTTGCTGTTTCGTTAATGGAAGCTCTCGTGTCATTTTATCATTTAGTATCAGGTAACAGTGTTGACATCTGGACATTAATGACATTTTAAAATATGTTCTGTACTATTCACAGTCAGGACTTTGCTGGTAAACAGCAGATTGGACATAGGGGAGCAAGCTCAAACTACTGTTTCAAAAATAAATGTGAATCCTAGGAAATATTTGTGTCGTTGCTGGAAATTTCCTCCACTAAAGCCTATCAAGCAGCCTGACTCTGTGAGAATTTGTCCTAATTTTGTCAAAGGGCTGTGGCTGGATGGCCATTGCTCCCATGTCTAGTTTCAGGAGTGGGTAAGGATGTGTAAAGGAGGACACAGCAGCCACTGAACCTCCCTGCTGTGCCTCTGGGATGGCTCTGTGCTGAACCTGTTATGCAAGTGATGCTTTCACCTTGTGGGTTTATGCCAGAATTTTCATTCACCTCAAAGTACCTGTAAATTTAATCAAGTAAATGTCTTCGTGATGCCCTGAATTTAATTTGCTAAGTTTCAGCGTGTGTTGCCCTATTGTTTATGTATAAAAGACTTGTAAGTGTGAAGCACGGGAGTAATTTTAGAGATTGTTTAAAAAAAAAAAAAAAAAAAAAAAAAAAGACACTTTCCACTGCACAGTGATCACTTTAAAAAATTTCTGAGCACAGAGAATGAGGCATCCAGACAGGTCTAACCTATCTCAAATAAGCATTTATTTTCTCTTCATATATATTTGCTGTATTCAGGATAGGACTGATGGTTTTCAGCTGACTCTTCATCCACCTCAAATGTGAACTAGTCCTAAATTGTGTCTTGGAGAAAAGGTCTCCTATATAGCCAAGATAAAATGAAAAGCAAATGTTTTCTAAATTACATTATAGAAGTACACGTTATAAAGAAATCCTTCATATATGGCTTATGGACTGATTCAACTTTCACTGCAGCATGGAGTGTTAAAATACAGTTCTGGATATACAAAGTGCTAGAAATAATACCCACTGTCTGCACAAGTATATAGAAAAAAGAGACCTGATTCAACTTTGATGAGAATCTGTTGAATGTTTCTGATTCTCTCTGAGACTCAAGTCACATGTTATGTGATTATGGCATTGTGTACAGAAGCATCTCAGGCTTTTCAGCAGGTCAGTCAAGTAACTTCCAAATCTAACACCTATATTGAGCATAATGCCAATAACAGACTATAGAAACTGATGGATCTTTCTAGAATTAAAATGGAAAAGAAGCAAGTTTGGTAAGATTACTGTTGCTTGCCTTAAATGAATACAAATTTTAATTATTAAAAACATATTCTGCAGCAAAATATAGTAATTAGAAGGAAACCCTGAAAGTCTTTTTGGTTTGTTGCAATGTATGAATATTGTTCTAGCCCCTGAGATGCTAGTTATTGAGACATTCCAAGGTGTTATTTCAGAAACAGAAAAGGACCAAATGAGTATTAAAAAGCAGCTTCTATGCAACTTTTATATTTAGATTTCTGATGTGCAGTGATATTCAGATAGAGCTTATTGAGCTTTCATTTTTTCTTGCCAGTATGCCACAGCTAGCATCTCATAAGTTTTTTGGGTTTCTTTTTTCTTTTTCTGTTTGGAACAAAGTTATGAATGCTCTAAAATGAAAGTTTGTAGCTGAACATCCTAACTTTGGCAGGAGAGGAGACACAGCCAGTGAAAAGGTGTGTATTTCAGCAAGATAACAGGAGTTAACTTAGGTGTCTCATTAGTTGGTAGTTACTGTTAAAAAAAAAAAGCCTTGTATGCTGCTTTCATACATTCAGTATACCCTTAACTATAAAGCTGAATTGGTCTGAAACCAAGATACTGATTTGGAAATTCCAAAGGAGAATATGACTTCCCATTTTTAAAATAATATGGCTGCTACTTTAATACTACATTAAAGCAATAAGTGTATTTGGTGTCTAAAATGGGCCAGATATGAAATGGACAATTGCTGGTATAAGCCTAACAGAATCAGTGAGAAGAGCAAGGAGGCCAGGCATGGCATCTACAATGTGGCAGAGGGCAGTTTTAAGTAATTTATCTTTTCATTCTCAAAGAAAAGAAAATTCAGCTACTTTAGGTGTCGTGTCAGTAGACCCACCTGTCAGGGGAAAGAAAAGAGGGATTATGACCAGAAATAACTGAAAAATAGTTTTCTCCACAGATCTCTACTTGCAGATTAGCCTGAGTTGTAAAGATATCAATGCTTAAGAATGAAATGAGCATCGTAAAGTGTATTTGTCTGAGTCAGATCTGTCTTAAAGCATTTACACCAACAAGAAAAGTCCTTTTCCTTTCCTAACTCTTCACTGTAGGATTTTATATGTAAATTCATCTACATGTTTCTTTTTTGTCTTTTTCATCCCTCCTCCCCCATCTGTAGGAGCTTTGCCTAAAACCAATTGATGCTAACAGGAACCTGTGACTTGAAACAGGCATGCTGTGACTTTAGCCTAAAAATATCTGCTAAATCTTTATACATTGTCCTCAATTAATTACTATTCAAATGGGATTAGGTGTACAGGTGTGTGCCATATAGCTACTGTGCAATCAGGTGTTTTATTAAAGACAGCTTTAGCAGTCTGAGATCCCACTGACTCTCAGGACATAGAGAGCTCAAGTGAAGAGTGAATGTCTGTAGCTTTACATGCCTAGGGGTTAATTCTTAGTGTGAACACACTGGATGCTTTACTTAATGCACCTCTTTCATCTGTGCTTTATAGACAGTACTTTCTTACAACTGATGGTAAGCAAAAACTGGAATGAATTGCAACCAGTTTTAAGAATTCTGGTAGTCATTTTAAGTGAGCCATTTCTCTTTTGTAATTTCAAAATATTGTTCTGGAATGGGGAAGTATATACTAGTGTAATACATTTTTTCGTATTTGCATCCCACTGTGTGTGTTTTTATTATCCATCTTTGTGCTCCATGGGACCTTTTTTACTTTGGCAAACGTGCATGTCTGCTTAGGTAACTTGGAAGAGCAAATATGAACACTAAGACATTACACAGTACATATTTTAAAAAGTATTACATAAAAGTCTATTCTACAGAAAAAAAAAAAAAAAAGATATGCTTAATACAACCAAAACAAATCTTCTGGGGAAAAAAAAATAAATCAGTGAAACAAAAGCAGGCAATTCAAAACCAATCAGTAGGATAGTTGCTTTTCCTTCTTTGCTAATACTGCCTCCCACCCACTTAGCAGTGCAGCCTCAGCCTTTTTTCTGTAGATCATGGCAAGCATGTGAGGAGAAGTGATGCCTATGAAAAGCAAAATGCAAGAGAAGTAGTTGGAAGTAGTCTATGATTAGCCACACTGGACTAAAAAATTCCTCTGCTGAATCCTAACTGAGGCTGTGGCACTGAAAGAACTCATTCTGCCTTAAAAATAGTTTCTGCTTGTCCCTCTGCAGTTTTGTGAGGTTTCAGTGACTGAAGCCTGTAGTGCATTTGAAGACATTTGGATCTTCAGGTCTTGAAGATCTTTATTTGTACAAGTAGACTACTGTGAAGTACTTACTATATGCCTTTTTTTTTTTTTTTTTTTTTTTCAATAGGTCTATTGTTTGGGGAGTGGAGTCCCTATTTTTATCTAATTTCTCTGAGTGCCTTTGACGCTTTAAATTACTCCCTGTAGGGAAAAGACTTTCTCCATCTATGATAAATTCCATGTTGTTCAGTAATAACTAGTCTATGGACAATTGCTGCAGAAAGACCTGCTAAATCCTTCCCCAAAGGACTAATCTGTGATTTCATCGTGTCCGTTTTAATTCTGTGAGACATTCCAGATCACTGTGTATTATTTCAGTTCTACTATGATATCTTGAAAAAAACCCTCAGTAGTGCTGTGCCTACACTCTGGGTTGAAAGAGTTAACAGATTTAATAGATTTATTGTTAACAGATGAGTTGCAGGAGTAAATCGAATTGTGTAAAGAAATAAGATAAAAATCATGGTAAAAAGATTTTTAGGAATGACACTGAATAGATCAGTGCTAGGTATTAATTGGAGTCCTGTGGCATTAATGTTTTGGTCAGCTTTCTTTTTTTTCTTTTTTTTTTTTTTTTTCTTCTTCCCTGAATCTATAAACTTAGGTGATGCAGCAGAGAAGAACAGTTCATGAATTATTGATGAAAAGATTTGTGTAAAATCAAGGATAACAAGCTGGGTGATGTGTAATACTTTTCAATCACTGAAACCTGATTCTCATTAGTCTGTTTAGCAGGGACTGAAAACAGTATTTAGCTGCAGAAAAGGAGAATACTACTTCAGGAAGAAGCCCTGCAAGAAAAAGGAGGCATCAGGGAAGGGCAATTAAAGAACCTATATTATTTATGCTATTATATGTATGTGCTTGTGAATGTATTTGTGTTGCTTATCATTCACGATGCATACAAACACAAAATGAAGGTGGTAGTGGTTTTGATACAACTGCTCAGTTGTGAACTAGATGAAATTTCACTGTATGTTTGAAAGATATTTTTATTTTCTTGGTTTATAAATCGTTCTTTTACGTAACCTGAGACCCAGCATTTATAACAAGACAGGTAATTCCAAAGGGCATTAAAAAGTAGGGTTCCCATTTTCCTTTGTCTTTGGGCTGCATCTGAGTCCTTGCAGATGTGGTTTTCAAAATACCAAAACACCAAGTTTACGATCAAAAGGAAGGGGCAGGAGAGAGGGGAGGAAGCGGGATTCTCGTTCCAGGTTTAATTTTATCTGTTTGTTTATTTTTAAAATTTTGTATACAGCCCCTGGAAATGCTGATCAGGTAAGGATACTCCAGCATGCTTGCAATTAGTATTGCCTGCATTAACATTGAATAAGCAAGATTAATGGCAGTGTGGACAGTCTGAACCTCAATGAAATACAGTATTGCTTTGCTTTCCTTTTACCAGTAGCAGTGATAAATTAATTTCTGAGTACCGTAAAATCTGTCATGGATTTCACAATCATATCACATGGGCTTCACCCCTCGCTCTTAATTGCCACAAGGAAGTGAAGCATTGACACCCTCCAACTACAAATAATGGTCATTCATGACAATTAGAAGTGAAATGCTACATTAGCTTCAATGTGCTTATCTAGTCAGTTTTTATATGTTAGCACAGAGGAGCCAAAAGTCTGAGGGCAGTACTTCAGATGTTTTGGAGCTTTAAGATAATTTGTGTTATTTGTTTGTGTTTTCTCTTTATTGACAGTTGATATTACAGTGATATTTGAAAGGATGTCAGTAGGGTGGAATTACATATCTGGTTATGTGCCTCTCACTGTCTCCTAAATGCCAGAGTAAAGATGAAATGTTTATTTGCAAAGCCAGATTTATTTATCTTATGACAATAGTCAACTATAAGGATATTGGTTTATTGTACTGAATGATTACAGATAATTTAATCGGGTTGTACAATAGTAGTGCAAAAAAAGGGGCAGTTTCTTATTCTCTTTTTTTGCTTGTTGAATTGCGTTAAGCTTAGAAGAAGCATGAGAGGAGAGGGGGAAAAAAGAGATTTTTAGCTACATCAATATGAAGCCTTTTCTGATGTGTTTAGCTACTGCTTGTGCTTTCAGTTCTTCTCAGAAAAAAAGCCCAATATGTATTTTTTATTTTATATAGCTTTTTGATAGTGACTGATGTTTTTTAGGTAGCGAATTAAATTTTCCAAGAGTACTTCAAGACAAGCAGAGCACATTACTGCTGCAGTAAGTGAGGTAACAGTGCTGTAATGGGTCCACCTGATCAGAATGTGCTCCCTTGTGCCTCAAGAGATCCGTGACTCTTATTTTTTGGGTGGCTCAGCATGCTCTCTTTTCTGAATCTGAGCATCTGGCAAATGGCAGTTTGGTTTTTAGACCTGTTCAGGGAGAAAGGAGTCGGAAAACATCCTTTTTGTTTAACAGTAAAAGCCTAAGAGGAAAAAACCCCACCACCTAAACTTGTTTACAACGTGCTCATAGGTGGAGATGTCCTAGAGTAATGCTATCTGGAAACTTCATAAATAGCTGGGATAATAGTGCTTATTCAAAGGCACCAGTATTAAAACACAGTGCTGTTGCTACGGAGTTTCTCAGAGAAGGATTTTTTTCATTACATAGTAAGCAAATCACCCATGTTTGTACCTGTCACTTTGACATGCTGCTGAAAAAGTTTTTGACACATTTTGAGGTATGTCAGGTTGTCTGCAGGCAGAAAGTAGAAGCAGAAATTAAGAGGATGTGATTAAATACTGATTCCTAGCAGTGGTGAAATTCTGTTGCACCAGGGTGAAGAGGAAAGAAATTATAACTTTGTGAGTGTTTTTTTGCCAGAAGTGGAAGGGTGTATAGTAGACTGTTTAATGGGAGGAAAAAGTACAGAAAGGCAATGGTCTAACTGAAATCCCACAGTCACATAGTGAGGCAGTGCAGCTAGCCTTGCATTCTGTGTGGATGAACATTTCTAATAGTTGAATTATTAGTAAAAAATAGTAACCTCTCTCTGTAATTCTACTGTGCTTTACACAGTTTGCCATTATTCTGACTGTTAACTGTCTCCCAGCTTGATGGCTATTAATGTGGGACTCCTCATTTAGGACAGGGAGATTTCATTCTGCTTTCATTTGAGAATTTTTGGAGGGCTAGAATTTTATGGGTTATTGCTTTGTTGGAAGAAATGTAATAATTTCAGGTCAGCGCTGGAGGGTTTTTACAGAGTTTTTACCACCTTTTTGGATCTGAGAATAATTCTGCTTATGAAGAATCTACTTAAATTTATTATTTCTATTGACATTTCCCTGTGGAACATTGAGTTGCCTTATTCTGACTCACAAAAGCCAGAGGAATGGGAGCTCTGGGCTCTAATCTTAGCTCTTCTGTAAGAATTACTAAATAAGCTGCAATCATAAAACTGAATGTGCCTTTTCTATTGAAGATTGTTTTGACTTTCACATTAATTTTTAACTTGAGCAGAATTTCCTTTCTCCAGAATGCTGAGAATACATTCCACTCAAATGTCTTCCGAAGCAGTCAAGTAATTGCTAATATTTTTGGTGATACTTTGCGAGTAGGATTTTGCAGGATTGAATCTGACACAGGAAATACTGATTAAGAACAGAGCAAAGAAGTGAATACAGTTTCTGCACAGGCTCATCATCCAGAGAACAAGTTCTTCACTAAAAGAGGAAGGTGCAGGAGCTACAGGTTGTGTAACCACCACTGACATCTCCTTTCAAAGCAGTTTCCATGAGGAGCTGTGTCCAGGTGGCACTACAGGGGGTTAGTGTATAAAAAAATAGTAATGTAGGGTACATATACAGTGTAACACATTCACTAGAATGAAGCAGAGATTATTTCAGGTACTGAGAATTAGTTAATACACCACCAAATCCATGTGTCTCCTTAGAAAGTTCTAGCTCTCTTACATAGTTTAGGTGAGTCTGTATTA
This sequence comes from Florisuga fusca, assembly GCA_038090715.1. Classification (NCBI taxonomy): domain Eukaryota; kingdom Metazoa; phylum Chordata; class Aves; order Apodiformes; family Trochilidae; genus Florisuga; species Florisuga fusca. The sequence continues at coordinate 2,075,386 of JAAWXA010000026.1, read as the reverse complement.
AATTTAACATCAGAATTGTAAGAAAGCTACTTTTTATTGATTTCTATTTCTTTTGAATTGGGAAAGTGAGGTGAATACTGAAAGACAAAATGATATTGCCAAGTGAGAAAATATTTAAAAAATGGAGTGTTCCTCTTGGCTCTTCTGCCATGGATTTTATCACAGAGTGATGTGTGCTTTTTGCAAGGATTTAAATTATGAACATGTGGGGGTTTTGGGCCCACGAACAGCATATTAAGTAATACTATCTATTTTAAAGAAACGTTGAGAGGGTTTCATGGGGAAAGATATGGCAGAAAGTTGAGCACCATTGCATAGAAGTCTGCAACAAAATTGATCCTTCTCAGTCAGAATTCATTTGCCATGAAATAATAGCCAAATTCTTCAGTTTTCCATTACTATTTCCAGATGACATCCACGTAACACAGCAGGCCTTGCATCAACAGACAAATGCCAGTCAAAGGCCTATACATTTTAATTTCCTCTTTAAAATCTTGTATGCCTCTTTTAACAGAAAAATAATGAAACCTAAACTTCAACATTTTAAGTTTCTGTATGTGTTCAGACTCCCTGTTTTGTCAGCTGTGAAAGTATTTTTCTCTGTTGTATTACATTTAGAAAATACTTTCTAATCTTATTCTTTGTTTTATACTTGTGCCTTTCTAGCTTTAAAAAATACACTTAGTGCTATCAGAGAGTACTGAGCTATTCAAAGATGACACACAACAGAAACCTGGGTGAAGTACCTACAACGAGCTCATTTTGATACCTCCATTTGAAACTGTCCAAGTTGGAACTTAGTGTTGGGAAATGTTGGGAAGTGGTATTTGATCTCAAACTGAGACATCAACAACAATATGTCAGTTGTGTTTTTTCCCTACACTGAGAAGCTCTATATACAGTTTGCAGTTGAAAGATCAAAGCAGTCTGCAGCTGAATGGTCAGATTTATTGATGGACTTGTAGAAATGTCATTGTTGTTTATCAGTTGCTAAAGTGAACTCTTAACCTGTGATCTTACAAAGGAAACTCATATTCATGTGAATTGGCAGAAGGAAGAGGAATTCTGTGAACTCTAATAAACAACAAATATATTTTAATTTAAAAGTAGAATCATAGATTTATAGGATAATTTTGTTTTCAAAAGACCTTTAAGATCGTGTCTGACAACCTTGACATGTACATCTAAATCCAGTGTTATTGTTGAAGATAGAATTTTATCACATTACAGTTTTCTTCCTCTGATTTCCACGTATTTGAAAGGGGTTCTACTGTCTGCTGCCACCTCTGATGTTTCCAACTATTGCACAGCAGGACTGTTTCCAGTGGAAAAAGAAAAGTGGATTTAGCCACAGTACATGGTTTCAGTAACTAATTCAGAGATTTTGTGACTTCCAGGCAGTATCAGCAGAGGATTCCTATGAAGTTGATGTTAAAGAGATGCAGTCTGTTATAGAGCCTGGTGTCCTTGCAATCTGTTGGATTACTCCTGATACTACTAATAGGGGGTCATAGCCTGCCTTCAGATATGTAAATATGAAGCAGAATCTCACACTGCTTTCAACAAGAAGTGCATTTAAAGAAAGATTTAATCTTTGTATTTTTCTGGGCCAAGTCTGACTCGAGTATCATGATCTGTCGGTGCTAGAGTTAGGAGAGTGCCAGGTAATTCTCATAGTACCACTCTACTCAGATGAGCTATCTGAAACTGTTACCTCCTTGCTCATCATTTCTGGAGTGTAATCCTCTAACTACAGGTCAAGGAAGAGAGAAGTTGCTGTCTCTGCCTATTCCCCATAGCTTTGCAGAACCAGTGCAGCATAAGGAGGGAATTGGGTTCTGTCCATCTCCTCTACTGTTGCTCTGTTTTTCAGTGCTGATTTTTTATTCACTGGTGATGTTGGAACTGTTTAAGTTGCCATTTCAAATTTCAAATCCTACTTGAGCTTATCAGAAGTGTAAAATACATAGGATTTTGAAAAACTGTTCTCTACATAGCACTGAAAAATAAGAACTATTAGTATTGCTAGGATGGAATTTGTTACAGATATCATTTTCTGCATCCCTTTAAGTTTATAAGTGTTGTAAAAATTCTTGATGGCTTTCATCTTTGGCCTGTGAAAGGATCAATGGCAATTCCTAGCTCTTATTTGAACCACAGAACCTCTCCAAAGGTTTGGGATGAGGACAGATTTTCAGGTCTCTCAGAAATAATTATCTGAATTATTTTAATTTTTTTTTTTCATCAAACTGTACTTTCTCTGCAAGGTAGTTAGTACGTTATTCAGTCAATGTCTTTCTTTGGGGTTTTGTTTTGTTTCAGTTTGGTGGTTTTGTGCTCCATAATCAGCCTGCATTCAAAATATGCATCATCAAAGAGGAAGCTGAAGACTGGTTTGTGTTGTCAGGAATCATAAAGGAAAAATATCACAAGGTTTCTCTTTCTTTAATAGAAGATGAGTAGATTAGTGTACGAGACAGTTCTGTAATGTGTTTCATTTCCTACCCTGTTTCCCTGAGAAATGTTTCAGTGTTATTCTGTTATCATCCCTAATGACTGTAATGCCTTGAGTCACAGTGTTGTTTTCTTAAAAGCTTTCACTTTTTCGTTGTTTTTTCTCAAGGTTACATTATGCAAAATAGAATGTTATGTTTTGTACACTAGTCCAGGCTGTATAAGAAATATTTTTAATCCTTTTATGAAAATTGAAACAGCTCTGCTCTGGGAAAGAGGCTTTATGCCTGTTTCAAGTGTTTCTAACTGCTGTAATGAACTCCTGTTTCTTTCTCTGCCTGAGAAAGTCTTGGATTCAAAAGTGTTCTGAGGTGCTAATTTTTACATGTTGTCACATTAGTAATTTGGTTTAGCTGTTCTCCATTAATTGCAAGTCACTAAGAGTTATCAAAAGCTGTTGTATAAATAATTGTTGTATAAAAAGTTGTATAAATAATTTTGAAGAAGGAAGAGAACTTTCACTGCTTTGCCATAAGTGTGAGAAAAGTAAGGGTAAAAATATGAGGCAGCTATGAAGAGAAGAAAGGATGGGCTTCTTATTTCAATGGATTTTTTTTTGTGGATAAGAATGAAAAAATAAGTTGAATTTAATACATTATTCAAAATTACTCTTTCGATTTGATTAAAACTCTGCTCTACCAATCATTTTGCTTTATTATGCCATTTTTTTGCTTTACTTTTTGCACTGTTGTGCAATTGTAGTTTTCTGCTTCTAACAAACCCCTAAACAGGTACACTGAAGGAGAAAAAATGAGGTCCATCAAATGAAAGAATTCTCTGTCTTGTCAGATTGAAGAATGTAAAATCAGTTTTTTAAGCAGTTGTTTACCACATTAAGTATCCATTATGAAAGGCTAATAAGCCACATAAGGGGGATGGTATTTTGAGAAGAAAGCTGTTGGTCACCCATTCTTTCATGAATACCTTGGAAAGATGAAGCTTCTGCTTCTGTTGTGTAATGCAGTGTCTGCATTGTGTATGTGCAGCACATATTTGAGATGTTGGAACATTCCAGATTGTCATGTTTTTTAATTGCTTGAGTTGTATAGTGTGCTCTCAGGGGAAAAAAAATAATATTAAAACCTGATTTTTGTCTACACATTAAGAATAGTTGATGGGAACACAGTTAATAAAATGCTGCTGAGAACTGTGCTCCTGTTAATACTCAGCTCAGGCTCATATTCTTCCATGAGGCTTACCAGGAAAAGGTTTTTTTGTGGTACAGATATTTCTCTTGACATCTAAAAGGCAAACTTGAAACACATTAATGTTAGTAGCTTTAGTATAACCTAGAGGCATTGGTAGGTTCTAAATGTTGTCTGAAGAGTACTGAAAATGTTTGGGTTTTAATGTGAAGATAAAATAATTCTTCATTTACAAAGCACTATTGAACAGAAGAAAGAAGTTTAGTTTCAATAAGGGATTACTGTATTAACCCAGAATATGAACTATGTGTCTTTTTCCCTGTTCCTCCTTAGATTTTTTTCTGCCACCTTTCTTTGAGCCTCTCTTTTTTGGCTTCAAATCCTTCAGTTTAAAATGAAAGAAATACTATAATAATGTATTCTTTATTTTGTGAGGATAAATTGGTTGATAACTATTAACAACCTGGAGTACTGTGATAATGGTGGGTAAAGGGGAGGCTCTCTGCTCCCCCACCAGAAGGTAAAACCTTCTTGGAACAACATTAGTGACAAGAAAGCATCAGACAGAGTATTTCAACAAAAATAGGCAAGAGTGTCAGTTATGTAGAAATATATTTCCTTCTTTCAACTGTGTGCAATCAAGACAAGATTGGAGTAAGACACATTAATAAACTCCTCTGTTTCCTTCCTAGAATTACAACAACAGCTGCTTGTATGATGGACCTACGGAGATATCCTCTGGATGAGCAGAACTGCACGCTGGAGATTGAGAGCTGTAAGTACTTCTGTAAATCCTACTTATTCTGTGGCCAACAGCTTCAGAATTTTGATTTCTGCCTTCTTATTTTTCTTTCTGCTTTTTTTAACATGCTACTAACCCAGTTGTCTTTCTGTCTGATGATGTTTAGATCCTTGTAAACACATCCAAAAAAAAAATAGCTTTCCAGATGGATTAGTAATTTGTGGCACAAGGATTAGCAAAAGTTAGTCTGTGTTTTGATAAGCAATTTACAGCTTTTAAAAGTCTCATTCAAATGCCTTGTTGGAGTTCATGTGAGGAGCATGAGGATTACTATCAGTACTTTATCCTCCTTTACTGCTGAACTGTATGGCAGCTTGTTTCCATTTATAAATGATGGCAAGATGTTAGAGTTGTCCTTGAAATATGTGTTCTGTGGAGCTTTTTCAAACCCTTTGCTGTAGTTAAACTTTCAACACAGGCAATGCAGTCTGTTATATATATACTGATTTAATAGATTGTCTTTATCAAATTTTCTATGCAGATAAACTTGCAAAATAAAATTTCAACTCTCTTTTCACTGAAAAACCTTGAGGGAGTCTAAGTACATCAGAAAAAACCAATTCATGATTACTTTTATAAAGACAATATTAACATGCTTTGTTTGGCACTCTAATGAAGATCATATCAGCACTTTCAAGATTTATTTCCTTTTTCAGGAGAACCATAGGTTATTCAGCTGGGGTTTATTATTAAGTTGAATGTGGCGAGCAAAATGAAAACTGATGGCATGTTGAAAGATACAGTTCCCCAAAGTCTGTGCTTTTTTAAAGTAACTTCTGTATTATAAAGGATTATGTAGGATTTCTGTATGTACTGACGTACAAACCCATAGATTGTGCTGCAGTCTGGTAAGAAATCAGTACAGCTGTGAGACTGTGTTTTAAATTTGTCCAAGTTTCATTCATTTTAGTGTAATCTAAAGATACACAAACATCCTTTCCTGAATTGAACTGTAACACTGCTGCCTGAAATAACTATCGTTCATAAAATAAGCAAAATGAGTATTTATCATTGAAGTTCACTCCTCTGTGCTAAAACACAGAGGTGGCAAATGTGATGGAGGTCTTTACTCTTTTGAGAATGGATGAAGTCTTGTTTGCTGATTTATTTGTTTATTTTCTTGTTTTCATTATCAAATTCCTATTGATAAGAATTGATTCATACCTCTGCAGCCTTCTACCCATGTAGCAGCCTGGTTTAAATGTGTGAGAAAACTACTGGCACGTCTGTGTTCTGGTTTACAGAGGTTTTCACTGAGAATTTGACTTGCTATACCAGTGTCTTTTGGATGTTATCATAGCAAGGACTTGGAATTTTTATTTTCTCCGCTTGTATGTGTAAGGTGGAAAGCTGGACAGTCAGGGGCATCCTTTCTCTTTACTTACAGCATTCTTTAAACAGTCATCAAAGTCTTGCCATCTCTGTACATTGCTGAGATGCCTGAATCTTGGAATTCACAACCTAGATATCCCCTGCTTGCCATATTTGCAGGGCCCACTCTGGGAAATATTTACAGGAAATTACTCCCAGGTCAGTCCTCATGTAAATCTGAAAATTAAATCATGTCCCTGTTTTGCAATGAGAGCACTCGTTCTCACTCAGAATGTGGGACCTCTGAGTTGAAATTTCTCTTTCATCTGATTAGAAGTAGAAATTTTAACCCAGCTCAGTTATCTTTCAAGAAACAGCTCTGCATAACACTGTACTAAGCTCTCAAAATTGTTGTTCCTCTTGATACAAAGAGTGCAATATTCATGGTATCAGAGAGCATGGGAATTCAGGGCTAGGGCTCGGATCCTTGTAGGGCAAGGGCTTAGGATCCTTGTAGGAGAGCTCTTTAACTCTGTTGCAGCATTAGAAAAGTAAAATGGATTTAAATCAGAATACTGCATGTACCTAGCCTGTTACATTGCAGTAATAAGGGTCGTTAAAGAATGGGGATAGAAATAGTACTTGAACTATGTTTTCAAATACTTTCATGGTGCTTTAGAAAATTATTGATCTTTACATATGTCAATCTGTTCAGGTAAAAACCTGAGTCTATCTAATCCTTTCAGACAAAAATGCTGGTAGGTAGGCAGAGTAAATAAGATTGAAAGTGACTTTCTGCATCATTCAATGGAGGTACTCAAGTTACTGTCACTGCTTTAAGCTGGTGAAGCTGCATGCTAAAGGTAGCACTATCTGCTGCAGTTTCCTGCCTTTCTGATCCTGTTGGATGTCTGCTTCAGCAGTGGTCTCTTGTGATGGCTAGAAATTTTCTACATTCTATCCCAAGTGCTTTCATGGTTGTGAAGACATGAAATTATATTAACTGTTTGTGTCAACATTTTATTATTGTTGTTGTTGTTACTATTATTTTTAAGCTCAGTGTCTTCCTTCATGATACATTTGAAGAAAGTGCTCATAGTTACTCACAGGTTTCATTTCATGACAATGAACGTGCCAGTCTGTCTTAGCTTTCTCATACATGTTAAGAGAAATGCAGAACTAGGTAATGCTCATCCTTGGTTAGGAATAACAAATGGCATAAGTGGTATCCCAGATGAAATGGCTATTATATTATGCTATGGCATTAATCCTCTCCTTTTTCCAAAATCCACCTTCATCTGCCTTCTCAACTGCATGATGTTCACAGATGACAGTCTTTCCTGGAACAGTACAGTAAGGTCTTTCCCTTCCTCCTCCATTTGTCAGCAGTGGGTTCTAGCTTTGGGTAGATATTTTTTCTTTTTTCTTTTTTTTTATTTTTTTTTCCATAGTACTAAAACCACATGACTTGACATTTCGTAACACTGTTCACATAAATCAACATTCTTAATATTGCTACAGTCCTCAAGGTTATCTAGTTCTTGCTATATTTGTTCTCATCATCCTTTGTTTTAACAGTGCCTGCAGACTTTGTCTCATTAGAAATTTCATTAACACACAAATACCAGTGCTAATAAGGAAGAGCTTTGCTTATAATCCTTCTCTGTACTAAGCCTGATCTATTCTTTCAGTGCAGTAAAATTTTCTACACATCTTTTATTTATTTTTACTAATTGTCTGTTCTTTGATAGTCCTGTATGAAATGTTTTAACACAGTGCAGGTTAGATATACTTTGCTTAAAAGGAATTATTGTCTAGCCAGATCCTTTGAGTTAAGTCCTGATAGGTTTTGTTGGTTTTTTTTTCCAATTTCCATACCTGTCAATGTTTCTAATGTCCTTCCATTCTTTCTCTGTTCCTTCCTCCTCTCCCCTCCTCATATAGTTCATTGATGTCAGAATTGACTGGCTGCTGCTTAGCTTTCTGGGTTACTTTTTTCCATGTGTTGTTGTGAGTACTGAAATTTGTGGCCGATATAAAAGTTTTGTTCGTTTAGGTTTGCATAAACCTAGCTTAATTTTCAAATTACAAATTATGGCAGAAATGGGTGAAGTGTATGTATCAGCAAGCTTAGCTGCTGAAAATAAAGAGAACTATTCCCCATTACTTCAAATGGTATCAGTTTTCAGAATTAAAAGGTTTTTTGGGTTTGTTTTTTTTTGTGTATAGCTAATTTTACATCTCTGTGATAATTTTTTGCTTTGCTTATCATTAAAAGGCAACAAAGTTTTGAAAGTTTGGTTTTGCTGTGATGCTTCTAAACCTATAGGTCATCTTTTCCAAGAAGGTCTAATCTGAGCTATTCTGTCTTCCTTTCTTTTGTTATTTCCCAACAAATTGAATACCAGGGTTATAATACCAGAGGGAAATCTATTTTCCTGTGCATTCATTTCTTAGTTTCCCAACTTGCAGGCAACAAAGAGCTTTTTCCTTTCTATTTGAAAATTGACTTGACTCAGTAAAATCTCTTTCCTTTCAGGTCCCTACCTCTGCCACTGCAGTATGAATTGCAGAGTTTCTGATAAAGCTCTAGAATAATTTTGTTCCTCTGCTGTTTCCTGCCTCTCTGGAGTTGTAATTGTTGAAAGGAATGTCTTAGCTAATCAACCATAAGACTAGTGGGAGCTTAAAGGCAAAAATTAGTACAAGGGGGTTTGAGACTACTTCATATTCATATAAACAAATGAAATATATTGCACATCGTCTGGCATAACAGAGAGAAATTATTGTGACTCTTTTGAATATTTTTACTGTAATTCAAGATTCCTCTGGTACATTGGAACCTTTGTCTGTTTCAATTTGTGGTGCCTCAGAGACAAAAATTCATTTCAACTCCTTATTTCATAATCTGTGTGGCATAGCTATATTTATGTTATACTGAGGTTTAACTTGGAAACTACCTGCTTCGTGATGGGTTTTTATTTTTTCCATTTCTTTGTTTCTTTGGAACAAACAAGGACCTGCTGAGTTCCTCTTTGAAGTCTACTCTCAGAAACATTTTCCATAGTGTCAATGCCAAAGATGTGGCATTAAAAAGGTGCATTAAAGCCCTGTTGTCTGCAGCCTAAGCCAACAAGGAGCTTGCCACTCAGACGTACTGACCAGAGGAAAAGGGCAGAGTCAGAACAGTGTGCACAGAGGAGGAAGGGCTGCTTTGCTGGTGAATGAGAAATAATTGTTTTCAGGATATTTCATTTATATAACAGCCTGGGATGTTTGGATCAGAAATACTTTTTTATTATTTTTATTTTTTTGTTTGTGCGTTTAGTTTATCTTTTTCTTTTTCATGACAAAAAGGCCACAGGAGCACACTCCAATAAATTAAAAACTTCCATTTGATAACAGAATTTAGAAAAAGCCTGGAAGAGCAGAGAGGAAAGAACATCATTCCTCCCAGTGGCAGTGCAGCTTGGTATCAAACACTTTATAATCAGATCATCTGAAAGCTCATCAGCAAGAGAAACAGAAATCATCTTTGTGTGCCCAAGGTGACATTACAAGCACATTTAAGGCACTGAAAAGAAATCAAAGATGCCTTTTGCTGAAGTCTTGAGTACTTTGCAGATGGCTGCTCTGGCTGTCGATCAAAGCTATAATCAGGTCACAGGGGACAAATGGCAGAACTCCAGGAGTCAACCAGGCAAAGCTTTTCTGGGTTAGAGATGAATGTGCTTGATGCTGGGCAGGAGTCTCTGCCTCTATCCCCAGGGAGTGGAGTGTTCAGCAAAGAAAGATACCATAGGAACATGTCACTTGCAAGAATTACAAAGCAGAAAGGTAATGAGGACTTTGGGGCCACTGAAAGGGAGAGTCTTAATAGTGGTTCATTTTTTAAAATATTTTTTTCCTTTCCACTTATCAAGTTTAGCATGTGTCATTTCTCCTTCGTACCTTCAGCTACGTCTGTTTTTTCATCATGGCCCCCTGAGCTGTACAGAGAATATTCTTTCATCAGTAGAAGCTGACCTGACCAAGTGCTCCTTTTTCCTCCTCGTTCATCTACATGTTTGGATGTCTTAATTTGGATTTTATGACAATTCAACCCATACAGCACTTCATGAGGGGAAGAGACATAGATGGTTTAGCAATCAGTCAATTCTACCTCAGTGCCCACACTGTCCATTTTGTCAACTCATTGTGTGCCTTCCCTGGGACAGGGTCTTTGTTCTTTTTTCGTCCTTGGGATTTTGTTCTCAAATATTTTGAGAACAGGTATAATTTCAGTGGCATAATGCACACTGGTAATGAACGGAAAATCCTTGTTTTCTGTCCAGTGTGTAGCTAGGATGATTCAGTAAGGGCTAAAAAACCTCTTCATCTAGAAGTAGATGAATCTTCTGGCTAGTCTGAAGAGGGGAAGGAAATTCAGGCTAACCATTAGCACTTTTGATCAGATTGAGTTGTGTACAAGTGAATCAGTGTTTGTAAGATTTTGGTAACCTCACCCCCAACAACAAGGGATATTTTCAGACTGGAACACAAGTAACATAAGTTACCCTCTGGGTAGGCAAAAAGGAAATATATTTATTTCTGTGTTTGTATCGCACTGCATTTTTATAGCAGTCTACGTCTTGGAAGCTCTCATAACACAAAGAATATGATCTTCCATTTGCAACTGAGTAAAGAATTATACAGAAACTCTTTTGACATGTTTTTAATGCTTTGAAGCAACCTGAAGTTAAATTTAAAAGGGAATCCAACATGCTAATATCCAATCTCTGCTTATCATAACCAGACAATACAGGCAATGTAGATTTCCACAGAGAAATTCACAGCTTGGAGCTCTCCTTTTCAGTCATTCTACATTTGCTTATGAAGGCTGTATAGAAGCATAAAGATACAGACACAAAATGCAAGTAATTTTAAAACTTGAAAGCATTTTGTCTTTTATATTCAGTCTGAGCTAGAGTGTCTTTGTCCTTATTGCACAAAACCCTGCCTTTTATCAAGAGATTATTGGAAACAAAAAGGGCCCTGTTCAAGGAGTCCATATTCTGAAAGCACCAGATTCATTTGCTAAAGGTTTGGAGAAAAACTGAGTCCATTAAGACATCTCTGATGTTGCAGGAAAATGCCTTCCAAAAGAATGTATTTCTAGCAGTATGATAATTACATGTGCACAAAATGATGAGGAAGAATGGAAGGCTGATGGGGTTGTTAGGTTTCTAGATGTATGAATTCTGCAAGGTAAATATTCACTCTTTTTGCTTTTTCCTAACCTAAGTAGTAGGATGTCTGTTATAGCTTCTCATACTTCAGGCAAATGTTTTTCTGTCAGTCTAGTATTCATTACAAGCACCTTGTAACTGGTGCTTGTAACTGGTACTTTTTCTTCAAGAAAAAGTAGTATTTTTAAGTGATATTGCAAAGAACAACTATGTATTATGTGATCTGATATTATAGTTTATTTTTATTGTTTTCCTGGGAGTATATATATTTTCAGTAGAATTTTGCTGTACTTAAAACAGTGTAAAACCTTGATTCATTCAGTGGAAAATTCAGACAACCTTTGTTGTATGTTGACCCTACCAGTAATATTATTTTTCTGCCAAGTTCTTCTACTTTGGTTTAGGCACAAAAGCCATTGCTTTTTTGCTTGCTCTCTGGTGTATCTTAAGTGTTGGACTCGTTCACTGTTAACTGTAGAATCACAGTTGAAACTACAGGGATCTCCCAAAGGGGCAGAAAAATGTGCTCAGTGCTGGCGTGCATCCTCTTCCTCCCAGCAAGAGGTTGCCCTGTGTCAGAGGCTCTTGTCCCTGGTAATAAGTAGCCATTGTTTTGAAGTGGTAATACCAGCAATTTTCTGGTCACTGGGTGAAGGTGGCAGGGCTTCTTGAGTTTGGCTGAATGGCACATTAATTTGTCAGACTTTTTTCTACCGTTGTGACAGCTGTAGGTTTTGGAACAGATGAGTCTTGTGAGGTTTATTTGCATTGAGTTCATAAGAGCTAACCTGATTTTTTCAGTGGGATCCTTTCCCTCCCCTTTCTCTTTTTTTAATGAGCAAAACATCTGAAGTCCTTGTAATTATTTTTTTTTTAAATCAATGTAAGTAATGGAAGTGGCACTGAAAGCTAACAATGGCTTAATCTCCAGAGTATCATTTTGCTTAAGTAGTTAATCATCTTTTTCAGAATGAAATAATTTCTTCAAAACAGTATAGTTTTAAGAAATAGTAATACTTATCAGATGCTGGAATTACCTGACCACAGGTCTTATACTTTAGAAGTCAGTGGAGGGTGTGGTTATCTCTCAGTCATCACATACCTATGAAAAGAAGTATGTTTCTATAGTAATTTTATTTCCTAAGATAGTTTTTCCTCCAGATTCTCTCTCACTGTTTTCCAGAAAATAAATATCAATAAATTTTTACTGTGAAAAATCAAAATATTCTCCATTGATTCATTTTTTTAACCCAAATAAAAAAAATTATATTCAGGTCCTGATATCTTTTGGAGGCAAAGAACAAAGAGTAGTCAGCTGAGAAACTCATGAAAATGTAGGTAATGGCCAAAACCCCTTTGATATTTCTCCCTAATGAAAACAGTTTCAAAATGTTGAAACATTTTTTCTCAAAAAGTAGATTAACTATTTATCCCAAATTTTAAGGGCCAAAGCAAACATCCGTATACTTTAGCTTTTGAAATTTAAAAAAATAAGCCTTTTTTAGAGTCTGTCATCAGTCTGGCCTGTATTTGCACTTGGCCACTGATAGTTATGCTAAGGCTGAACTGTTTAAGTGGAGGAAGGGCTAGAAAATCCACATTTTAGTAATCAAACTGTACATTCAGATGCAACTTGACAAGCAGGCTTGGCTTGTGTGCAAAATAACAATCAAAACAGAACCAACTCCTACCCTACTCTGGGAAACAGTGTCCTTCTTTCCCCTCTGACACCACTCAGAGATTTGGATGAGATGTGGCAATGCTCACTCCCATTCCTCCTCTGAAAATAATTGAATTTGCTTTATGAGGCCCAAGCCAAGTGACCAGATTTGCAGTGTGCTCTATACTGGGTCACTTTCCATTGATGCTGTTCCATTTGGATTAAGTTTCTAGGGTAGGAATTGGAGCTTTATCTCTGAAATGTAAGGTTAACCCTCTGCAGTGCCTCCTGTTAAAGAGAAGAAATATCTCTATTCTCAGCAGGGTTGGGTTGTTTTGTTTGGCTATTTTTGTTTTTCCCAAACTTTGAATTTCCTTTACTTACTGGACCTCAAATGCAAAATATTTAAATCTGGGTTAGAGGAAGGCAAATAGAAGTCAGCTTGAATTGGGTCATCTTTTGTTTTCATGATCACATTGGGTTTTGAAAGAAGGGTTGACTGTCCATGTCATGTCAATGGCTTGGGAAACACAATGTTGTTTTGGTGGAATAATAGAGAAGAAATTTCTTTATTCCTTTGTTCTGTATTCCTTTGATCAATATATTGCAGCTTTCTAACAATGAGAACTTTGTTAAACCAAGTTAATATCGTTCACTTGCTCATATTATTTGGTATTGGTAGTTCAGACTGTTAAAATTCCACCTGTGCCTAGAAAATATAAGCTACTTTCTATTTTTGGATGCAGTCCCAATTTCCTGTCTTAAATCTATATAATGAGTTCAGAGTTAGTGTTGCTTACAATAATAATAGTTCATTTAAAAATAATTCAGCCATAATACGACCCAGCTTTTGGCAATGCTAGAGGAATTAGTTGTCATTTTCCATCAGCCTAATGCTACTCTAATAGATAGAGAAAATGCAATTACAAATTTGGTCAGACATTGCATTGGTGTGCAAGTAATAAATGGAGTAATACACAAGGAAATGACTCCTTAGTTTTAGAAATATTCCTGATCCATATGCCACTCATATCATTCCATATGTATTTGACACTGTCCAAAACTGGTTTGATGGAAGCTCAGAAGAAATGTATCTTCTGTGTATGAAAAATTCTAACTTTCTCATTATGTGTATTTGTTGTGAGTCAAAATTAAATCCCATAGTACTCCTACTACCACATCCTCAAAAATATGTTTTGTGGAAGAACATTTGTAAAGCAAAGGCCATCCAAGTAGTTGAGAGAAATTGTTAAGATTGTAGTCTTAATCATTTATGTGGTATTTATAAAAGGCTTGGGGTTCTTTTGCTTATTTTTTTCTTTTTTTATATATTTTAGGTTTATTGTTTTCTTTTTTCCTTGCAATGTGGGGAAAGAGATAACTAAGTAGATTATTAATAGGTGTTTATATTTCAAGGCATACTTCGAGAATAAGGCAGGATGGAAAGGACCTCTCTAGTCTAACCTGTTCAAAACGTGGTCAGCTCTTGGGTCAGACTAAGATGCTCAGGGCTTTGTCCAGTCTGGTCCTGAAAACCTGCAAGGATGAAGAGCATAAAGCTACTCTATGCAACCTGTTCCAGTGCTTGACCCCTCCTCATGGTGAAGAAGTTTCATTGCAGTTGTGGAAAGGAGTGATGTGTCTGGTTTAGCCTGTCCTGTCTTGCTGCATCTTCCTCAGAGGTGATATTTACTGTTATTAATCTGAAACAGAATGTTAAGTTCTGTGCAGATTGCACTGTAAATAATTACATTATAAGTCACACAACTGAATGACACTATTGTGAAAATAAATTAATATATATTAATATATTACACAGGTAGCCCTGTAATTTGACAAGAGCATCTTTGAGTTAATGAGGTAAACAACTGGTATAGTTTTACTCCCACATGTAATCTTCTAGTGTGGTGTGATCTGATGCCTGTCTCTTGATTCAGTTACAGAGATACTCTTCTCACCACCTAGAATGAAGTATCTCTGTATACCTTGTAATTCTCAGTCTCTTCTTAAGATATGAAAGCTCTCAAAATAGTGTGTCTTTTCTCCTGGTTAATGATCTAGAGAATTTTCATTGTGATGTTTGGCTCTGTAACATGTTTCTTGTTTTATATATAAATATATCTAAAAGACAATTCTCTGTGTTCTGTAACTGCACAATATATACTTGGTCTTTACTGTGTAGGGAGCACAGATATGAATAGTCAGTTTTACAGAACATACTGGAAATGCCTTTGTGGTGTGTCATATTTCTACTCTTCATCTGCAGAGCAGTCCCTTACTTATATTTTCTGTCTTACAAGCTTCTCTCATCTTGTGATTGAAGTGTGACTGTAGCCAAAATGAGATGTTACATCAGCCCAGGCAATTACTTTGCATAATAACAGGGTAAGATAACAGGAAAACAAGGAATTGATTGAAGTCAGTATTCAGCTATATGTCTGAAAATACACCTTTCCACTTTGACATTATGTGAGATGATACCATATTGGAAATAACAACTTGTAACAGTAGTAGTCTACAATTATTGTGAACAGAATCAAGTACTGTGCTGAATCTGGGTGCTTTATTGATGTCTGAAAGATGATTATCCAAGTATTTGATGTTTTCTGCATAATCTCATACAATTCTTGGTGAAATCACCACCTCACCACTTTTATCCTGTTTTCTGAAACAGTTACTTGACAATCAACATACATTGGATGTGAGTGTGTGTTCAATAGCAGATACAGCCTTACTCAAGACAAAGGGCTGTTGTGGGCTGCTGTGTGAATTAGTTTCATAAAAGCAGAGCAGGTTCCTGTGTCTTACTCTGTGTCAGCTCATCTGTGCACATCGGGGGCTCTTCAAGAGAATTGGAATTTCTTTCTCCTGAACACAGACTGGAACAGTCAAGACTCTTCAACATTTTACTTCTGGAAAACTGACCTGTATCAAAATATTATAAAGACAGCCCGAGTGATACTGAAATCCTGGTAAGTTCTGGTTTTGCTTTTCAATTTTGCTTTTAGTTTGTTGGTTTAATTGGTACAATTTTTTGTTTGTGTGTTGGTTTCTGGACCTTTGTAACCTGTTACCTGACACATGTTCTATCACTGTTTTGGGGAAACTCTGGAAAGGGGCAAAGAACACAGTAGTAAATTTTTCTTTATCATTTTGTCTATTGTCCCTATCTGTCTTATATTTTTTTTATTATTTTTTTTTTTCCTTTTTTTTCAGAGCTAAAATGAATAAGATGAACAGTAACACCGGTGACTCCTGTTCTGTCAGAACTATTATCCTAAGGATGGTATCCATGCCAAGCAACTTCTTCCCATAAAACTGGCAAAGTTTAACACTGGCCCAGCAATTAAACTGAATGACAGGTGCTCTCTATTAACCCCCTTTCCTTCCCTGATAAAAGAAAGGAGAGAGAATTACATGAATGTGCAAGGGAGAAGATGAGCATCAGAAAAAAAAGCTGCAGGTGCCATGCACTTATCCTGTGAGTTGCTTATGTTGCTGTACCATACTTGATGTTGGTGGTGCTATATACATGTACTAACTGGAGTATTCCTTTCCTTTCAGGTTTCAAGAACAGCATTCTGCAAGTACCCAAATATCCACATTATTATTAGGTAAATGCAGTGTACATTTCTCCTGCAAAATGTGTCTACGTTCCTTTGAAAGTTGTTCTTTTGTTGATCAGGAACTAGATTTTTCTTATCTCTGTTCATTTATGGAGAGATGAGATTTAAGTGGCTTACATTCTGGTATGAGGGCAGAAAAAGCCATACCTCACTGTGGCCAAAATTTGCATTTTACCCTATAGTGTGCTATTTACAGCATAGCCTTCTGTTTTTCTTTTACAATGATTCCTCATGTACTGCTGATAATGTTTTGGAATTGATTCTATTTGCTAAATATGTTAGCATTCCTAAGGAAATAAAACAGTGTGTTTAACAGTTGCATCTGTGTGTTTCATTGGGTGTATAAAGGAATTCTAAATACAGTAAATCATGAATCCCTAGCAACTGATTATTCTGGTTTTATGTAAAAGAAAATATTAAAAAATAGTGTATAAAATAAATATTAAAATATATTTTTAAAAAACACAAAGATTTCTTTTGGATGGGTGATAT
Organism: Florisuga fusca; assembly: GCA_038090715.1. Lineage (NCBI taxonomy): Eukaryota > Metazoa > Chordata > Aves > Apodiformes > Trochilidae > Florisuga > Florisuga fusca. The sequence continues at coordinate 2,058,608 of JAAWXA010000026.1, read as the reverse complement.
TGATATTGCAAGTGAGGCAGATATAAATAGCATTTGTACTTTGCACGTTCCTGATTTGTGCAACTGATTGATGCATTGACTTTTAGTTACCTTCTTTATTTTTGAAGACAATTTCTTTTGCAACTAAACACTAGGCTCCTACTTGCACATATTTACATATGTACTGCCTCTTATTCAGCCTTGAAACTACTCAGGGACACTGTTCTGTGGCTGGATGCCAACTTGCTTTTGATTTTAAGGAATTTGAAAAAAAAAATATAATTATAATGCTTGTTGCAAATGAAATGGTTGTGATTTTACCAAACATCAAATTACGAATACATTGATGTAGCTCCAATTTAAGAGTGATTCTTCCTAGTTTTAATGGTGACATGTAAACAGACATCTTAACATATTCTCATACTTTAAAGTAAACCTTAATGTGGCTCAGTTTTACAGAGAGCTCTCTAGCCTGATTAAAACTTGAGTTTTGGTCTTATGGGAAGCAGAGTTCAAAGCTGAAGCCAGGAGCTTCATCTACATCTCTATTCCAGCCATTTCTGAGCCAGAGTCTCTTTTGACTGTTTTATGAGCAGTGAAAGTTGGCTGATCTCTGATGCCATCCCATTTTTTCACTTGTTCTGGTCATAAATTGTCCATAAGCAATCTTTCATATTTTAATTCCTGATTTCTTTCATAGCCCTGTTATAATATATCCTTGAAGCAAAGTATTGCAAATAATAGTTCTACACTGATCCTCTACAACAGTCTCTCACAGTGGTGTTGCAAACTCAAATTTAAGGGCATGTTATTTTAAAATAATAATATTCTATGTGTTCTTTTCTTCTTTTAGAAGGCTATTAATAAGGCTTATCAGAAATTTACTGTGGAGATAGAAGGCAACAAAAGAATTGGACTCCTAAGAGTTGAGGATTTTTTCTATATACTATGTTAGTTTTAATTTTATATTAATTTTTATTATATCATTTATTATTTATTGAGTATTGTTTATTATATTAGTATTTTATTAATATATTTTATATTAATTTTAGGACAACTGATCCCTTGCAGAGACCAAGTCCCAGCTCAGGATTTGAAAAGATGTTCTTGTAGACACAGGCAATGCTTTAAATTTTAAGACTCCCACTTTTATTTAGACTATTTAGAAGATATTCACTGTGGGCTGGTGTACCTGTAGGCCAAGAAATGTGGTCAAGGTTAGTTGGCAGGGGGAGGAAAATAATGCAACAGATGAGTTTAAAGGTTTAGAAACTGAGTATTTTATTTAGGCTTCTAGTTTTCTAGGAGGCACCAGAGAAGTACATGGAAAAGATGATGTCTGTGGCATTCAGAAGTAAGATAAAAAAATTCATCCAGCAAGAGGACAGAAGGAGACTCTTACAGATCCAGTGTTCAGAAGCATTTGAGATATCCTGACATGGTAAATAAATGCTATATCACCAATTTATTCCACTGAGATCAAGGTAAGAGAGCTATTCAAATTCTCTGGAAGGCCAACCACTACATAAAAAGTATTCCCTGAAGCATTAAAAAAAAAAACAAAAAACCAACAAACAAAAAAACAACAACAAAAAAGCTCCAGTACTGGTTCTGTTTTTAACTGTTCGTTGATACAGAGAGAGATCTTGCAAATCTATAAAGAAATGAATGAATAATGAAATGAAATCTATAAAGAACAAATAAAGTTTTTTAGATTCATGTAAATAATGTTTTAANAGACTGGAACAGTCAAGACTCTTCAACATCTTGCTTCTGGAAAACTGACCTGTATCAAAATATAATAAAGACAGCCTGAGTGATACTGAAATGCTGGTAAGTTCTGGTTTTGCATTTCAATTTTGCTTTTAGTTTGTTGGTTTAATTGGTACAATTTTTTGTTTGTGTGTTGGTTTCTGGACCTTTGTAACCTGTTACCTGACACATGTTCTATCACTGTTTTGGGGAAACTCTGGAAAGGGGCAAAGAACACAGTAGTAAATTTTTCTTTATCATTTTGTCTATTGTCCCTATCTATCTTTTTTTTTTTTTTTTTTTTTTTTCAGAGCTAAAATGAATAAGATGAACAGTAACACCGGTGACTCCTGTTCTGTCAGAACTATTATCCTAAGGATGGTATCCATGCCAATCAACTTCTTCCCATAAAACTGGCACAGTTTTAACACTGGCCCAGCAATTAAACTGAATGACAGGTGCTCTCTATTAACCCCCTTTCCTTCCCTGATAAAAGAAAGGAGAGAGAATTACATGAATGTGCAAGGGAGAAGATGAGCATCAGAAAAAAAAGCTGCAGGTGCCATGCACTTATCCTGTGAGTTGCTTATGTTGCTGTACCATACTTGATGTTGGTGGTGCTATATACATGTACTAACTGGAGTATTCCTTTCCTTTCAGGTTTCAAGAACAGCATTCTGCAAGTCCCCAAATATCCACATTATTATTAGGTAAATGCAGTGCACATTTCTCCTGCAAAATGTGTCTACGTTCCTATGAAAGTTGTTCTTTTGTTGATCAGGAACTAGATTTTTCTTATCTCTCTTCATTTATGGAGAGATGAGATTTAAGAGGTTTACATTCTGGTATGAGGGCAGAAAAAGCCATACCTCACTGTGGCCAAAATTTGCATTTTACCCTATAGTGTGCTACTTACAGCTTAGCCTTCTGTTTTTCTTTTGCAATGATTCCTCATGTGCTGCTGATAATGTTTTGGAATTGATTGTATTTGCTAAATATATTAGCATTCCTAAGGAAATAAAACAGTGTGTTTAACAGTTGCATCTGTGTGTTTCATTGGGTGTATAAAGGAATTCTAAATACAGTAAATCATGTAAATCTTGTAATGTCTGCTGAGAGAGGATGCTTGCAAGATTGGAATCCCTAGCAACTGATTATTCTGGTTTTATGTAAAAGAAAATATTAAAAAATAGTGTATAAAATAAATATTAAAATATATTTTTAAAAAACACAAAGATTTCTTTTGGATGGGTGATATTGCAAGTGAGCCAGATATAAATAGCATTTGTACTTTGCACGTTCCTGATTTGTGCTAGTGATTGATGCATTGACTTTTAGTTACCTTCTTTATTTCTGAAGACAATTTTTTTTGCAACTAAACACTAGGCTCCTATTTGCACATATTTACATATGTACTGGCTCTTATTCAGCCTTGAAACTACTCAGGGACACTGTTCTGTGGCTGGATGCCAACTTGCTTTTGATTTTAAGGAATTTGAAAAAAAAAATATAATTATAATGCTTGTTGCAAATGAAATGGTTGTGATTTTACCAAACATCAAATTA
>JAAWXA010000026.1:1969840-2054431 GCA_038090715.1 Florisuga fusca | reverse complement strand
GTAGGAAGGGTTCTGAGAATTCTTGGTTTTCAAGGTGGAGTACAGAGTCAAGGTAGGTGGCAGACACAGCCTTTGAAGCATATAACTCATTTGGTGTTTTGTGTCAGGAGCAAAGGAAATCTCTTGCTGTGATGCCTCTCTCAGTATGCTGAGTCAGGCTCTTGTGACTACATCAGTAAGTTTGTTTCTTCTTAGAATAAAAAAGAATTATCTTGAATTAATATGGTGACATGAAGATGGCTGCTCTGGAGAGAAGGCTCTCTGGTTGTATAGAAACAATATAATTTTGTGGTATCATTGCCAAGAAAGGTTGGACCAGGATCCTTGTTATCCCTTCCAATCTGTTATTCTGTGATTGATTCTCTTAGTAGGGGAATATCATGGTTATGAAACCAGCATCTTTTCCATAAAAACAGTGATTTAGGCAGCCTACGGCAGCTGTTTGTGTGGTTTTGTTTTTGAGTTTGGTTTTGCCTGTTCTTGTTTTTTAAAAAAATCCATTTTCCCTTCAGAGATTTGGGTAGTTGTGGAAAGTATTTTAGCCAGAAGGTAGAACAAAGCTCACTAGGGAGCCTCCAGCTGGGACTGAAAATACAGATTTGTTTGTTTCACATGTTCCTGATTTAACACAGGAGGCTGCTTGACCAGCCAAAAATTAACTCAGTCTGTTAAAAAGGAGATAACACTTTGATTTTAAGTGCTAGTATTAAGAGGCCTATCATCCTTTCATGACAAATACATCTCAAAATTTCCTAATTTGCTTATGAATATTGGCTATTCCATGACCTTCAAAAAAACCCAAAAAAACCTCTGATAGAAGCCTGAATGCTATGATCCCTGGTGGGTTATTCAGAATAGATTACAAACTCCTTCCAAATGTAAGCCTTAAATAATTATGAGGATGATGAGTAGGCAAGCCTTTTAGTTAAATCTTTCCTTATCTAAATTGTTTTTCCAGTCATGATAAAAATATCAAACTATGCAGTAAAAATATCTGAGCAAAATAACAGAATCCGTTGCACAGCGGAAGATAATTAGCAGATAGTGTGCATCTGTTCTTACAGATTCAAAAGAAGGGCAGATGAGCTGATGTGGAGCTTCTGTACTTTAACCTGGACTATTTTCAGCCCCTTGCTTATCTTAGTGTCTGTTCACTGCATTGCAGCTTGCTGCACAATAGGAGTATCTTACACTAATTCACTATTATTTTCAGTAGTCTCATTTTTCTTGTGATGGGAATAGCTGATGCCAGTGTAGTTTTCTGATCAAAATGAGTGAGGAGTTAATGGCAAAAAATGAAATGCAGAGTCCTTATTTTTTCATTAAAATCTGACCAAGTAAATGTTGACTAAAACCCCTCACCATTAATGACGTTTGGGTAAGAAGAGACGTTCTCATCCAAAGATAAAATTGTTGCAACTATAGCACGTGGTCTGAAAGCATGGATACTTCTTATGAGCTGGATGTTGCTGGTGCCTATTAATACCTGTTGATGTATGGTGATCCCTAGAGCCTCTAAGAAATGCATTTTTGTTCCAAATTATTAGAATTATTAGAATTATTAGAATGAGAATGGGAAAATGTCAGCAGAATCTTACCTGCAGAAGCATTCTGCTGCCATCGGTCTGACAGAGTGGCTGAATGAGTTTTTTTTCTCTTCAGAGAGAAACTTGTGCAGTCTTTTCTTGGTGGCTAATGTAAGCTTTCAAAGTTGTGGGGTCAGTCTACTCTGAATTGCCATCTGGACAAAGCAAGTTTTGGTGCTTTGCACTGTCCTCAAGGGGGACCTCTCTCCTCTGTCTATCCCAGTAGTCTCCTAACTCAGGCATCAGTGCCTCAATGTACTCAGCATGAAATCCTTCTTGACTGACATTTATGAATTGATCAGCATAGCCACATTTGACAATACAGCATTGCAATTATGGAAAGAAATGAAAAAAAACCAACCCTAAATTGTATAACTGTTTTGTCTGGGGTTTTTTGGTTTTATTTTGGGTTTTGCTTTTTTGTTGTTTTTAGTTTTTTGTTGTTGTTTTTTTTTTACTTAAACACATATAAATATATTTTGCATTCTCTTTCTTTGCAATTTTTTTTTTTTAATGAGGAAATTGTAGGGTGTTATTTACTGGGTGTCTGCAGCTCAGTTACACATTGTTGCATTTCAAGTTGTTCAACCTAATGCAAGCTTGGCACATGCATGATCAGAAAGGTATCTCAGAAATTTGTTTTGCAAGGATGGATATGGTGGCTTCTGAAAGCATGAGTGGGCTTCCATAAATCTTGCTAATGGTTGAATATTTCATCTATAAGATAGGGTTATTGTTCATTCCTCATCTATTTTTTACTTATCTGTATGCTCTGTGTGACTCTGAAAACTGATGATGAAGGATGGGGAAGAAAGGTTCTGCAACTTTGAGGGTGTTTTAAGGTAGAAAAGGTGTGGCTGATTGAAGCTGCTGCCTTACACAGTATTCTCTTTTCTGAAGATGAAGAAAACTGAGCATCTTCCTGAAGCCCAGCTCCTTCAATTAGTTCAAATGTTATGTACACTAGGTGTTGATGATTTGATTTTTCAGGTTGTGAGAATCAAATATTAAAAGGTAATTTATATATAAAATATAACTTAATTTTTTTTTAAAGGTAAATTGAAAATAGAAATTATCTGTTAGCCTGTTGGATTATTCTGGGGGGAAAAAAAGGATCAAATGAGGCAGGTTGTGTGAAGGAGAGACCTGTGACAGCATCACTCTGCCATTGTGTTTGTAATAAGCAGCAATTTTGTGTTTTTCTCACTTACCTGATGCTTCATTGTTGAGTTTTTACACACAGAAGATGCTTTATTTAGGATCTGCCTGCAGATTATGGACTTTCCCTGCCTCAGTGGCCTGCTTGAATTTCCCCTCCACTGCAGCTGTTGGTTTTTTCCCCTTTTACAATTCAGTTTTCATTCTCAGTCCTAACTCTCCGTGTCTCTTGTTAAAAGTATTTCCAAAGTACTAGCCTTAGAACCTCAGGCTTTCCAAGAATATCCATTCTTGCTTATTAACCTTCAGTGAATGAGAGGGAAGAGCTGACTTGATCACTGTTTTTTCCTGTATAAAGGAAGGCTGAAATTATCACTGGCCTCTTGATCAATGAAAAAAGCCCTGCGTGTATTTTTAAAATTCCACCTCTTTTTCAAAGCTTCACAATGTCCAAATCCTTTGGATTCATATATGAACTCAGCCTAAAAATTTGATAATAAATCCCACAATGTAAGGATGGCAGCCTAGCACCAATGTAGCATTTGTTATCCATCTATTTTAAACCAAACTGAGTACTCAAATGTTTTTTCCAGATGTGCTGATTACTTGAATTCCTCCTGACCTGTGTTGTAACTGCAGACATATTAAATGTCCTGTCAAGCATATATCCAGTTTCCTTGGAAAGCTTCCTCAAAAGGTGTCTACCTGCATAAACTGGCAAGTTTATTGCCTTTTTGGTCCTAAGGCTGTTTTAATTCTTGATTGCTCTTGACTTTTGCTACCTTCTTTTCTGTCACCATTTTCCTTTGTAGGAGTAAATGCATACACGTGCTTCCATGTGTGCATCTGTTAAGAGGATTAATAAGGAAATATGTTTCTAAAAACTCAGAAAATATGTTTTTAAGATTTTTAATATGTTTTTCCTCATGCCTTTATCAGTATGTCCTGCTCAGTGGCACTGGTGCAAATGTGAAGTGTTAATGTAGTCTTCATGTCTACCTTGCCATAATATTCCACTGCTAGTGGCTTCACACTGATTCTATGTTTCTTTTGCTTCTGAGTTCCTGTGTTGGAACTGTCAATGGGGATTGTTCTTCTCATTCCAAACATTCTTTTATAATAAATGTACCAGAGTATTTGCAAAGCTGGCAGGACTCTGAGACCTTGCACCTCCACTGCCAACTGTGGAGCCCTTGAGACTACTGCCAGCACAATGGTACCATTAGAGGCACAACCTCCAGAGAAAAAATCATGTAGTACAAGTTGGAAATGTTAACTATTTTAAATGAGAATGAGAATTATTTGCTCAATTACTATTTTTAAAACTTTAGTCTGCAAAGCTGGTCAGCTGTATATCCTCCCCGTGGTCCCCCATTCCCCCCACTTCCACCTCCAGCCTTCCCTCCCAGTTCAAATATTCCCTGTTTGTGAGTATCTTTTCATTTTGAACCTAACACGTCTTTTCAGGAGTGGATCCCATGTGGTGGTGCCCATTTCTGAACAGCAGAGTAGTTTGCTGGAGGCAATAGATGTCCTATATTTGGACATTAATAAGATTCATGATATTGTCTTGAATGACATTCTTATGAGGAAAGTGGAGAAACAGATGAGAGGAAACCACATGTGGAAAATAACATGAAGAACATGGTTGTTGAGCTTACTGGAAGACAACAGTTATGAGTCAAGTTTGTCTTCAGTGTTTTCATTTAACAATCTGGAAGTTATAAAACTTGTCCAAACATTTGAGCATCTTGAAAAGATAGATTTCCAAGGATTTCATCTAGCTGGAGAGGTGTTCTGCAAAAATGGAACTCCAAATTTTACACCTGGAAGTGGCACCTCAGAAGTGTGAAATAACCAAGTAGATGGCAGTCCAGGGTAGGGTTGTGGGAATCAGAACATAATTTTTAAAAAATTGCCCCAGGGAGATATCATGGATTGAAATGTGATTGATTCCTTACAACTGTGTTGTGACAATAGTAAGGTGAGACCAGAGACTATAAATGACACTGCTATTTATGAACTAACTGCTTGGTTGTCAGGCTGTGTCCTTCAGAAAGTTTTTGACCCTCCAGAAAGTTTTGTGTCAGTTAAGAGAGTATCTAAGGGATAACAATAATCCAGGACTTGGAAAACATGACTCGAGAGAAAGATTGCATAGGGGTTGTTCTGCTAGAATAGGAATCTAAGGAAGACATGGAATCAGTCTTCAAATACACAAAATGTACTGCAAAGAGGAAGAGTTTAACCTTTTCTCTCCGTGTTGGTTAGTACAAGAAGTAATGGTCTTGCAGCAGTTCAAAGTGAAGATGACATATGAAGTGAATTATAGTAACCACACTGAGGTGGAGGGATAGACTGTGGCTCTTTCATGCACTGTAGCCCATCCACAGGAGGGTTTTCAAGGCAAGTAAAAAGCCCTGTTTGACAGGAATTGTGGAGATGCAGCTACCCCAAACCTTGCTGATAAATAGGTTTTGTATGCAGGCACGATCTGGCTTCAGGACCGTGTCTATTTATTTATTATTTCTGTTGTTTATGACAGTTAAAGAAAAAGCCCACAGGAATACCTTATGTTCTAATCCAGGAAACATGGACTTGTTGGAAGGCTGCTGTTTAATGTCCTTTGGAACTAACAGTGGCATTGCTGGGTTTTGATCAATTTCAGATTATCAGTTTTCCTGGCTTTGAGCATTCATGAAATTGGCAATGTTCTGGGTTGCTGGTTAGGAGCTAATATACTTCTGTTAAGCCTGATTTGCTTCCAATGTTTTGCTTTGGAAATTAGTTGCTTGTTTTTTGTTGTTTTGGATTTTTCTAGTGGGTTTTTCCTTTATTTTCTTTGGGTTTTTTGTTTGTTTCTTTGTTTATTGTTTTCTTGTTGTTTTTGTTTCTTTCTTCTGATACTCCTGATTAATAGGCATAATTCTTTTGGGGATCAGATTAGCTATTATCACCGGTCCTAATATCCCAAAGGAGACCAGAGTGAAGAAATGATGATGTGCTTTCAGTTCTCTTTACAGAATGGACTCATCAAGGGAAGGAATATTGTAGTGCATCATTTAAAGATGCCATTTTGCAACAAGTATTTCCAGGATTTTTCCTGGGAACATGTAGAAACAGAGCAAACGTCAATTCTTCATGCCATGTTTTTTTTCATTATCCATTGTTTCAAGCCTTGAAGCCATTTTTCTTGAGATTTTGCAAGAAAAACTTCAGCTTTCAGCTGGAAGGCAGAATAATACTATTGCTTCAAATGGGAATATGCCAGGGGTCTCCCCTGCCAGTGCACTTCTGGAATGTGTGATCTATGATCTATTCCCAGAAAGTGGAGAGAACTGACTCTTACTCTAAGGAAAGGTAATTATAGCATCTTTAAACAGTCAATTAGCATGTTCTATCTAAACAGATTGTGCTAAAAGTAAGAAAACACGTGGAAGCAATGTCAAGTGTGTAGAGTAAAATATTATTCAGCTTAGTACTGTTAAAACAATATGCAGGATCAGTGGGAAATATTTCTCTTGCTAAAAGTCACAAAGCAAAGAGCATCATTTCCTGTTTTGCAGCATATGCTGCTGCTTGGCAAAAGTAGTGGCAGAAAGCATGTCAGGCGACGATGCTTAGAGTATTAAAGTTTTAGCAAAATGTCAGAGAAAACTGGAAACTGGTTAATCCACAGAAATCTGTCAATAAAGATTGCATTGAATTCAGAATGAATTCCAGTGACATATGGGAGCTTAAAATATAATCTAATGATATATCTCTGTCGGTGAAATAAATATTTATGTGACATGATTGCAGCAGAGATGTCCTTTCTTGTTAATTTATTAGAGTAATGAAAGTTGCAGTGTTTTTAGAACAATGCAAAGAACAAGTTTTCTTCTAAACCAGTTGTAGTGCTGATATCACAGGACTTATCTTTTGGTCTATACTGAAGACTAGCAGCCTGCTGTATGGAAATCGTTGTTGCTGCTGTCTTCTGTTTTCTTGGATTGCTGCTCTGGACATTAGCATGTGTAGCCCAGCAAAGAAAAAGTATAGAAATCCAATATAAACTGGAATTGACATGCTCAAGTGAAAGACAACACGTTCTTCCAGTGAAACTCTGGAGGAAAGAATTTCCTTCAGGAGTTATCAAGTTAAAGTCTTTTCTAGTGGAACTGGAACTTAAAAATGTCTGTCTATAACCCTGGTGAAAGCGTCTAAATTATTTCAGTGTGCTGCAAATTATAAATCAGGCGTTTGATTACTGTGCTGTTTGGTTTTAGAGAACTGCTAGTACATGGAAAAAGTATCTAAGTCACTGGGAGTTTCCAATATTCATATTGGTCATCTGTGTAAATATTTTTCTGTGTTATGGAAGGTTTTTAAATTCAGGTATATTTTTCATGAACATGATTTGTAATGTCACAAGCTGTAATTTATCACTAATGTCCCATAAAAATTTATCTGATTTTGTTAAAATTCCACAGTTGATGCAGTTAAAATACTTTCTAGTATACCTTTATGTCCATGGCTATACTTACACTGATTAATCAAACACTGGGGCAGGGAAGCAGAGATCTCTTTACTGGATTTTTTTTCTCAAAATTAAGAGTCATGCTGAATATTATGATGGAAGACTTTTTGCTGCAGTTGCTGCCACAGTAAGACAGCATTTGCATGTGATGGTGAAGAGTCATTTCCCAGCAGGTCGTCTGGGATGAGGAGGTGTAAATGTGGCAGAGGGATGGCATGTCCCAGACAGCTTAGTGCTCTCTGGGGAGACATGACAACCATTCAACTGCACTGTGATCTCCAGCACCTGGGAGGTGTCAGTGTCCAGGAGGGAAAGTTGTCATCAGTCTTATGCTGCTAAGGTGAGGAGCTGGAAGGGCTCAGCTCTTTACTCTTTATAGCTGTCTAAATGGACATATTCCAGCCTGTGTTTAGAAGAGAGGTTTTGCATTTCATAATTATTTTAAATACTTTAGGAGGAATGGGGAATTTGATGCATTTCTATGGAAGAATAGTTCTTTCAAGTAAGGATGAAAGTTATTACTGCGTATGTATTCAGCTCACATCTATATCTTTTAGATGCAAGGTAGGCTCTGACTGTGACTGTTGGAAAGTACAAAGGTTTCAAGATGGAATAATCCTGAATCCAGGAAACATGGTCCCTGTGACAGTGCTTCAGGGATTATACCCCACAGAGCTTTTGAGATACCATCTCAGACAGCACCTGGTTTTCAGAAGTTCCTCAGCAATCAAGCTTTTAGAAGTAAAACTCCCTTTAAGGTATCTAAAGCCATGTGTTAGTCTCTTTAAAATGTTGATTGCTACATATTCCAGACTTCTAAAAGCAGGGCTGTTCTGGTAAGAATTAAAATACCTGCTTTTATGGATGCAGGTTATGATTTATGCTAGGTGCACACACAGGAATTGAGTCATTTCTTTAATCAACAGCTTTCAGCCACTTTACAGTGAATAATTAATGCCACTTGCTGCATGAGAGCAGAGCCAGGGTAACCAAATGCTCCAGGTGAGAAGTGGATTGGGAAGAAGAGCACAAACAAGCAGCATTTGCACAGGACACCTCATGCCCTGGAGACTTTTATGCCAGTGTAAAACCAACTTCACAAAGGAAATGCATCTACCAAGTAAATCATCTTTGTTGAAGCTGTATATACTTAACAAACCCACTAAAGAAAAGATAGCAATTTTTATTGTTTTGATGGTTTTTGAGATGGACTTAGAAAAAATTCTTATTTTCACTCAAGATCTTCCATACCAGTGATCACTTGCATTCCAGCCACACTCAGAACATTTTCCTCTATTATTGCCTGCTTGTTCATGGTCTTTCTCCCCCCACAAGAACCTATTGCATTATTTCTCCCTATTTATGTCAGACAGAAAAGCAGTTAAGAAAATTGTTATTAGGGTCATGTTGACAGAAAGGCAAAGATTTTCTATAGATGGGTTTGTCTGTAGCAATTCCTACTACACTTTGACACAGTATCCACCTTTTCCATTAAAATGTCAGACCATAATGCATTTTTGCATCAATTTATGTAAGGCAAAGCCAGCTATTTTGACATCTTCAGCATCCTTTTATTTGCTAGAAGAACATAAAGTGCTTCAAGTTTTCTCAGTGCACTGAATAATTGGGAAACTTTTTTTCTGTAGAAGTTCACTGAATTTTCTCTGTCATTATTAACTGTACATTTGTACATGCTGACTTTATAGGTTTCAGTACCCTTCCTCATGATGAACAGTATGACCATTCCCTTTTATTTCATCAGCACAATTCTGTGCAGCATGAATATTTTAAACAAATACCATGATATCATGATATTTTTAAACAAAATATCATGTTAGCTAGTACCAGATATTTCTACTTTTCCAAATAGAGAGCTTAGTACTCTGGCAATGATAGATTCCACCATACACAGCTGGCTACATAAGTTCTCTGTTATCTCAGTTATCTCTGAATATTATTATTCTCTTTTGATATATATATATTTTCATACTAAAGCCTTAAGTTGTAGAAGTTCATTTGGGGAATCAGTAATATATACACTATATATATATATTCTATATAGAATGTTCTATATAGAATATCTAGACAGTTTTTCAAATCACAAGGTTTTATTTTCCTTTCAATAAAAGTAATTGCAAGAAATACAGAGCATGCACCTTAATTTAATGATGAAAAGTTTATTTTAGTATTGAATGAAAAATGCTAATTGAGAATGAAAGTAATGGTGTTCCACATTTCTGTTGTTCAAAGCACAGTCTCCAGGCAGAGATGAACATTTTTGAAAGATGCTTTGTATTTCTACTTAGACATTGCTGGAATTTCTAAGCAAGGCTTTCAAAATTATTTTCTCTCTCATTATTTATGTAATTATCAAAGCTTTCATCTTGATGCTTTATTTGTCCTGCACTGCAGCTATGTGTGTATTTACCAACAGTGAGGTTCATTAATGCTGGGCTTCTGATATCTATTCCTTTCCTTCCAGCATTAACAGGGCAGGATTTCACTTATAAGTATAATGCTGTTGAATATCTATTGAATGGCTTAATCAGTGACTTTATATTTTGATCAGTGAGTTAGTCAAAGTGATTTACTGTTAATGTTGATGAAGTTACCAGTGAATCTAGAGAAAAAACTTTAACTGCAGTAATTTAAGATAGTAGAATGAAATTTGGACTTAAGTTCACAGTGCTGGTAACTGTAACAATTTCCCAGATGTAGAAAATTCTCCTATTAGAGTTTGCAAACTACCATTTCTAGAACTGTAGTTTTGCACACATACTAAACAAATACCAACTTTGTCCTAAGCAAGTAAAAAGGATATAGCAGAACATTACAGTGGTTCTGTTTGTGATTTGTTTCAGTTCATTGTTAAGATTCCTACTGTTGGGAACACAAATAAAAATTAGCAATCTATATTTCAGGTGGTGTTTTAATGCCTCTAAGTAAAATTATTCTCCATTTGATACCTGAGGCATGCAAAAGATAAATAGTGGGATTTAAAGAATTCTTGGTTCAAGCCAGCTTGAAAAATACAACAGAGCAGAGTCTTCTTGGTTCTGACCTTACTCTCAGATGAGACATTCCACTTGTAGCCCAATGGCAAAATCCCAAAAAACCAATTTCATTAACAGATCATCCTCTCTGCCTCTTTGACCTTGTGTTCTTCCAGAGGGAACAGGACCTCAGGGTGGCTCAGACTCCCTCCCATAGGCACAAGCCACTCAAACAGCTTTACAGGAAGCATTGGATCAATTCACAGAGTGTAGGCAAAAGATGCTAATAAATGGGATTAAATCTGTGTGCAGAAATATGCAGATTAGCATATTCTAGTGTTTCAACAGTATTGCTTGGGCTGGATTAGGATTTTGGAATAAATCAGAGACTGAGTAAGCAGCAGTGGTACCCGTGAAGCAGTGCTGCTGAGTCTGAGGGAAACAAGGATCTAAATGTGACTAGAGGAGCTGTCTAGCAAACATAATATAAATTACAACCCAAATGTTTGTTAATGTGTATTTCTTGTCACTTCATACTTCAGAACAGGTGTTAGCTGCAGTCTCCTGGCAAAACTGTATCTTTGCTAATTAAATTCTGCCCTGCTAAATTCCCCCTGAATTCTTAATTGGATTTTGTATTCCTCACTGTATGCCATAAATTGTTGTGAGGATGTTTTGTGCTATTAAATGGCTGCATTTAACTGGCAGGTGACATACTCCTTATCCCCTAATACAGTGTCTTATCATTTGGGAAGTGATTTAAATTTATTAATTCTGGTAGCTACAATCCTTGAAGTCTTCCTGAGACAAAACTCATTCTTGGTTTCCCACAGCCTTTTAATGTTATTTTATTTGGTTAAAAAACATCTTAGAGAGTTGTCTCAAGGGAATCTACAGGTAGAACTGTAAAGTGTTTCCGTCCTCAAAAAAACCAGCCAGAATTCATCCATGCTGAAAACTTTTAAAAAGGGAACATAGTATAAAGACAGACTATAAAATGAACTAAGTTGAAATAATGTTCTCACAAACAAGACATATTTTGGAAGTATTCTACCAAAAATTGTTTTTCTCTATGTTTCAGAGTTGCAATTCTTGATTGTTCATTTTGTTTTTTTTTCATTTCCAAATTTGGCTTGATTTTTGCCCCCCCTGCCATTTAAGAACTTAAATACTTCTAGTCTTTCTGAACTGGAATGAATTTTCCATTGATCAAGTGTTTTTTCATATAATTTAGTGTTGCCAGTGCCAGTCCCCAGTGTTAGCCTCGCATTCTTTCTGATCATTCTTCTGAGCTGAAAAGCATCCATTGGTAGATCTTTAAGAGGTGTTAACCCTCACAACTCTATTCATTATCAACACCATCTTAGCATCTGTCACTGTTCCACCATCTTTTCTCAGAAAAAAATTCTTCCTGCAGTTTATGAATTCCCAGTGACTCTGGAATATTGACATATGGCAACTCTGCTGAACACAGATGATAGATGAGCAAGTTCTCATACGTCTGCTCATGATAAAACAGTATATATACACTGAAAACAGTATTCTAAATCAGTGAAAATTCTTTTCTGAAGAATATGCACTCTGGTTATAAGTGCTCAAAAACTTGCCATTATCATGTAGAACAATATGATGGGGTTTTAATTTTTTTTTTTTTTAGTTTCCTGTTTGGTTTATGTTTTGTTTGGGGTTTTTTTTCTCATTTTTTTCCTAGTATTCATTGTTAGTTATAGGAGATCTTTCCTGATATACTCAGTATTAAAGTTATGTGGAGAATGTCTGTAGGTAGTTGTATGCATAGTTTTATGCATTAGATTATGGATTCATAATCTTCTAGTTAGAGTGGTTAAACATTTCAAGATCTGGTTATTAAGAAATAAATTCAGCAAATTTTTATGTGTGGTTTCTTAAAAAATAGTCATTTCTCTTTTCATGTGTTCTGCTGGTTTTAATGGATTGCTTGCTAGCTTGCCAGTAGGCTTTTTGAATGCTGATATTAATTCCACATCTTCAACTATCGACCTGATTTCAAGTGCACTGACGATCCTACAGAAAATGTTAATATAGTGCTATTTTCCTTATTTAATGATGCAGCAAATAGTTATATTGAACAGGGTCATGAATACACTTGGGTTTGTGAAAAGGACAACAGCTTGGTCAGTGCACCATAGATTTTTATTGTATTTATTCTTCTTAAGCTGACAGGCTGCCTCTTATGTATATGATTTAATCCAAAATCCAACCAACCAAGCAAAGAAAATAAAGAAGGAAAGCTATGGTTAAATGATCATCTACTTGGCATTTAATATTATCAGCCTCTTTTTATCTCTTTGTCCTCTTAAGTGTTCTACAGAGGCTGATATATTGTATACATCTGATTCTGAAAGGGGTTGTAGCAGTGATCTCCAGCTCTATGGACAGTGAGGCTGTAGGGAGAGTTTGGGGGGTGTCCAAGGAGGTGCAGAGATGGGCATACAGCTTAAACTCAGTGGTGCATCCTCTTGGAGAGCTGCTCCTCACCATCCTGCTCTTGGCCTTCTGGTATTTGCTATGCTTGTGACCAGAGGAATATGGGTGCCCAGCGTTTTCTGGGTTTGGGGATGAGTGCTTGCTACAGGGAAGGTAATAAAGTGTTTCTTATCCATTTCATCACTGTACACACAAGCTGAATGTAATTAAGGACCTTGTGCCCATGAAAACATGGAGTTTGCAGCCTTTCCAGTCCTCTAAGAGCTCCCTAAGATGTTCCACATCAGAGAAGCTGTTAAAAGCCACTTGAGACAGTTCAGCTCTTCAGTGTTCCCACTTCTGACTTGTGAGAGGATGACACGATAAAACTCTCATGAGACAGATCAGTACCTTCAGCTCAGTGCCTGCTGAAGATACCTGTTGCTTATTCCTATTTGTTCTTTGCTACATAAGAGGCCTTTCATTCTGAGCATTAGGTAAATACCTTGCACAATGGTACTAATAAAATATTTCCTAATAAATACTACAACATGTATGTACTTGTAACTTAGACTGTAGCAGTAATTCAATACACAAAGTCTGGATAACCACAGGTAGGAAAATGGCTTATTAGACTTGTTGATAAGGTGGCTGTTGGATACCTGAAGCACTGATGTGCTCCTGAGCTGTGACAGCTTCCTGGAGACTGAGGATGCTGCAGAGCAGGGAAGGAATTGTCATGTGTACACAGTACCAGAGCTCTTTGTACTTTCAGGTTCTTGCTTCTACACAGAAGCAACGTGTTCCCTGCACATCATAATTTTATGAATCATGAATCACACAGACGCATGCAGGATAACACTTTCCAAAGTTAGAAAACAGGAATGTAAATGTAGATACTGACAATTGTGATGCAAATAAATCCTGGGCTCTAAGGATATGCTAGGAATGTAACTGTGCAGGAAAGGAGGTAGTTTGAATAGGGAACACACAAGCACATACAGTTATGGAATACTGTAGGCTCATGTGAAAATACTTTCACATTTGCTTGGTGATTTATTTTTTTTTTAAGTTTGGAGCAGCATTTGAGTCATAATTCCTTCAAGAATGAATCTGTGCAGTTGCATTAGAAAAATATAGTGATTATGAAGTGCTAATAATAGCATTTTCCATTGCTGCATTGTGCATTATGCATTACTGTATTATTCATGTGTTTTTCTCTTAGTTTTTTTGAAGAAGGGTACTTATTTCAGAGGCACGAGAGAGGTACAGTCCACATGGGGCTCTCAGAATAATGATGTAGTGCTTTAACTTCTGTATCGGAGGCTGATTCCTTTTTATGTATGTTAAAACATCACGCTGGATTCTTTTAAATGAACATTTACATGCAGATCTTCTGCTTTTCCAGCCCAAGAGGCAACCTTATGTAATACATATTTGCATTCTGACACAGTTACAATGCTAAAGGTAGAGGAAAAACAGAAGTCAGAAGAGTGTGTTAAAAATCTACTTGCATGGACAAGTTCTTTTAAAGGCTTTATGTAGTGTTATGTATTTCTTTACGTTGAGAAAGAGGCATAGCTTATTGCTACTAAGAAGAAAAGTGAGTGCTAGAAAAGTTACAGACAATTTCTGAAATGTGTAATGCAATAAATGCCTTCCTGATATGGTACCTGGGAGCCACAGGGGACTACAGGATAACAGTAAAACAGGCTTTTACTTACCCATAAAGCAGGCTTTAACATGGCTTTGTGGTACATAAAAGCCAAAACTCTAAACTGGACTACAGTAAGGGAAATATTCCAGTGAGGAAAATGTGAAAGGAGGTTGTTTCTGCCATGGATTTCACAGAAGATAGCTGAGTAACAGCATGTTTGGGGCTCTTTGGGGTTACAGTTTTCTGTGCCAATTAAATGCAGAGAGCTGAAGTAGATTTCCCCTTCTTTGGCCTTCTTCCATCTCCTGGTAAAACACTTGCAATTCCTGCTACCTTGTGCATACCAATCCACAGCCATTAACATCTTTTTACCCCCCAAACTTTTCTTTGTGTACTCTTTCTACAACCTGGAGGGCTGGGTGTCAAAACCATTTATTCTTCCCTCTTTCAGCATCCTAGGAAAGCAGCTGGGATGCTGCCAACAAACCTGTGCTGTCTTTTCTGATATAGGTGTCAAAACTGAGATTCCTGCAGAAAACTCCTCTGAGCCTTGAGGCACCCAGCTCCCTCCCACTGAAATATTTTCAGAAGGCAGAAACGTGGTTTCTGATACCAACCAGGATGTATGAAGGACATCTAGGAATGTTACAGGTCTACTGCAATTTTGAGGAAATATTGATGTAGTTCTAACAAGACCAGGGTCTATAATGAACATTCCTATAAACTTCAGTCACATGAACTTCAGTTCTGTATGAATAGTTGCTCACAGCAAAGGTACATGTATTTGCCATTAAAAAAGCTTTCAAAAGACAGAGGACTTATCCAGATAGGAAACTATATTAAGAAAAAATTCCCAGATCTTTATACTTAGATGACTTTAGAAAGAGTCTAACCTGACTAAGGTGACCAACCTGAATTCATACGTGCCTAAACCAACCTGAATTCTACATACATAAAACCATTATTTTTTTTTTTTTAATGGTTTAATGATGTCGAGCTCTTCTCAGTAATTGATTTTAGCATGTTGTTGTTGGACAGTTGATGAGAGCAATGTTCCTATTCTTTTATAACCAGATCTTTACTTAAAAATAGAGGTTTTTTAGATAATGTGATGTTCCAAATACTGCAGGTAAACATGAAATAATATTCCAGAACATTGCCTCACACTGCATTGTAACCTAACATGTCTTGATGAATAAATATTTTTCTAAATTGAACAAATGGCACACGCACCAAACAGCAGGGCTTTCTTGTATAAATTGCATTTTTCTCATTGTGGCTTTGTACTTTTAATACAGCTATGGAATGATTAAGTGGAGTGGAGTATTAAAGCAGTTTTATAAATTAAGTTTCCCAGATGCTATTAGTTTTTCCTCTTTAATGTACATCAGCATTCAAAATGTGGGCTGATCATGGGTCATGGGGAACTTAGATATGAAAGACCAAATGTTTTAAAGTATTAAAAATTGAGCTTATGTGAATGATAAAATGGAGCTTATGTGAATGATACTTTATTGATTCATTTGTTTGGATATACCCCTCAGTTCTTTTTCCAGATTTGAAAAGACCACCTGTTAAATCAGATAAAAGGGCAGATGTCCTACTTGTGTATTCTTTCAATGAAATCATCCCCAAAGAAAGAAAACTGGGAGGGTTTTTTACCTGTTAGAAAACCAACACTAATGTCTGAGCTCCTTCATAATATCCAGAGTATATATACTTGTTTTGGACAACATTTTTCCTCTGCATAATTTTTAAGTTAATGTAGCTAAATGAGAGAAAATGGTAGGGATCTACTCAAAACACGGATGAGTACAGGCTGCTATGATGAAATCAATGGTAGGTGCAAATGTAAGTATTTGTTTTCCCCACATAATATTTGTCCTTAATAAAATGTGGGAGTAAAAGTAATTTGTCATTTAGACCCACTCAATGTGCTTGTACCTTTTACTATAAAAGTTCTGTTCCTGGAAATGTGGCCTACGCTAGGCTAGAATGCAGTTGCTAATGATTATTTTCAAACAGTCCTCAGTTTTATGCAAAAAGTTGGGATTTAGGGCATTTTGGTCAATGCTCAGAACTATCCTTTTGGAATAAAGCTGAGAAAATCAGTATCTGTTTGCATCAAACTACAAAAAATTGTTCCTCTGCACTCAAGTTGGATTTTTAATATTATGCAAAAAGATAACAGTGCTTTGAAATTGAATCATTACTTTTAAGCCTCATTTAAAAACACATAAAAGATTTTAGACTTGTTTCTTTTGTTGATGAGACTATACATGCAAAAACCTACTCAATTTTTAGCTGTTTTGCAAGCGTGTCCTTATTATTAGAGGCATTTCCTCAAATTTGCTAGATAGAAACTGCCAAATTAATTTGCTCAGTGAAGACTAAGCAGAGACTGAAAGAGGCTGATAAGGCTGAAGATACTGGCAGGTCTTCAAAATTGCTTTGGTTGAGGAAATGTACTGTCAACAATAAAAAAAGAGGACCAGGATAATAGCATAGGACCAGACTGGTGGTGTTTACTGCCTCAGTTATTTGTAGCTTCCTTCCACCCATTCAAAACAGCTCTGACTGACTGCTTATGGGTGATGCTGCTCCCACTAAGCTCAGTCAGATTATCCAATTTTTATGGTCTGGTTATGAAAAAAATGTGCTGTGGATGTTTTAAAAGATCTAGAAAGTTGATTTTCTTTTTTTTAGATTTTTTTTTTAATGTTTAGTTACTCAGTCTCTTAGGAAATAAGTTAACAGGACACTGCATAAATCCATGGGGAGTATCACAGTCAAACAGAGCTCTTATACACCTGTTTATTTATAGATTTTACATAATGATCTAGTTAATATTTAAGAGATTTGTGATCAATTTACTGCATTTTGTTCAGGTGAAAATTTTTAGCCCTGTGTATTAAGTAGGCATTCAATTAGAGTCTTTTTTCAACAGCATCTTTTGAGGTATGGTAGAAGGTTCAAGTAGGCCTTGAGTAGTCTCTTAGTATTTAGTCCTTCAATGTGTATTTCACAGTTCCTCATGGAGATGTGCTTACTTCCTTGCTTAGGTTAAATCTTGTGAGCTGAGTGGAATAAATATTGCTTTTCTGTCAGTGATTTTTGATATGAAAACATGGTATCACTTATTTCAATGACTTAAGCATGGAAAAAAATAGATATGAAGGATGTGGTAACATTTTTAAAAATTTTGAAACTTGGTAAATACTTTCTATTTTAATTCTGTAGGTCACTCTGAAAAAAAAGAGTCTGGTGTCTGCTTGTACCTGATTGCACTTGCCTTTTCAAAATGTTCATTTTCACTTGTGTTCTGTTTATTTTGTGGTTTAATGCCATTGAAAGACTTGAGGTATTCATTTTTATCATTTTTCCACAAATCAACAACATCTTATCTTCAGTCTCTGCATATTAGTAGTAATACAGACCACTTGAATTCCCACATAGTGTGCAAATTGTGGATGTGTATGTGTATCTATATATCACTCTAAACTATAGTGTACACTGTTGGTGTGCAAAAGCATTGTGAGGCAGTGAATCCCACTGATAAATCCAGAGTCTTTTTAGGAAAGTTGGATTCTTTTCTTCCATTGTATGGTGTTTCAGATAACTGTCTTGTATAGAAATACTGTTATGCTCAGCCAGAAACAGCATAGCTTTCATTTTAGGCTATTTGTATTTAAAGTTTCCAAATACTTAGTTCTCTTTAATAGATTTATTAACTAGATAAAATAAATTTTTTTCTTTAAAAAAAAAAATTGCTGTTTTTATAACTTCTACATGAAGGGAATTTTATATGATGTGCTGCTAGTTGTTTGTTTTTGTTCTACAGTGCTTCATCATCTGTCATTCCTTGAATTACAGGCACTGACAAACTCCCTGTCCATGTTAACTGGAGCTGAGAATGCTTTGCTTCTCCTAGGACTGGTGCCATATTACCAGGACAATATATTTATTGCCTTGGCTGCTGCTGTGTGATGCATGACAGGAATGAGAAATTGAACTTCCTGAATGTGAAGTAGCTCGTGCTGCTGGTGATACAGAAATGGTTTAGGAAAAAACAATCAATCAAATTCTCTGTTCCATTAGCAGGGCTACATACAGTTGAATATATAGTAAAAGAGTAAGTTCTTTTACAATGTAAATCAAATAGTGCTTTGTGCTAAACTCAGATCCTTGCAAAAATGACATGCAGTATTTTTGGTTTTGGCATGCTTTACTTTCTACATTAGTGACTTGTGATCTGATAATTTAGAAATATGGAGCTGACATTCCTTATTTTTGCCTTCTCCTTTTCAGGAGCCACAGATTGTTCTTTCTTGACTGCTTATTACTATTTTAAACTTGTTGGGTTTTAAATATTTTTAACTTGTATGTAGAGTTGTTTTGAGTTTCAAATACTTGCAGGTAGAATTTATTGTAGCTGCAGGTAATTGCACTTCAATATCAGTAAAACATCCACTAGAGATATGAATAGGCCCATCCTCTCTTCTGAGCATTCATTTTCTGATAATAATCTTTTCTCCATCTTGTGAAATGATTAGACTGATTTTTTTTTTACTTGCAAAGAGAGAAGTATCTCACTGAAAGCTTGAAGAGAGAGTTCTGGATATTCTTCATCTTGATACCTGCTAACAAGTCTTGTCACACATTGTCAAAGTCTCAGCTTAGCCTTTCCCCAGTGCCTGAAGCAGCAGGGAGTTTTCTGTAGTTTCCCCAAAGCAGCCCAGAGCTGTGTACTTTGGAATCTTCAGTTTGAAATTCTGGCTGAGATTTTCAAAGGAGTTCACTCTCCTCAAGTAGTAGTTTGCTGACATTTGCTTAGTATTAAGGCAGTGAGAATAGAGGGAGAAGCTTAACCACATCTTCCTGGTAGAAGGGGAAATGCTGGGGCATATGGCAGTCTGCTGGAATTTAAATCCTTGAGTTCTTTCCTGCTTCAACTATGGTATGATTAGGTGGTCCAAGGCCAAATCATGTACAGGCAGTAGGGCAGAAAAGTTCCACTAACAACTGTTCTAAAAAAGAAAATAAAATTAAGAGCCATGTAGGCTTTTAATAAGCATGCCTTCTCCTAAAAGTGGATTGTCTTGCTGTCACTCTTTATAGCATTTGTTTTATTAGAAAGAAAAAGGAAAAATTGATTTATTAGTTATGAATTTTACCAGGTCAGTTACCTTAACATTTATTTAAATTGCCTTGATTAATCCCACCAACTTCAGTGAATGATATTACAATCTAGAACTTGCTGTTGGAAGGCAGAGGTAGAACATCAGTAGAATTTAAAGTATCAAGAAGTAAGAGTGAATCTTTGTAACAAGACATTAAATATTATTCCTTTTAAACACTCTAAGGATGTTCTGTTTTCATACTATCTATTCACTTTTGCATCTCAAGGTCAGCCAGCTTACTCATTTTTCTGTACTTTATTTTAGATTTTATTTTATTTTCCTCTCTGGCAGCCTAGAATGAGACTTGACAAAGATAAAGTGGTGGACAAGGAAACACAAACCGCTTGGCTTTTTTTCTGAAGGAAGTCTTGTGACCAAAAAAGACAACCTGATGAATTTCAGGTCGGCAGAATCTGCATAAATATCCCTTAGACCATGTAACCCTTGGAAAAATGACCACAGAACTTACTGCATTGGCTGAAAGATTAGTGATTCACACCAATACTCAAAGAAATGTGTTCCTCTTAAATGTCTTTTAAAAGTGGGCCTGTCTTACCATGAACACAATCATTAATTACACCCATTTACATAGCATTTGTCTTCCTGGAAAAGTGCCTTTTAAAGCAAATGAGGCAGATCCAGCAGTACTTAAACGCGAGTATCCTATGAGAGAAAAAACACCTTGCCTACAGCCTCAGCCCAGTGCTAAAATTTATTTCCCTGCCTGCCAAACAACTTCTTGAAAAGGAGAAACTTCTCTCACTGGGAGAAGGAGCACCAATAGGTGTCGTGTCCCAAGTACATCACAGAAAGGACAGATATGACCTTGCCACATAGTATTTGGCAGCAAGACAACAGCTTTTGTTATTAACAGGTTCAGTTAGGAACTGAAAATTTGCAAAAACAAAGTTTGTTTGCTGAAATATAGCTTTTACAGGCATCTACTGGAGAACCAGAGGATGGGGCTAGGCAGGATGTTTCTTAAGGGGTTCTGGCTGTGTCAAAAGCATATCATGTTCCACATTGTAGAGCTTTTTCTCCTTTAACTGTTGAAGCTTATTTAGAAGACAAAAGCAAACTTCTTTTTTGAGTTGGCTGATGCCATCAGCTAGACCTAGTAGAATTTCTGGATAAATGGAAAGCTTAAGAAAGAACTTCACAAAAAATTTTTAAAAATCTATTGATTCACCAGTTTTTTCTATCAATGTTAGCAGTTTTGAAAGAAGAGCAGGTTCTACCTTGAATTCTTGATCTTGGTGGTGGTGTGTGCAAAACCTTTTATGTATGAATTCCTGACGGTTCTTGAAATTAGTTTTTCATCTTTTGCCTCATGTACTTTAGTTTTGTTGTTAGCCCCATGAAAAACAGAATGAGAGTTGTGTATGCAAAGAAATGGAATTGTTGTAAGAATGTAGTTAACAAGATACTTTAAAACTTATTGTATGTTAGATAGATTTTATAGTTGTTCCAGTGTTTTTACAGATTATTTTACTCATACCATCAAACTCTCTCACCTTCTGTTACTGCTGTGCTTGGATTATCAAAATTTATTGATGAGTGGAAACAGTTTTATAGTTTCTAGGTTATTACAAAATACAGAATCTGAAGTATTCCTTCAAATTAAGTGCTATTTGGTCTCTCTAAATGGTATTCATTATATAATTTTCCCCATGGGTGAGAACTTAATATCAAGGTCAAATATTTAACATTTTATTATGTATCCCAAAAGGTCACAGTCATTAGTCGACAAAAACCTTTAAAAGACTATAAGCCCTCATTTATGTCTTATTTCCTGGTTTTATAGTAGAATTGTTTCCAATGTCTGCTGATCAGTTCTCTGTACCAACTCTGGAGAACACAAGTTGACTCAGCTGCCATTTGACTAACCCAGCTTCATATTTAATGCAAATGTGACTGTGTGAATATGTGCTGCCTTCTGCCTTTTTGTTTGTTAGTTTGTTTTGGTGGATGTTTTTTTTCCATTCAGAGTAATGGCTGTTGCATCTGTGGCTGTCTTACTGCATTCAAGCCATTCTCAGGAGAAGAATTACGGTGGTATTACAAGTAAAGTCTAAATGGGTTTGAACTGGAGTATGTCCATGGAATATATGCCCATGGATATATGTCAGATTACACAGCATAGAGGAAAGACCATGAAATATCTGCATGTTGAAGTTCTCTTGCCCTCATATTACTCTCACTGTCCTCTTTCCTACACTTACCAAGGTGCACAAGACAGAAAAACATCTCTGTGCAAGCCTCACTTGGTGACCTCTTACATTCCTGTTACCAGGGCTGATCATTCAGACTCTGGGCTCTAATAACAGCAAATCCACACAGTTTTATACAGCCTTGGGATCAGAAGTTACCTTAAGTTGAATGTCAAGTTACTATCTGCATATGGCATATGTTTCATCTTAATTTCTTTTTAGAGGTTTGATTCATTAATATATTTTAAAATATTTTTAAAGTATTAAAATACACTTAGGATTGCCATTTGAAATAATATTTCAAGCTACCTGTATCTGTATGTTTCTATCTGTTATGTTACTAACGATTTCATTTTAGAAATAGATTTGAAGCTCTTTTCTGAGTTAATTCTCTAGATTGCTCTCCATGAGGTCAGAAGAGATGTATATTTTAACTGCTTACTCCTGTTTTTATAGATGGCTATACAACAGATGACATTGAATTTTACTGGCGTGGGGGTGATAATGCAGTCACAGGAGTGACAAAGATTGAACTGCCCCAGTTCTCCATTGTAGACTACAAGCTTATCACCAAGAATGTTGTTTTCTCTACAGGTTTGTAAAGGGGAAGCTGGAAGGGGAATTGATGGGGAAGACTTTTCAAAATGGGTTAATTCTTAATATGCAGTTCAGGTTCCGAGCAAAACCAGGAATAAATTAGAGCAGCAACTCTGAACTTTGAAAGGGACAGGTTTTATTACAGCTTTCACAGTGTACAGAGCACCATTCATTAACACATGAAGGGAGTACAGTAGTCTGTCATCCTAAGGCTCAGTCAAATAAGCATTAATTTCTTTATTCCTGGGAAAACTGATGAAGCCACTTGCACACCTCAGCATCCTAAACCCAACACAAAGTAACCCAGCCTATAGGAAATTTAGGAGCCTTTCTCTCACTATATCTAAATGTTCCTTGTGCCAGGTTGTGAATGTATTAGACAAATCATTTTGTCTTCACTGTAAAACCTTCAAAATCATTGTTCAATAGGGTTTGTAGTTTAGCGTATGCTAGCAAGTTTATGACTTTCTAAAAGCTGAGAAGATGCTTTGTAAGGAGGAGTAGAAAATAAGCTTGGTTGTCTTCAAACTAAAAACAAACAAACAAAACCATCTATGACATACAGAGTCACTGAAAGGAGACAAGAGTTGTGCCAGTCTATTACTATGTGATGTTCTCTGCCTACTTGAGAAAGCTGCAAAGTGTGTTAAAACAAGTCTTGAAGATCCACGATCTAAATTTTGCTAGAAAACAGCTTCTGAGGGGATACAGTAGAATTGTGTATCTGAATTCTTCAAAACCAAGCAGAAATGGGGCTTGAATGGTGATCTCTAGGCAACTCTTTCAAAATGTGTATCTTAAAATATTTCTGGTGTCCAGTGACAGAGGGCAGGTGTTGGGTTGCTTGGAGGGAAGGTTAGAATAAGGATGACACTGAAGTGGGCATACCACAGCTTGTCAGGGAAGAAGCATTTCTATGCTTTGATGCTCTGAAATTTATTTTGGCAGTTGATTGTTGACAATGAAGATTGCCAACATATATGCACCAAGAGCATCCTTGTAGCCTTAGAATAAAATATTCTTTAATCCATATTCTTGCTAGAAATCCTGCAGCTGATTATCCTGGATGTTTCAGCTCTGTGTGTGCTCAATGTTGCATGAAACAATAAAACCAAAATGACAGAAAAATGTTTCCAGGCTATATACAAGTCAATTATGGCCATACCAAATATTCTCTTTTAGGTGCCTACCCAAGGCTGTCTCTCAGCTTTAAGCTTAAGAGAAACATTGGCTACTTCATTCTGCAGACCTACATGCCTTCCATTCTGATCACCATCCTGTCCTGGGTTTCCTTCTGGATTAATTATGATGCTTCAGCAGCAAGAGTTGCTTTAGGTAGGCATTTTTACACATCTCATGCAGTGTGCATTAGCTGAATGCTTTTTCTTGCTTCTGGCTTACTGCGTAGTGCATGATTTGAAAAAGAAATCTGTTAGATACTTTTATGTCTGGCTTGTTAAGCTTTACGTTATTTGAATCAGCATTTCAATCACCACAGTTTAAGTAAAAATTAAACTGATTTCATGTCTGAATTATCTAACTGTATAATAGTTGTGATCAGAATTAGTCTAATTGTCTCAACATCTTATGTTCTTTTACTGGTTGTTTTTCTCCAAAGAGAATGCATATAGTTTGCTTTTGCCCATGGCCGTCCAGAATACACTTTCAGCACTGTGCTATGGATAATTTTTTTTTTCTTTCAGGTATGAATTAAATGAAGTGTTACTAGGCTTGTATAGCTAACTTCTCCTTAAACTGAGGACTTTTTTTCCTTACTATTACTTTACATTGTAAAACCAAAAGCATTTCCCTAATTAATCCCTAGAGTACTTCTATATCTGGTTGTTAATCCCAAATGTGTTGGTATATACTGTGCCCCTTGTCAGAGGATCCAAACATGTTAACAAAAATAAATATGAGTACTGCCAAATTTTGTGTAAATCAGACTGATTTGTGCTAGTACAGCCTTCGTATAAATAAAATAAGTAGATCACCATATAAGATACAATTGAGAATTTGGCAGTTTAGCTTTACTGGATACCTTCTGAGTTTTACCAGGCCTTTCTGTGTAGCAGTTGCCCATAGGAATTCAGGAATTCGGACATCCTGAAAATGCTGGAGGGAAGGCAAGATAACACTAACTCCAGGCTGTTAACTTATAACTAAGACACATAAAAGAAGGTTATAGCTTAGCTAGTTAAAAATATACTCAGAGACCAACTACTGTTGTTTGATTTAATGCAGTTTATCACAGGTATCATCTTTTTTTTACTAGACAAAAATATAAGTCAAATATAAGTAATATCTTTGAGGCTGGGTTTGTTTCCACTGGGAAAAGACATCTAGAATTTTTAAGCCTCAGTATTTGACTATGGTGAGCTGTTATGCTAGAAAACTAAAATTAATTCAATCAATAGATTTGTCAATTTATTTATTTTTTTTCCAGGCATCACAACTGTGCTCACAATGACAACAATTAACACCCATCTTCGAGAGACTCTTCCCAAAATTCCATATGTGAAAGCCATTGACATGTACCTTATGGGATGTTTTGTCTTCGTTTTCATGGCTCTCCTAGAGTATGCATTGGTCAACTACATCTTCTTTGGCAGGGGACCCCAACGTCAAAAGAAAGCGGCAGAAAAAGCTGCAAGTGCCAACAATGAGAAGTTACGAATGGATGTTAACAAGGTAAACTGAAACAGGGATATGTTTTTAGCATTCTCCTAGGAAGGCAGACTTCTGCCACACAGAGCTTTAAAATGTAATTTCTTGTAGAAAAGGAGTGGAGTGGGATGATGGTGATCTTGTGGTAGCTCTGCATGCAGTGTACTTAGAAACCTCAGCAATGAACGCTGCCCTCTAGCCCGGAAAACTGATTTACTTTTTTTTGAAGCATGAGCTCAGTTAAGCATTACTGTGAGATGTTTTTTTAGTCAGGATGTGGAGTTAAATATGTCTGATCTGTTTTCAAAGGAATAAATCCAAAATGATGGCTATAGCTGGTATTCTAGTAAGAGCTGTATGGAACGTTGGAAATCAAAACTAGATTAAACCTATTTTGTCAAAAGTTTTTCAGATAGAGAAGTGTTAAAAGCTTCAGAAGTTTGCAGATTTTTAACATATAATGGCCAAGGATACTGTTGACTAAATGAGAAACTGCACCAACTTGCTGTGCACTTAATTTTGAATCTAAAAATTGTCCCCTGGGGATGGAGAATTGAAGCATGAAATACATTTGCCAAGATTATCCTTAATGAAAATGGAACACTTATCATAAAGTACTTGTTATTTTTCAGTTTGACCATTTTGGATGAGTGTCACTCAGTGGCAAATCTTGAGCTGAATGCTAAAATGTACTCAGTGTGAAATGCAGAAGCTTTCACACACATGCAAAATTGGGAAGTAAAATAAAGTTTTTTGTTTTTGTTTTGGCAAGGAAAACTTTTTTGAATTTGTAATTCAGCATAATACTCCAAGGAGAGAAAAAAAATACAAATCAGAATTACTTTTTTTTTAAGAAATCAAAAACCTCAAGTGGTTATTTGTCAAGTGGAAGCATAAGTTTCATACAGCTCTAGTGGTGGAATTTCTGTGTTTGTTTAGACCTCTGGACGACCATAGTGTGATTGTGGACAGTAGAATATTTTATTCCATTTTTTGCTGGAACAACAAAATTCCATCACATGTTGATAGCATAAACCAGTTAGTTTTATAGGTTATAGTTCATGGTCCTTATGATCCTTTTAAGAGGATTACATTGTCATGGCTCAGATCTCACCCATTCATCAGTTCATTTTTTTCTTTTTCATTTGAGAGAAACTGAATGAAGGCAAATGCATAATAAGATTAATTTTGCTACTAAGGTTTCAAGGATCACATTTTACCATTGAGAAGAAGACTGCAAAGTCTTTTTCTTTCCATTGGTGTTGTTTTCATAGATGTAAAAAGAGTTACAAGCTTTTATTTAACTTCTTAATTGCTAAGGAAAAAAAAAAAAAAAGGAAGAAAAAAAAAAGGAAAAAAGAAAAAGCTATTAATTAAGAAATCTTGTAGGTAATTTTGTGAGACTAGATCTGTGTTTGTCTGAAGTCTTTCCTCAAACATCAATGGGAATTTAAGGTCCAAAGGTGTCTGAGTATCAATAGTAGCTGACATATTTTTTTTATATACTATTTCACTTGTGATATTTGCTGTATAATTATTCATACTGATCTTTCATCTGTGTAACAGAATAGCCAAAGTCTAATGATAAATCACTAATCATGAAGTAGAATTTGACTAAAAAAGCACTGACTAGTGCACTAATCCAATCCATTAAGCAGAATAAATTAATTCCCCTAACTTGCAGAAATTCGCCAGCCCACAGGATTAACACAAAGTATACTGGGAACAACTTTACATTATTTGTATTTTTTTTTATACTGAACCTTTTGCTTAATGTACTAGGGCAGCATGGTTCATAGTCTATGGCAGTTCTGCTCTGGTATCTGGTATCTGACCTGATAATCAGGTTTGCAATCCCTTAAGGAATAGAATCAAACAGGATCAGAATAGTGGCCAGAGAACATTGTCCTGCTGCAGGACAAGCTATTTAATGGATCTGAATATTTTATTTATGAAAGAGAGATAATTATTAAATAATTGTTTTCACGTACAAGAAACAAAAATGGGTATGAACTGTCGAATTGGGTTCAGATGCAGGTTTCCATGGAAACATGCACATTTTAGAAATGAGACCAAAGACAATCTCCACGTAGGATCTAAGACTGAAGGACTTTTAGTACTAGATTCCTCTTGTATCACTACGTAGAATACTATGAATTTGTTTGTGACTTGGGATATTATGTGAGAAAACATCAATACCATGAAACAGGAGTATTGATGAAAACGTGAGGATCAAAACTTCTGTGCAGCTCTGTTACTTCATTCAGGACACAGGAAAAAAGGCTCATGGATGATTACTGAATTGCTGCTTTTAGTGCAGCATCTTCATTTATACATTCCAGATCAGCAAATCTCTACTAGATATCTGGAGATTCCAACACTAACTTTTGTAATAGCTTCTTACAACTTTTCTGAACTACAAATGGTGGTGAGAGAAGTGCTGGTTAGTCCATCTATCCACAACTACTTGCATAATAAAAGTAGAATTTAATACATACTCCCGTTATGCTTTTGAGTTCTCTGTATTGGTTAGATTCCAGGGCAGACACAGACATTGGTCCATCTCTCAATTTTTTTGCTCAGACTTACTCAGAAGATACTCAGGAGCCTACAAACCAGTATGGAAGCTTAACAGAAGCTGTTCTTCTATGACTGTGGTATCTGCTGAATCCCTTTTAATCTTTTGGAGATCTGGTGATTTAGGAGAAGAATGTCCTTTCTCCCATTTCAGTGAACACCATCAGGCTGGCTGCAGAGCTTCCCTTTTACTATTTCAGATAGAACTGTTACCAAATCTTTCTTGAATTTGAAATGTCTTTCTTGAAATTTCACACTGTTGTCATGTCATATGCCCAGTGAATGTGGTGCTTTTGGTTTTGGTTTGTTTCTTTAGAATCATAGAATAGTTTGGGTTCTAAGGCACCTTTAAAGGCCACCTGGTCCAACCCTGCCAACAGTGAGCTAGATCAAGTTCCTTAGAGCCCTGTCCACTTGACCTTCAATATTTCCAAGGATGAGGCATCTACCACCTCTCTGGAGATGCTGTTTCAGTGTTTCACTGTGCTCACCTTAAATTCTTAAATTCTTGCTTATATCTAGTCTGAATCACCACAGAAGGCTGTAACTTCTTATACTGATATTCTCATTTTCAAAGCTTGTTGGGTCTGTTTGGGGTAATGAAAAGGAAGAGAAGAGATTAAGCCTATGTCTCAGTTTGCTTCTTGAATTTTGAAACCTGAGCAACCATGAAGAAATTTAAAAGACATAAAACTCAAGGAAGATTCAGACTTGATTACCATCAGATATATTATTGCAGACTTGTTAAATTATATTGGACATGCTCAGTTTTCTTTACAGTGATTCCAGATTTCAATAGCCATGTGTGTGATCATTCCCCTCTTGAAGCTTCTCAAGCTGCAATCAGTAGATTTTTCCTTTGGTCTAACTCCTCATCATCTTTTGCTTTTGTTAGGGCTAAGTGTCCTCTCTGCCAACACTCTTATTGTTGCTTACAGGTAAATCAGTGCCTTTCTTCTTACTCTAGAAGTAAGAAGATATCTTCATTATTTGACTATCTTCATTATTTGAGATACCATTCACATCACCTCTCTTTTCAAGCCTATTCTCTTATGTTATTTCCTCTAAATCCTTTATTATCTTTATAATCTCAAGTTTTTTATTCACTTCTGTTCTTAATGGCACAATGCTAGGAGTGTCATATTTCTGCTTGAAGACCTAACATATCATAGACTATGGTATATTCACTGTTACATATTGCTATGCAGTTACATTCTGGGGACTTTTTTTATTTAAAATAGTAATGTTGCCAATCATCAGTATCCTTTTTGTAGGCATATTTCATACTACCTTTTATTTAGGCTCAGGGCACCAAACAAATCTATTGTCTGTCATTCTTCCATATGATTAACAGATAGGTTTAAAAATAAGGCCAAATTTTCCCGTCTGGCTTCACAATATTGTTCAGCTGACTGTCTTCCATTGATATTTGTAAATATCTGGGACATACCATGTCCTCAGTTCTAAGATAAACTGTCAGAGGCTTTACTGAAATCCATAACTTAAATCTGGTAATTCTGAAATCATATAGAAATGATCAGGAAGAATCTGAGCCTCAAAGACTCTCTGAGGTTTTTTTTTTCCTATTGTAATTTTGGTTTCTGTTTCCTTTTGGGATAGAGGAAAGTAAGGGAAGGGAAGCAAGCTACTGTGATTTAAACCTTCCAATTTTCTCCTTTATGAAGCCTGTCTTTTTCTTCAAGATTTTCAGCTTAGTCAATATCTCAGAGCCTGGTACAACTGTGGATAATTTCTGATGTAGACCACCAGCCATTTTAATGTATTTAATTTCGGATATTACCGTTCAACTAATGAGCTCCTTGGCACTCTCAGTACTGATTTGTTCCCCATCAATTTATTCCAGAATGCAGCAGCCAAGTAGCCAATTTTTAAATTTTGTCTTACTTTGTTGGATCCAATAGTGTTACCTTGTGTGTTTCCATCTTGGAACTGTGGCTTAGATGAGTTTGCTGATGCTGCTCACTGTGATGTGTCTGATGCACCTTCTCGGCTCTGTGTTGAGGATTTTCAGTCTGCTCACCTCCCACTCTCTGTATTTGCAGTATATTTTCCTGTGTTACTAGATTCCCAGTCAACCTGCTGCTTCTGTTGTTGCTACATCTTTTGGATTCACTGCTGGTTTTTCCCACACTTGATCATCTAACTCATTTGATCCAGGCTAATACATACATTAATTGACTTTTCTGGAGGTGTAAGTAAGGTGAAAATGCTTCTCATTATCAAAGAATCTGTCTGTTATTCTGGGTAGATCAGAAAATCTCCATTACAGCTATGTGGTAATTTAATGGAAACCAGAAATGTCACTGTACAGATACTGGTGAATTTACTGGGCTGAATGAAAGGCTGATTCTTCTTCCTCTGTGAAGAAGTGCTTCTTCCATCTTGTCAGATGTACTTTTGGCAAGGGTGATTATAATGGAAAAACAGCTGTATGCTGTCCTCTTCCAAAGCAACAGAGAATGGAAGTGTGTCAGGCAGCAGAGATGTGTGAGTATTGATACCAGTTCCTACATCAAGATTTTTGTTAAAATAAGGGCTGCAGATCCATCTCTTGATGGAGCACCTTGTCAGTCTTTCCTTAGACTCCTGGATGGTTTCCTTACCAGGATATTAGAAACAGGATTTGATACTTGTGGTTTTTTTCAACCCAGATATCAGACCTTATAGAAGCATTACAATATAATGGATTTGGTGTATCTTGCCTTCCATTTCTAGTCCTATCTTTCTAATTCTTACATGCATGTTAATCAAGTAGTGTTTAAATTATTTCTAATTTTTTTTTTCTTTATAGTTAGATCAACTAGATCTAGAACAAATAATTGCTGCAAGTTAGCTTTTTTTTGTATAAAATGTGTTCGCTATATTCTTTAAAAGTAATTTGATTTGCCCCTTCACAGAATTGGCATTGTCATGCACAATCTAAATACATCACTAAATGACTAAATGTTTTTTTTTAATGTATACAGATGTAATAATTGAAGCCTAGAGGGTTGCCAACCTGGCTTAGAGCACAGAGGTGCTGTCAGCTTACAAACCACATACCTCAAGTATGTGATAGGTAACTTAAATCACATAAATAAAAATCTATCCTAATTTTACTACCATGCTGGTGTTACTGTGAGCATTAATAAAGCAATTTGCCTCTGGAAAAGTGGGTAAAAATGTCTAGATAGTATGCAACACTTCATACTGTCTCTACAGATCTATTCAGTTTTTTTATTAATAAAAAAATAACAGTGAACAGATATTACTAACCTCTGCATGTTCAGATAAGGCTTTTTTCTGAACTTGAAGACTTTTTAAAAATACACAGAGTTTATTTGTAAAACAAGGAGTAATTCCTTACTCCATACATTGTATTATGGAAGGTATTGGGTCAGCAAGCCTCAAAGTTACCAGAAGTTGCTGTTACATAATGCCAGGTCACAAACAAGGAAAATTCTTGGAATAATGACAATTTTTTATTAGAAATTTAATTAGAGAATATGAAGTAGAGAACATGGAACTGTAATATGATAATGAGATTAGACAGCATATTAATAGCTTTGAATCACAATAGAAATGTTCTCCTGAAGAATGAGTGTAGGATTTAGCAAGCTAAGAAAGTTTAAACAAATATAGACAGACATCTTGGCAACTCATTGCCCTCCAGACTGACTGTTGTTATATCTAAATACAGTTGCTAAAGGAGATGAAATGGCAAGAGAAGAACAAATAGAAGCTTAACCTGCCCTAAGCAGCACTTAAAATGGTAACTTTCTTCCCCTGCAAGTTTGCTGAGCTTTCCCCCTACACCTTTTTAACCAAGGAAGAGTCTTACCAAGTTTAACTAGAAAATTAGAATACTTCTCAGATATTTCAGTTTGAGGGGACTCCCTTGCACTATCAGAGTTTTTAGACAAACAAGACCATGCAATTATGTTTTTCATGAGAGATTACACCTCCTTATTTCACCTATGTAACTGGGCATGTTGGGGGACAGACTCTTTCTGGCCACTGCATAATTTAGCAAGAAAATGGGACTCCCACAGGATCCTTCTCCAGGTGCCCATTTTCAGATTCACTGGCTCATGTATGCTTGCTGTACAAACTATGGAGACCATAAACTTTTATTGTGCCAAGAGTACAAATTGAAATGGCACAGAGTCAGCTCAAGTATTGCTTTGCTAGCTGCCATTTCCCAGGACAGCTTCTTTTCACCATTTTCCTAGTGAATAAGTGGAAAAGCCTGTGCAATTTTTTCACTGTCATATCCATAGATGTCTCTTGTGAAAAAGAGGTGAGGGGTTAGATGAAGGAAGGTGTTAACTTGGGCCAATGTGGAGCCATTGATATACACATGGCCCTTTGCAAGCCATCTTGTGATAGTTTTCATCATGCTACAAACAGGAAAGGTTGCTCTCCTCAGTTTTCAGACTAAGGTGTAAAAGATGCATTAACAGAGCTGAAGGCCCTACATAATATGCCTTGCACCAAAGCAATGCTCATTAGCTTAAGCTTGGCTAATGCCTTTATTTCCTCTTTCATTTTTTCCTGGCTTGCCTCCAGCTTTTTCTGTTCACAGTGATATTTGTTCATTTCTGTCTGAAGAAACCATATAAATGAACCTGTAGTGAGAAGGAATTTTTGAAAAGGTACCTAAAAACATCCATATTTCTTACATAGAGGTACACCTTATACCCTGTGCAGTGGAGGTATGTCTAGTATGAAACATGAGTATATAGAAGACCGCAAAACTTTTGGGAAAAAAAAAAAAAAAGGAATTTTAAAATATCTGCATGCACAGATTCACTTAATTAACTGAATACCTATCAAAACACTTCAGGCAACATGGAACTCTTACATTTCCAGTCTAAAATCTCAGATCCTCACCACTCTGTATTAGCTAATGCTACCACTGTTCAGATTTCAGTGAAAGGATTCATCTTCTTTCTTTCTTCTCCAAGGAGAGTTTTGGTTTTTTTTTCTGTACAGGTAAAACTGCATGAAGACTGATCCTTGCCCCAGGGTCAGAGGGTATTTCTCACATAGCAGTTTATTGTAGGACATGTCATAAAAGTAGGCATGGATTATAAAAGCTCAGCCTTTCTCCTAAATTTATATTTGTGCATTATTAAGGAGCAATTTGGCTAGGAAACACCCAGCAATGCACAGATTGCTCAGTCAGCCTCTATGTGTCTTGTTGAACCCTGAGGTTTCCTAGGAGTGAGATTTGTGGAAGTTCCAGCTTTAGCCTCCAGCACTTTGCAGAAGCAGTCAGAAGGTGATTTATTTCCACAGTCCGTAGTGGTATTCCACATGACATCTGAATAAAGGTCAGTTCAACTGTGTGAGCTTTTCTTTCTGCAGCTGAGCTCCTTTGAATGCCACGGTTAATAAATGTAAGAACAGAGAATGTACACTCCATTTGTTTAAAGCACGATATCCCCTGTGCTTTTGTAGTGCATCTACAAACCTGCTATCCACCAGTGACCCTGAATTAAACACACTGTTGATTACAAAAAAGAATCCATTAATGCAATTTATAGCATTATCTCAGATTGTGGGGAAATAAGGCGCACAAAAAAAAAAAAAAAAAAAGCAGCTTAAAAGACTTCGATAAGGTTTAGTTGAATGTCCACGAGGCAGCCAATTTCTAAACTGTAGAAACTAAACTGTAACTCTAGATGTTATGTGGTAGGGCATGTATCCTAGCTGTGCTCATGAATCTTGGGAGCACTGCATTGTATACATGGCAGTAAGTGGTAAAGTATTATTATAATGTAGAACATTACTTTCTCAGCCCCTTTGCTTTATTTATAGTGTCTAAAATAACTATCTGTTTGGTTTCTTTTTTGCAATTTCAGATAATCCTAAAACTCATATCAGAAATGTTCACATAATCAGAATGGTAGTATTTCATCTGGTAAGAAGGAGGATACATATTTTAAATCCCTCTATTATAGTCTTTGCCCATCTTTAGTCTGTCAGTAACTAGTATTTATGAAGCTCTGCCTTTATTGTTTTTTGCTTATAGGCTGTAAGATAACCTAGACTGAATTTAACACTTTCTACACTATTACAGAAACTCAAAATTGCTGTATTAAAACACATTATAAAGACACTTCCCAATATTTCAAAAATCTCTATCTCAGATATTACAACTTCAAAACATTACTAACTTTAATAGCTATTTAATTCATATTACTGTATCTCCTAAATTTATAAGCTGATTTCCTGATTTTCCAGCAGTCCTGGTTTTGCCAGTGTTACTTGCTGGGTTTTGGTTTAGGACATTGGATTATGTGCAGCACTTTGAACAAGTTGATACTTGTTATTTTTATTCAAATGCCATCGAGTCAGAGATACTTTATCCTGCAATGTCTTAAGTATGGAATCTTGTGTGTAAGTAATGGATGCCAAAAGAAATCATGCTTTCAACCAATTCTTCAGAGTGCTAAAAGAATTATTACTAAGTTATTGATGTGTTATTGATGATAATGATCAAGAAATCACATGTATCAGAAGATAAACCTGGATGCCTAGAAATTGAATTAGAAGTAGAGCGGCTTTAAAGTTCTGTGTTCAGATCTTGCATTTTCTCACTTTCTTTTTTTTTACTTCTCACAGGTCTCTTGGGTTTTGGTTAGACTTGTAGGTTTTAAAATGATTGAGAACCTAAAGAAAACCTTGATTGGATTTACAGAATTTTTCTGTATTTTCTGACCTGAAACCAAACAAAGTAACCTGAAATTAGAAGTCAAACTAATTCTAATGTTCTGTAACTGCATGCTTTACAGCCTGACCCAAAGTTTAGGTGTATATAATGCAGTCCAAGCCAATGCATGATAACACTGTTTCATAAATAGTTGTGACAGTGCTGGCAATAAATTCAGTTTTCTACAGGCAATGGAAATGCAGTCTTTGTAACATTCTTAAGGACATTGTTTCACATACAGGTGTAACATTAGGTGTTTATGCTTTATGACTTCATATAGCTTTACCTCAGCAGACTTATTTATCATGTAAAAAATGACTATATGACTTTAAGCAGATGCCATTTGAAAATCATTAATTCTTTTCTCTTCCAGAGTGAACCTAGCAGCAGTCTAATACAGGGCTGCCTACCTTCCACACATTGCCTTGTGTAGTCGGTGCAGTCCCCAAAGATCAGTGGTTCCTAATCAATAAGTCAAGCAATGCTGATGAGGTGTAAGATCCCTACCATATGTAGAGTGCACTTTGTACTTTGACCTCCTCTTTTCAGACCTACAGTGACTAGTCAGGAATAGGTTGTTACTGGTATCCAAGCAAAGCTTAGCTGTAAGAGTTGGAAAACTATGCTATAGACAATATTACAGTCTTTAGCAAATTAAATTATATATCTGTGCATATCATGTTGGTCTTCATTACAAAAGGGATCTTTATGTCTGTCTTCAGTTACTAAGAACATCAGTTCACAGCACCTATAAATGCTGAGGCCAAATCTCAGGTGCTCATCTTTGTAATAGGCTTGGTACTTTGTTCTCCTTTCTTGGTTTAAATCATACTATTTTGCTTGGGTCCAGCAGCAGCCCTACTTTAAAAAAGAATATTTCTTTTGGATTTCTTTTTGATGGTTTGTTTCACAAGACTTTTCCATCTAAAATTCCAGCCCTGCTGTCTATTTTATCCATGGCTTCTGAGCCATTCTGCCCTAAAATGAGCCATCAGCACCTGCCTGAAATTGAAGGTTATGTAGCTGAAAAATAACAGTATATAAGGAAGTGAACAAGTCAAAATTATATCTTTTCAATTCATCAGTATAAATTTACCTCCTATTTAATAGAGCTGTGTTTGGCATACCAGTAAAGCATAATCACCAAGGTGCTGCTTGACTAGATGTTAGCAGTTTCAAAGATCTGGTCATCCTTGGAGGATTCTTAATGTACCTATGTGTGTATGCA
Source organism: Florisuga fusca (assembly GCA_038090715.1). Classification (NCBI taxonomy): domain Eukaryota; kingdom Metazoa; phylum Chordata; class Aves; order Apodiformes; family Trochilidae; genus Florisuga; species Florisuga fusca. The sequence continues at coordinate 2,018,896 of JAAWXA010000026.1, read as the reverse complement.
TGTGTGTGTGCGTGTGAGTTGTAATTACCATGTATTTTACAGTTTCTTATGTGATAGTGTATGAGGAATTCCTCAAGAAAGCCATCATTTTGGAGTTTCTAAGGGGCAGGAAGAATATAGAATGGTAACATTTCTACACTTCCCTCTGTATTCCCTTTATTTGAGGCCATCAAAAAAGTCATGGCCTCTTTCAAGGCTCCAGAGTCAGCTTTTGTTCCAGTTGACCTGGACCTATAACTGGATATCATTTTCATCTTATATTTTGTCATACACCTTTAAGATTGATTTACAAAAAACCCACCATCTTGCATGGTTGCTGAGCTCTGGTCATTTCTCTTCCACTCCTGCTTTCACCTTTTATTTCCATGGTACTTGCTGCTGCTTTTTCTTCATCTTCACATTTTCCCTTCTTTCCTTGTCCCTTGGAATTTCCCCATTAAGTTTGAACTCTCCTGTTCACCATAAAGAGTCTAATTCTATGGTTGAACAATCGTTCAGCACCAAGAGATCTTTTTAACCTTCTTCCACCTCCTTTTGAAACCACTTTTACACTTACTTTTCCCTCAAAATAATTTTAACAACTGTTTTCATATCATCATATCTTCCTTGGTCAAGTGACCAGTTGGAAAAAATACATTTACATCACAAAGTTATGTTACCTTGAGGAGCAGGGCAAGGCAGTAATAGCACCTCTGAAGCCAGAATATCCTTATGCTAATTGTTGGCTTAGAGGTCCCTGTATCTTTTCATTAATTGTCCTATTATTACCCTAGAGTGCTTTAATTTTAAATGAAAGATAATAGCTGCCTTATCTCTAAGGAAACTGGTCTTGATTTTATTAACTTACAGGACAGAAGAATAATTGGCACATATCATTGTCCAGAAATGTATTCAACAAAGGTATCTTTCATTGTTTTCTAATCTTTTATCCTCAGAGACTTAAGATTTAGGTCTTGACCGCTTACGGTCAGTAAAGATCCCATGGCACTTTTTTATAGCGTCGTCATCTCAACCCCAAGCATCTGGCCAAAGATCAATTGATGGAACTGTTCTGCTTACCTAACATTCCCCACCACCACTCACCCACCCCATAGTTTCAATTGGCTACAGCATTCTCCCTTTTCCTCGACTGAAATTCAGTGTATTGTGCTGCACTCTCAGTCACATTTTGCCTCAAAGGTGATTGAGCTTCACTGGGAAGTGGTTGTTCTTTCTAAAGCTTGTAAAGCGCTTTGGGATCCTTTTGGAAGGGATGGTGCTGTGTACAATAAATGTAATTCATTGTCATTCTATCTCAGGCTTCTCTTAGCTAACAAAAGCATGTTTTATTTAGAGTTGGGCGAACCAGTTTGGTGGACGTAACATTTCCGGCTCTAATCCAACAAGAAACCTCTTGTCAAGGGTTGAAAAATCAGGCTGATTTCTTTCTGGGGGGTTGGATTTGTGGTTTTTATTTGTTTTTGTTTTGGTTTGGTTTTTTGGGGGAGTTGTTGTTTGTTTGTTTGGGTTATTTTGGTTTTATTAATTTTTTTTAATTGTTGTTTGTTTCTTTGCTTGTTTTATTTTCACGTTCATTTGTGCTTCTGGATTGGAACTTTGGGAGCTTTTCAGATTGAGAAGTCAAAATACTATGAAAAATGCCATTCTCATTATGGTCAATCCACTATTCCAGGTGCAGGAGGGTCAAATTAATGTTTGAGAAGCACCTGACTTGAACTTTGTGGTGCTTACCTGACTATTCTAACACTTTGAAGGTTCGCCCATCACTAATCTTTACTGTATTTTGTATTATTTCTTTAGAAAAATTCTTGGAAAATTGAAAAATCCTTTGCTTCAACTCCTGGTAATGTTGTGATATGTGCAGAAGAAGACACTTTGCTCTAGAAGATAGTTTAGAATCTGCTAAAAGATATTTTCTGCCCAGCATCACTGACCTTACTAACAACTGCCAGGGTTACCAGATATCTGCAGCAGTTTGCTGTGTTAAGAAATTTACTAAAATGAGAAGTGACAAAAGAATCAAAGCACAAAGTTAATTAAAGGACTGATATCATGTTGCTAAATCATGGCTACATCAAACTCTAAAATAACTTTTCTTGCAATTTTGTGGCATAGAAACTGTATGAGTGTGTAAGCAGCACTCATTGCAGATCAAAAGGATAAAGTGCATCAAGTAGATTTATCCTAAGAAGATTTAAGTTGTGAACAAATTTGTTGGCACTAAAATGTTTCCAAAGATAGTAGCTTAGAATGCACAACACTGAGGTGAAAACAGCCCAGGGTCTAGGCTAAGGGGTAAAACCATTACATTAGAGGATGTTACTTCAAACTTCCTCTAATGTCATTGAAACTAAAATTTCAATTTTCTTAAGGCTATGTGAAACTATGAAAAGTGTAGTTTCCAAATGGCTTTGCACCTTTCTTGTAAGAAACTACCTAACTACTTTTAGACATCCTTGGGATCCATGCAATCCAAGTTCCTATAAATGCTTTTATTTTCAGAATACTGAATGTCTTGGTATTTGTCTGAGATCATGTAACAAAAAAATTACTATCTATTTTTCCTTACCTCAGAAATCATATAATTTTCTAAATAACTGAATTAATTACAAGAAAATGTTTGATAAGTTTCACAGATCTGTTTGTAAGCTTTTGAGTATTTTCACTTTTGTTTGAATTGCAGTAGCAGAATACACTTTTTGCCTTAATTTTGGCTAATGCAGGTGAGAACTGATATAATCTTCTTGACTGGAATACAGTGATTTCTCACCATGCTCAATAACATGCTACAGAGTTCATAAAGAAATTTTTCTTGAGTTCCAACTCAACTTTCCCATTTTTCCAGTGCTTCTCAAGAAAGACTGATTTCTCTTGCATACTTGAAAATTCAAAGATTTCATGTGACTTTAATGGAAAGCAAGCAAAAGTAGATGATTTTGTCTACTTCACATTACATGCAGCCTAAAACTAAAATATGATGAAACTATATAGGGGTGCAAACTCACATAGCCTGGAGAGAAATGAAAAAAAAAAAAAAAAAAAGGAAATCTAGAGTTTTTGTCGATTTTTATGCATCACTTGAACAGATGTAATCACTCAAATGACAGTGTTTCAGTAGGTCCAAAGTACTTTGGTGAGTATCTGACTTCCCAGTTCATAATACTGTGCAGTACTACTAAAACCCAACTGTTTTCAACCCAGTTCTCTCACTGTGCCATGTCAAATATTCCATGTTTTAATAATGGCAAGTATGGTGCTATATGGGTTGGTGCAGTGGGGTATCTGCTGCTGACTGCTGGCTTACAAATGTTAAAGAATAAACCCTTCCCATATAATTGTTTAGAAAACCTCAAAAATCACATTTGGTGCACTTCCAGTAATCATAGTTTATATTATGTACATTATAAATTAATAAAGTGGATGAGTTATTCTTAAATTCTTATTTAGCCTGGAGTATATGTGCACTACCATCACTAAATCAGAGTACTTAATTAGATGCTCATTAGCTATTATTGCTTTTAAAGTATTTTGATTTAATTCTACTCTGTAATCACACAATTAAAATATATGTATACTTAGAGGAAAGGCTGAGAAGAGTTAGAACTTCCTAAATAACCTCATATTTGTTTTCTGGAAATGGATTATTTTGAAGTTCTCCTATCATACTTCAGGCTTATTCCAGACTGCCTAAGAGGAGAATTGAAATCCTCATTTTTGAAACCCTCTTTAATGTATGTGGCTTGGGGTTTTTTTCACAAAATTGTATTCGTATTTTTTTTTACTTAACTGTCTTTAAAAAGATTAATAGCTAAAACTACCCATTGAAACAACTGTTCAATGTACATTTGATGTGATTACACACTGTATATGTTTTTCTTTGCTCTAAATTGTGGACATCTGCTGGTGCAGTGGTTAGGGCTCCACAGCATACACTATATGGATTAAATTTATTAGTGCTGAGGAATGGAGTTGCTACATATATATAGACTGTGTCAGTGCCTTTCCCCAAGTAACCAGCAGTCCTGCTTGCAATATAGGGGCTGATAATTTGCATTCTTCTGTGCAGTGCCTGGGGACTCATTTTATAGCAGCATCCTGTGAATACCTGAAATATTAGTCAGAGCAAAAGTTTTCATTTGAAAGTAGACCAAAGCAGGCACTGTTCTATTTGATATCCTTCCAAAACCCCTGAGAAGTTCAATGTTTATCCCAGGTATCTCCTACCCAGTGGCAGAATCCTGCTCAGGAGCTGAGCATATATTCCATTTCCAGGTATTGCTTCTGCCCACTGAACGTGGAGTCCAGGGAAATACCATTTAGTCCATTATATTGAAGGGGCCTTATTGCTCCTTGAGTTCCCAGATAAATGACAACAAATATAGTTATGGCCATGCTCAAAGTGTTTTGGGCAGGCTGAATAAGTAGTGAATATGACTTTTAGTGACTAAGTAACCCCAGCTCCAACCTTTGTCAGCATGGCTTCAATTTGCACCCTCCCCGCCTTCCCTTTCCTCTCCCGTTAAATCCGGTTTCTTATTTTTTCCAGATGGATCAGCACGAAAATATTTTGTTGAGCACACTTGAAATTAAAAACGAGATGGCTGCCTCTGAGGCTGTGATGGGGCTTGGGGACCCTAGAAGCACTATGCTGGCCTATGACACGTCGAGCATCCAGTACCGGAAAGCTGGGTTACCCAGGCACAGCTTTGGTCGGAATGCCCTGGAGCGACACGTGGCACAGAAGAAAAGCAGGCTAAGGAGACGTGCATCCCAGCTGAAAATTACCATTCCTGATTTGACTGATGTAAATGCCATAGATCGATGGTCACGCATATTCTTCCCTGTCGTTTTTTCCTTCTTCAATATTGTCTATTGGCTTTATTATGTGAACTAAGAAACAAAGCCACACAGGAAACAAGAACTGGATTTCTCTTCAAATCGGTTGTACAGCCAAAAGTGGGACTTAGAAAAAATTCTATTCAGGACAAAAAGTTATTTTAAAACACCTTAGTTGCTGGCCCACTCTATGGTCTGTTTTTATACTGTTTTGGTTGTATCTGCTAAGTCTTAAATATATCAAGTAGTTGTATGGACATATCCCCTTACCAAAATATAAGTGCATTTTGAGTGTGAAGGCAAATCAGATTTTGACAATCACTTCTATCTTCTTGTCCCTCCCTCTCTGTTTTTTTTTTCTTTTTTATTTCTTCTCTTTCTTGAAATGGCCATTTATGTTTAGTGATGCAAATTATAGAGTGGCGTTTGAGAAACGAGTTCAAGTTCCATCAGCAGTACATACCATTCCCAGGGGAACATATGCATATCTGAGACATGTATCTGCACCTAAGAGAGTGTACTAAGTTATCACACTTAGGAAACATCTACACTTTACTTTTTAAATGTGTAAACTTGAAAACAAGTAGTGCCTATCATCTTTCCAAGATGATGATGGTCAGAGGTTTCCCAACCATATTCAGGTATTTCTGATATTTATTGAAAGAACTAAACCTTTGGCTGGTAATATTAGGGTTGGGTGTTTGCACAGAAGCTGAAATAAAAAGCACTTGTTTTGATTGGATTTTAAAGAGAGAACACAGGTCCACAGTCACAGTGACTGTAGTTGGGATCAGTGGAGGAATATAGCAATGAACTTTGAATGGGTAGATATACTGCTGGTTTTTATTGAGGCAAGGAAATGATCTGTCCAAAGTGCCAAAATTGGATGGCCAAATAATAATTCTTTAGGTGGCTGAAGGAAACCAGTGGTGCCCTCCGTGTCTAGGGTAGGGAGATGTAGAGAGCCATTAAATGTAGGGCCAAAGAGAGGCAAGGTTATAAATATGTCAAAGTGTGTGTGTGTATTAAATATACACCGTGCAGGTTAATGTTGTCACTTATAGTACATACCTTAGACTGAAATACTCATGTGGAGTTGTGTGATTTCTTCCAAGTTTGCCATCTTTCCAGTTTTCTGCTTGCCTGTTATGCTTTAACACCTCACATCCAGTTTGATTAAAGGTCTCATAACTTATTCAGTAATTCAGCACTAAAGATTTGAACATAAGTACTTGAGTACAAAAAATACTGACAGGGCATTTTCTCAGTCTGGATAAGGCAAAACCATTTTTTTTTTTTTTTTCTTAAAAGCACTATTATTTTAAAGGGAAAAAAATCAGAAAAAGTCATTACTTCAGGAGTTTAATTACCCTCTTGAGCATTTCCTGCTTGAGGGTGATTTCCATTGAAAACCTAGCAATTTCAGTTTTGCTTTAGGAAACTTTTTGAAATAAAAGGAATGTTTCTTCATTCCACAGAGCTTTAATTTTATAGACAAAATAGAATAGAAAAAAAAATACACTCTTATAGGCAAAACAGAGCTATTTGATCCGTTGTGGAGCTTTTTTCTTCATTAATAAGATTTTTAAAAATGGAAGAGCTGTATCGAAAGTGTAAGTTCCTGATGGCCTTTACTAATTCAGATCCAAAATATTTTTTGACACAAAATACTTCATGAAACAAAAGCCACATCTCTTCTCTCTATACTACCTCTCATCTGTGTACAAGTTTCTGAAAGAAACTAGAATTCCATAAAGCAGAGGAATGGTTTGAGTCAGATACTTTTTCCCCATTGAAGTATTTCTTTGGCAATACTTTTAAGATAGTTCTTAAGGATATATTTTCTAAATTATTTTCAGCAAATTTTTCATTCTTGCTTTGAAAGAATAATTTTCTTAAAAGTTTCTGTGGGATTTTTTTTCCCCATTTAATAGCAAGTGACGGTGAAAGGAGGAAAACAGTTCTGGGAACTAATAAGCCAAGTTTCTGACTTTGTTTAGTGCATATAATACGATTATTTTTGCTTCAAATGGGAGAGGATAGTTTTGAGCCTGCAATGGGGTTTGCCAGGTGTACCTCCACTTTCAAAGAGTTGTGTGTACACTGACCTACAGCCCCCAGATTCAGACTCTGCAATACGTAGAGACAAGCTTTCATTGCATAATTAATTTTCCAAGCCAAAATGTTTCTTTTTGTTCACATACTTAATTTCTGACTGCATTTCATGCATAACACAATAAGCTCTGTAGATATATTTAGAATTTCAAATGGTAGGTATGAATCATGTTGGAATTTTTCCCCACTTTTAAGAAAAGGAGCCACATCAAAATTCATCATAATTCTTCAAAGCTTGTCCCTTAAAAATGGTATTAATTATCACAAATAAAAGCAATCTTACAGTATTCTTCTTTACAAGCTCTTCTTCCATTTCACAAATTGCTGCCAACTTGTTTTTTATTTCACAGAAGCAGAGTGTGACTACAGGGAGCTCAGAGCACCTTTGTGGCTGATACACATCAAATATAAAACCTTACAGAGAATTTGTTGACTCTCTGCATTGATTCACTGCATCAACTATTATGAAAACTGCAGAGATGGAGTCCTAGAGCTGCTTGTTAATTTATCTGAAGTGACAGTACAAGCCATAATACTCTCTGATGTCATTATTCAGAGAGTGAAAGAAAATGTCTGGTTTCTGCTCAGGTGATACTAGGAAAGATGTATTTTCTGAGGGGAAGGAGCACTTGTGCTTTTATTGTCTCCTGGATATTAATGTGGGTATAAAATTAGTGATGGAGAAGGATTCTGTCAGTTTGTACCAAGGCTTAACACTGTGATACAAAAAGGGGGGGGTAAGAAGGACTGGCAAGACACTGGTGAGGACACGGTGTAAGTTGAGCCCAGGGTGAGCACTTACTCCTCTCCTGAGATACTTGAGTGAAAGTGAGAAATGATGCCAATATCCATGAGATCTTGGCTTTGCTTTGTGTGGAACCATCCAGGTAAACTAGGCTAAATTTGCTTTTAGTTTAGACTGAAAATTAATATTCTAGATCCTTTTAATCCTGTTAATTCTCATTAGTTTCAATAAACAGAATATCAAATTTAATAATTTAGATAAACCTTGTAATATAATTATAGTTGCACTTTCTATTGTTCTATTAGACATGATAGCCAGCAATTAAGGTGTTTTTCATCTTTGTGAAATTCATGGGCAAATTATGACTATAACATGGCACAGTTTTAATGAAATCTTTGAGATCAATCTGTAAATAACTACTGTACATGACTGCTAATAAGTATGATACACATTTTCAGAACTGAAACTTCATGCAACATATTTCTGTGTTTGCATAAGGAATGTTTATGTTTCTATCCTATCACAATTCAATGATTGGGAAGAAAGACTCAAGCAATGACATTGTGACCATTTCTTTTCTCATTCCCAGGGCAGGAAACCAGGAGTCTTAGATAACAGCATGCATAGCAGAATTCTTCAGAAGAGTTTTTACATTCTAATGCAAAGGACAGAAAATCTGTAAGGTACAAAAGCACAATGCATAGAGAAAATGAGTGGTGGTCTTACACCTGGGAAGTAAATCCTACTTATTTCAGACAAATATGCATTTCAATTAAAGCTCTATTAATTTTTCACTAGTGGACTGTGTTCCAATTCTGTATTATAACACAGTACTAAACATAAGTGAATGGATGTTAAACATTATTCAACTCTATGTGCATATGGACATTCTTTAATGTCTGTATGAACATAAGTGTGTATATATACACTTTCTGAGTGTATATATATGCACACACACATTCACATGTCGACGTGTTAAAGGAATAAGCTAATAACAGTTTTGTTTCTACCATCAGTCAGTGTATGAATATATTTTTGAGAAAAAAAGATTAATGTATTTAAAAAAAACTGACTTACTATACAGGGTAACTGGGCATTTCTATATCAGCAGATCAATGCTTATAATTCATACGGAGCATTGCACCATTGGACATGATGATAGTACTGTACCTCCTAGCATCTGAAATTAGATTAGTACTCACATTGCTTGCCTATTTCTTCTCTCTCTTTTTATAACAGCATTCTCCACTAGTAAGTTGTCAAAATCAACAAATTCCTTGGGGAACCAAGTAAAAAAGGCAAAAATAATACCTGTTTCTAGAAAGCAATCTAGGGTGGGATGGCCAGGGTACAATACTATATCAGTAGTGATCATTACATTTTGCTATGTGTACATAGACCATACAGTGTGATCAACCATAACTTAAGCTGAACGTGTGTAAATATTATCAGATTTCTTAAACATTTTTAACTTCTAATTTGTACTTTATGGTAAGGCAAAAAGCTAATTCTACTTATGGTTTAGGTTAATGTGTCCTAAAATTATGTAAATAATTAAATAAGCTGTAAATGAGCAGTCAATAGATACAGTAATTGTTTAGTGACTTTTTTTTTTTACTAAGTACAATAATAGCAGTGCTCTAGCAGAGTAATTTAAACACCCTTTTGCATAAACAGATTTGGATTCCAGAGATAAAAAAAAGAACAGACAGTACTGTGGTGTAAAATAGCCACTGCAGCAATGCTACTGCTAGCACAATCCATTCTTTTCTATGGTTAAAATGTTCAGGCAACAGAAGAAGTAGCTTGGCAGTCAGTACTCAGATGAGCATCAACAAATCAGGCCTGGTTTTCACTTAAAATAAGGCACCTTTCTGTTGCTCCAGTCAGTGGAGAGGTGAAGGAATCCAGGGTAAGTGAGAATTCAGCTGTTGGTGATTTTATTACAGAAAGCCTGCATATTGCATCTGTCTGTTTCTGAAATCTGTATCTCTTATCTAATAGTAGACTTATATTTTTCTTTACAAAAAAAAAAGAAAAAAAAAAAAAAAAAAAAAAAAAAAAAAAAAAGTGTTTGACTGTCATTAGATAGTATAATCCCCCCCCCCAAAGCCAAATAGTCTTCACTCCAGAAATTGTTTAAAAGAGAAATCTAATGAGTCACTGCTTAACACCAAAGGTAAAGCTTAATAAAATGCACTAGGAACTTTGTCTAAATTTTTAAGAAGCAAATGGAATGTTGATCAAAAATACTGCCCTATTCTACTTTGTAAAAATAGGACTAATTTAAATATCCATTAATATAAAATTGAAATAGATCATCTCTACAAGAATATGCAACACTAACATTTCATAAGTATAAATTATTTTCTTTGTAAGTGCTTTGACAAAAATGAAACTTAAATGATGAAAAAATCTCACCTCTACTTTCATACTAAGGGTTGTATTTTTTTAATGTTTTTCAGACATGAGGTCATCTATTCCAATTTGATAACATTTTGTATGTTTTAACTGTTACTGTCACTCAACAGATACTCACCAGGCTGTATTGTTCATGGTCTGTTTTGTTACTTTCAGTTGTAGACAAAAAGAACATTTGAAACATGATTAATTCGAATAAGCTATGATTTGACTTATATCATGTTTTTATTTGCATGGGTGTTTAAATGGTTCTGTTAGTACTGTCTTTGCACAGTTCTGATTTCTCTTTTTTTTACTTAGTACTATTTACTTCATAATGTAGTAATCATCAGCCTTACTAATGACCTTGTAGCCTTTCTTATATGCACATAATGCACATTTTCCAATGGCTAGAAAATGCAAAATACTAGTGGATATCATTGCATCAGATCTTCATGTCTTTCTCAAAAGGACTGCTAACCTCTGGGATATATGAGGTAGTAAAATGATGATTGTAAATGAGTAGCACATAAGAGATATTTTCTTGAATTTAAAATTATTGCAGCCAGTTTCAGCATGTAAATATATAATAATGTTGGCTAGTGTGTAATTCTTGAACTAAAAAAATATAAATAAAGAAAACCTAAAAGATGTATATGTAGTTGTGTTATGTTGGGCAGGCTGCAAAGCTGCAGAAGATAACAGTTCTCATCTGAAGAAACTGTCTATGAATTTGGGTCATAAAGGGACAGCAGGAATTTGGGCACTGAGGCCTTTGAAGCTGTTGGTTCAACATGCAAAGAGGTTGCTACAACATGGTGTAAATTTGCCTGTGCACTGGACAGGGGGAGTTAAGTGTCTGGGGAATACAACCCAGGTACAGTGAGATACTTAGTGCTGGTTAATGAGAAAATGCTGAGAGGAGGGCAACAGCTGAAAAACCTCAGAAATTTGGTAATTCCTTTTCAGAGTCAGCTCGAGTGAATCTGTTCCTGGTGTCCTCCTTGTAGAAAGACAGTAGCAGCTGCTCATGGTGGGATGGCACTTTTACAGGAAAAGGTTGTTTTGGTCTATTTGGACTTAAGATATGGAAGATGCAAGTTCCATTCCTTCCTCTTCCTACTTAGCAGGAGAGATCCTGGAAGACCAAATCATTGACCCTTTCAGGATGGTGGATTTAGAGTTTCCTATTGGAGAGATTCCGTGGCATAAAAAAAAAATCCAGATTTACAAACCAGGAGGAGTGTGCAGCATATCAAGTACAGTCATGAGAGGCATCTGTATGGCTGTGATCCATCTGCTGTCTGTCCTGTAAAAAACTTTATTAGCAGTAGCAGGGACTGGAAGCTGAGTCTTTTCTTGTGCCCCTAAAATGTAAAATGTTCACCAGCACAGCTATGATCTTGCTGCTGCTTTCTGTCCTAGTATATCTTGAGCATTGCACAGACTGCAGAGTTAACTTGTTTATTTGCTCTGCTGCAGGAGCAGTTCATGTTTATTAGCTTTTCTTGTTCTGTGCCAGCCCAGCTCTGATAAAAGGGAATGTATAGTTGTCTTAGCTGTTGTTCCAAACCACAAGTATCACTACATGGGGGAGATGGCAGGGTTGATAGCCTTTGCTGTACATACCCACAGGTTCTGTCTCAACCTGATTCTTTGGTTGACCCAACCAGGGGGAGCAGATGGAGCACCAGAAAAAGGAACAAATGGCCATCAGGCAAAAAGCTGCCAAAGGCTAAAACTGCCAGATCCTCATTTTTGTCTGGAACTGCAGACAGCAGTTGGTAATTCCTTTCGAAGTTACCCACCTGGCTACTCTCTGTTCCCAGCCTCATAACAGCTCTGCTTTAGTGACTGATCTGTTCTGTCTCACTTTTCTGTGGATAAAGAGCACCAGTGCTGCAGAGGAAGAGGAGAGGCTGAAGATGCTGCAAGTCTTGTGCCTGGTGCTGAGGTGAGGAGCTGGTTGCAGGATGCTGGCTGTGTCTCAGGAGACACAGAACAGGAGAACTAAAATATTCCAGAATGTTAAGGAAAACTCAAGTGGGATTTCATCTTTTCACTGTTTAGAATCACTTCCTCTAAAGCTTCTGAACAATAGATCCAAGTTCTCAAAAAACCTAAAATGTCAGCACAGCTCCTTTGTTACCAGTATGTGATGTACTGTTGGCCCTTATTTTCAGAGATTATTACAAGCTAGAAAGCAAAGTATTTCAACTTTAAGACTAGTTCATGATTTTAGGGTCTAAAAATATTTGTGCTCCTTCGTGGGTATCGTTTTCAAATCAAACTAGAGCAAATTGTCTATCTACTTTTTCACAGTTCTGTCTATAACTGTATTTAATGTTATCACTTCCTAATAGGTGTTATATCAATTCCACTGCCACAATAATAAGACTTGTGCTGCAGAGTATTTGAATAATTTATTCCCCTTATACTATTCCAAGCTTTAACACTTCTTGACTTGTGTAACATGGCCTCTCCTTCATTTGATTTATCTTAATGCAAATTAGCATCATTAATATTAGCTTCTTATGGGTAAATTGTGTTGTGGAATATATTTTGATAATATGAAATCAATAAAACCTGTCGAAATTATCTAACATTGCAGTTCTCAACTTATAAAGGGAAAATCACTCTCTTAAAAAATGAAGTTATGCATCTTTCAGAAACAAAACAGAATTTGATTCTTTGATTTGAAAGAATCAAATAATGGTCACTGGCTTCTGATGCATTGTAACTGTTGCATATTAAATAAATGTAATCATCAACAACTACATAGCAAGTAGGTTCACTAATGTAAATTCTTTGGTTATCAAAATTAATGACCAGCATGACATTATTAATTCGTAATGCTTGTTATTCTTGAAGGATATTTGGAGTGACTGATTTATTATGATGTTTATATGAGTCTGGGCAAGAAATAAATTTTTAAAATCATGGTTATTTACAGCAATGGGGGTGGGTAGTCTGGTGATGTAAATTCCTTATGTAAATAGAGATATGCTTGCCTTGGCTGAGGCTCTGGGCTATGCAGGTTTTTAGTGCATGTGTGTTCTGGTTTTTGTTTTCATTTCGAGGCTAAACTTCTGATACCTCTTGTTCTTGGGGGAAAAAAAATGTTTTTTCTTTCTTTCTGACAGCTTGTCAGAACTGACACACTGCATTCATTTTGGCACTGCAATGGCCAAGAGCATGCTTCCAGCTGAGACCCCTTTTTTTAAAAACTTTCTCATTTTTAGGAAGAATATGGACAAGGAAACAAAATCTTGCTGAAGGTCTGGGTCTCCAATTGCCTTACTTAGGTTCCCTAACAAATTCTTTAAAAATGTAAGTCATGCAAAAGTGCACATTTGCATTCTTGGTGCTACTTATTTTTCAAATGGTGCTGGAGTAGAGGTAAGTGTGTATCTATGGATATGTAAGTCACAGCTGCTTACATTTCTAAGCTTAGATGATATGTCTAAAAACTGGTCTGTGGCCCTTGAAATCTCCTTGTTTCCAGAGATCTTTTCTGAAACCTGTGACTGAGTGTATCTTCAATTTTTTGTGGAAATTTTATGGCATTGATGTTAATGAAGGCTTGGAAAGAGAGATCACAGATTGTATAGGAGTGCAGTGTTGTGCAGGGTACAGGGAATGAGCTCCTGTCATATGCTCTGTGACAGCTGCAAAAAGGGCAAGATGTGGAGTGATGAACCCACAGCACAAAAGCTAATTTGGACATGGAGTGATGAGAACAGTTCTGCTTTTGAGGGTATTTCCCCTTACATGTCATGCAATGAAATTGTTTCTTCAGGTGGGAGGACACTGCCAGAAGGAATGTGGATAACAAACAGGTGGAAACCTGTGTGCCAGGACAGTAAGATTAATGTGCAGGGTTTGCAGACAAATGGAACTGGTTTTGCTGTTCTTCTGTATTTTATGTTCTGAAAGATTGAGGCTTTTTTATTGTTTTTGTTGGTTTTAGACACCACTGAAAAGATATCTGAAGTCAAATAGTGTGCCAAAGAGGAAAAAAAAAATTACTGGAAAGAATTAGGAAAAAAAAACCCAAACCCAAACAAAAAAACACAACACCAAGAGAGCCTCCAGCATGGGGAAATTTAGCTAATATCTTCCCAGCCTCCCAAGCAGCAAAGAAGTGTAATCTGCATTGTGTGTTTGAGTTTCTTTTCTCCCACTCACAACATACCTTAAAATTAGAAGGGTTCAAGACTGTAGGAAGGACATTTTTTTCTTCCTTCTGCCCCTCTCAATTTCAGTGTTTTCTTTCACATATGAGTTTTGAAACCTATCATGAAGAGCTTGGCTAATTCCAGTGAATCATAAAAGCCTTAATTGGTTTTGGAAGGGTCTCCAGATCTCTCTAAGAAAGGTCTCAGGTTATTTATTTGCCTTCATTACTCCTGAAAGCGATGTGATTGCTGAAGAGGTTTGACATTCAAACTAATTAAGGATGAGAGAAAGAGGGGGAAAAAAAAAGTCTTTATGTGAGAACCAAATACAATTTACAAAAGGAAAAAAACAAACAAATGGAAAGGACAGGCAGATGGAAAGGAAAGGATGTTTTCTTGCTCATGCTACCAGATTTTAAAGTAAGTAAAAGCTGCTTTTCTGGTGCAGTGTGTTTTGCTGTCTTTTAACTGCAGTGAACCATCCATCATCTGTTTTCCCTATTTCAGTTTGCTCACAGGGAAGCCATGAGAGGTAATCTCTCCTGGTGTTGATGAAAGGATGACCAGCAAAAGTTTATACTTTTTCCCTAGGTGTGTATTTTACATCTGGCAAGGCTTGAAAACAAATACCAAATCCTGCTCCGTTTACTGAGAGGAGAAGGCTCTGGCTTCAGAGGTTTTCACAAGGTATTAAATACCCCATTGAAAAACAATCATTTCCATTCCCTGTGCATACTCTGAAAACTGTTTGGCTTATTGAAACAGCAGAGGAAGGGAGGGAAGATCTTTCTCCTTTAATAACTGCAACATCAAGATAAATCTCTTGGGCCATAAAGGCAAAAGTTTTGTTTCGATTTTGCAAGACTACACTGGACGGAGAACGGAGTTCCCTTTGGTGATTTGTGCCAGATTTAAGCTGAACTATTTAATTATGATTGAATAGAGTGATATGGACTTTGGAAAATATAAAAAGCCATTATGTAATGCCCCTGCACCATTCTTCTGTAGCAGGCAAGCTACAGCTTAGCCTCTTGGTAGTTTCTGGGTTTCAGATTCACCTCAGAGAGGATGAGATTTGTGTGTCAGCACTGTCCTAGCTGAAAAGCCCATGGTAAGGATGCCTTTGTCAGCAATTCATAATGCATGAAGTAATGAATTAGTTTGGATTTTGTTTCATTAACAAAATGAAAAAATTGACCATTCCAAATACTTTTTTGCTTTTTGAGAACACTAAACTCTTTCCCATTATGTATTTTTTATCTCTGTAGATAAACATAACATTCTTTACACCACCCTGGTGGTGATCCTAGTTCTATCAAAAATATGCATAAAAAATATGTGCATGGGAAATATGGATGTGTTTGGGGTATTTACTCATGAAAACATGGCATTTGTTTTATGTGCATATTTTACACTGGTAAACTCTTGCAACATAATAGTATTTAATATTGGTTAAAAGAAAATGTGTTTTGTTTTTAAATCTGTAGAGATGCTATCATATTAGTACATTATACAACACCTTTTTTTTTTTTTAATGCTATTTTAATATCCTAGTGGAATTTTTTTTTTTCTGGCAGATTTCATTCTTCCTTTCAACTAAAATACTTTCCATTTCTCATGTTAAATGTTGGGGGTTGAGTTAAAAATTTGCTGGGTTGTTTTTTTCATTAAGATATCTGGAAACAATACGATCTAAACACTTCAGCTCAGCAGTTTACCTCTGAGTTCCTTAGATTTAGCATTTTAAATGCTAACTGGAATTAGGATATCACCCTGCTTGGTGATCTCTTTGCAGACTTGGTCTCCTTAACTCTGCTTGCTATAGCAGGTGGGACACATGGCTGTGAAACCATCAGGTGCTCTGCCTGATGTGTGTTGCTCTTGGGCCACTTTGCTTTGAGGAATTACAGAACCATAGACTGGTTTGGGTTGGAAGTGATGTCTAAAGGTCATCTAGTCCAACCCTCCTGCAGTAAGCAGGGACATCCTCATCGTCAATCAAACCAAAATACCATCACTTTTGCACACTGTGAATTCAGAAGGGTGTTTTGGGATCAATAAATACATTTGTCAGGTAGACAAGCCTGCTGTCAGACAGGGATTTCCTCAGGTTTACAAAGTCCCTGTAGTCACATATCAAGGACATGGCACTGCCTAGGTCACTGTTACTTGCTTCTAATTTGCAACAGGACAGTCCTACAAGATTTACTGTGGCCTTTTACTTTTTACCTCAATACATTAACCTCAGTTTTTCATTAATTGCAGAGTGTGTTGATCTCTGCACTGAGAGGGCATGCTAAATACACCTGTGTGTTGGAAATGAGCACCCCTAGTCTGCTTTTTGTTTCTCATTTTCCTGTGTATGTTTGTAGGTATCGGTCCTCTGCAGCTATGAACTGAGTAAACAGACCCCCACAGTTTACCTGCACAAGGACTGTGTGAAATTATGAAGTAACAGATATGTAAAAAATAGTTTCTTTGTAGACAGCTGGTGCCTAATTAATTTGCAGCAAAGCTGAGGCAGGCAATGCCTATGGCCCTGCAGGTATCACTGGATTTTGTTACTGCAACAATTATGATAAAGCATTGCCAGCACAAAACCAGGAAGGCATTTGCTGTGCATTTGGAGGAAAGGGATACCAGTTATTAGCCAGCTGAAGAAGTTTACTGTCATCCTTTGTATTGGGTTTATTTCCCTTTATTTCTTCCTCTTTTGAAAACCAAGGAGAGCTTCCCTTTTGGCATTTTTTTTACCTGCCCCCCACCCATGCCATGGTTTCCATCTGATCTCAGACAAGTGAAATCTTCAACAGGATGTTCCTATAAGACAAATAGACCAACTTGCTTTATTTCATAAAATGAATTGCTCCTTTTCCTGACTGCTACAATTTATTATGGTTAGTCCATTATAAATTACATGGTATCTCCAGGGACCTGTGATGTACTTGAAATATCACAAGACTGCTGTCATGCATAATGTTGCAGAGAGCTGCTAAATTTATATCCACTAAAAATGTGCTTTACATTGCAGAGTGACCCACTTTAACTTTGATGCATAAATGGGTTGTTTTCTTTTTGTTTTAAGCATTATTTCTTTGTCCACAGTTCTAATTTGCTCAGAAAAGGCCCTTGGAAAATCTGTTATTTGTGCTTGATGTGTGATTATCATTATATTATAAAACTTGGACATACTTCCAAATCCCCCTAGAGACAATGCATGCAAAGGGCAATTTTGTCTGCCAGCCCATGTAAGTTCTATCAGACTACATAAACAGACAACAGTGGCAGATTGGCTCCTGGAGCTTATGATTTCTTTTGCTCCCAAGCATTTTGCACAGCAAGTAGAGAGAAAAGACTGTGAAGCACAAGTTGCCCTAAGATGTAGCTAATGGCAGTTTACTTGCATAGTTTCAAAATGGGCCTTATGAGACAGCTTTAAAAGCTGCTTTTTTTCCCTTGCTTTTTTTTTTCTTTTCTGAGGTACACTGAGAATAAGAATCCTTCCAAATTCCTGCCTGATTTTAACAAATTTTTTAAAGCCAAACTTAACTCTGATTCCCTGTTAAAGTTTCACCTTCTTAGAGGGAAGAAACAGGGCAGAATTAAGGTTAAAAATGCCTTCAGGGTACTATACACTACAAATCATTATCTGCAATTGATCTCCACAAAAATTCTGCCATAAAGCTTTAGTGTATAATAAGAAAAATACATGGCAAGACTATACCACTAATTTATGTGGCTTCCTGACAGGGTTAAATACCTGATAATATTCCACTGAGTAAACATTTCTAGATGAACATGGGCTAAAAGAGAGGCAAATAAAAATTGAAAGCATTTCTCTTTTGTTTTTTTTTTCCTAACTTATTTTGAGTTGGGGAAAAACATTCACCAGTAACTCCTTTCAGGCAAGGAACATCTCCTTGGTTCTGATTCTGCACAATTGAGGCAGTTGAACTAGATGATTGTGGTAGGTCCTTTCAAACTGAAACAGGTGATGCTATTCTGGTCTATTCTGTTCTAGTCTAGTCTAGTATATTCTAAATTTTTGTCCTGAGAAAATGACGTGTCCTCTACTGGTCCTGAAAACTGTGGAACTGAAGTGATGTGCAGTGGTAGTGAACTTTTCTGGACCATAGCCATTCAAACTCAGAATGTTTATCCTGACCTTTTTACAATATTGTCTGATGTAAATAGACTTAATTTGGGTTTGCTTATTGCCAGCAATGCACCGAAAGAGATGCACTGCAGCTGAACTTTAAACACATTTTGAAAATGTAGGGTCTAAGTAAGGTATGGTCCTCTGAAAACTTGAAGGGGTACTACAATACATATTAAAACATATTCTGTAACCAATCCTTTCCTTACTTAAAAGAAAAAAAGAAAAAAAGTTTACATGCATGTGTTTACAATTGCCTTTTGGCTTTAGAGTGTTGCATTGAGAAGTTAAATCCAAATGAGATTCAAGGAAATGTGCAATCTGAGTATCACCACTTCAAATGACGTTCGTGAAAATGTCAAGGGTCCAGGGCAAAGTGTTTTGAGGATTTAAAATTTGAACTATTCCTTGCAGGCTGTGTTAATTGTGGGAGCTAATAAGAGCCTCTTAATCCGCTGGACATCAGGAAAGTTCATGTATAACCTGAAGGTTCATGAATAATAAAATTGGGTTTTTTTAAGCTAATTAGAATGAAGAAGCTGAGCTTCCATAGGTTAGCTTTTGAATGGAAAAAGGTTAATGTAGACTGCAATTACTGCTCTTTGGCAGCAGCTGGAAATGCAGCACCCCTTTGCTTCTTGGTTTGGGCAACTCCTGGGTAGGAAAATAGTTGAATTTAATGAAGATCCTTGTCAGACTCAGAAACACAAGGGTTTCTTTGCTAGATCTGATGATTACGTAGGAAGTTCTTAACATAATCCAGAATAATTCTAAAAAGGGCTTTTTTCAGCCTTAATAAATATCAGGACTAGAAAAGGGGGTAGGAATATGAAACTCAAGTTGAAACTCAAACATGAGTCTTCTGCTGTGAGCAGTAGTCTTCTACCATTAGAAAGCTTCCAGAGGGGGCCTGGGAGAGACCCTGGGGACAAGCAGCTGACAAGCAGGTCTATAATGTGCCCTTGCAGCAATCAGGCCAACCCTGTATTTTTTATACATATTTATTTATTTATATAAAATACATACTGTATGTATTATATGTATGTATTATATGTATTTATATTATATGTATATATATATTATATTATATGTATGTATATTACAGAATATAGCCATCAGCAAAAGGGGAGAGAATCTTAACATATGATGACATGGTTTAAATAACACGCATGGATCAAAAAAAAAAGTTCATTCTTTTTTATTTCATTGATAATAGTATAGAAAATTCAGTGCAACTGAGATTACTCCGAGTACAATACAGGCAACATAATCAAGTTAATTGCTCGTATAAGTACTTCCCAAAATTATGGGTACATTCTGCATTTACCGTGTCACGTTGCTGTGGTATAACTAGAGGAACAATTAAAAGGGAAAACTATCATTTTTTACCAGACTACTTCTTTACTCATTTTTATGGAAATCTAAAATTAATATAATCTCAATATTAAGAAAATGAAGTATCTAGAACAATTCATGTGTTTATTATTGCTTGAATTGATAAGTCAAATTTAAGGAAAAAAACTGTTCCAAATTCAATCATTTATTTCTATTCTATGAAACCAGAGCTCACTTATCTGCAAATGTATGATTCAGATCCTTAAGCTGTAAGTACCTTTTCTGGGCTTTTTAAGTTTAAAATTTAAGGTAGCAACACGTTGCCATATGATTTGCCATTGTTTTTAAAGAACCTGAGTTCAAGAATTGATTTTCCTTGTTTTTCAGACAGCTGTGATTTTGTATCTTAATAGCTGCTGTCTTACCTGCCACAGGTTCCTTGTCTGCCAGTATAATATCACACAGTTGTCACTTTATAAGGAGAGTGAAGAAAAGGCTGTGCTCCTCCCAAGTGTCATTCGAAGCCCTGTGATTTTAGGATGGCAGGAAAAGGTTTATTTGCATAGAATCATAGAATTGTCTGGGTTGGAAGGGACCTCAGAGATCAAGTCCAACCCTTGATCCACTACCTCTGCAGTTACCAGCCCATGGCACTGAGTGCCACATTCAGTCTCTTTTTAAATGTCTCCAGGGACGGAGAATCCACTACTTCCCTGGGCAGCCTATTCCAATGCCTGATCACCCTCTCCATAAAGAACTTCTTTCTAATATCCAACCTAAACCTCCTCTGGCACAACTTGAGACCATGCCCTCTTGTCTTGTTGATAGTTGCCTGGAAAAGAGACCAACCCCCCCCTGGCTCCAACCTCCTTTCAGGGAGTTGTAGAGAGTGATGAGGTCTCCCCTGAGCCTCCTCTTCTCCAGGCTGAACAGCCCCAGCTCCCTCAGCCTCTCCTCATAGGATCTGTGCTTGAGTCCCTTCACCAGCCTGGTTGCCCTCCTTTGGACCTGCTCCAGCACCTCAATCTCCTTCCTGACCTGAGGGGCCCAGAACTGGACACAGGACTCAAGGTGTGGCCTCACCAGGGCTGAGTACAGGGGCAGAATCACCTCCTTGGACCTGCTGTCCACGCTGTTCCTGATATCAGGCCAGGATGCCATTGGCCTTCTTGGCCACCTGGGCACACTGCTGGCTCATGTTCAGCTTCTTGTCAATCCAAACCCCCAGGTCCCTCTCTGTCTGGCTGCTCTCCAGCCACTCTGTGCCCAGCCTGGAGCTCCCCATGGGGTTGTTGTGGCCAAAGTGCAGGACCCGGCACTTGGCCGTGTTGAACCTCATCCCGTTGGAATCAGCCCAACTCTCCAGTCTGTCCAGGTCCCTCTGCAGAGCCCTCCTGCCTTCCAGCTGATCCACACTCCCCCCCAGCTTAGTGTCCTCTGCAAATTTGCTGATGATGGACTCAATCCCCTCATCTAAATCATCAATAAAGATATTAAACAGAACTGGGCCCAACACTGATCCCTGGGGGACACCACTAGTGACCGGCCGCCAACTGGATCAGCACCGTTCAGCACCACTCTCTGGGCCCGGCCCTCCAGCCAGTTCCTAACCCAGCACAGGGTGCTCCTGTCCAAGCTGTGGGCTGACAGCTTTTCCAGGAGAATGCTGTGGGAGACGGTGTCAAAGGCTTTGCTGAAGTCCAGGTAGACCACATCCACAGCCTTCCCCTCATCCACCAGACGGTTCACCCGATCATAAAAGGAGATCAGGTTGGTCAGACAGGACCTGCCCTTCCTAACCCCGTGCTGGCTGGGTCTAATCCCTTGCCCATCCTGCAGGTGCTGTGTGATTACACTGAGGATGATCTGCTCCATAACCCTGCCAGGCACTGAGGTCAGGCTGACGGGCCTGTAGTTTCCTGGGTCCTCCTTCCAGCCCTTTTTGTGGATTGGTGTGACATTTGCCAACTTCTAATCATCTGGGATGTCCCCAGTGAGCCAGGACTGTTGGTAGATGATAGAGAGGCTTGGCGAGCTCTTCTGCCAGCTCTCTCATCACCCTTGGGTGGATCCCATGTGGTCCCATAGACTTGTGGGGATCCAAGCAACTCAGTATGTCACTGACTGTTTCCTTCTGGATTACAGAAGGGCTGTTCAGATTCTTGTCTCATTCTACAATCTCCAGAAGCCAGCTGTAGAAGCCTGCTGTCTCTGCTGTTAGCTGGCTTGCCTAGGATTTTTATGCCTGTGTTGATAAATGTGTTGATAAATGGTGTTACCCAAAAAAACAGGAAAGAATTGTGCTATCTGATCAAGCAGTGTTGCTCATAAGGTAAAATTAGATAACAAAGCTCCTGAGTGATAAAGAGGATGGAGGAGGTAAATCAGGAGGTTATCGGCAGAGATCTGTACCTCAGTCCTGAAAACACTGATACAATCTGATGTCTTCATTTGCTGTAGACTCCCTTGTCCGAGGATCCTCTGAAAGGGAGTCTACAGGTGAGGTTTTAGCATCCCAAGGAAAAGAGGAACTTAGGTGTATAACATTCTTGGGTCAGAAGCAGAGGCAGCCCAAGGACTCAGCATGGTGCCTTGCCTTGATGCTGGAGCTGCAAAGACCTGAATTGGAGTAGATCAATTTAAATTTCTCAGCTGCTTCACCAAAGCCCTCAGCAAAGCCCCCACAGCAAAATTTATCAGTGCTCAGCAGGCAACAAGATGTTCAGCTCCTTTTGAAGGCAGTCAAGCAGGACTCTGCTGAGCACTGGGGCCAGCTGGAGCAGAGGATGGGGGAAAATCTGGAGCTTGTCTGAAGGGTGCTGGGAAAGGGGGTGTAAGGGCTGTGGAGTTTAAGCATGAAGTGCTGGGAAGCTGAATCTGGTTTTGCTTCATCTCAGGGCTTCAAAATGCTGAAGAGGAGACTGCTGCTGTATTGCTTCTTGCAGAACCACAGAAGAGGAGTTGGAAGGAGATCATCTTGTACAACCCTCTGCAGGTTCACCTACCTGTGCTGGTTGCACAGGGTGGCATCCAGGTGGGTTTTAAATGTCTCTAGAGCTGTGGCTTCTTGCCACATTTGTCTTCTTCAACCTCAGTGTCATGGGAGATCCTGACTGCTGAAGGCATCTTGGCTGGCTGGACCAGACCAGATCCGTTTGATGGTGGTAGTGGTGCTGCTGCTTATGGAACATAAATATGTTCCATATTTATATATTTGTATATATTTGTAACTCACCATCTTTTTTACTGACTCATTAAATCTATCCTAGTCTTTCTTCCAGCCTTAAGCTCTCTCTCCCATTATTCCCTTTTTCATCTGCCCCTGCCAGGGCAGGGGGGGAATAACAGGGAGTATCTGGCACCTCAGTATTGGCTAAAACCATGGCAATAAACTACATAACCTTCTGAATTCCTGCCATGAATTAGCAATAATCTCTGTGGTAGTTTTGTGAACATATTTCTGGTTTTGGTTTGAATTTGGCTCTAGTTCCTGTGTTACAGCCACCAGCGAATGTTGCTGCTAAGCTTTTCCATAGCCCTCAGCATTATATAGGCATCTCATTGCTCTTCTTTTCTAATCTGCAACCCACTGAAGTTTTAAAATATGAGAGGAAAGGTCCCTGACTGCTGCGTATTCAGTATTTGGTTGTGCTGGAAGAGTTAAGGGAAGTGTCATATCCACCTTCAGTTATAGGAGTGCTCCCTAATAGTTATTTACAAAGCTGGTAACAAAATGCAAGTAAACTAATGGTAAATACAATATTTAGCAGTGGCCTTGTTTGTATTGGTTTTAAAGTGTTTGCTTTAGAAAGTAATTTGATAATATGTGATAATCTGAGCCACCATTCATATGAAATTGTGTTGATGCAAATAGACACTGAAGAGATCTTCCAGACTGTACTGGAAAGACAGAAATGGCAAGATGGCTTAGTCCAGGGTGTTCTATGCCAAATGGGGTTACAATTTTTACTTTTCAAAGGAAAAAAAAAAAAAATTCTGAAAGGCAGAACCCTGGTTGGTGGAGGATGGAGGCATCCTCCATTTAGAAAAATGCTTGGAAATCCAGGCTCTTGATTTGGCCCAAACTGTCCAGTGTGCTCCTCTGTAAGTGGTTTCTTGCCTGGACCTGATTTTGTTTGATCTCCCTATAGCTATAGGGAAAGATTTAACTAGCATTTAGACAAATTTCTTGCTTTTTATACCAGTTTGGAGGAAACCTGTGCTCCATGGGATGGTGTTTGAGCTTTGTCCATGCGAACGTGACTCCTCTGGGCCACAGAAATCTTTAGAAGTGGTAAGCAAGGTTGCCTGAAAAATAGAAGCTCTGTTAAAATTGCAGGGGTTTGACATTAGTTCTTTATTCTGCAATGAAACAAATTAAGACCGTGCAAATTAAGTTTGTCAAAACATCAGAGAGAGCAACAATGGAATAGCTGCTGGGAGCCTGAGGTTTGAGATGTTGTTCTTCTCCATTCGTTAACGTCATGGGCAATGTTCCAAATCAACCTTCTTTAATTTGATGAATATTTAAAGTAGCAGGGTAAGTGGCACAGAATACAAATATCTCAGCAATTAGGACTTCCACCAAAGGTATGAGAGAGATGGATATTTGTCCCTGTAATGTGTACAGCCTTCTATATTCCCTACTATTACAACACAATTTTGCTCTGAACTTGCTTCTTAATTATGTATCTCAGTGCAAATATGCTTTAGTGGCTTTTCATATATCAAAAACAATTTTTTTTTAAACTTAGCAGTAGATTATAATATTGAAGCTTTCTGTGAATGCTTTGGAAAGCTTCACAGACAGGAACAGAATATTTCAACAGAGAGACAAAATTCCATAATGAAGCCTTACTGGGAGTGGGCTTGATTATGCTGTGTGTCATCTCAAAACACTGCTTGCTGGGGTCACATGAAATAATACTTTGATTTGCAGCATGTTAAAAGATAAAGGATAGTTTATTTCTGATTCTATGTCAAAAGAACTCGTCCCTCAGAGTTATGGCAAACACTTTTTTAAAAAAGAAAACCTTATGTGCCTGCAAATGAATGTTTGGAAGGCAAGAATAATGATCTCAATATCTCAGTTCTGTTCTGTAGATGTAACTGAATCCTCTGAGAAATTAAATATACAAACACTGACTTTTAAAAAGCTAGATGGATTTACTTGAATATGTATCCAGCAATATGCAAGAAGCAGCAATACTTATTTAAAGGCAGAGTGACAAAGGAAGAATCTCATCCTATGTGAGATAATAGTGATTTTTTAAAAAATTAATCTTCCTTTTTGTTTTTTTTTTTCCTGAATACTTCTTTGTTTAAAGCATTTCTGTTAAGCTCTCCCACTCAGACTAGATGGGAGTAATCTTAAAGTAAGATATTACTCAGTGTGCTCTGAGAAAATCAGAATGTTGTCCAAATAAAACTGGCAGTTTCTAATTTATCTGATATTTGGAGACAGGGAAAGGTAAATGTCAATGCATAGAGACTTCAAAGATATAATCTTGATTTGGTTCCTCTTCTATGAAATTCTGCAGGCTGGAGAACAGAAATTTTGTTGTTTTCATTTAAATACCAGAATGAAACACATTAGGAACTACATGCAAAAAGCTGGAAGATGATTTTTGCAGTCACTTCAGTACCAGTCAGCACAAGGCATGTTTATTACCCAGATATATATTTGTTGTCATCTCATTTTATAACCCAGGAAGCAATCTGTGACTGTGACTCTCACACAATGACCCTGTGGGTCAGTGGCTCAGCAAAACCTGTAACCCTGATTTTGTAGTAATTCATGAGTCTTCATTTTGCAAGGTAGGAATCGATACTGTGAAATAATCAGGACACCTTGGATTTTACTGGTTTTCAGTGCTGCTCATCAAAAAAGGCCACATACAAAATGTTGGTCCAGCATCCTATGACACTGGATGCATATTTTTGTGTGTTTAATATTGGCCTCATTTTTCCAATCATGATTTAAATGGTGAAATTTTTCATAAAGTCTAGACAAAAAGGTAAGCTTTAAGTCCTTTTGGAAGCCTATATAATTTATTATTTGATATATTAATACATTATCGTATTACTCAAGAATATATAAGTATTCCACAAGGTGCAAATTACAGAATAAATAACAGTGATAAATTTTTGCAAATAAATTTGGTATACTGAAGGATTTTTCTTTCACCCAACCCAATAAAGAAGTCTGACTGCAGCATCTAAGTTCAGTCCAGAGTAGTGTTGACAGAAGAATTAAGATTCTAGTACATGTGCACTTCTGGAATATTGAATTGCAAATTTTTGGTGTTTGTTTGTTTGGGTTTTTTTAATACCTCCATTATCCCCATGCCTTTTGTAGTTTTGACTGTTTTGTGGAATTTTTTTACATATAAATCTTCAACTACATGTTTTCATCAAAGAATAATATATTGACAATGCTTATGCATCAGAAGACTTAAATGTTCAAGAGAAGAGCTTTTGTGACACCACTGTTTGACAAATGTTGATCCTAATGGCTAGTTGGTGCTTTTGGATAGAGGAATGAAGCCTCACAGGGAGAGAAAGGAGCACTGCCAAAATATTTTAAGTGCTACCTCAGCAATGTTGGAAGGCTTGGCATTTTCCACTGTCATTTTTCAGTCTCAGTGCACCATAAACATATGCTAAAGAAATATTTCTAGTACCTGGGAATGGTAGCACAATATACTATCAGCTCCTCTAGACATTGTAATTTAATGTTTTTCCTAATTAAAACACTATACCTCATGAGGAGCTGATGCTGACCCAAGTAGTCATCACAGAAGGTGATACTACCCTTTCCATTCTATACATCTATACGTATTCCCTCTCCTTTCTCTACATCTCTCAATCACTTCTTTTCTGGTACTCAGAATAGGAATAATCCTCCTGCCCTCTTCCCTCTAGCCCCAGGTTATACTGCAGATTTCATGCAAACTGCTGTATTCCCAGAGAACAAGCTTTAAAGTCTTCCATTTTCAGATTTCTCTGTTTGTTCCTGTGTTTAATCCAAGAAGCAGCACCAGGAAAGAGAGGAGTACAATATTGCAGTTTAGCACCAATTTTTCTATTGACTCAGTAAGTTACTGAATTCCTGGAAGAGATGTGGTTTACATCTATCCCCCAGCATTTGGTGTGTGGGTGGAAGACATGCTTGAACTAAAGGTGTTAAAATGACATTGTTAATGGTTTTGGATGATGGTCTTCCTATGGGAGCAAAATAACTTCAGCCAGTTGATGGAAGTAACAAAAAGACCAAACTGCTGTCCTTGAAAAGGCAGGAGTGTGTGTGTGTGTCTGTACAGATGCACAGTCAAACATTTAAAGAGGTATATACCAAAATTGTAGTTCAATACAGTGATAAAAAGGGGTGATTTAAATTATTTCTGTGTTATCCTTACTTATTTTTCCATGTTTGCTCAGACATACTCTCAGTCCTAAGGTAATTAGTACAAATGGGAGCAGGAGAGAGGTCCTGTAGCCTTCTCTTTTCCATCCTAATAATTTCTAGCAAAAAAACCCCCCAAACAACTCCTTTACAAACACATTTATATACTGTGCAGGCTGTTGAGTCTGCTTTATCTTGTAAGAATCGTGTGTAGGAAACTTAATGGGGCACTAATTTTCAGTGCTTCTTTTTCTCTCTCCCATTAGTGAGTTTGGGCTGCTAGAATGACACTCTAATGATTCTGTAGGAGGCCTAGAAAAGCAAAACTGGAAATACTATCAATGGAGCATTCCTTTCATTTGTTTGATAGAAGAGTGGGATTTCCTGTATGCTGTTCATGAACAACAACTATTCTGGAACGGCCCTGGAATGAATGAACTGGAACAGAGAGGAGAAAATATCACTGACAGCCAAGTGTTTGTACCAGGCTCAGTGCTGGTACTCCAGAGCCACACAAGTGCCTATCTCCAGACTCATGCTTATGATTCAAGACACATTTAATGATGTGTATCAACAATTTCTCCACCAAACACTATTCAAACCAACTTCCAGATATATTTCCAATTGGATTATTTTTCTTTTAGACATATTTGAAACTACAGCAACAGCAAATCTATTGCTCGTTCTCTCCTTTTTCCTTCAGGTTGGTTTTGTTGTTACTGGCTTTTTCTTTTTCTCTCTTCACATGGTACTGCAGGTTTGTATGTCTCAGAGCCAGAGAGAAATTGATATTGAGACGTGCTGAGAATGCATTGTAGTTACCAAGGAAGTGGTTTCCCAAGCAACAGTAACCACATGAAATTTGTCAGAATTTCTTCCTCAGTAACTGTAACATGTTAGCAGCTTTGGAGGGGGCAGAGTGTGGGTAGCATAACTGATTTTCTCATTGTTAACCTTACTTTGTGAAGCAGCAATCGTGATATTTCTGTCTTTGTTAAAGAAAGAGTTAACTTCAGTTGGAGCTGAATGCTTGTTTTGGTTTGTGGTGGTGGTGGTGAGGGGGTTATTTATCTTATTTTCCTGCTAGCAGACAGATTGTGGATGTGCCATATAGCCTGGCAGCATGTGGGCAGATGCTAGAGGCAACATTCTCAGCTGTTACACACTCAGTGATGATATTTACCATTCAGGAAAGCCTGGCCAGCATCTTGGTTTCCTCCAGCAAATTAGACGAGACAGTTGCCAGCTTGATGATATCAAGAAGTGTAGGAAATGTGCACGTGTTCAGTATTAGTTGAGGGATGTGAAGCAAGGGAAATACAAGGGCAGAAGTCCTAACACCCCTGCAGTGGGGCACTGGAAATGACCATGTGCCATCTGGGCCTCAGTAAAATAAAATAGTATCACAGTTCTAGTTTCCTCAAGAAATGACATTGGCACAATAAATGTAGCTGTCTGAGGACTAACTTAAAAGTTTTTTAAAATGTATGAAGAAACAATGAAGTATATTATGAAACTGTTGATTATTATGGATCTGAACTAGCTCTGTCCATACCCAGCTGTACTGGACCTCCCTTTTGCCCATAATTCTAAGTCTCAAAGAATAGGCACAGGAGTGAGTGACCAAGGGGACAGTTTGGCTTTATTTGCTCTGAATCTGTACCAGCTCTGCCAGGTACAAAATGTCTCACAAAAGTCTTATTCTTTTCTGTCATTTATTTGTGTCCTACCTTCCTGAACTACTTCATACCCAGAACTGCCTTTTGAAACTATCTCTCAACACCTTTTCAAGTTCCAGAACTAACATGCCTCTTCCCTAAGTATCATGTTCTTTTCAGAGAAAGCTGCCTCTGTCCAAACAAGCCTCTCACTTTACCAGAAAAATATGCAGTGAACACAGACCCAATAAGGTTGTACATTCATTTTCAAGCTGTTAAAAGAATGCAAAAAAAAATATCTTTTCAGATTTAGATAAAATGTTTGAGATCTCGTATGGCTTATTTAAAAAGTTGGGATTCAGTCACAATACAGCATTATTTGTGGGATGACAATGCCAAAAAAATGCTACAGTGCTCAGGTCTGGGATAAGATGTTTTCTCCATGCAAATGTTAAGTGATGGAGCTCTGAGTCTGCTGCTATAACTGGAGTGAATGAAAAACTCTTCCTTACAGAAAGAGGAGGAGCCCCCCCTTTCTTCTCACCTCCTGGCCTGGCAATACTGTCTTATTGCCTGAGATGTGAGCTGTTAGAGTCTAATATCTGGAGCAATGAGAGGAAGGGAAAGAAAACAGACTAGAAAGCTCCAGCTTTGCAGCTAGAAAAGTTTCTCATAAGCTAAACAGAAAAGGCACGTAACTGTCTTGAAGGATATTTTCTTCCAGAT
The DNA here is from genome assembly GCA_038090715.1 of Florisuga fusca. Lineage (NCBI taxonomy): Eukaryota > Metazoa > Chordata > Aves > Apodiformes > Trochilidae > Florisuga > Florisuga fusca. The sequence goes on along the minus strand of JAAWXA010000026.1, from coordinate 1,989,342 downwards.
GTGAATACATGCCTATGGATAACAACGTTTTTCCAGAGGCCAGATATGAAGGGTGCCTTAAAAATTATAATTCAGAAATCTTTTAAAACTAACACAAGAATTTTCTATCTAACCTGCCTATTCAATCTGCTAGCCATCCATCACTCACCTTCTCCTTCCCCCTGACTCTGTTCTTTAATACACAACTCATTCACCTCTTTGTATGAGATGATTTATCACCTGCTCTTCCTATTCTGATCTATCAATACACAAGTTGCCTCTTCTCTTTATTCAACATCATTCATACTCCTTCAGCTCCACAAATTATGATCTACATTCCTATCTCCTCACTGTCCCCCTCTCCCGCCCTGCAACATTTATGCTACGAATAAAACTTCAGGTATTTCTTCCTCACCAACTTGACATATATGATCAAACTTATTCCATATTTTTCCTTCTTTCCTTCCTAGGAAACCATTTATTTTCTATAGAAATGAAGCAGCACTCAGGTCATGTGGTTTAGACTTCTCATCCTAAATGCCTGATGTTGAACTGGTATTTTTTATGAGCTATCTAATACATTGCCAAAACCTGCTGATTTGTGAGCATTATGGGAACAGGTGGTCCAGGCGTAAGCAGCAGTGGGAAGCCTTTAACTAGGTATGAAAAAATGGATGCTTGGCTGGAGGATAAAACAAGACCAGAAAGGTAAAATTAATTTTGACCCCTCTTCTTTTTCAAGTTCTTCACTTCCCCCTAGAGACGAGCACCTTTTGCATTTGGTAAGTCACAAGAACATTGATTTAGTAATTTTTGTTTGCTGAGAATAGGGGAACTGCTTTCTACTGGGAACAATAAATGTAAATATCAATATAGAATCAAATATGGTGGTAGAATGCCACAGATTCAAGTGATTCAAGTGGCACCCTGCAGTGAAAGACTGGCAGATTTTCTTTAAAGTAGTTTGTTTTCTTTTTTCACTCTTGTTATTTAATGGAACTTAATATCATTAGCCCATAACTCAATCTGTTTGATTTCTTTCCAGGTGATTTTTTATTTATTTATTAATAGGAGAAAAAACCCTAGTGAAAAACAAACAAACAAAAAAACAAACAAAAGAAAAAACAAAAAACCAAACAAACAAACAAAAAAAACCAGCCACCAAACTAAGCAGATTTCTGGTTATTTTTTTCAGGGCTCCCTACTGTCTGAAATAGGTATTAGGCCTTCTGTATATACTGTGATGCAAAATCTAAGTGTGCAGCACATGCACAGAGGATTGAGTTGGGTGGGAAAGAGAAGAGAAGATGATGCTGTGTAGGGAATCACAGCTGTTGCTCTATGATCATCTGTTCTAGGAAGGCAGAAAGTGGGGGTGGCATTTTACCTTAGAGAAATAGAACATGCTCTACTTTCCAGGCATTTTAAAAAATCAAACTGGGAGAGGATGATGCAAAGGAGGTGACTGCAGGGTTTCTGCCAGCAGAAGTGAGGTGAATACACACCAAAGTCCTCAAGCTGAGAGAGGGACATTGCCAGGGATCAGCAACCTTGTGAGGTTTGCTCAGTCTTTAAAGCCACTAAATAGTAAAAGAAAGGAGATGCCCTATGAGGACACAGGGAACAAGGCAGATTGCCTCTCCCTCATCATTATTTCCACAGTTATTTTGTTCTAGTTTATTGTGTTCTAATAAAACCAGCCTTCAGACACTTGAAATGCAGGACAGGCTCCATACTTATTGCAAGGAAATGTGGGCTAGACCCACCTTAAGTCTCTGGTTATCTCCAGCTCCTGCCATGTGATGTTTTAATATTTTATGTTGTGTTTTTTCTTCTTCCTCCATCTGCTGCCAATGTTAAGGAGGAAACTGAGATAGACTGTGTTCTGGCCAGCTTGGCAGTTCCCTGAGTTTTGTTGTAACAATTGAAACATCACACCAGAAAGCAGCAATAGCCAAAAACTGGAGCATGTGGCTCTTTGCTGTTGTCAGCTGATTTTAGAGGTCTGTAATTAAATACAGAGAGTCAAGACAATTATCTCTTGTGTTCTATTGACAAATCCATTCCATCATGTTGTCAGTGTTTTCCAGCACCTTTCTGTCATATTAGCCCTTGAAGTTAATCTGAGACAGATGAACACTTCTGACACCATGTCTGGGAGCTTTCCTAAGTATTTTTAAAAGCAGCACATGTATTGATGGTGCATCACAGGTTGTTGATCTGTCAAACCTAAACCTGGAAGTTTACCCTAAACCACCTATCAACCCAAATTGCTTGATTCCATCTATGGCCAGCTGTCAAAGGACCTAGAATCAGGTAGAATCTTTTGGGAAGCACACTATAACTGCATTTTCATAATATGCAAATACTTTTTCTTTGCTTCTTTTTCAATTATATTCTGTAAAGCCAGGAGGCTGGAGAGCATTGCTCTTTCCTAAGGATGTAAAAATCCTTTTCTCAGATCTGCAGAGTACCTGGTATCTGTGACACTGTTGAGGAGTAGTACAGTTCTGACAAAAACTGTTTTCCCAGCTCTGTCTTCAATGTTCCTGGGCACACTAACATGTTGCTGAAGTGTTCCTAAGAGCCAACCATGGTAAACAATTAGTGACAATCTTTTGACTTTGGACTGCCTGCCATGTATTGCAGATGTCTGTGCCCAAATGTGCTTTGAGAATTCTGTGTGATTTTGCTGCTGGACAAACACTGAAAATATTGAACAATAATGATGGGGTAAGAGGGAGAAGTAGGTCTGTGTATAAGGACTGCAGAAGTCTACAGGTGTGGAATGTATGAGAAGTGGAATTAACAGGAATTACTGAAATTAAAAGAAAGATTGTGGAGGTGCTTAAGACATATTTAAGAGAAAAATAAACTTTTACTCATCTGTGAAAACAGGATGGAAGATGACAGAAAGTCCTTTATATAATATTTCTCATCGTTTACTTGAGCTGCATTTCCCATAAGGTTAGAAGATCTTTTTTAGCCATATGGTAAGAGTAAAGGCTTTTCACCATATTCACTTACATCTCACTTCAAATAAAGTAATTTCCCAGTTCCTTTTTTTTTTTTTTTTTTAACCACTGAGAACCACTTGGCTATTCGACATGATTTTGACACAGTTTCCCAGCAAAACCTTTGTTCCACTCTGTGCTTTGGCTCAGTATTTCATTAATAGAAAGTTACATGTTAATTTTAGAATAATGTCCTTTTTAAATCCAAGGAGCAGTTAAAATCACAGCTGTTCTCCTTCTTTCACTTTCTGATCTCCTGAATCTGTTACACCCAAAATGGAATCTATAATGTTAAAATATCTACTGTGTATAGAAGGGGTGGCTCTGCTTTCAAGTAGTTACAAGTCATGTTCTTTAAATGGTATTATCTTGTTAATTTCACATGTTTTCTTGGTGACAAATTAATCCACTTCAGAGTACAGTCATTTAAGAATTGTTCAAACAATAATTTATGAATGGAGCTTTTATCCTGAAGATCCAAGAAATAATACAGATGCCTTCTGGCAACAGCAACTGTTATATATAAGTTCTCAGAATGATTATTCCTGAAGTTGAAATGATAAACTTAGCTCTAGACTTAGCCACTTGGCATTGAAATTTTGTGTCAGTATTTATACTGGCAATATTCTAACAAGTAATCCTCTGTATAGTTCCTAATATATCTAAGGATTGATGGGCACGTGAGTTAACTTTGGTTTCTGTTTAATATATTTTCAAGAACACTTGTCTTTATTTCATCCTTTATGTTAGCTGTGAACTGTCTTCATTGTATTTCCTACTTATGTCGCTTAAAGTCCCTCACAATAATGAAGATACAGGATCTTCCAGAACAATCCCTTATAATTACTCTTATTTATAACTAATCTTTTGAAAGAGGAAAAAGTGGTAAAACTTCTGGAAACACAGTTAGGGTGTGTTTCATTAAATAAAGCAATGTGAATAGGCAGAGCAGCCAAGGCAATTCCCAGAAATAACTGTTTGCAGTAAGTCTTCAAATAAAACACTTTCTTCATAAATTTCCATTTATTTCATCTTGTAAGGGTAACAGCCTTCCCTCTCAGAAAAAAGCATGTGATCCATTTTTTAGGTATTCAGTGCTGACTGAGAGGTCATTCATTTCATTGGCTGAGATTTGAGGGTTTCTGTTTAACAGAAACATACATTTCAAAGTTATTGTAAATCACTGGTAAATTGAGGCACCAGCTGAGCTTCGTTTGAGAAATGATGTAGAAAAGGAAGATAAGAGCCTTTAAGGTGTTACCATGCTCATTCTATGTGACAGCCAGACATGCATCTGTGTTACCTGAGGCTTTGAGCAGCCTGGTTCAGAAGAGAAGCATCCCTGCCCATGGCAGGGAGGTTGGAGTAGATCTTCTCCAAGGCTCCTTCCAATCAAAGCCATGCTGTGATACCTCTTTTTGCTGGATTTGCATTTCTTCTTACTTTTAGGATGAAACAAAAAAGAAATCTGATCAGGATTTCAGCAGATATCCAAAACTAAATCCAGGATTTACAGCAATTTCAAGTAAGCCCAGTAGTAAAATTCAGTATATCAATGAAGTTTTAGAGAAATGCCTTTAGGTTAGGGTTAGGGTTTAGGGTTAAGGGTTAGGGTTTGAGCCTTTGATTGAGAATTGTCTTTCTCAAGAGCTGCTTTTTGGAAAAGTAAGTGGCAAGGTTCTGGGACTTTCATTCAACTTTGGCGTGTTCCTGGATACTAAACTATAAGAAAGGAAGTATTAATTGTGTGTAGTACTACAAAGTATTTGAAGGTTTATAACATATACGACAAGATTCTGAGTCAATTGCTCAAATATGAATTGCACAAGGAGAATTAATTAAGTTTTAAAACTGTCATGTAACAGTGCAAGTTCCTACCCTTTGCAAAATCATCTTTACTGGCTGTAATGTCTATTATACAAATTCTAAATCCTTCCTCTCTGATTTTCTGATTTATTTTTTTTTATTCAGAATTTGGGGACTATTCTTTGTGCCTGTGTCCTGTTTCAGAATCCCATCTATTTACTTATTTATTTATTTTTAATTTCAATCCTTTCATTTTCTCAAATGTCTTTCTTCCACACTTTTTTTTCCAGTCGATGTCTTTATTTTCTTTTGTTATTTTTAGTATTTACCTTTGAACACCCCACCCAAAAAAAAAGACTAATTTTGCTTACAAAGCTGTTAAATCTTTATCTTTTTTTTCTTTATTTATTCTTGACCGAGTTTTATTTTTGACAAATATTCTAAGAACACAATTCTACAACTTTGCATCAGTAGGATACAAATAGAAGAGTGAACTGTGGAAGTTAGTTCTGCAAAAAGCAAATTTTGGAAGGAAATACTCAACTTTGTTCTTCCTGGATTATGATCTGAACTCCATTGAAAAAAAAAAAAATCCAAAATGTGCATTAGATTGATCAAGTGTGTATGGTCACACTGATGCAATTTTGTCAACCAGTGTTTTGTGTTACTGAATTTTCAGAGCCAATATAAAGGGCAAAATACAAATTCTTAGCATAGCTGGGGGTCCCGTGCTTCCAAGTGGAGAATTCCCAGGTATGAGCAGGAAAATGCACACGTGTATCTTTGAAAAGATTTTCTCAAATCTCTGTCTTTTCTCTGTTTCCTGCTGTGCCCAATTACTACCTCCATTCTTTAGTCAGTCTTCAAAAATCATCTGTATGAGGGTAACTGTACCCAATTTATCACAACACTCCAGTCTCATTTCTTATCTTCAACTCTAAAGCACTTTGACATTCTTCCTGTGAAAGACATAAGATAAAGCTAAATTAAATGAAACTGAATTCAGCTGAATCTCTGTGACTGGCCTAACAACTTTTAAACTTGACAGGAGAAGCTAAGATAGCGAGTTAAAGTGATATATTGGATGGGAAGATAGGAAGACACTGTCCCAACTCCTATTTTACCTCTTGTCCAAAATCTTCAAGGCAGAACAAATAATTGAGGACTATTTCCTGGATTATATTTGATTTACTGCTGATATTATTGCTGCTAGTAAAACCCCAGAAAGAGCTTTTGGCAGTTATCATAATGTTCACCTGGAGACTTGGGAGGATCTGTAGAGCACTCAGATCTCACTTAAGCTGGCAATAGAGGAAAAATGATTCAAGTGAACACACAGAAGCTGGAATGTATTGTAGAGAAAAATAACACACTATTTACATCTAAAGGGAAAAAAATGTATTTGGGCTCAGTTTCTTTACAATAATTAATAGTTATCCTACTTTTGATTGTCCATTCAACTGAGATATTTTACACTGAGCTATTTTTTACACCAAAAAACCTTAATAATAAAGAAGAGCAATTATCCTGGTAGATGATTTGTAAATGCTGGTAGATAATACATAAATATAATTTACTATCTGAAGCTGGGTAACCCTGCATTTAGATACAGTATGGAACTTGTCTACTATGTCCAGATTACATTAAAGAGGGCATGACCAGGTAAATTGGGCAATTATGAATTTTTCCTCTTAGGAGTCTCTGACTAGATGTGATTAAGAAGATTTAAAATCTTTCAAAATCAAACATAGTGGGTTTTTTACTCTGCAGAGAGGAAGATGATATGAAAGGACTAAAACCACTGAGGATATATATTAGCAGAGTGTGTTCTCCCACCCAGAATAACCATGAGTGAGGACAAATTCTCTCAGCCCTTGAACTCTGCTCCCTTCTTGCTCTCTTGGGTTCTCATGTGATTACCTCAGATTCAGAAGTTTTACTCTTTTGGGATATCTTAGCTTTAAGAAGAGAAGACTTTGTCAGCCAGGCTGGCCATGACTGAGCTGGTAGTTAATTGCACGTGCATGTACAGAAAGGTCTTTTTTTCAGTGTGAAGTCTTTATCTTTGCTACTGGCTTAGTCCTTTTTGCTTTCTCACAAATAGCTTTCTCTGACTTTGTTCTGGAATTCTAGACAGTTTCTGCCAAGCAGAAAACCCATGAGCTGTGTGCTATTTATAATAAATAGGTATATCACACATAGTTCCTAAAGAAAAATAAGCAAAGGCCACATCTTCAAATGTGTGATGGTGTGATCTCACATCCTGCAGACAGATCACAACAATTTACAGCCATTGATGTCTTATCTGCTCTTACTATTTGTAAGATAGGCTAAACAGGTTTGATTATGGTTTGAGGTTAATTTTGTATAGAGTGTTTTAAAGCACAGGGATTGTGTTAAATTATTAATGTAAGTTTTGATTGATTATTGACATTAAATTTATATTTGACAATAAGAATTAATACACATTGTGGTAATTTATGGTAGTGCATCCCTTGAATGTATGCATGACAGTGTGGAAGTCCATTCTCATAGTTCTTTAGGTATTTACTTCAAAATTATGGGAAACCTTTGGCACATGCATCTGTACTCTTATTAAGTTTATACTTCATAATGAGATTACTTTTAATGGTTTATGAAATGTTTTGTCATAAAGTGGTCATTTAATTCCTGTAATGGACCTTATTGCTGCTGATTTACAATATATTATCCTCTTACAAGCAAATTTAATCACAGGAGCTCTATTTCCCTCTAATCTTTATTCAAATAGTGGTGAGAAACCTTTGCCAAATATATTATTTAGCAAATAACTGAGTGTTTTTTAAAAAGGCAACACTTATTGAAAATCGATCAAAAAAATTAATTATTTAAGTGGGGAAAGTAGAATGCAAATATCTAAATGGCTAAAGAAAAGAGTCTAGAAAAGGAATACAGCAGTTTTCCTGTATCAACCTCAGATAATATTTTGAAAATTTGAGGTTGTGCTTACATTCTAAGATAATGTAGAAAATTACTTGAATAACATTATCTCTGCTATTATATCTAGGCAATCTTACCTCACTAATATTTGCAGCAGTGTAAGTAATTTTCTTCATAACCATTTAGAACTTTTCATAATTTGGTACACTTAAAAAGAAAAAAATCATAGTTGCTTTATGTTCTTCACGAAACAGTAAATTATGATGCCAAGAAGTTTCCATTTACATTGCCAGAATTAAAGTGAGGATGTCTCCTGCTTGTCTCCAACCTGTCTGTTTTTCATTATGCTGAATTTTCTAAGGAAGATTCTATAAATACCCATTTTTAATAAGCAAATTGTGTGCAATTGACTTGGTGGGGTGGGATTTTTAGTTTCAAAAATGGATTACTCCAGCTGAATTTGCTTTACTTAGGAGACTGTTAGATCTTTTCCCTATTGTTATGACCCAATGAAGCAAAAGCTTGTGTGTTATGAGATGCTATTTCACAATTTCTAGCCAAATTCTGCACCTTTAGTTAAAGTTGCAGGTAAATATGGGTTTAAATTCAAAGGCTGAGAGATGGACAGCACACGTGCTCTTCCCTTCTTGGTTTGAAGTGAGAGGACATCCTCTCCAGCAGAGGGATGGAGTGAATATCACCAAGTCTGTACCAGCTGGAATAATGAAAATTATTCTCATCAAAGTTCCAGTCACTACTTTGGATCTTGCAAGATGTTAAGACATGGAGGTAGTTGTGTTCATTTGTCCATGTTTTTACATCTGTTGGTGTTCCAGCTTGAGGTGGGTAGTGGTAAGTCAGATGTCATATCATACCTTGCCACCTGGATTCTTTGTATTTGATCCTAAGAACTATGAATTTTTAATTTGTGGCCAGGAGACAAACATTAAAATATAGGTTACATTTGTAGGAAAACATAGTTATATGTACTTGAAAAAAATACTTGGAGAAATGTGTTTTTTTCAGGGTGAGCCTTCAAAAAGTGTGTAAGGATAGAGCAAATTCAGTCTGATCTTTGAATCAGGGAAATGAGTGTATGCTGAATTCTAAACTGAACTGAGAATCAATGAGTTTCATTTAATAACCAAACATTAGAATTACTTGTTAAAAGCACCATGGATATTTGTGCAGAGAAAATCTTATGCCTTCAAAATAAACAGAAGGGAAAAAGTAAATGCTGTAATTTAAGCATTGTGTTTTCAAGATAACATGCAATCAGAATAATTAATAGAAATGCAAATGCATTACTGGTTTCTAGAAGAGCTTTATCTTGTGAAACAAATAATTTAATTATAGTGACAAAGCTTGCAGCTGAAACAAAAGAATGAAGAAAGATTAGGGGTTTTTTTCCTAGAAGTGAGTAGGAATTTTCTGGTTAAATTTTTTTTTTCTTTAAAGACAAGTTTAGAAAACTGAAACTAAGATCCTTTGTCCTGTCCTGGAGGTTATTTCTGATTAACCAAGAAACTGATTTTGAGAAAAACAAAGGATTTCCCTACCCACAGGCATTGGAGTTCCTATGAAAGGAAAACTCTTCAAAGTTCCTTCTCTCAGTCTAGCAGGCTGAAAATCACCCTACAGGTTCCCTACAGCCTAAATGAACACCCAAACAGTAGGTACAGATGTAGTTTCAGGCTTTTTCCCTCCTCTCTCTGTCTTTTGCCATGAAAAGTTTGAGAGTTCTTTAGTTTCTCGCGGTATACAGTGGGAATATTTTGAAACCTCTGAAGTGTGTAGCAATACAATTGCTGCCCACCTTCCTTTTGAATATATTTTGCTTGCTTCTGACTCAAACCTATGGGTAAATTCATCCTTACAGTGGATGAGTGGCTATACAATGCAAAACAAATTAAATTTCACATTTCACCCTGTATTGAAAGATTTGCCTTTTTAAGCTTTGAACCTCCACAGGACTCAACTTATTTGTCTTTCCTTTTGTTTTGTCCATTTCAAAGACTTGGAGGTGCTCAGATCAAGGTCATCAGAACTGTGACAGGTAAAAAAATGTTTAAGCTTTTTTTCTTCATTGTTGAAAATATTTTTCTCTAGACTTTTATCAAAGAAACATTATAGTCTTAGTTAGCCCTAATAATCTCCTTGCTGTGTATATGCAGGGAGAAACAATCTGCCTGGTTCTTCAGAGGCTGTGAAATATCTCATCCAAGATATGTAAGGGTTGATTTTGGAATAGTATTATCTGTACAGAGGACAGCACATCTCTGTGAGGGGCACCCCAGTGTCTGGGTGCCCTGGCAAATTGGTTTGAGCTGGAAATAAAAGCACAAGGAGGTTTCCCACAGCTCTTCCCCCCAGCAGCTTGGTTTACAAGGTTTACAATCTTGACTTCAGCTGTAGGGTTGAGATGGAGAAGTACTCAGGGTTACACTTAACCTCAGGTAATTAAATTAGGCTCTGTTACCTTAAACCCTTGATATTTTATTAGTGCTTTTAGAGCTTTTTGTCAAAGGACGTAACAAATACAGTCTCTGGCACTGTTTCCTTCAGAGCACTTAACTTTTTCTAGTCCACACTAAGTGATGCTAAACCAAACAAACCAATGCACCACCAGGCCTTGGTTGTCTATGTTAAGAATTTCATGTTTAAATTTCTCTTAGGCACACTTTTTGCCTCGATAGAGACACGTATATTTAAGGCTGGAATTAGAATCTCAAAATGAAAAGCAACAGATCCTGGTCCCATCCACACTCTTGCAACTCTCTGTATATGTAAAGATTACTGCAAAAACAGTCTCTGCATGCATCATTTGATGATGATTTAGCACAATCAGATTTTTATTTTATTCTTCTATGAATTAAAAAATTGATTCTCAATCTGCTGTTCACTCATATGTTCCAAGGAATGTATACTTATGATTCCTGCCTATGGTACCAGCTCTGGTCACATAACTCCCATTCACCACAGAAGCTTGTGTCACTGGCTGTAAATGATTGAATATGAGATTTGATAATACTGAATCCAGTTTTGCAATAAACATGTCATTTGAAGCAGTAATAGCAGACTATTATTCTAAGCAGCCTTAAACATCCTTAGATGTAACAAATTATTTAGAATTATTCAGGGTAAAGTATATAGGTGAGATGTTAATAGAGAACCTGTTAGCCCAAAATACTGTTTTAATCAAGAATTTGAAATGCAGAGTAGAGTAGGATTTGATACTCTAATAACACCTTTCATACTGAAGTAATTCTAAAGCAATTTTCACTAATGAGCTAGATAGTATGGGTGCTCTGACTGTGTAGGGAATACAAATACCAATAGCCACAATTTGTTCAACAGATATTTTCTTACACAGAGATTAGAATATGGAAATATGTTTGACTGGAATGAAGGTAACTGATTAAGGGGCTGCATACTTGCCCAAAAATAAATGAAAGAGTGCCAGCCTTTTCACCTCAGCACAAAGATGAACTGAATAGCTAAGTTAAAGATTTTTGTGTTTTCAGCAGTCACACTGGAACTTTAGATTTCTAATTTCTCTGTCTCCTCAGCTTCAATTTACAAAATGTTTCTGTTTAATCCCTTCCTGCATTTGCAGTTATAATGTCATGAGTTTCAGGTGGATGAGATATTCAGATGTCACTGTGAAAAGCATCACTAATAGACACAGAAATTCATATGCCTGTTTATTCTATGACTTTTTGTCACCTGAGTCAAATGTTTGAATTCTGATAGAATTTCTCTGTACACTGGGCTTTGACTCTCCATCCTTGTTCATAACTTGTCTGAAACACGTTTTTCTGTATTTTCTACCTTTTAAATTTCTTCTGTTCTCTAGCTCACTTGAAGAAGTGACAAAATATTGTGATACCTTAACAAGTGTTCTGCAGTGGCACAACCTTTCCAGATGAGCAAGGTGAAAAAAAATACTGAGTTTGTTGCTCTGTGTTAATATCAGCTTTCCTAACTTCACTCTGGATGAACTAAAACCCCATTTGTCCATTAGCTACATCAAAGTCTAGAAATGTCATGTGACAGTCCTGAAGAATCTCAAATGCTTTCAGTGGAAGATGAAAGAGGAAAAGAAGTATTCCCTAAGAAAAATCCTGCCCTAATAAGCATTAAATTTTTTTCCCCTTTTTAATTCTGTGCCTTCATAAAATTTATGGGTAATTGTTTTCTAAATGTTTTTGAAACTACTAACATCTACTTACACTGTTCTCATAATTACCTTTCTAATAACTAGAGGAATTAGCTTGTAAATATCTTGTCTCATTTAAAATTGGTTGCACTAATTAATATTGAAGCATAGTTTGAGCTGTCTGTCTTACTTAAAAAATCATCCCATAATTGTACACTCTTCAAAATTATATAAAACTGTTTATTTCAGTTGATTCTGCTTTATCTTATTAATAATTTTTACAAGTGTGTATGTAGATATGGAGGAAGGAATGATTGACAAGGGCTTCATCTCTAAGAATGGCATTTTGTTGTTTGCAAAATAGAACAAAAGCTACCACACGAGATAGGAAATAATTTTCCCAGTATTTACCTACTCTATAAGTATTAAACATGCAGTACATTACTGCCTGCCTTATTTGCATTTATCATGTTCCAGGGCTATTCCCTTTTCATGTAACATAATACCCTCTGTGCTTGTACTGCTGGCAATAAATTGCATCTGCTTTTTCTTTTTTTCCCAAGGTTATACTGAGCTCTGAAAAACACTTAAGGGCACTAAGGCTGTGAAGAAATAGAGAACAACAGCTGAAGTTTCCATTACCAGCTAGTAAGTTCAACATGTTGGCTTTTGATATTTACATTGAAGGGAACAGAAAATATATGGAAACCTTGCATGACTGTGCAGCAAACTATCCCTCATTTGAGTCTGTCAGCTTGCACTCTGAACAAAATGCTGCATAATGGTGATAAGGAAATCTTTCATAATTTTAAGGCCATCACATATCTGGTTTTCAAAGATAATTCCTTTATTTGTAACGTGTCAGGGGAGAGAGAAGAGAGAGAGGCAATTCATGGGATCTGATTATGAACATTTAAAGATCCCTGTTCTTCAGTTATTAAAGGGATTGGGAGTGACTGTCTCAGACTTAGACATCTAGCATTTAGATATTCTGAGTTAAGCCAGATCAGTCCTGCACTGTGTGTTTAACTAAGAATTTCAGTGCAAAAATTGAATTCCTAGCCCAGCTAATAGAGAGATGTAGCTCAAGCAGCCTGCAGAGAATTAGGCCATTTGCCATATGCAGAATCAATAAATGAAATATTACTTGAAAATGTCTTGTTTGCATAGGTGTAAATAATTTTTAAATCACAAAATATTTATAATTGATAAAAATATTTATACTTGGTTAAGTATGGAACAGAATTAAGTTAACATGACTTTGCAGGACAAACTAAATACCTTTCTTCTTAAAAATACAGAAAATTGCATGAGGAAGTTACTGGAGACAATAACCACAAATCTTTTATATTACCATTGTTATTTAAATTTCTCTGCTTATCATCCAATTTTTTACATGCTCCTATATATACTGTAGTGTTCAATATCCCAAGTGAATTTCAGATGACTCATGACATCTCTGAGAATTTTCTGCATGTTACAGATGTTAAAATGCAATTATTTCATTTTTACTGAGTATGTCCATCATCACTTTATTCCCTTTGTTTCATTTCTTTGGCTCTCACACTTACCTACAGGGAATTCATTTCAAATGTAGCAGTGCCATTTTTGACACCCTATAAAATTACATTACCAGCACAGCTGACTTTTTTCAGTCCTCCTTTTTCATTCATCAAAACTGAGATACTGAGGCCCACTTTAAATACTGCTGACATGACCAGTGGTTTTGAGGTACTTTTGAAACAAAAGGATTATTTACTTTTTTGTAAACATGATATTCCAACATCTGCCACCCACTCTCCTGACAACCACCCCAAAGTGTAGATTGTTCTTCTTCAGAGCTGAATCCAGTGTTGCTTAACAGTCAACATCAGGAAACCAGTCTTGAAGAAGAAAATATTTGAAGAAAACATTGAAGAAAATATTATTACTTGCTCTGCTTTAAGTCCAACTAAACATTTAGATAAGTTTTAATTGAGAGAAGGTTGGACATTATAATAATAATTTGGAGTTAGAAGTAAAAGCAAAATGAGTTGCTCTGGCACAAGCCCTTGGCTTGTTATCATGGAAGATGATTACTATAATTAGTGGCCCTGAAAATGTACTATTCTCTTTATGAAATGGCTGTGGATGATTTCCAAAAAGTTATTATGCTGGCTGTTTAGCCACAAAAATATCAAAAGGAGACACCTGTGTTTCAGATAGGTATGGCTGTAAATACATTGTTCCATAAGCTTTCACTGCACTGTCACTCATGTGCTGTACCTGTTGCTGGAGTCAGCCTACACAGGAGAATTTTGTCAATTTGAATGGACAGAAAAAGGAGATGGAGGTTGAGGAAAGATTCATTTTTCTTTCACTTTTTTCCTTACTGTTTTATGTTACATTTTCTCTTTTATTCTGGAGGTCAGCCTCGGAGTTCATCTTCCCAATTTCCTGCTGTAATCATAAGACAGAGAATAATAATCACCTGTTCTTTTCCCCCTAGCCTCTCCCCCAGTAATCTTTTAATTCTTATATGGAAAATACCACAGCCTCCATAGGAAGCTTGAAAGCACCTCTGTCTTTGCTGCTGTGCATTTTTCTTAGATTATAGATTCACAGATTTGTACTCCACTTTTAAAGAAAGAAAGAACATGAAGCCTGGGTCACAGCTCCAATGAGTACATTTTTGTCTAAAAGCAAGGAGAAGGAAAATCTCCCTCTTTCTCTGGCAATTTTTTTTTTAAAAAACATAATTTCTGGTATTTTAAATTTTATTTTTAAGAAGAAATGAATTTGTTAAGATTATGCTTTAAAACCTGTTGGCACAAGACCTTTCAAAGAGGAATGCTTAGTTTTGGCATCTTCAATGAGATGCCTAGACACTTAAATCTTCCAGGACTTAATTGTTTCTCATCATTTGAAGAAGCAGAGATTATTTTATTTTCTTTTTATTTTTTTCCAAAGAACTCCCTCTTCAGTTTATGTGCAACCCAGGATCCATGTTATGCAAAGGCATAGTTTCAAGGTTTGGTCTTGAGATCCGAGATTTCAAAGTCCCCTTTCCCACCTGGTGTGGTATCTTACCTGTTTTGGGGTGATTATCCTGCTTGAAATCTTCTCTATTTATTTGCTCAGTCAAACAAGAAGTCTGCTAACAGAGCTAATCTGGTATTTAACTGCAATTTCAGGCAAACACTGTTATCCTGCTACTGTGACATACAATAGTAGTCCTAAATATCATATATCCTCCAGTTGTAACTTTTCAGCCATTACTGATCCTCATAGAGGTTATTTTTCTCTCTCAGGCAGTGCCGCCACCTACGGTGTAGAAAGAATGAGGAAAAGCTTGTAAGAGTAATGCTACATAAATAGTACTTTCAGAGCAGGAGGGAAACACAGTGAATCCGAATGAAGACTAAACAAAATTTATCAAGAAAGAACCACCTGATTTGAAATGAAGCCAGGAACCCTGTGGCTGATGAGCTCATCCTCACAAAAAAAAAACCAAAACAAACCAAAACACAAAAGCAAACCCAACCCACAATTGAGACAAATTATGAACTCACACTAAAAGTACAGGCCATCAAATGTAGATCATTAATTCCATGTCTTTCATGAAATATCAAAAATTAGTGTTGAACAATATCCAAAATTTTGACTTAAGTAACAGTGATAGGATAAAATTTAAATCTCAGCTTTCAATGACAAATTATACTACCCTTCTACCACAAGGAGAAAATCTTTCAATAGATGACAGCAGAGTTCTGCTTTTTTTTTTTTTTTCTTTAATCTCTTTCAAAGGCCAGCAAATATTTTATAACAGTCCCTTTCTTTCCCAAAGCACGCATCTGAGGTGGCCTTATATTTGATGCTCCATTTCCCAAACTAAAATCCCCTGCCTTGACATTGTTCAAGGTGAGCTTAAATAGGGCAAGACACATGCTGTTCTTACAGCTGTATTTGTTCAGGTGCACGGCTCCCAACTGCACGGGGCTACTCACTCCCACTACTAAATGCCAGAAGACAGAAAAAAGGCAAAATGGGTAGGGAGGAGATTTTTATTTAAAGGTGCTGCTATTGTTAGAGCAGTTACAGTAACCAAAAGCATTATAATTAACAGTATCAAGCATATGATTTTTTTTCTTCCTTGCTTTACAAGGAAACAAATTATATCATTGTTTCGTGGTGATAATGTTCAGATTTGGCTGTGTTCAAAAACAAAGGAGTGCCCTCCTTTTTCTTTCCAAAGAACTGCAAGCTCTATCTTTTCTTTTGTTTTTCCTTTTGTTTGTTTTTTTTTTTTTTTTTTCACTCATAGCATTCCTATTAGAGAAAATAAATGTTAATAGGATGCCTCTAGCAGTATAATTAAAACTTTCTAACTTGATTAAAGCATGCAGACTGTCAACTGCACCACCATAAGAGATTCTGCCATTGACATTTTGGAATATGCAATGCATTCAGGGGAAAATGTCCCAAAGGGGGTTCACTTGCTTCTAAATAAGCATAAATCATGACAAAATTTAAAGAAAACCACGAAATGAACTAAAATCAACAAGACACTTCTAAGTAGGAGTGAATCTTGCTAATGTTCAACCAAAAAATGATGCTGTATTCCCAAGACATGGCATTATACATTTATATATAAATAATGAGATGTTATATAAAAGTGTATGTGCTACAGACAGCACTGGTGTACAGGCTTCTGCCTTGCTTACTAATGAGGCTAAGACACTGGAGTGAGTCATGTTGCCAAGGAATATGTTCTTCTGTGCATTTCTGAGAGATTTCAAGATCTGGGTGTCTCATCAAGAAAAGGGGGTTTGAGAGTAAGGGGGCAGTCTGAGTAGGTGTGTGAAACATGAAGAGATGGGGAGGCCAAAGTGATGTGCAAAATGTTTGTACGTTCTAACACAATTTTTCTTTAATCAGAGAGTGAAATAAACTCCCTGGTCAGGTCATTGGAGAGTAAAAAAAAGTGTTCCTTTAGAACAACTTGCAGAAGTTTGTTGTTTGGTTTATTTAGGGTTTGTTGGTTGTGGTTTTTTGTTTTGCTTCATTTTTGTTTTGTTTTGTTTTTTTTATTCACTGAGTGCTGAGACTTTTAGCAAGAAGGTGAAGCAGTAATCTACCAAGATATGATGGTATGGGTTTTAAGCCCTCTGCATCCCAGAAAAACAGTTCTTTTCCTACCAATTCTTCCCTGTCAACCAATTCTTTTGTGAGAGCTTTACATATACCATTCTGCTACTGGATATTCTGAATGTTGGTCCTATCATTCTTCTGTATTAACCAATGTTTACCTTCAAATCCCTAACTATAGGAAGTTTTAAAGATTTTTCAGACAAATTTAAAACTAAAAAAAAATTTGTTTGCACTTAGCCACTCTACAATTCCATGACAATTTTTTCCTGATAATAGAACCTTAATATATAATGGATCTATTGTCACTGTGACATGTAGTGTGCACAGATTCACCTTACTCATCTCCTGCTTAGATGATAATAGCAGTACAGAGGTGCATCTATATCTGGAGCCTTCCTTCATGGGGATGATGGCCTAATTCATCTGGCTTTCTGCTAAGTCTTGCTTAGTTTAAAAATAAGTTATTTGGCATGAATCATACCAAAGGAGAAATAGCCTTTTGTATGTTTAAGTCTTTCATTAATTTTATTTCAAGTTATATGTGATGATTCCATTTTAAATATGATTTAACTCTGAATCTTTGGCCATATGAGTTTCCCTGGGTTGATCTGAAATTTCTCTTAGACCAAAGAACCTCAGTTATTAATGTTTTAATGAAGTGGGAAAGATAAAAATCTGAAGGAGGATAGGAGCTGTTTACTTTATATTCTTTCAGTGACAGAATTTTAGATACTATCTTGTCAATGGTCCATGAGTTTATTTTTCCTCAACAAGCAAAGTGTCCCTGGGACACTCTACTAGGAAAACGGGTATCAAGATTCAGTTCTGAATTCTGTAGAGCTGTCATTAACTGTCAGAGTCTGTGAGGATCACTGGTTTTTAATGATAGCTCATCACAGATTTCTTTCTAACTCATGTTTCCTCTTTGAAGATGTGTTTCTCTTCTGAGCTTCTAGGGACAAAATGATCTTGGGAAAACTGAAGTGTTATGAGATTTTTGTTTTGCTATCTTTCTGTCCATCCTTTGTTGTTTTCTTTTCTGAGGTTAAATGTAATGAAGTTAGTTAGTCTGGGTTTTTTCAAATATTTAAAGCCAGTGTTGTCTCTGAAAGGTGTAGTCACATCATAACCCCCCTTCATTTAATCCCTGTCCCCATGCTGCCTTATCACTTTTTTTTTTTTTTTTTTCTTTTATTACTATTGTTTTAACCAGATTTTTTCCCAACAAGAGCAGTTACCAAGTAATTTATTTTTCAGCTATATGGCCACTGAGGGTGTCTTCTGTAAGCTTTTCTGTATCTTCTTGTCAGCCTGGTCTTCAGTTGTTTTTTGTTTGTTTGTTTGTTTTGTTTGTTTGGGGTTTTTTTGTTTGTTTGTTTGTTTCATTTTTTTGTTTTTGGAAGGGTTTTTTTGCGGGTGACTGAAAGTTATAAACATGCCTTTGGTTTTGTGGCCAGTTCTTTAATCTATTTCTCTAGTGTTCTAAAGTATTCCTTGCTGCTAAGGAAATAATATTTCCACAGAACCCAGTTTTTATTTTTCACCAGTTAAGTATTTTAGAATCCATGCTTATGTATACATTCTTAGGGAATTTTTCCCTCTCCATTAGTTGGTATTTATTCACACTTGATAACCCATATGTGTGTACATCTGCAGCACAGGTTACTTAACCACTAAAGTCCTCCACTGTGTAGCCACGTAATGAATTTCTGCCTTTTCTTTCTTGTCTAACACTCCAACAAAAAGACATTCATTCTGCTTTCAAAATAAAATAGTTTTTTCCCAAATGAAGGCATAGGATTTTTTTAGACATTGCTGAGGACTGTCTGAAGTGTTTGCAAGGCCACACAAAGTATATCATAAGGATTTCTCATCAGATATTTATGGATTCTTTTAAAAAACACTGATATTGTTTATGGCCCATAACTTTTATCTGTCAGACTTGTTTCTTCCTGTATTATTTTTTTTTTTACAATCTGAAGCACATAAAATATATCTGATGCTACAGAAGTATTTTTTGTTTGATTGATTCATTTTGTTAAAAAGAAAAAGCTGGCTTTTTATTTAACTGAAAACTTGTGCTGCTCTGTAGATGTGTACTGAGTTGACAGAAGGGATGATTCTTGTAAAGAATATCAGTCCTTCTTTCTGACTTGTCATGATATTGGATTTGCAGAGATGCATCTTCCAATATTATAATACATAAATCCCTCTAATTTTTCTTTACAAAGAAATAGAGAGCAGATATAGCACAGTGAGTTAGTGCAGTAAATTGACTCCAAGAATGGGATGCTATTAAGCAAGCCAATGACAATCATTCAGTTTCTCAGAACAAACTGTAGTTTTGAGGTTAAGGCAAGAAATCAGGAAGTAAATACTGAAAATGTTTCATACCATGGACTGCATATATCTGGGGAAACTGGGTGACTCAAATTGTCACCAGTGGTTACACAGTGCCTCCTTATTTTCCATCTGTCCATGCTGGGAGGGTGGGT